>CM040934.1:0-647064 GCA_023029165.1 Gobiocypris rarus | reverse complement strand
AACCAAAAGATAAATTAAGAGCAGAGATGCAGGTGTACCGTCACCGGTACTGTGTTGAGTTGGGAACGTTTGAACAGTCAGCAGCCCATGGTTTAACTGAGGAGGATCTGACAAGGGCTCCGTTCCAAATCTCTGTTTTGGGCATCTCCACCATCTCCAAGCTGCTCAGTAAGGATAATCTGCATGCTGGAGCAAAATGGATGCCATCTGGACTCTTAAACCGGTCATTAATGAGGGGATCTGGAGATGGAAGCCCGTAGAGAGTTGGCACAGAGCCCCGACTAAAGGCAGGGCTCAGCCTGAGGTCAAAGCTGAGTTGGGTGAAGGGGTCGGAGGTATCAAATGGACTGATGGGAAGGAGCGAGCCCTTCCACAGCATTTAGCTGCCACTGCTGAGCATGCCCAGTAGCTTACTTGGGTCCATGCCCTGCTGGTGGGCCATCTTCTGCACGTCAAAGCCCATGTGCATGAGGAACTGGATAACGTTCATCTCCTGTCCTGTCGACTGATCTCGGATTGTTGGGCACGTCGGGTTGCAGTGAGGCCATGGGCAGCTGTCAATCAAGTGCACGGGACAGCCTTTGGGAGGGGATTTATTATTCCTGCCGCTTTTCATGTAGACTGCGATCCCAGCAGTGGAGCGCTCTGGGTAAAGACGTGCCCTTGACTTGAACATCAGTCCAGTAACTACAACAAACACAAGAGGGCAGAGCTACTCAATGAGTGTCTCGGTCATTTCAAAGGCATCATGGGAAAAACAACACTTCAAATATGATTCAATGAATTCCCTCCCTACTATTTACCGACAATCAGGGCTTAACATTAACTTTTTTGCTCACCAGCCACTGTGGCTAGCAGTTTTCCAAAGTCACTAGCCACTTAGCATTTTCACTGGCCAAAATTGTTGTGAAATTTGTTGTTTTATGTAAATGACCACTGTACATACTCAAATCAAGTCTGAAATGTATAACATGACAGGTCATCAAATAGGCCTATGCATCTCTGATAAGGGTTTGTGTAAGACAGAGAAACACAAACAGTTGCTTGCCAGAAAAAAATAAGATTATTCTCAAGCAATATTCTCACCAGTGTTCAATCACATATTTAAATCCATATTTTCATGTGATTTGACAGTTTATTTGATTAAATATCAAAAATATAAAAGGTGTGCATCATATCTGACACCTAGATGAACACTTTACGGTAGGATTTATGACCAAGTCATTCTCTTCAAATGCTACTGAAGTTAGAAACGTGTATAGCAATGTTGTGTAACTTTAGAGACGGCCCCTAAATTCTCGAATATCCAAAGTCCAACGTAACATCATAACATTTTATAAAAGGGGGTAGGCATCAATAAGCTTAAGCCTACTCCTTTTGAGCATCAGATCCATGTTCTTTTTTTATTATTCTTTTTTTGTTTGTTTTTGTTTTGTTTTTTGTTATTATTTAGTTAATTATTTACATATGTAACCTTTTTTTTTGTTTCGCCCATTGGGTTGAAACTTGTTACTATGTTGAACTTTGTGGATCGCAGATGCTCAAATAAATAAAGATGATGACATCAAGCAAACTTTATGCCAGTCGAGCCCGATCTCACGAAAATGCGTATCAATAGTACGAGTGTGCAATCTCGTAGAATGTATACGCCAAAACTCATTTTGGCGTGCGTATGGTACGCCGTTTTTGGCGTGCATATGATACGCACTTTTTTATTGCTAGCGCGACAGCAGTAGTCCTTTCGGTTTTAGACAAAGGTTGCATTTGACCGCATTTGCTTTTACTATTATGTTCTTCTTGTCCTTATCTCAGACAAACTCAAAGTAATGCGCATACGTCCATCTCGCGAATGTATTCGCTCTTCTTCTGCCATCTTCACCCATTAAGCCTTGTTTATACTTCCGTTTGGATCTGCAGTGCGAGCCTCAGCTGACTGCGCGTGCCTCGTCCGTTTGGGGAAGTGTTTATACCCGATGAGCTCGCCGTTGTGCTATTCTTTGAACGACAGAGCCTTTAAGCCTTCTTTAGCCGCTTTTCCACTGGCCAGTGCAAGCACACACTGAGGCCAAAATCATGCCTCGTGGCACTCCAGTAAAACCCGCCCTAAGCACACCTTCACTGGACTATGTCACACAATACAAAGGTACACCAGCAAGAAGTTGATGAATGAAATAAATCGCTATACAAATATATCAGAAGCATTTAGTCTTTATTTACATACTTGGACACCACACGCAGCTATTGACTGACCACGAACAGGTAATCACTAGCATTTTTCCTTAGTTAATGTGTCGCGGGGTTTTGAACAAATACATTTTGGGCTAAAAGTGTGTATGCAAGCGTTACTAAACGTGTGCCGAGGAAAAAAATTACAGAAAATTGATTAGTAATGCCTTACACTACGGCGTTACAGCTAAAAGTAATAATTTACTGTAATGCATTATTTTTGTAACGCGTTACTCCCAACACTGGTTGTGAATAAATGTTTTTATCCTGATCACTGTAGAATGTCAAGTTTATTTACTGCACTTTATTTATTAATAACTACATAACTAGAAAAGTGGTACAAATCTACTTCTGGACTGACAGCACACTTAATCTACAAGTAGAGATACACAAAATCAAAACGATCACTTACTTTCTTGTGATGAATTCATGCGACAGGCAAGCTGGAGCAAACATGGCACTGCAGGTGAAAAGCAGATCATCAGAAACAGCGAATGAGCATTCATACTATGAGTCTCTGAAGGGTCGGTCATACTTACGGGACATCCTTCAGTGTGTTCCTCAGCTCCGTCCCCAGATTCTGGATATAACGCCACTGGCCCTCTTGAACGGGCTGACCCGTCAGATGAATGTTGTCCACCGTTAGCTGGGCTTCATCAAACAGCCACTGCACTACAAACACAGGGCCTGTGATAAAGAAACATCACACACTGGGTTAAAAAAAAAAGCAACCAAACTGTGTCTGTAAAGAAGTAGTGGATGGTGCCTGTACTCACGTTTAATGGTAGGATAAACTTTATATCCAAAGAAGCAGTTCCATTCTTTCCTTCATAAGCCTGTCGGCATCGCTGGTACAACGCCGCCCCAGTATCTGTCAACAAGAGGTTCATGACTTTACCAAATTTCGAATTCACAGGTAAAGTCACAAGAGGAAAAACTCCAGGCCAAAAAATCAAGACGAGTACTCAGTTCAATTAACATTTGAATTTGAATGAATGGCTGTTAATTTGTTTATAATTATTATTATATTTTACAGAAAAACAAATCATTAGAAAGGTCTGTGACTAATGTCTTTATTTTTGTCAGGAAATATTAACTCTTTCCCCGCCAAACACGGAATTTTCCGTTATATGTGAAAAAATGCTTCCAGGCCAAACACACAATTTCCGGGGTTTTGTGTTTTCACTGTCAGACGCTAGGGGGCGCTATTATGCATCTTCTGAATGAGTACTGAATCCCCAGATCAAAACCAAGCGGCAACCTCGCGATCTCTCTGAAGCCAATACGGAAGTGGATTAAACTGCAGTTCATCGAGTGGCCACTAGGGAAATGCTCCAGAAGGGAGCAGAATCTCATTGAGCCCCATGTTAAAATGCCCAACTTTACAGCAGGAAAAAAATATGTTTACAGCCTGGAACAAATTCTAGTTTTGGTCTAAATGGCTAATTTTGCCCTTCATGATAACTGTGAGGGGGGTGAATTTTTTTATAACTCATTCGTTATACATTAAATAAAGCCTTAAAGTTCTGCACAATTAAGGGCGTGGCCACTTTGAGTGGCAGGTGGGCCATTTATCTGCTTTCTGTTAGTCATCGCGTCACCAAAGCTCCGCCCACACCCCGACTCTTTGCCCATTTTCTATTTTTCGGGAGCAATGCTAAGATGGCAACTGCCAGCTCGTCCCTACTTTACACTTCAAAACTGCTCTGCAGAATCCTATGGGTGACGTCACAGACTGTATAAAAATATGGACGTAGTGTCTATGATCAAAACACACACAAGTAAGACGGAGTAAAGCAAACGATCGCATGTAAGCAGATGCATATGTAAAATAACATGATTGTCAACATTAAACATCATATGAATCAAAACTATCTAATATTACTGAATGAAATGTGGACCCAGGTTGAGCTACAGGACTGAAAAAAATATCTTATGTAATTTTACTTATCTATTGAAATGATCTTAATTTAAGAATTATTAGATATTTACAAAACAAAAATTACTTAATTTTTTTTTTTTTGAAGCGTATGTTCATTACTATTATGTTATGTGCTTTTAGATATGAGGTAATTTAACACCGTGACGCTTTGCAGACTCTGTTCTGTGTTTTGAAGGAGGTGTGGCTTTGGAGATGCTCTGAAGGGAAGCTTTCAAAGCTAGCTTGTGATTGCTAGCCTCTCCGAAAATTCCCACCCCACCTTTAAAGACAAACGTGATATCCTTACTTGATTCCTCTCTTGATGACCTCTGTGGGCGCACAGTTGATGGTGTCCACGCAGTCAGTACAGCGGTATTGTTTGTTGTCCAGGAACCAGCCAGAATCAGCCAGACCCCTGACCTGGACGTTTGTGGCCCAATCCCTCCAGAGCCAGATACTGCTGCCAACGCTACAACACTCCAGTGCCGCCACAACAGGCATCGAGACGCACACATTTAGTCAGCATCAGTCACAGACATCAGAGTCAGAAACTATGGTCTGGAATATGGACTCACCTGCTTCCAGCCAACAGCAGTATCTTGGCATTGTCCAGACCCTTGGTCAGCAGGTCCTTTACCACTTCCTTTATGATTAGGGAACCCATGAACGCATAGTCATCTGGACACAATAAACAACCAATTAATAAACGGCTAGTGCTTACTAGCTCATAACAGCTATAAAAATATCAGCTTGGACTGCCACTACAAGAAAACTATGGTAATACGGTACAGTCATGGTACAAAGTGCGAATATACTGGCACTTGATATAACAATCATTAGAAAATGTGTGAAAGATATGAATACATTTTTTCAGCAGGATGCATTAATTTAATCAAAAGTGTTAGTAAAGGCATGTATGATGTTATAAAAGATTTCAAATGCATGCTGTACTTTTGAACTTTCTATTGGACTGTACTGTATAACATAAACTATATCTAAAAGATATATTCAGTGCTGAGTGTTACTTTGATCAGTTTTTGGTGTGGCTCCACTCCATACATCACTTGAGCAATATGGGATGAACCTGAAAAGCGATAAACACAAAGACATCAGGTCCAAATCTGTGCCAACGTAACCACCCAATTTCATCTAGAGTGAAGAAAAAGAGTATTTGCACAAGTATTTACAGAGGGATACTCACACCATGTTGGCATTCCACCAGTGTGGGTTTTCCTCTGGAAGTGAAGACAGTATTCCTGTGCCTGAAGATAAAATAAAGATATATAGAACTGTGAAATAGTGCAAAATAACGAGAATGAGTTGTATAATTGTTTTGAAATCTAGTTTAACGTGCCAAGAATTTGGCCTGAATTTGAAAAAAGTCCCTTTTAAGGCAAATCACTTCAGTCTGCGGCCATCTTTGAAACACCTCAAAAATGGCGAAACATCAAATTCTCCAAAGATGTCTATTAAGCTTACGGTTAAATTTCATATTTGAAATCACCAATCAAATCAAAGTTTCTCTCAACGGTCAAATCATGCTAATGCAATGACATATACCGATTGGCTCTTTTATTTAAGGCGGGACTTATTGAATGTTACACTTTATCCCAAACATAGTAATACGATTGCAGCGTCTTCGTACAGCTACAGTCTTTGGTGTGAATAATGACACTTTTAGTAATGAAACTTCTGTTGTTATTTCTAACCTGTCTTGGTTTGTGGCCATTTGGCGGAGCTCATGAGCCTCCTCATGGTCTCGTATCTGCTGTCGCAGTTCTCTTTGTTGAAGCAGTACCAGCCACCTGCACAGAGACGGACGTCACACACGTTCATCAGCGCATGAAATAACAGAATAAGATATTCTGATGACCTAAAGCATCACACTTACCCTCCAGAAATATTAACCACCTCCTGCTTCCTTTGGACTCCTTCAGGTAGTACCTACAATAAAGCAGACTGCAATGAAACCTACACATATATGCTATGCAATGCCATCAGTTATTACATATATCAATTCAGGAACACTTCTCACTATTATGAGTGGATGATAATGCACAATGAAAGTCTCACAAAGCGTGATTAATTTAATGTGCACTTGTACTGTAGTTCAAATCTTAAAAGCATACATTTAAAAAAAAAATCTGTATTTGCAAATATTTCAATGTAAATGAAACAATGAAGTGTACTTAGAGTTTCTAAACAAAACTTAAGTACAGTTTGTGCACTTTGTAATGCCAAATTACATTTCAAATCATTATGTTTTGTCATGCTTTAAAGAAGTACTTATGTTGATGTGTAAAGTTTTTAATTTAAAGTTATTCGATATTACACTTAAAGTTAATATGTTTTAATTATACCAAGTTATGTGTTACACTTTATTTCAAGCTGTCATTGTTATAGTGCAATTATATATTTAAGTACTGAGTAATATTAAGTAACAACATGTACTTACAGGGTTAGGTTAAGAGTTAGTTGCATGTAATTATGCATAATTTACTGTTATGACTATGCTAAGTACATGTAACATATATAACAAGGACACTTAAAATAAAATATTACCCTAAGTTGCAACTTCATTTCAAATATATTTTAATACATTACATACAGTTGCAATGTAAATGACATTTAAGTAGTTTAATGCTTGACAGTATACAGTTCAAACATATTTCAACAGAATTATGAAATTACAAATAAAGATGTACTTAAATTCTATATGTGTGGTTTGTAGAGGGAAAATATTTTATCTCAAAGTAATTAGGATTCAGAGAAGTATTCAAAGGTTTAACAATTGTTTATTTCTTGCAAGAAAGGCGTTCATCACTCTGGGCTAAAAACATGTTCAGACATAAATACACTAAACAAAATCTTAAATAAGAAACAATTTAAAACAGAAGCAAGATTATTTTTCTTACCCCATTGTCAGATAATTTAGCTTGTTTTAAGCAAAAACTCACTTGAATTTGATTTTATTTTCCAGAAAACAATAAAAAATATCTTATGTCATTTTACTTATCTAGTAAAGGCATCTTGATTTAAGAATTTAGATATTTAGACTAGAAACAAGACAAAAAGACTAAATTTTTATTTAATTGCAATAAATGTGCAATTAAGTGTCTGAAAACATTACATTTAGTTTGCACTTAAAATGTTATTTTAAACTTTTTCACAATCTACCGGTTTTCATGGCTATCTGCGATGTCCACCGTGTCCACAAGAGGGCGTTCAGATATTGTGTAAACTCAGTCCAACTCAACCTTCAGTCTCTTTTTGCTTGTGTGAGAAAAGTTACAGTTGTGGCTCCGCTTGTTGCTTTGAGGGGCATCAGTCTGCCATAATTAAAGACAGCTTTAATTTGCATCCAATTTATGTCACTGGTGACCACATTTTTGGCATATGGTCTACATTTCTCACTATTACCCACCTCACCACTTACACGGTAACGATTTATGTTTCATTACATTACATTACAGCTTATAAAGCTTAGGCTGCAAGTCTGCTAGCTCTCATAAACTTAACGCCAACATTCAGTAAAAGGTTTCTATAAATGCTGGAAAATTGGGATAAGCCGGATCCTAAAAGCTTTTCTGTAGCATCTAGGAGTGATTTTGAGTTTCACAACCTGTAGAATCATCCATGTTAAACAGACACACAGGAGAACTTCTTAAGATCCAGTCACCTCATTTCTGTCCTTTTCATTTTATTGCAAAAAAAAAAAAAAAAGCCTAGTCTGGTCCTTTTGATCTGAGCGCCAGCATGGAGTTTACGCCAGTGCTGATTCCCTGATGGCAAAGCAAGCGAATATAAAAGACCTACTCTCATAGTAATTATATTATTAGGACTTTGCAAGAAGTTAAAAACAGATGATCAGTTACTGCAAGGGTTGCAAAGAAAAAAATTCTAAAAAGTTTCCAAAAATTCAGAGAACGTTTAAATAAATTCTGGAAAGTTTCCAAAAATTCTGGAAAGTGTCTGGAAACTTGCAACCAACTTCCTATTTGTTACTCAATATATTCAGCTATTCAGATCTTATGCAGATACTCTTTGTTTGAATCCATAAACACAGTCAACTACAAATATGAAGGCAAATATGAAAATCCATTTCCTGGAAATATTCTTTAACTCCAAAACACTGTGATGTGCATGAAATATGCTCAAACTGCTTCATATAAAGAGAGTCTTTAAATGTAACGATCATTCCTGATTCTTATAGCAGCAGATTTGCATGAATATAAGCCATATCAAAGTTTTATATAAGGACGATGCTCAAAAATAGTGCATTTGTTCACTGTATAACAGGAGCCAAAAATATTATGCATAATTAAGATTTTCTTCATAAGATGTACAGGATAAATAAGCAGGTTTACAATATAGTATCCTATTGATTATGTATAGATATCACTATTGTTATTATAGATTTGCACTGTCAATATCAGCCTACACAATATTGTTGCAAGAAAAGCGTACTTACACAGAGATGGATCACTTTTTCTACTTCTGTTCATCTGTCCCAACTTTTACATTTTACAACCGTTTTAAAATTTCAACTTCAGTACTTAAGATTTAACTCTAAGAAAGTCGAGGTTTAGGTATGTCATGTAATGATGTGTCTGGTGTCTACACTGAAAAAAAATACATGATCAATAAGTTATGACAGCATATGTTATACAAGATTCAATTCACTGATTTATTAAGTCACTCGAATGTAATTTAAGTTGATATGACTTAAACATCCAAGTTGATTGTACTTAATTGAAAGCAGCATTTTTTAAAAAAATTTTTACAGTGTCATCAAATATTAATTTAGTAAATTTTCTAAACCCAAGTAATATACTGCCTCAATATCACTAAACATTATTAGCTTTTATTGGAATTCCAAACTATATAATTGGGCAATTTGGCCAATGAGCTTGCATTGTTTTGTCCTCAGTGTCTTGAATTGAGTTTCAGTCACCAGCTGGGATGTGACAACAACTCAGGCATTTCATGTACTTGTCATGTCTACCTCAGTTACACATCATCTCACAAGCAGATACTGAACAGCACTGCCACTGTAAACACTGCAAACTTAAACTATATGGATCACATTAGAGCACATATTTCCCTCCTACTGTACTCAAGCCCCGCCCAACTGTCACTGTATTACTACTACTAGGTGATTCTCTCGCTTAGTCTCCTTAACCTGATCCTGACATACTCACCTAGCTCTGACAACACCTTGCATGTGTATTATTGGATTAGTATTAAATGGTAATGCTTTAAAACCTGATTTATTCAGGAAACAATGACAGAAATGATTGTAACACGGCTTGGATACAGAGAAAAAAAAGTCCCAAAAGGTTGTTTATGTAGCGATGCCATAGAAGAATGATAGGCTAATTTGGTTCCCCAAAAAACATTTTAGTCGTGTCATTAGTATTATTAGATTAGTAACAATATTAATGCTTTAATACCTGACTTATCCAACATGAAACTATCAGGTCACTGTCTTTCTCCAGATAAATGGATGTGTCAAAACCTATTAGGGGACTGTACTGGAGAACACTCTCGTACCAAATTGTTAATGTCGTCTCAAACCATTAAAATTAACAACTTTATTTTATTTGCAGCCATAAACCAAGTCAAAGCTAAACTAAAAATCAGGAAATGATGACAGAAATGATTGTAACACTGTAGGGATAGAAAGAAAAAAACTGTCCCAAAAGGGTGTTTTGTAGCGATACCATAGAAGATTGTTGTTCCCCAAAGAACATTTTAGCCTTAACAACACCTTACATTTGTATTATTGGATTAGTATTAATATTAATGCTTTAAAACCTGATTTATCCAACATGAAACTGTCAGATCACTGTCTTTCTCCAGATAAATGGATGTGTCAAAACCTATTAGGGACTGTAGCTACTGGAGAACACACTCGTACCAAATAAATAACATCTTAAATTCACCATTAAAATTAACAAATACTTTATTTGGAGGCATAAACCAATGCCTCCAAATAAAGCCTCCAAGGAAGCGATGATATAAGTGATTGTAACATGGTAGATAAAGAGAAAAAAACTGTCCCAGAAGGGTGTTTTTGTAGCGATGCCGTAGAAGAATTTGGTTCCTCAAAGAACATTTTAGCAAACATGTTCAAAATAGCCTTTTTGACATTTTTTTCCACTATTCAATGGGAAGGCATAATGTATAAATTCAGTTATGGCTCCATTTTACTGTAGGCTAACGACAATAATGGTCGAGACTAAATGAGTCGGCACACGCCTGTTGATGCCCAAATACTGTCTAATATAAGCAGCCCACTGGGTTACCTAAAGTTTGTGGCTGTAACCGGCGTGTTGTCTTACCCTGCTGGGGTCCCGTCGTTACAGGTGACTGATGTATTCTCCAGGAAATGCAACTTCATGTCGTAGTCGAGCTTCTGTGCCGAGCACGGGTAGAGAGACTGCGCGAGGTTCTTCACCTGAGTCATGAAGTTGTCCATGTTTTCTTCCACGGCTGTGAAATCCAGCGAGAAGCTCTCGGTGGTCTCGGCGCGGGAATTCACGGAGGCGCGCGCCTAGGCTGCGAGTTGCGTCCTCCGCGTAATCTCCGGGCACCGAGCGCGCCGGACTGAATCAATCCCAGCATCACAGCCAAATGAATGACACTCATCACCCGTATGGTCCGCTGCGGCCGCCTGCACTTCATCACGCTTTCCTCGAAATCCTGCGGGGATGCTGAAAACCTGCACAAGCAGCTACACAAACATTCAAAAGCGCACAGTTACACAAAGCCAGAGTGCGTTGAACAGGTGAGCTTTCTCAGTGCAAATTTTGGAAGTCCTTTAAGTTTATATTCTCCTCAGCTGAGATGGAAACTCCTCTTTGGACTGTGGTGTGCTCTTCTGATCAATACCTGTGTGTTTAACCGCTCTGGGTTTTAACCCTGCTCTCTTTCCCACGAACCAATCGCCGTGGAGGGCAGTGCAACGGGGCGTGATCCAGTCACACTCATTTCTGTCCTTTTCATTTATTGCAAAAAAAGCCCATAGTCTGGTCCTTTTGATCTGCGATATTTTTCTTGATGTGGTAGCTTTTATTGGCATTGAAATGCCTGTTTCCTAATCCACGCGAATTTACAGAGTGAGAATAATACTTTTCTGACACTTGTGCATTTGAAAATAAATGTATAGGCCTACCTAGCAATGCGTAGAGCGTGAGAATCACATTTTGGTGCCTAAAGTACAAATGATATTTTTAAAGTCCCCCCTACAACTTAAAATATGCACCCTGGTTTGTTTCAACCCAAATCTGAGTCAAATCCAAACGTTGGTTTACTTTTTTTTAAACCCAAGGTTGTCTATATCGGACAATAATGGGTTGAAACAACCCAGCATTTTTCTATTTTGTCACGAATTTATTGGTCCAGTGCCAGATATAGTCTGCAGTCTTGTGAGAACAAACTTTTTTACAGTCTTGTCCATATTTGACTGAAACAAATGAACAATAAAACATTAAACCAACTTGTCCAATCTACCCGTTGGTTTGATTTTTATATTACAATTTTAAACCTATTTGGGTTTTGTCTAACTCAAACAAATAAAAATATGGACAAATCCAACCTTTATTGGTTTATTTTATTTTTGTAATACATTTTAAATCCAATTAACGGTTGGTTTAGTCTATATCTGACTTAATTTTATATAGTATCATTTATATTTTATTATTATTTGATGACTTAATAGGGGGACTTTTAAATATTTTTGTACAGCTTAAAATATGCTCTCTGGGTTGTTTCAACCCAAGTTTGGGTCATATGGAGGAATCCAACTGTCGGTTTATTTTTTAAATGAAAAAATTAAGCCTAACGTGGTTTATTTATTTATTTTTTCCAATAAATTGATGAAGAAATGAACAATAATCCAACCGTTGGTTTACATTTTTAAACATATTTTTAAACCCAAGGTCCATGTCGGACAATAATGGGTTGAAACAACCTAGCATTTTTCTAGTTTGTCACGAAATTATTGGTCCAATGCCAGATATAGTCTGCAGTCTTGTGAGAACAAACTTTTTTACTTTAATGAAGCAAACTTCAGTAGCCTACTGTACTAACTTGTGCGGGTATTTTTGTCAGTGTATAAGAGATTCATGACTTTTTATCTACTGGAGTCTGTTGACGGGGCCTCTGGAGATCAAAGGAGTCAGTCATCATCACTCCTCCACCCTCATGAAGCCCCTTCCAGACTTTCCCTCTGCTGTATATTTGGAGTCGGAAGGGAAACCCGCACCTTAAGGAATGCTGCTTTTTGTGGGTAAATGAAATGTTTCATTATTGTAGGCTCGTAGCCTATGGTATAATTAGCTTTAAAAATCACGAATTCAGTCAACTTCAAATTCACACTTTTCGTTACCCCAGCTCAAAGCTTACAAATCCTGCTTTATCCGTCCACCTTTGGTTTATTTATTTTTTTTTTTTCACTCGAGACCGTCTCCCTTAACAATGATGTCTTCATTAAGTGTTTCACACATGGCGTTAATGTAATGGGGTTCGCTGGATTCCTGCTTCGGCCATTAATCGGCCATTGAGCGGCGAGATAAAAGGGTGTCAAGTGGCTGGTGTTAACGCGACACTTCACTTTACACAAGCCTGTTGTTTCAGACCAGAGCTCTCACTTTTAATGCATGGCAGTGCCGTGGAAACGGGGGAACTCGACCATTGGCGTCGATTCATTCCGTCACTTACCGCCAGTCTTCTTTTGTTCGGATGCTAAACACTTGAAGAATAGATCATCCTCCATTCAGACGTAGACGTAGCCTAATACATGGGACCATTAAACACTCAAGACCATAGGTAGGTCCGTTCAACGGTGGCTCCAAAAAGTCAATAAAATGTAGGCTAATGGTCAAATGGTAATAGATCCCATTGATCGTTAATGTGATTATCTACCCTGTGTGAACTTGGCTTTATACAGCCACTAAAAGTACTGCCACACCAATAAGTGTCATAAAAAAATAAAAGAATTCTATATAGCCTATGTTTTAAAAATAGCTTGCAGATGCCACAATAATAAATGTTTAACACATTTTTATTTTCATGTGTAGAGTGTCAATTTATGCTGCTAATAGTGAAACATCAGAGCCCATTAAGTATTACATTTTAAATGCTACATTTTTAATTAAATTTAATCAAAGATAAAGCGTGACGAGGAGAGCTTTAGTCAACATGGAGATCAACACAGGACACTACACATTATCATAAACAATACACAACATGTTTTCAACTAAACACATACAACTTTTTATGCTGGCTGGTTGTTAAAGGTGCAGTGTGTAATTTTTGTGGCACTTTTTGTTGCATTTTTGTCATTTTTCTCAAAAAAAAAAAAAAAAAAAAACATGAAGGTTTATTATTATTATTTTTTCGGTTTTAGTACATTGTCATTTTAAGTTAAAGTATATAGTTTTTTTTTTGCGTGCATGAGCATACACAGTCGAAAGCACAGCCTTGCAAAGTATACTTCAGTTGACTCGTACGCATAGACAGGTGTTCGACGCATGCAGTTTTAATCGAATGAGTGCATTCGAACATGTCCACTATAGTTTCGGATACCACTACAAATGGCTGTCCCCTCAAAAAGTGCCCTATTTGAGGGTATAGGGGTGATTTCGGATTCAGCCCATATGTTTTAATAACATTAAAATTTATATTTAAGAGCAGAGCTGAAAACTGGGCTTGGATTTCTGTTTATTTTTACATGTTTCCTGGACCTTAGAATGGATATTGAAAAGAATCCTAAATATACCCAAATCAATGTTACTTTAGAATATTGAAGGTTGAGTTCACATAAAAATTAAACAGAATTCTTTCATTAATTGTTTAATAAAGTGGTTCCAAACCTGAATGACTTTCCTTCTTTTACAGTAAAACAAGTTTAAATGTGAAATTTCGAGGACTTAAAAGCTTCAAAATGCATGCAAAAGCAACATGAAAGTAAGTTTACAAATCCATATAAATCCAATCTGGTTTAGATCAGATTCAACGGACTCACAATGCTCTGTATGAACGTTCTCTGTCAACTCAGGTTTAATCCAGAGCTTAATGCTACTTCTAGTACTCACTGTTTTCCTCAGGTGGCGGTGCATTATCCTGCTGAAAGAGGCCACAGCCACCAGGGAATACCGTTTCCATGAAAGGGTGTACATGGTCTGCAACAATGCTTAGGTAGGTGGTACGTGTCAAAGTAACATCCACATGGATGGCAGGACCCTGGTTGACACTGCCTCCGCCAGCTTGCCTTCTTCCCAAAGTGCATCCTGGTGCCATGTGTTCCCCAGGTAAGTGATGCACGTGAGCCCAGCCATCCACATAAAAACGTGATTCATCAGACCAGGCCGCCTTCTTCCATTGCTCTGTGGTCCAGTTCTGATGCTCACGTTTTCTTTTACATCATGTGGATGGCTGGGTGCGTGTGCATCACTTACCTGGGGAACACATGGCACCAGGATGCACTATGGGAAGAAAGCAAGCCGGCGGAGGGTTGGCGCTTTCGGCGGTGGACAGGGGTCAGCATGGGCACCCTGACTGGTCTGTGGCTATGCAGCCCCATACGCAACAAACTGTGATGCACTGTGTATTCTGACACCTTCCATCAGAACCAGCATTAACTTCTTGAGCAATTTGAGCTATAGTAGCTAGTCTGGTCATCATAAATCAAAGCACAAGAATGACATTGGTCGGAGGAGAACACCGGAAAATGTGACAGAATAGACAATATTCATCTGTATTTGCAATTCACAAGCGCGTTCAGCTGCGTGCGACAAACGCGGGCAGTGTGAAAGCATAACGGTAGCGCTCTGCTCCTGCTCTCGCACTGCTTCTGTGCTGCCTCCGTGCTGTTCGTGAGTGCAGTGTGAAGCCGGCGTTATGCATGCCCATTTTTCCTGCTTCAACACATCAACTATGAGGACAAAATGTTCACTTGCTGCCTAATATATCCCACCCACTAACAGGTGTCATGATGAAGAGATAATCCGTGTTAATCACTTCACCTGTCATAATGTTATGCCTAATTGGTATACATTGTAACAGATATGTCAAAGAGTCTTAATTCAAATTAATTGGTTTAAAAGAATGGGAACCTTTTTTAATGTGCTGTGAGGGGGGTACATAGAAGTACAGTGTGTTCAATGTAATGAACTGTTGTTTAGCTACATGCCAATTGTTTAGCTGTTGAAACATCTTTTAAAAAAGCCTTATAGTAGACAAAAACGCAATTTTTGAACAGTTTTAGTTGTGAAAATTGTGTGATCTAAGACCTTTATACAATGTACAGAGTAAGTCAATATTAGATATGGTATAAGATATAGAATAGCATATTCAGTCTGGTGTCTAAACTGACTGGATAAGCGAAAGAAGCATAGAACTTCCACAGAAGAAGTCAGGTGGGTTTGGAACAACAGAGTGAGTAAATCATGACACAGTATCCATTTTTTTAGGTTAACTATCCTCTTAAAAATTTAGTTGTGGGGAAAGTATGGAGAAGTGAAGAGCATGTACTGCACACGTCACATGGTTGAGCTATAGCAATAGAATGAGGTGGTGGGATCTGTCTACATGAGGTCACACCAGCAGGACTGATGGTATTCATTGAGGAACTTCAAACAGATGTTTGTACAGATTAGCGCATGTGGTGGACTCAGAAGGAAAGGGTCTGTCCCTGATTGAGTCTAGTCACTTTGACCCATACCTCCCATTTTATTACACATCATCTTTGGAACTGTAGTCATTAAATCACTCACAGATGGATCTTTACTTCTGCTACACCTTCTCCGGGGGCCTCTGTCACACGTGGTCACACGACATGGGGATAACATTACTGTTGTGGGAGTTACTCATCACAGGAATGAACAGATCTTTGCAGTAACTCACCACTCAGAGGTGCTCTCTGAAGTACACCTAGATATATGTCTTGTGCTGGTCCAAGTGAGTCAATCTAAGAATTATTGAAAATTACCCAGGAGCTGCATTGGCAGATGCTTCATGTTCCTCTCTAACTCCCTTTCTCTAACCCTTCTCCCAGTCAAAGGCTGTCTTTTATCCCCAATCAGTTGCATGTGTCCTCCACAGATTCACTGCTGAACACTTGCTTACATGACCATCATGCTTAGCATTCAGGTTAATTATAATCAGACAGGACAAACATAACTTCAATAGAACCCACTTTATCATGCAACATGAATGGCAACAAATAGTGGAAAGTATTCCAATTTCTTACAACAATTAGTCACTGGTAAACCATAATATAATGAAATATCTGAGATTTTATGTTGCTTGTGAAAAAAAATATCAGATTACATTCATACTGTTACATGTCATGCCTGTCTTGGACTCCATTCCCATGAATCCTCACACACCTGTTTGCACTCCCTCAGCTTTCCCGCTCTCCCTGGATTTCCTGCACCTGGCCCTCTTCGTTAGCACTCCCTTTATATTGTTCTCACTGCCCAGCACTCGTTGTTCGTTCTTGTTTATTTTACTGTTGTTTGCTGTGTGGTTCCTTCGTTTGAATTAAACCCGTCTTATTTGAAGTCTGCTTCCTGGTTTTCATCGTCACTTGACTAACTGTAACACCTACTCATTGGCATTAATAGGAAAGATATTTTCTGCCCCTATATTGGTGCGCTGTCAGCACATAAATATGAAAAATGTGTCAGCTTATTGTCACTTGAAAAGGTGAATATTAGTATTATTAATTTTGAGTAATAATATGTAACCTTAAGGTACTACTATGAAGGTATATTAGTATTAAGGTACTACCTTTGTAAGGTACAAAGGTGTCCGTTTAAAGGTACTGCCCGTGTAACATCAGATGACCTCAGGCCCTGTTTATACCTGGTATTAAGATGTTTTGATTGATTGGATCACAAGGGAGACACATTCCCTTTACACCTGATGTTTTAATCCATCTCTTTTGTCCACTTTCAACCACTTCTGTCCTGATTTCTTCAAGGGGAGGGTCTATGGGTGGGTAAATGTAAATGTATAGGCTTTTTTTATCTATAGATGAGATAATCGTGTGCAATTTACATATGAACACGGCCAGAGACGATGGAAAACACACAGAGAGCTAGCCTAGAAATCTAGACGCACCCTAGCGGCAGCAAATTTAATCTGCCCGCGAGTGTCGTCTAGCAACTCTCAATACCATTCTGAGCTGGAAAAGCCTAACTCTGGACAGGCCAATCACATTGTGTATAGAGTTGGTGGGCGGGCTTAACGTAATGACGACAGAGTTGCGACGGTTCCTGCTGCTTGAAAGCAAAGGAAATGGCGGCTAGAGATGTTGGCGAACAGCGGTCTTTCGAAATCTGGTTTGGCCGCGACTCTGAAAGATTTAAAGTTAAGCTTTTCGTTGAAAAAAGAGCAAATAACTGAGAGCTCTAACTACGTCAGCTTCTTCTTTGCTGTGGTTGGTTGTAGCGCTATCCAATTGCGTGCAGAGGGAGTTTGAAAGACAGCCGTTTATCCCGCCTCTCGGATTGAGCCCTGTCAATGGTGAGTTTCCAGACCAAACATCTTGATGTGGGTCTGGCTTGTCAGACTAAAAGAGAGCAGCAGTTTTCGTTTTTGCTCTGACAGCCGTAAGACCAGCCGAACACTGTGAGTGTGTGTTAGCAATGAGGAATGGTGAGAGAATGGTAAATGGACTGCATTTATATAGTGCTTTCAACAGACCAATGGCCATCCAAAGCGCTTTACATCTTGCCTCACAATCACCCATTTACACACCGACGTTGGTGTCAACCATGCAAGGCGCCATCCAGTTTGGTTAGGTGTCTTGCTCATGGACACCTCGACACTTGGTCAGGTGGAATCGGGGATCGAACCACAAACCTTCCGGTTTGTTGACCACCTACATGAAACACTGAGCCACTGCCGAGAGAACATTGTGCTGGTAGATTTTTCATTTTCAAACTTAGGTCTCCTGTAAAAGTTTAACATTCTAACATTCTTCCCATGTTTACACATTAGATTAGTAGGTGGAAAGTATACCGTCTTTTAGTGGCTGTTCAAACGCATTCGACCACATGGGAATTTACATTCTGAAAGCAATCCAGACAAATGTGTTTTCCAGTACCTCTGGAAGTGGTTGGAAATGGATAAGCTCAAAACATTTTAGACCCCGTTTACACCTGTATTTAGCATCGTCCACTTGTGATCCGATGAACCGAAACGCATCTTAATACCAGGTGTAAATTATGGCCTGAGAGATGAGGGTAGGATCCAGCTGCAGACAAACATTTATTCAATACAAATAATAACACAAGAACCAGGAAACAGGAACACAGGCAATAAAACTGAGCACATGACGGCACATCTGTAGAAGAACGAGGCCTGACACTGAACACTGGAAACATCACAATGGCTGCGTCCGAAATTGCAAACTCTCTTGAGCAGGCACTTATAAGTAATTACTTAACGACTGCTAAAAAGTACGTCCTTTTATTAGTACTTTGAGTTCAGACATACTTCTTCTGTCACATACTGTTTTTCACCTACTATACAATGGGTACGGAAAGTATTTAGACCCCCTTAAATTTTTCACTCAGTGTTATATTGGAGCTATTTGCTAAAATATTTTTTTCTCAATAATGTACACACAGCACCCTACATTGACAGAAAAACACAGAATTGTTGACATTTTTGCAGATTTATTAAAAAAGAAAAACTGACATATCACCTGGTCCTAAATATTTAGACCCTTTATTTAGACCCGTATTACGTCGTGAAAATGCGGACTCAGAGGAACACCGTGAGGGTTTAAGGTGCCATTTGGGACAGGGCCTACGTGTGGTGAGGTAGACGAGCGACAGACGTGGGAGGAGCGAGAGGAGATCGGTGCGTGATTGAAGAATGAGCGTCCACCTGTGAGTCACACCGGTCTCGTGTCCTCTCATGAGGGAGATCGGAGGCATATAAGGACGAGCGACTCCAGTGAAGGACGAGAGAGGACCAGGCCTGGACTTATGTTTGATTTACGTGTATGTGTGCGCAGCAGCTGTCTGTGAGGGGCTTGCCGTGGTTTTACTTTAGTTTTGTTTTTTTATTTGATTAAAGTAATTTTAAATGTTCGCCGTTTCCGCCTCCTTCCTTCTCATATCTACAAACTTTATTACACTATGGTTTGGACACCACTACAAAAGGCTGTCCTCAAAAGTGCCCTATTTATGGGTATGGGGCTGTCTAATAAGTCAAACCCTGTCTACAAAGCACCTGGCACCATTCTGGTATATAATGCAAATGAATCAATCTCCAATGAAAAAAACAACAACCTTGTTCTACATTTTGTTTTCTAATCAAATATTTTGTTTCACGTGAAACAGATTACAGAAGTAATGAGCTGCAACTGGTGTTTCATGTTGACTTCATTGCTCTTCTTCAGTTTTTCTAACCCAGTTGTTTCCATCCTTACTTTGGCTCTACTCATTTTCCTAAATTCTCATATCTCCTACGCAGCTAGTTAAAAGAGCCCATCCACAATCATCAAATTCTTCTCGCTGGAACTGTTAGGTCAAGTTACATCAAAGAGATCAAGAAGGATCAAGCTCTTAAAAGGGACAGGCTCCAGCTCCCATCATCAGAAACAGGTGGAAGTCCTCATTCCTAGAACAAAGCAGAGATCACCATCTATAAAACCTTTGTAATTCACTAAGAAGTTTCTTTAACAGATTTCTTTAAAGTGACACCCAATTTTGGGGGCGTGTTGAGTTCCAGTATAACATCTTGGTACAGCTTCAGGGTTAAGCATGCATGATTGCATCTCAGGGCGTCATTGGAGATCGAGTCACACTTGAATTTGACTCTGCATTTGATGGTGTTAATCTACAAAGAGCTTGAGTATGTTAATCCATTAAAGCCTGAAGAGTCTGAATCGGTAATGTGGTATAGGACTTCAAACGTATTTTAGAGCATCAGATGTCGTAATATAGCTGACGTAAGAGCAGACAAACTACATTATTCAGGTCTTTTTGGCACGGTCTGCACTCCATTAATGTGTTCGGTGTGCACTCCACTGAATCAGTAAACAAACTTGAACATAAACATAAGTCATGAGGTGCCATCTAGGAAGTGGACTTCAGTAGAGTAAGAAGCAGGAGACATCTGTCAAACAGGCTCTCCTTTCGTAACCAGAGTGTCTCTATTGGTTGCAGATGATGCCCCATTTCATGAAGGAAGACTAACTGCTTCAAGACTGCAGCTTTCCTTTCGCGTACCCTGGCATAGAGAGATTATGGGAGTAAAGTTGACAGCTTGTATACTAGTTCAAATGGGAGATGACTAATTTGTTTGTATGGATAATATTGGATAATTTGTTTGTGTGGATGTGGGTATTTTGAAATGGAATCACACTTGGTTGATCTTATGTCTAGGGTGGATAAACAGGCAGAGGAATCTTTAAAGCAGCAGATAAAATCCTGTTTTTATTTAACCATTTGTCTGTTAGTATTAGTAATGTTTTGCAGAAGTCCCTTATTTTCTGAGATATCTAAGTAAAACCACATCAAATGTGCTCCTGTGCTGCTAGAAAAACCACACCCCACTGTATTTTCCAATGAAAAGTGTTTTGGTTGGCCTGCGTGTGTATGTGTGTATGTCTATGAAATTCTGTGGGCCCCTTCAAAATGACACAGCTGAGTTTCGAAGCACCACAAATATTAGCTTCATATTATATTTGATTGGCATTGTCCTGATCTGACACTGACTGGTCTCAAGAAAGACTTTGGTCATGAATCTTTGATTTCTGAATCTGAATTGTAAAATTCTACTGATTTTCAGCTATATTGCATATAATGTATTTTATTTCACCAAATAAAACATCTAATTAGTGTTTGTCATAAGTCAAGCATCACATGACTTTTGCTCAGTAAAATACAAGCCATATCTAGAGACCAGACTATCATACAGACTTGGAGGGTGAGCTTGTTTATGTTGGCCCTGTAAACAGCCACCTAGCAACCTCCCAGAACAACCTAGCAACCATAAACATGAAGAGCAACCACAAACACCTTAGCAAGCACACAGTAACTATTTCATTACCATATAATATAAATACCATTTCAATACTTTTCTTTGGAAAATGATATATAAATATACCTTTGGGATAGGCTATTCCTACTAAGTGCAAATAATATTAGATGCAGTTTACACTCTGCAAATAGCGATATATGCTATTTATACTAAGTGAAAGTAGCACACAAAAAGTGTATGTCACTGTCTGAGTTGGTTTAGTCTTGTCTAGAGTTTGTTTTTGATCTCTTTTGAGTTTTGTCTTGCTGTCAGTATGTTTATTGGTTTGTTACTATGGTTTTGATTTGATTGTTAATTGATTGTTAATTCTGGTGTAGGGTGTTTTCACACTTGGTCCTTTTCAGGGGTCTGAGCGTGGTTTGCGTGATTTTTGGCCTATATGTGAACACTCCATACGATCTCAGACCACTTTAAAGCGAATCGAGCAAACCACCTCAGGAGGTGGTCTGGGTATGGTTCATTCTCATCTTATGGTATGGTTCGCTAAAATCATGCAATCTGAACACAAACCGCTCTGGGCTTACTTGATTGTTCTGTTCGCGAATTCCAATGTAGTTTGGCCATCAGATGCCTTCGTCGGCTGTTTATCAAGGCTGCTTCTTCTGGC
This sequence comes from Gobiocypris rarus, assembly GCA_023029165.1. Classification (NCBI taxonomy): domain Eukaryota; kingdom Metazoa; phylum Chordata; class Actinopteri; order Cypriniformes; family Gobionidae; genus Gobiocypris; species Gobiocypris rarus. Next base: position 625,240 of record CM040934.1, on the reverse strand, counting down.
AATTCCCTACAAATTATTTGTTCACAACATACACTTGTTTATTGCAATTTCAACCGCTTCCGAACTGAGACACGCCCTGCCAGTTTAAAATGGTGTTAGGAGAGCACACACCTAAAGTACATGCACAGAAACCGGCTGTCTCAGCGCGTGTACTAAACGGAATCTTTAGCGTCTTGTTGCATTTATTTTAAGGTGTCAAAAACACACAAGTTTCACAGGTGGTTGTGTCTTAAGTGAATGTAAACATCTGCATTACTAGCCTAATATAAGATTCAGTCGAGCATGTCATACAGTGAAGAATATGTAGTTTTATTTTTTCATGCGATTATTCCATTTCTTACTTAAATGCTGCTTTTAGGCATACTTATACTTTACCTGGAACATTTTAAGCAGTTTATTTAATTTGCATCTTTCTATTATATTATTGTATTGTTTATTTGTTGTATTCTGATGTTATCATTGCCTTCTGCAATAAAATAAACATTAATCAAGGAAAACAGTTCAAAATAAATGTTATTTACAACATGTGTGATATGTGTCATGAATCTTTGATTGTGTGAACATGTTTAGATGTTGATGTTTTATTGAAAATGTTGGTCACCATTATGGTGATCAGTGTTTCCTTTAGTTGGGCAGTTTGACGCATGGCTTTTTTTGTAAGTTTGTGGTTTTTGTTACATTGTTAATAAAGCACATAATCTGTTCATATAAAAAAAAAAGACATAAGCAAAAATTGTTTGACTTAACTCATCACTGACTAGGGAGTTTAGACACACACAGATATCAAGAATCAGCATATGAATATCAACAATGGTGACATACTTAATGCTGCAATGCATGCTGGGACCCATGAGCTTTATACTGTGGTGACTTAGTAGGGTTGGATTTAAACTCTGCAGGACATCAGCTCTCTAGGACCGAACTTGCCTACCCCTGATTTAGAGGTACAAAAATGTACCCTTAATGGTACAGCCCCAATGACGGCCTTTTGTACCTTAAAAGGTACAATTTTGTACTTTTTTTTTGAGAGTGATGTATATCAGCTGACAGTCAGCTGATGGGATTTTGACTAACGTGACCTGCCAAAACTAATGCTACGCTTGATTTAGTGTAAATACGTAGTGGCAGATTTAAAAAATGATTATCATGGTCGATGTGACAGCCCATCTGATCAACACAATGATTTTTTTAGGGCTAATAAACAAAGGTTAGGCTCTTTATTTGAAAATAAAACACTTTTCCGAGCTAATCTGTGATGAGATAATAAAGAGAAGAATGGGATCTTAGGGGATGAGGGTAATTCAAACTCGGTTTGTTCGTGTCAAAAGCCAAATTGAGTGCTTTTACTTTCTATTGCACTCTATCGGTTTGGCTTGACATAGATGGAATTGCTGTGAATAGCCTTTGCCAACAAACAATCTATTTGCTCTTAGTGTAAATAGACACTCTGGGTATGTCATATTTCATTCTCTGTGTAAAATTACAGAGCATTTCCTGGTTCATTTGCATGTCTTCATAACTCTACATCCCATTGTCCTGTGCCAGTGAGATGTCATAGTCATAAATGCTGCTGGCACATACCAGGCCTTTCTAGGAGCCTGGCACCTGCTTTGATGTTGTGCTCTAGTATGATGTAGCTCAGTTTACGCCAAACTGTGCCAACTCCAACCAGCTCCCTGATGATGTGTCTTTCATCAAGATGACATCATTCCACAGCTTGATTACTTTCCATCCATGTTTCCAGCTCTGGGAAAATACTTTTAGGTTCCTGGAATAAGCATCTCTGCTTTTATCTTGGTAGAACATGCACATCTGATCGCTTAGATGTTACTCTTTGTTCATCAGCGTTCTCATCTTTGTATGGCATCACTCCACGAAAAGCCTTTGTTGTATATCATAAAATAATCTGTTTGGAGTTTGGAGTATTGTGTCCTTTCTCCTATTCTCTCTATCTTCTAGAAAAATCACCAATGAAAACTCTTTAATATCTTAATAGTTTTTCATAGATAGCAATGAGATTAAAAGGAGAGCAAATGGAGATTTCTTCCTAAAGGCCAAAACACAGCAAATCGTCGGTCAGCCGTCAGCCAACATGGGGCCGTTGTCAGTTTTTGCGGTGTGTTCAGCACTAGTTGAACCCTATCAGCAGCTTTGTGGAGTTGGGTAGTTGGTGAAACAGATTATTAAGAGCCAATAAGACTCTTATTGATGTAGTCAATGATGCTGTCTACACCTGACGCGATATGACAACGATATGACAACAGATAATTGATTGAACGGCACGGTGTGACAACAGACAATAGAACCGATTATAATCAATGATGCTGTCTACACCGAACGCGAGCATTGTGATGTGACAAAAGACAATAGATCCCATTATAATCAGTGATGCTGTCTACACCGGACGCGAGCGGCACGATGCAACAAAAGACAATAGATCCCATTATAATCAGTGATGCTATCTACACCGGACACGAGCAGAGCTACATAAGACAATAGAACCCATTATAATCAGTGTACTGTCTACACCGGACGTGAGCAGCGCGTCGCTACAAAAGACAATAGAACCCATTATAATCAGTGATGCTGTCTACACCGAACGTGAGCAGCGCGTCGCAACAAAAGACAATAGAACCCATTATAATCAGTGATGCTGTCTACACCGGACGCGAGCGGAGCAGAGCTACAAAAGACAATAGATCCTATTATAATAAGTGATGCTATCAACACCGGATGCGATCGGAACGATGCAACAAAAGACAATAGATCCCATTATAATCAGTGATGCTGTCTACATCGGACGTGAGCGACGCGGTGCTACTAAAGACAATAGAATCCATTATAACCAGTGATGCTATCTACAACGGACGCGAGCGGAGCTACAAAAAACAATAGAACCCATTATAATCAGCGATGCTGTCTACACCAGACGTGAGCGGCGTGGCGCTACAAAAGACAATAGATCCCATTATAATAAGTGATCCTATCAACACCGGATGCGATCGGAACAATGCGACAAAAGACAATAGATCACATTATAATCAGTGATGCTGTCTACACCAGACGTGAGCGGTGCGGCGCTACAAAAGACAATAGATCCCATTATAATAAGTGATGCTATCAACACCGGATGCGATCGGAACAATGCGACAAAAGACAATAGATCACATTATAATCAGTGATGCTGTCTACACCAGACGCGAAGCAAAGCGGCGCTACAAAAGACAATATATACCATTATAAAAAGTGATGCTATCAACACCGGATGCGATCGGAACGATGCGACAAAAGACAATAGATCCCATTATAATCAGTGATGCTGTCTACATCGGACGTGAGCGACGCGGTGCTACTAAAGACAATAGAATCCATTATAACCAGTGATGCTATCTACAACGGACGCGAGCGGAGCTACAAAAACAATAGAACCCATTATAATCAGCGATGCTGTCTACACCAGACGTGAGCGGCGTGGCGCTACAAAAGACAATAGATCCCATTATAATAAGTGATCCTATCAACACCGGATGCGATCGGAACAATGCGACAAAAGACAATAGATCACATTATAATCAGTGATGCTGTCTACACCAGACGTGAGCGGTGCGGCGCTACAAAAGACAATAGATCCCATTATAATAAGTGATGCTATCAACACCGGATGCGATCGGAACAATGCGACAAAAGACAATAGATCACATTATAATCAGTGATGCTGTCTACACCAGACACGAGCGGTGCGGCGCTACAAAAGACAATATATACCATTATAAAAAGTGATGCTATCAACACCGGATGCGATCGGAACGATGCGACAAAAGACAATAGATCCCATTATAATCAGTGATGCTGTCTACACCGGACGTGAGCGACGCGGTGCTACTAAAGACAATAGAACCCATTATAATCAGTGATGCTGTCTACACCAGACGTGAGCAGTGCGGCGCTACAAAAGACAATAGATCCTATTATAATAAGTGATGCTATCAACACCGGATGCGATCGGAACGATGCGACAAAAGACAATAGATCCCATTATAATCAGTGATGCTGTCTACACCGGACGAGAGCGGCACGATGTGACAAAAGACAATAGAACCCATTATAATCAGTGTACTGTCTACACCGGACGCGAGCGGCATGACGCGACAAAAGAAAATAGATCCCACTATAATCAGTGATGCTCCTACACCGGACGTGAGTGGTGCAATTTGACAAAAGACAATATAACCCATTATAATCAATGATGCTGTCTACACCGGACGCGAGCGGAGTGGAGCTACAAAAGACAATATAACCCATTATAATCAATGATGCTGTCTACAACGGACTCGACCGGCAACGATGCAACAAAAGACAATAGATCCTATTATAATCAGTGATGCTGTCTACACCGGACATGAGCGGCATGGAGCTACAAAAGACAATAGAACCCATTATAATCAGTGATGCTGTTTACACCGGACATGAGCGGCATGGAGCTACCAAAGACAATAGAACCCATTATAATCAGTGATGCTGTCTACACCAGTCGCAAGCGGTGCAATTTGACAAAAGACAATATAACCCATTATAATCAATGATGCTGTCTACAACGGACTCGACCGGTGCAACAAAAGACAATAGATCCTATTATAATCAGTGATGCTGTCTACACCGGACATGAGCGGCATGGAGCTACAACAGACAATAGAACCCATTATAATCAGTGATGCTGTCTACACCGGACGCACGCGATGCGACGCGACAACAGACAATAGAACCCATTATAATCAGTGATGCTGTCTACACCGGACGCACGCGATGCGACGCGACAACAGACAATAGAACCCATTATAATCAGTGATGCTGTCTACACCGGACGCACGCGATGCGACGCGACAACAGACAATAGAACCCATTATAATCAGTGATGCTGTCTACACCGGACGCACGCGATGCGACGCGACAACAGACAATAGAACCCATTATAATCAGTGATGCTGTCTACACCGGACGCACGCGATGCGACGCGACAACAGACAATAGAACCCATTATAATCAGTGATGCTGTCTACACCAGATGTGAGTGGCGCGACGCAACAAATCCCAGATGATTTGCAACAGTCGTTTTGTCGCGTCCAGTGTAGCTTGCTTGTTCACCCCACCAGAGTTAATTTTTGCTAGCAACTGACAGGGTTTCCAACATGCACTGCTCTTTTTCAGTGAAGACATTATGAACTGTTTACTAAATCACTAAGGAACTTTTTTTGACCCATTATTTTGACCCATTTTTTGACGCTAAAGTTTTTTATAATTTGTTTGACGAGTTTGACGAACAATTTACCCAGTCATGAGGAGATGTGCACCTCGGGTTCATTCACACACAAACACACAGAGACACCATCATCACTCAAGCACACACAAGAATAACTTTGTTAAATGAAACACATACAGTTCACACACAAGTATTGAAACTGTACATACAAAAACTACCCCTTTAAGTACTTATGGCACAGTGCACCTTTAGCAACTGGTTAAACATGTTGGTTACTTCCTTCTTGTTGATCTTACTAAACCACTACAGTGTTCAATACCAAATCTGCTGCTGCTTCCATGTCACTCTGTATGAATAGAGATTATCCTTGATGTTTGTGGCAAGGTGGATGAACGAGTGACATGGGAGGAGCAGTGGAGACTGGTCTCGAAGTCCTCTCATGAGGGAGCTCGGAGGCATATAAGGACATGCTCATTAAGAGATGAGGCACAACCCTTTGGACCATGCTCTGACGCCTGACTGTTTTTTCCGTCATTAAACTAACAAAAGTGGATTCGCATTCGGACATGCTCTAAGAGCACCTGCAGCTTGAGCTTCAGATCATGAGCTCAGATTGTTAAAATAGGGAACCAGGTGTAAACAGAAATGTGCCTCCCTCGTCTACTTGTGATCCGATCGACCAAAACGCATCTTGCTGTTCCTTTTTTTGTTTTTTATTCCCTTTTTTGTCTTTTCAGAGCTTTCAAGACATTTATACCTCTGCAAAATAATATTTTATTATTTCTATATGTTCAGGAGGCTGCTGGCATTCCTCAACCAGTGGGTTATTGTTGTTGCTCCTGGAACAAACCTGCATATTTGTAAGGATTAGCTTTTGTATTAGTTCTATATTTTAAACTGCATATAAAAACTTTTAAATAAATGGTAAATTTTAAGGATTTTGAAAGCAAAGAAAAGTGATGTGATAGTATTATGAAGAAACATCAAAGACTGCATTATTTGTAGGTCACCAGGGTCAAATATAAGCACATTGTTTAACGTTTATAATTTCTAGCTTCAGACACAAATTTGCTCTTTGGATCATTCTCGAATGATGCTGGAGAACATGATCATTAGGTTTTACACAAACTCCATGTTAGCTGGAGTGCTGGCGAGGGTCATACTAAATTGTGCATTTGTCTATTCACTCAAATAATGATGGTGATAATAATATCATTTGTAACAGAACAAATAGTAAAGTATAATGCAATATTGAAACTTTATGAATATAGTGGTCATGGAATACATATAAGGTTTATGTAATATGTTGACCGATATAAAAAAAAATACCGCTCTGTTTGCGAGAAATGTGATCTGAACATGCTTTGGTGCAAAGGCCTTCTCAGCCATTTGCCCACAGGCTATCGGCACATCAGGCAGGTATAAAAGAAGTCAAACTGTAACCAGACATGAAAGCGCAGCCTTCTCTCGGTCCTACATCTGAAACCAGATGAAGGATCTTCCTGGCCCTGGAATCATTACACCTTCAAAGGTAATTAACACATGGCTTTTGTTTTGTCCCGATGAGCCCCAGATTGTGAAGATACAGCTGTTCTCAGAAGCGAACGACAGAGACAAAGAACAAGGTGTGCAGAGACCGGCTTTCATGTCAGCAGCAGGAGCTTGACCTTTGCCCCGTCCCTGACCTCAAATCTATACTGTCAACGCTTTTCTATGAGCGCAAAGCAAAAAATGAACATGTGGAGTGGGGCCACGCCTGCTGGACCGCTAAAAAGTTGAATGAGAGAAGCCACCTGGTTAAACCAGATATTATGTTTTCACATAGCACTTTATCATACGGAAGCAGATCACAGTGAGTGAAAAGTGAGAAATATCTTCAGATTTATTTGATTGAATCATCTTCTCTGTGACTGAGCATATTGTCATGATATTGTCAGGACACAAGTTTTACATGAATTACACTGCAAAAATAATGTACAATTTTTTACTTGTTTCCTGTCCAAATAGCTACAAATTCTGAATAATCATATTTCTGTTTTGGACAGAAACAAGAATTCAATCAGAAACAAAACAATTTTTCTCACTCCATTGGCAGATCATTTAGCTTGTTTTAAGCAAAATTTCACTTCATTTAGATTTAATTTTTCAGAAAACAAGAAAGTATTTAGTAGTATTTCTCTATTATTTTCTGCGATGTTTAACGTGCTGAAAAGTTGAGCCTAAATTTCTTAAAATGAGATGTATACATCATTTGAAAGCTGAGCTTTCCAATGATGTATTGTTTGTTAGGATATTACAATATTTTGGCCGAAATATGAAAATGTGGAATCTGGAGGTGTAAATTTCTCCTTTTAAAATTGTCCAAATGAAGTCCTTAGCAATGCATATTACTTCTAATAATACGTTTTTGATATATGTATGGTACAAAATATCTTAATGGAATTGGAATTATTTTTTGCATTAAAGAAAAATTAATAATTTTGACCCATACAATGTTGGCTATTGCCACAAATATACCCGTGAGACACATGACTGGTTTTGTGCTCCAGGGTCACATATAATGTGAAACAAACTAAAGGATCAACATGAACAAACTACATAAAAGATGTGTGTTATCTCTTTTGAGGTTGCTATTAAACATGAGGTCCTTCATTTCCTCTTAATTATTTATGAATACATTTGATTAAATACATTTTACATAATCATTACAACATGTGTTTAAAGGCTTGAATGGCCAGTCGATGCCTTTCCCTTTAAATGGACCAGCATCAGATGGAGGATTGATCAATAAAGAAAATTTGAATCCTTCAGTGTATTGCAAACACAACTTTCATAACTTTATTTGAATAGAGCTCAACTTGTATTAAACCCAACATCTTCCTTTAACTCCCCTAGAATTAAACAGTTGAGTTTTACAGTTTTCGAATCCATTTAGTAGCACTATTAGCATAGCCTAGAATAGAATCCGATTAGACTGTTAACGTCTTTCTCAAAAATGACCAAAGAGTATCGATATTTTTCTTATTTAAAACTGAAAAGTTGTGATTTTCTAGACAGATATGGCTAGGAACTATTCTTCATTCTGCGTATTAATCAGGGAACTTTGCTGCCGATCATGAGTGCAGCAGGCGCAGTAATACTTACGCAGCGCCTGAAATAGTCCCCAGCACACTCTCTGTGCAAGCAGGTTGTCATGTTGGTTATGTTGACGGAAGTTAGCCTATTTTCAGGCGCTGGGTAATATCATGATAGATACAGAAACCACTATTACTCAAAACAGAGTGACTGTCAGACTTTTCTTTCTTTTTTTTTTTCTTTTTCTTGTGTGATATCATTAACCTGAAATTCCTTTTATTTCAATCCTGTCCTTTTTATATAATAAACATGTAAAATGTCAAATGTATATCAGAAAAACAGTGACTCTAAATCAAAATGTGTTTGAAATAACTTCAGTAAATATTGTGATTTTTTGATGCGATCTTATGTCATTTTATGTATCTAGTAAAATCATCTTGATTTAAGAATTTTTAGATACTTAGAATGGAAACAAGACAAAAATACTAAATAAGAAAATCATTTTTTGCATTAATAGGCCTATTTTCAGCATATAAATATGATTCAGACATTGTATTTTATACTGAAAAAGAAGAAAGTCTGATATCAATATTGATTAAAAGTTCATATTAGGAGTACATAAAAAGGGGTGTGTTCACACTTGGCATGTTTGGTTGGATTAAATCGAACCCTGGTGCGATTGCTCTGTTAGTGTGGTTTATTTGAATAAGTGTGAACACTGACATCTGAACCCTGGTGCGCACCAAACAAGAGGACTGAGGCGTTGAAAAGATGGGTCTCGCTCCGCTTCCAAACCAACTCTGGTTCGACTGATTTGAACACAAAACGGACCAAAGACATGTAAACCAACCAAAAACAGGAAGTTGAGACTCTAAAAAGGATAGAACGCTCAAGCACACCTGTTTTTTTCTCATCTCCTCGCAGCAGATCTTCGTTTGTGTGTATGTCAGAGGGATTCCTGCCGCTGTTTTGACTCCTTTACACATTTTATAAGTTAATAACTGGTCAAAATACCATCATATGTAGCTACGCACATTCAAAAAATGCATTTATTCCAGCACACAGCATTGTTTGGGTAAGTCCCGTCATGAAATGTATGTCATTTTGAAAAGTCATATTGAAAAGTATGTCATATTGAAAAGTCGACCAATCAGGTTGTGAACGTATCCCTATGCCTTTAGGTCCGGTGTCAAAATGCCAATTGGTGTCTACGGTCGAGACGTGGGGTGATGACATTGGATGTACAAACAAAAACTCAAGGGTGTCATTTTCATATGTATCCACTCTGGGACCCAGTTAAAAAAAAAAGAAGCAGTTTCAGGCTCCTAAAACGCCGGATCCGTCTGGACGGAACGCTGATACAAATTTTTACATATATACACATCTCTGTGCATGCGGGCCTAATTTTTTTACTAAACAAACTAAGCGGATCGAACTATAAGTGTGAACACACACCCTAAAAGAAATCAAAGTTTCAGTTGTCTAGAAAACTGTCTGAGATGTTGATAATGTTCCTTTCAACAGACACCTTTTGTCCATTGTAAAAACGTGCTTCATGATATTATAGATGAAGCTACTGTCAAAGTGGATCCTCTTACAAGTGCACCCAACCTGCAAACTGACCAATACAACTGATGGAACGGTGTGTTTGAAAGCAAGCTTAGTGACGACACACACACACACACACACACACTGAACTCTCAAGCAGGCGTTCGGTTCTCGGGGTCAGTGGCCTGTCTCAGAAGAGTGTTTGATGGTGGCGTTTTATTGTTCCATAAGGTCAAGTTCTTCAAAGCTTTCCGTCAGCTCTCCACGGGGAGCGGGAGCTGCAGCTGTCAGCACACACTCTGCTTTTGTTTTTATATGAGAAGAGAAACAGGTCAAAGCCTCCCTAAAAAAAAAAACGGGCTTAGGCACAAAGTGAAAGATATAATATTGTTTTTCTCAGTTTCTCAGAGAAGGACATGAATTGTACAATTCCATATAATTTAGACTTTACCTTTATTTATTTTTTCTGTGTGCAAATGCTGTGTGTGAATCTGTAAACACAATCGATGCTAGTATATAAAAAGATGCAAAAGCCAGACCAACACATTGCAAGCATGCCGTTGAACCTACTTAATATCAGTTTTTGCTTTACCACAATGAGAACAAACCTTAGTCAAAAGGGATGGAGGCCAAATTAATAAAAAAAAAATCTGTGCCTTTAAACCCCATGTGTTGATATTCAGACAGCTAGCTGTAAACATTTTAACTAACTTTAACTTTATTAGCAAGATTCTCTTAAAGGCACAATCTGTAAGTTTTCGCCAGTTGCATTTTCAAAACAATAACAAAGGCAATGCTTGATGACGCTATGAAAGAGAGTGGGAGGATTGTTGTTAATGCTGCACAGTTTTTAAAACAATGTTTAAAACAATGGTACTAAAAGTACATTTGAAAGAACTTACAGTATTTGCAAGTAATGGCTAAATATTTTTGTGCAAAAACTGTATTTAACTTCACTGCCAAAGACTTGATAAAAAGCATTACTGCACAAAGTGCAAAATAACTGTATGTGTTATAACCAGCAAATAATTATGTAGGCCTACAATATTTGCTTACCTGTCTATTAAAAAAAACATGCAAGAGCGTTGTCTCTGTCAAGTCCAAGTTTTTCGCGAAGCCTGCTTCCCACTTCGGCCATCCGTGTCCGTACAACAGTGCATGCGCAAGTGAATTAAGTGCTTGAAAACAAGTCCACTAGATAGTGCGCACGCACCAAACGTGTCTTTCCACGCTCACGGCCAAAGAAGTATTGAAAGGCTCCTAAGTGCATCTGTGGAAAGTGAAGTATCCCCGGGTCTTCAGTTGATCTACGTTTACGTTTTTTTGGGATTTTCTGTACTGTCCAATGAATAATCAGGATCCAAGATGACTGAACGACACAACAGCAGCGTGCTTCCGCATTTGTCCACTGTTTTGCCATGGTTTCTACAAGTGCGGACATTACATAATTTATATTCGACAATGACAAGGGACGAGCCATAGTTTAAAATGAGAATTAATGTACACAACTGCATTAAATTAATCATACTGTGCAAGTTTTTTTGGATATTTTATATTCTGCAGAGCGTACTAGTGTTTACGTTACATATAGAAAAAACAATATTGATGATGTAAGGATTACCTGGGAATAAAATCCAAGAAGCCTCAGTGCCTTGATTGTGTTAGCTTAAGCAAAAAAAGTCCCAACCCAGGTTCATTGTAACTGGGTTAGTGGCACTAAAAGGTTAAAGCTCTACCAATAGGGATGCCCGATCACCACCATCCTCCAGAGTTTGGCTCCAATACACCTGCTTAGACGTTTCCAGTGTTCCTGGAGAGCTTGATTAGCTGGATCAGGTGTGCTTGATTAGGCTGAGCTGAACTCTGCTGGACGGTGGCCCTCCAGGAACAGGATTGGACACCCCTGCTCTGTTAAAGGTGTGATTAAAATCGGCGTATGGTTGGTTACGACGTTTATGAGCTTAATTGCATTACTTTATCCACTACAGTAAAAGACCTGGGTGTTATATTAGACCGCAACTTGTCTTTGGAAAATCATATTTCATATGTTACAAGAACAGCATTTTTCCACCTTAGAAACATTGCTAAGCTACGTAACATGCTATCTATTTCTGATGCAGAAAAGTTAGTTCATGCATTCATGACCTCGAGACTAGATTACTGTAATGCTTTATTAGCTGGTTGTCCTGCATCCTCAATAAACAAGCTACAGTTAGTCCAAACGCAGCTGCTAGAGTTCTTACTAGGTCAAGAAAATATGATCATATAACACCAATTTTATCATCTCTACACTGGTTACCTATTAAGTTCCGTATCAATTACAAAGTACTGCTACTGACCTATAAAGCCCTAAATGGTTTAGCTCCATTGTATTTAACAGATATTCTATCGCCTACAATTCATCGCGCTCTTTAAGTTCACTAAACTCGAGGCTTCTGGTCATTCCTAGGATATCTAAGTCCACTAAAGGAGGAGGGCATTTTCACATTTAGCTCCTAAACTCTGAAAAAGTCTTCCTGATATTGTTCGAGGTTCAGACTCACTGTCCCAGTTTAAAACTAGATTAAAGACGCATCTCTTTAGCCAAGCATTCACATTATAATTACCTCTTATACTACAGTTAAATCAGATCAAAAGCATTAATATTCTGAACAGCAGCTATGCTAATTGTTTCCCATCTGCTTTTCTGTTATTATCTCGGGACACTAGTCCCGAGGTAAATAGTTGGTCAGCTCCAGTTTGTATCCAGCCTCTCATGGAGACTTCAGATGCCCCAACACCTGTGAAGAGACGACTCAACGCCAGCGCTGTTATGGCCTAAATTAATACATGATTGATTAACTTTTTCTAACATTTTTCAATGTACATTTATAAAATGCACTTTCTGTAAAGCTTCTTTGAAACAATGTGTATTGTGAAAAGCGCTATACAAATATATTTGAATTGAATTGAATTGAACTTTGATCAAAGTATTGCGTTTACATGAGGTAAATTTGATTGGCAATATTGATCCAATCATAATCGCATTATGAGGGTGCATATAAAAGCTCTCACTATCAGTCCAAATCTGATTATTTGTGTATCTGATTGGGATCTGAACTAAAATGATTTACTGTCCACATTGTGTATCTCAACTGTTCAAATCTGATTTGTGTGTTCATGCCGCTCATGCGTTTTCCAGGATATCTGCATTGGTCTATATGGCAATGATGTCACATTGGTTTGATGTTTATGTTTTATTTGGTGTGAGAAAGTCACATAAACTATGCAAAATCAGATCAGAGCGGTCAGACTGAAATGGATTTCCAGACATGCGAATAGGATTTTTGAATAGGATTTCAAACCACATATGAATGTACCTTGAACTCGAGGTGATTTTTGAAATCTGATGGCATTTCAATTAGATTGCTACAAAAAAAATTGCATTTGGATGGACAGTCTGAACGTGGCCTTCACATTGCAAGTGCAAAACTGTGAACTCATGAGCAAGTTTACTACATCAGATAAGACATACTTATGGAGCCATTATTGATCAATAATCTGCACATGTAATCACATTTTATTATTGGTGTTTTACAGCCTCTAGTGTTAATTTCACTTGGAAGCTGCAGTGAAATGTATGTGCAGGTATGTTTTTGAACATCTTTGTGACCTTTACATGAAATGACCACAGATTTGGAGAACCATTAGACAAGAGTCTCTGATCAACCTACAGCCAAGACCCAGATAGAGACCCAACATCCACTTCCATAGTCAGTGAAAGCTGAAAGACTGTAGGTCAACTGTAATTCTCAAGTATGCTGAAGGATGTTAAAGAGAAACATCCTATAAGTCTGGCACACTTGACTGACCACCCTGTAGATCTCATGCAGACTCTCTTGCACTCACCCACACCCTTGCTCAAACATAACATCAATGCAAACTTTTTCCCTGCTGCCAGCAAACTGAAGAAGGCCTTTTTAATGCCGTTGCCAAGCATTTAGAGTTTCAAGTGGCAAAAAACACAAGCTTGAAAAGGTTTGTGGTTCGTGCCTTTGATAGCTGGAATGTGCTATTGGACATCAGTGCAAAAAAGTTGAAATGCATCAAAGCCTCTGAATTTATTTTCCAATTGCGTGTGCTTATGGAATAAGAGTGACTTTGTTTTTGTACATGTATCGCAAAAAATCAAGCTGTTTTCAGCAAGTTCCACTATCATAGCCAATACTAAAGTGAGCCTCATTTGAATAAAGTCATAAGAAAGAAAAGTCATAATCATATGTCGTAGAGAGGGATGAGACTTTTATAGAGGGAAGATCTTCAAGAATCTAACATGAGTTTTAAATGAGATCTCAACAATATCTCAAAATGTGAACGTTTTGTGGAAATTGGCAGATTTGTCCAGTTACAAATGTTCATATTGCAACTAAAGCTCTTCAGGTCAACAGCTCTCATGGTGGAAGCAACAGTTTGCAGAATACCATGCTGAACAAGTTAGTTCATTTGTTTCATATGTAAAGTCTCTGGGTTGTATCATACACCCATCACAATGTGACGCCAGGTGTTTTTTGCTAGTTTCAGCCCAACGCAGTTCTCATTTTCAGGTCTAGCGCCACATTGTTTAAATAGCCAATGCACTGTTCATCTGTTCACCTGTTCACCCATGGGCTGGTCTGAAAACCACATCTGTTCAGGTGCATTTTTGGCACGTTGATATTTTGAGGAACAGAAAAAGGCATTGACCAACAAAAACCTGGTCAATAGTGCAGTGTTTTTTGTGTTGTTTAAAGGGTGTGTTAGTAATATGAGCCCGTAGGCGGTGCACAATGTGCATACACTCTGCTTATTACACACACAGGGACGCGCAGCAGCACACACACATTTTTAAATATGAAAAATAAGATGATTCCTCTCTGGAGAAGCGTCTTTCTGTTATGTAAATAGTGAATCTGCCATGGGACGAGCACAACTGGCTTTTAAAGGGAATGGGAGGTGAAACAAGTCCCCTGTCCAAGAACTACAACGAACGACTCGTTTGGACTGCAATGCAGGTTTTTTTTCGGATCTTGTGAAGTCACAGTGTTCCTCATTTAAATAATCCCTGCCCATGGAATACACAAAAAGGGACAAGGCCTGGTTGAGCTGCGCTAAAGAAGACTAATGTTGTCAGTATGTAAGAGATTCTGTTTTTTTCCACCCTGTTTCCAAAACTCATTTGTTTGATCTTCCTAAGGCTGACAAACTGAGAGTGGTTAACAGTTGTTGTAAACACTGTTCCTGAACATTATAAGCCCAATGTTTGTCTGTGCGCTGCGCATTTTATAGAGAACAGCTTCCAGAACCTCAGAGAGTACAGCGCAGGCTACGCACTAAAGCTTCTCCTGAAAGTTCCCACTTTGTTGGGACAATCTGTTGTTTGTAAGAATGTTTTATTATTTCTAGTTGTATTCTCTATTAGCAGTTTCATTTATAAGTTTAATACAGTTGCTATGCATTAAACAAAGGGCTGAGTGGGCAGAGCTAAAGAGTCACACACACACACACACGTTGTGCTTCCATGTTTTATGGGGACATTCCATAGGCGTAATGCATTTTATACTGTACAAACCGTATTTTCTATCCCACTGCCCTGCCCCTAAACCTACCCATCACAGGAGACATGCTGCTTTTTTACATTTTCAAAAAAACATCACTTAGTGTGATTTATAAGATGTTTTCCTCATGGGGACCAAAAAATGTCCCCACAAGGACAAGGTTTTTGGATATTGCCATCTTTGTGGGGACATTTTTCCCCATACCGTAGGGATTACCAGTACACACACACACACACACACTATATGTGAAAAATAATGTGTTTTTGAAAAATCAAGCATTAAAGCAAATTCTAGTACACTCCAAAACAAGACTTCACAAAAGGGCATAATAGGACCTCTTCAAAGAAACATAAATACATGAATTTAATCAAGTCTCTTGAGCTGTGAAAGAATAACCTCTGAGCAGGGAAACGTCAGTTCTGGGTGAACACTTAAAGGACAGCAGCTCCGGCTCTCTTCTTGTAGTTAGGAATGTTACACTTTGACTCTATGCTTTGAGGCTTTGAGTCATATTGGAGCCATGTGGACTTTTCATGGTATACAATAAAGGAGATGTTTGAAATTCCTTTGGCCGGTTCCAAAGACTATAGATGCGTCTGTTGAGGTTCATCAGCATCCTCAAATTTCAGCTTTGTCATTCTCAGTCATTTTATCGCTGGTTGACGCAACGCAAACCATTATTTAACAAAGTCATCAGTGGGATGCATGTAACTTTCAGCATCAAACACACACACACACACAATGGAAGAATAAAAAGCCTGTGTTTCCTTTGAGGGGTCCGTGCCTCTGCCTCTCCTTTGACTGTTTATCTTTTGTTTGCTGATTGGAGCTCATAGTCAGACAGCAGCATCACACGGGAGGAGGAGCTGCAGGAGCAGTAAGGGGCTTTCGGCTCAAACAAACGCTGTCACTTTGATCATTTCCTACTGCTCTTTGATCTTTGCTAACACCCAAATTTATCTGATAATGCTGTTTAATTGATTATATGGAGCGAGGGAGTTCTGGTTTTGTTTTATACTATTTGCCTTTTTCGTCTCTGGTCTCCAAAAGAAGAAAGTTGACACGCCATGTCGCCCCTTTCTCTTTCTTCTTCTAAAATAAATAAAGACGTCAAACATCAAAGCTGTTCTTGGTTAATAAAAGAGGACCTCAAATATTTTCCATTATGTTTGACATGGTTTTGGGTTTCGCCATCCAGAACAACAACAACAACAGGCCGGAATACGGCGACACGCTTTTTTTGTTGTTGCTTAGCGTCTGTGTTGCAGAGATTGAGCAGACTAAACCGAGGCTTGTTTTGCTTTGATGTCGGTAGGTCTGATTATTCAAAGGTAGTCTCTTTTGAGTGCAACTCTGTGAGCACTGACCTCCTTAGGCCAGACAGAACCAGAGCACCCTTTATGCACATACAGTGCATGCATGAATACAAACGCTGCTTCTGCTGCTTTATTTACTGTGCAAGCTTCTCTCTTGATTGCTTAAAAGAACAGCCAGCAATAGGATCTTTGTTCTTTGAAGTCAATTGTGCTCTATGGCCAACAATACCCTGACCTCTGCCCTCGACGGATTACTTTGATGATGCATTTGAGCTGAGACAACTGTAAAGTGTAACTGAGATTAACCCCAAAACGGTCAAAACACCCTTATATTCAGGTCTTTTGTGACCCGGCTCTATATCTGAAACGGATGGATCTCTACCTGTTGCAATAATTTTAAACTCTCCTGATATTAGAGTAACAATTACAGAAGAATAAAATAAAGCATATTTTGTTAGCTTTTAGAGTTTGGAAGGGTTCAGTTTGAACAGATGTTTAATACCATCATCATTGTCCTCATCAGAGCTCATTTCCCAGTACATTCAGCATCTGCCTCATATTCACCATCTCAAACATATACTCAAAACTATCATTTTCAACATCTTCAAAAACAATATTTTGATCACTGACAGTGTCTTCATGAGCAATTTCAAGTTTTGCTGATGATTCTTTATGTAACCACCACAGACATTGACAAGTCCCCCCCACCCAATAATCACTGCTCCCCTGCACTCCATTACTCAGCGCTCTATATGTTGTTGTTAGGATGGTTTAAGAGTTACATTTTTAGTCTGGTCTGCCTCAGGTCTAACGGTGGAACAAGAGTGGGCGTTTCTAAATTTGTGGGTGTTTATAAATCATGCAATGAAAATATTCCCGTTCACCCGACCCCACCCCTAAACCCTAACCACACTGTGATGTGGAAAATCAGGTAACAGTTGAAAACGTCCCTCTGTTTATGGCCACACCCACTGATGTGGTAATGCCTATTACTCACCTGCAGATACATATACTTTTCAAAATGACTGTGATGGCCAATCAAATCAAAGTAGGCAGGGTTTACCTTCTTTTGGCTTGTTCACACAGACAAGTGCGTCAATCTATCGTTTAATGCCGGACTATATTCTTTCCGGTGAAATCACAAAACAAAGTGCACACAAACGTGTCCATGCTCTTAATATACAATCAAAAAAACTATATGAGGGTGGATTGAACCTGTAACCTTTGACATAGTTTACACAAATTCCACCACCAGACCACTAAGGAATTCAAATGGTAACAGCGGATATGTATTTATTCACTAACGGGAAGAATCTCGAGACTAACAATATATTTGACACAAATTAATGCAAATACTTTTTGCAAATATTCCCAAAATGATTATTTCCCACATAGAATTAGACCTAGAATTTGAATTATTGTTGTGCAGAAAAGAAAAATACTTAACAAAAATGTATAGGAAAACAAGCAATCTTTTATAACTTTTTCTTGTTATATTGTTTATAATGAATTGATTGAGGAATACTAGAAGGTTGATGTCTAACTTTAAAAAAATGAAAAGTTAGACATTCTCTCTCTCTAACTCTCTCTCTCTTGTTACACACACACACACACACACACACACACACACACACACACACACGGCTACAATACATCACTGAACACCAGCGGTTTGGCAGTTGTTTTTCAAGCTCTATGGTCATTTAATGTTCTCTGCACATAGTGTTCTTTGCATGTTCAGAGTAGTTGTTCTACCAGTCAAAAGTTTGGACAAGACTGACTTTATATATAGCTCAAAATGATTGACCTGACCTGAGATTAATTTATGTGCATATGTTCATTTACATCTGTTTTTTTTTTTGTGAAAGTACCAAGTTGCAGACTTTAAAAGAATATACTGAGGTACAGGCTTAATTAAATGTTTTTGGACACTTAACTGCATGTAAATTGGATCAATTAAATCAAAATGTATTATTTATATATTATTTTGAATTTATATTAAATGTAATTAGCTGAACATTAGAGTGCTTTATTGTATTGTTGAATGTACTGACAAGCATTAATGGAAAATATAAAATATACTTTACTTAATATATATATATATATATATATATATATATATATATATATATATATATATATATATATATATATATATATATATATATATATATATATATATATATATATATATATATATATATATATCTTTTAATTTCTCTTGAAACTTGTATATTATGTATTTGAATATATACTAATTATTAAATAATTAGTAATGATGAAATTACAATTTAGAACATTTAAAACATATGCAGTTTGGTAACACTTTATAATAAATATGGTTGGTTTAAAGCACTTAAGTAATGTAATTTTCCCATTTTCCGTGACCTGATCTAAACCTATTTAAAGTTAACAAAGCATTATTTAACTCTTTACATATGAGCTAATTACACAATAACACTTTTACAGTGACAGTGAAAGAACTCATTTGTATACAGTGCTGCTTGAAAGTTTGTGAACCCCTTGTAGAATGTGAATAATATTGACAAAATAAGAGGGATTATACAAAACGCATGTTATTTTTATTTAGTACTGTCCTGAATAAGATATTTTATATACAAGATATTTTACATATTGTCCACGAGACAATAAAATAACTGAATTTATAAAAATGACCCCGTTCAAAAGTTTATGTACCCTTGATTCTTAATACTGTCGTTCCCTGGATGATCCATGACAATGTTTTTTTCCAGCAGTGACTGTATGATTTTGAGATCCATCTTTTCACACTGAGGATGATTGAGGGACTCAAACACAACTATTAAAAAAGGTTCAAACATTCACTGACGCTCCAGAAGGAAACACAATGAACACATCCAAGATGTCCAAATTTCTTATTTTGTTTAAATGTCAAATGTTTTCATTTAGTACTGCCTGTCTGAAGCAACAGAAGATACTTGCATGTTTCCCGGAAGACAAATTAAGTACAAATTACCTTGATCTAAAAAATGTGTAACGTTTTCAAGTATGGTAAAACTTTATTTTGATAGTCTACACATTTGAGACATGTGCCCTAGACATACTTTAGACATTCTACTGACTATAAGTAAGTCAACTACATGTCGACTAACTCAAAGAGTATTAGTAGACTGTCTGCTTAATATCTGCTAACTCTTTATTGTGATGCTCCCCGACATTCTACTGACTAAAAGTATCTTTGCAACTACATGTCAACTTACTCTACTGATCCTAACCTAATAGCCTACTGATACTTAGTTAGTTGACATGTAGTTGCAAAGTTACTTACAGTTAGTAAAGTTGACCACTGAAATGAAGTGTAACCTCAAGTATTTTACATGTGCTTCTTTTTCACAAGTGAACAAATCCGTAAAGAGTTATGAATTTTGCGCGGGGCAAACAATCTTTTCAATTTGGACTGCAGTACCCATTTCAACCACTAGTCATTCCTACATTCAGCACCTTTAAACTAAGACTTTGTACTAGGAATTTATGCTAAATCACAGAATGAGCATAAACACATACATGGGATAACTTTATAAATATTGTTTAAAAGCATTCGGTTGAGTTGGTTGAGAGAAGCATTTTCTATGTCTTTCTATGTCTAGTCATAGTTTTGATGACTTTACTATTATTATTAATATTATCGCACGCTGGTCTATTTCTATCCCGGTGTGATGCACTTTTTAAATCTGCATACCTATCCAATACCTATCCAAGTACAATAACAGGAGTTCCAGCTCACTGAGAGAGAGAAATATAGCGACTAAGACGACATAGACAGAAAAACCATATCAACTGGGATTACTACTTTGTTTCACTCAATTAGAAACATCACAGATAAATCAGTCTACACATGCCAGACAAGACCGCTATGGTACTATCTGTCATATTCAGCCAGGAAGCAAATGCAATCAGCAACATTCTTTACCTTACATGCATTTACATGCATTTATTATGCACTTACATGCATTTATTATGAGGTATCCGTGACCTCACAGGCTTTTGAACCATGTATCAGTCACACAGGCAGGTCGGCAGACAGCTGGAAATTTCTTCTCTGGTACTAGGCATTGCAATGATTAATACATCTCGGCTACTGTATGTGGATATTGAGAGTGCACAGTGAGAGAACAGACAGCATGCCACTGGTATTTTTGGTCATTATGAAAATTACCGTTGTCAAGTCGTGTTAAATGAGAACAAATATATACCACACTGTCCAGGGAGAGACAAACGAAGATGTGCAGATTAAAGGTCCCAGGCTGGCACTCCCCTGCTGTCCCAAACTGCAATTATGGTCATTCCTTTCCTCTGTACTTTCAAAAGACTGTAGCATGCTTTTTAATGCAAGGAGAAAGGGAAATGCAGACTTGTTGACAAGAGTTTGACTAGTGTGCCTTGAAATAGTAAATGGCCAGGGTTGTAATTTGAAAAATGCCTTTGTCATTCCTTCAGTTTCTCTCAACAGCGAGTGGGAACCAAATAGGCAGAGCCAGATGTGCATTACAGCACTGAATTTCTCAAAAATTCTAAATTTGGTGTTTGCAGTGGATTTGACTAATCTTGGGGACGCAGGTGCGAACCTTGAAAAACACAACACATTACAAAGACAAACGCCTTCCCTATGTATGTGAAAAATTATTTCTTTGTGTGTGTATATGAGACTGATGAGCCTCTAGGTTGAGCCACTTCAGTGAAAAGCAAAGCTGGAAGATATAACTCGACAGTTAAAAATGAATAACATTCGAGAAACACACATGACAACTTTGTTACAAAGAGAACCTTGAACACACTTCTTAATCATAAATGCAAAAAGGTGCCTGTTGTCAGCAAGGTTTGTCCGCATGCTGTATTTACCCCGAGCCACCTCAAGGGGGAGTTCTCACAGCACAGGGATCTGTTCATCAATACCCTGCAGAGGACAGAGAAAGATTTGCTCACCTAATTTGTGTCTCTAATCTCCCATCCTTTCGTTCTCCTCCATTTTATACGCTATTGCTTGATATGATTCAAGCTCTGTGCATCATCCTAAAATAATGCTTCAGTCAGACTGATTTTATCAATTTCAGTCTGTTAAGATATCTTCAATCTCACTAACATGTTTGTTCAGCTCCAAGAAGATGCTTTTTCATAAGCATCCGTGTGCAGCATCTCACAAATACACTGATCAAGCATAACATTGTGACTACTGACAGGTGAAGTGAATAACACAATTATCTCTTCATCATGGCACCTGTTAGTGGTGGGATATATTAGGCAGTAAGTGAACATTTTGTCCTCAAAGTCAAAGTTGTTAGAAACAGGAAAAATGGGAAAGCGTAAGGATTTGAGCGAGTCTGACCCCAGAGCCAAATTGTGATGGCTAGACGACTGCGTCAGAGCATCTCCAAAACTGCAGCTCTTGTGGGCTGTTCCCGGTCTGCAGTGGTCAGTATCTATCAAAAGTGGTCAGAGGAAGGAACAGTGGTGAACCGGCGACAGAGTCATGTGCGGCCAAAGCATATTGATGCATGTGGGGAGCGAAGACTGGCCCCTGTGGTCCGATCAAACAGACAAGCTCAAATTGCTCAAGAAGTTAATGCTGGTTCTGATAGAAAGGTGTCCGAATACACAGTGCATTGCAGTTTGTTGCGTATGGGGCTGCATAGCCGCAGACCATTCAGGGTGCCCATGCTGACCCCTGTCCACTGCCGAAAGTGGCAACAGTGGACACATGAGCATCAGAACTGAACTACAGCGCAATGGAAGAAGGTGGCCTGGTCTGATGAATCACATTTTCTTTTACATCATGTGGGTGCGTGTGTGTCGCTTACCTGGGGAACACATGGCACCAGGATGCACTATGGGCAATGTTCCTTGGGTCCTGGCATCCATGTGGACGTTACTTTGACACGTACCACCTACCTAAGCATTGATGCAGACCATGTACACCCTTTCATGGAAACGGTATTCCCTGGTGGCTGTGGTTTTAGAAAGAGGTTTCAGCCGGATAATGTACCCTGCCACAAAGCAAAAGTGGTTCAGGAATGGTTTGAGGAGCACAACAACAAGTTTGAGGTGTTGACTTGGCCTCCAAATTCCTTGGATCTTTAATCCAGTCGAGCTGAACAAACAAGTCCGATCCATGGAGGCCAACCTTGCAACTTACAGGACTTAAAGGATCTGCTGCTAACATCTTGGTGCCAGATACCACAGCACACCTTCGGGGGTCTAGTGGAGTCCATGCCTCAATGGGTCAGGGCTGTTTTTGTAGCAAAAGGGGGACCAACACAGGGGATACTCTGGGTTCGGGCAAAAATTCTGAGCCCAGAGCCCTCCCGGACAGCACGCCAAATATGCATAATCTTTACTCTATTTAATTTGATTTGAGTGTGAACTCGTGAATTACCAGTTTGAAAGCACTCCTGGACTCTTTGAAGCAAGGTCTGTTTCTTCTCTAGAGAGGTGTCATCACATTATTGTTGGCATGTTGCTCCATTCTGATTGGATCTGATGAGACAAAACAAATAAGGCTTAGCTTAAGCTGACTTGTTTGTTATCCAATTGAGTGCACATTAGCAAATTAGCAGCTTTACCCTTAACTATTATGATTGTTAGCATTTCATACTTGACTCTGGTATCTCACTTGATGACTTTTCTCTGAGGTTTGCTCACTATTAGTATTGCTTTTTAAGCCGAACATCTCTATTATTATTGTCCATATTCAGTGTTAAAGTTTAACAAACACCAAATCCTCGCCATGTTACTTCTTCAATCCACAGACATGAATAATACCTCATATTATTTGGCTTTTTGAGGTGTGCTATTACTTTCTGATAAACTGAAAGCAATTTTGTGATATAAACTCAATTGAGAGTTGTGAAGTCAGAATTGAGTGATATAAACTTAACTTATAGTTATGAAGTCAGAATTGAGTGATATAAACTCAACTGAGAGTTGTGAAGTCAGAATTGAGTGATATAAACTCAACTGAGAGTTATGAAGTCAGAATTGAGTGATATAAACTCATCTGAGAGTTATGAAGTCAGAATTGAGTGATATAAACTCAACTTATAGTTATGAAGTCAGAATTGAGTGATATAAACTCAACTGAGAGTTGTGAAGTCAGAATTGAGTGATATAAACTTAACTTAGAGTTATGAAGTCAGAATTGAGTGATATAAACTTAACTTAGAGTTATGAAGTCAGAATTGAGTGATATAAACTCAACTGAGAGTTATGAAGTCAGAATTGAGTGATATAAACTCAACTGAGAGTTGTGAAGTCAGAATTGAGTGATATAAACTCAACTGAGAGTTATGAAGTCAGAATTGAGTGATATAAACTCAACTGAGAGTTGTGAAGTCAGAATTGAGTGATATAAACTTAACTTAGAGTTATGAAGTCAGAATTGAGTGATATAAACTCAACTGAGAGTTATGAAGTCAGAATTGAGTGATATAAACTCAATTGAGAGTTATGAAGTCAGAACTGAGTGATATAAACTCAACTTAGAGTTATGAAGTCAGAATTGAGTGATATAAACTCAACTTAGAGTTATGAAGTCAGAATTGAGTGATATAAACTCAACTGAGAGTTATGAAGTCAGAACTGAGTGATATAAACTCAACTTAGAGTTATGAAGTCAGAATTGAGTGATATAAACTCAACTGAGAGTTATGAAGTCAGAATTGAGTGATATAAACTCAACTGAGAGTTATGAAGTCAGAATTGAGTGATATAAACTCAACTGAGAGTTATGAAGTCAGAATTGAGTGATATAAACTTAACTTATAGTTATGAAGTCAGAATTGAGTGATATAAACTCAACTGAGCTGTTGTGAAGTCAGAATTGAGTGATATAAACTTAACTTAGAGTTATGAAGTCAGAATTGAGTGATATAAACTCAACTGAGAGTTATGAAGTCAGAATTGAGTGATATAAACTCAACTGAGAGTTATGAAGTCAGAATTGAGTGATATAAACTCAACTGAGAGTTATGAAGTCAGAATGGAGTGATATAAACTCAACTGAGAGTTGTGAAGTCAGAATTGAGTGATATAAACTCAACTGAGAGTTATGAAGTCAGAATTGAGTGATATAAACTCAACTGAGAGTTATGAAGTCAGAATTGAGTGATATAAACTCATCTGAGAGTTGTGAAGTCAGAATTGAGTGATATAAACTCATCTGAGAGTTGTGAAGTCAGAATTGAGTGATATAAACTTAACTTAGAGTTATGAAGTCAGAATTGAGTGATATAAACTCAACTGAGAGTTATGAAGTCAGAATTGAGTGATATAAACTCAACTGAGAGTTATGAAGTCAGAATTGAGTGATATAAACTCAACTGAGAGTTATGAAGTCAGAATTGAGTGATATAAACTCATCTGAGAGTTATGAAGTCAGAACTGAGTGATATAAATCAACTGAGAGTTATGAAGTCAGAATTGAGTGATATAAACTCATCTGAGAGTTATGAAGTCAGAATTGAGTGATATAAACTCAACTGAGAGTTATGAAGTCAGAATTGAGTGATATAAACTCAACTGAGAGTTATGAAGTCAGAATTGAGTGATATAAACTCAACTGAGAGTTATGAAGTCAGAATTGAGTGATATAAACTCAACTGAGAGTTATGAAGTCAGAATTGAGTGATATAAACTCAACTGAGAGTTGTGAAGTCAGAATTGAGTGATATAAACTCAACTGAGAGTTATGAAGTCAGAATTGAGTGATATAAACTCAACTGAGTTGTGAAGTCAGAATTGAGTGATATAAACTCAACTGAGAGTTATGAAGTCAGAATTGAGTGATATAAACTCAACTGAGTTGTGAAGTCAGAATTGAGTGATATAAACTCAACTGAGAGTTATGAAGTCAGAATTGAGTGATATAAACTCAACTGAGAGTTATGAAGTCAGAATTGAGTGATATAAACTCATCTGAGAGTTATGAAGTCAGAATTGAGTGATATAAACTCATCTGAGAGTTATGAAGTCAGAATTGAGTGATATAAACTCAACTGAGAGTTATGAAGTCAGAATTGAGTGATATAGTGTCATTCATTTTCCTTGTTTGTAACAATGGTTTTTGATTGAGTTTAACTTCTGTTCCTTGTTCTGTTGATTATCCTTTTGTGTGTATTTAAGCCTTCAGTTGTTTCTGTTCATTGTTCAGTGTCCTCAGCATCAATGTTGAATGTGTACTCTGTTTCCTCAGGTCTCTTTGTATCATTCATTCTTCTTCACACGCTTTGTATCGGATTACATTTTTAGATGCTTGCGCTTTTCTGTATTTCTGCTGAAAGGATGAGAGTAAAAAAATTTATTATTTTCATTCTAAATATAAAATAAAATGTTAATTTGTTAACAATATTTAATGCCTTGTGCAAAATGTTGTGATGTTTTTCCATCAAGAGGTGCATCAGTTTTTGGTCAAGATCTTGTATTTACATTGCAAGAGTCCAGCCCTCTGTAAAGTCTCCTCCAGCACATCCCAAATACGTGAATTTAAGGTCTGGACTCAGAGATGCATATTTATGTGTGAAAATAATCCTTCATTCTTTCACAGTTTGAGCCTGATGAATCTTGACATTGTCATGCTGGAATATATCCATGATGTGTCTTCATACATGGTTGTTTAAGAAATGAAAAGCTACACACTCCATCAATTGGGGTTAGAAGAACTGTTGCAAAACATATTACATTCTAGAAACATAATAATAACTGCAATGATGATCCAATCATAGACTCTCAAGCATTTTCCTATTTTAATCCAAACAGTGACTTTCTTTGTCTGGGCAGTGTAGTTAAATAATGTTAAGATATTAACACAGGATTTGTAGATTTGATCTTTGGTATTTGTATTGTATGCACTTGAAAGTACTGTAGTACTTAAAAATTGATCTTCAAAAATCTTATTTAAGAGAATATGGGAAGCAACACTTCCCAAGAAATTTGGCCTGTATAGGCCCCCAATGCTGGTGGTTCATTGTACTTTTACATGTTTTTCTGATCAACCGCCAAACTGTGGTCACCAGCATTTGTCTAGTAGGTTTGCAAGGCTTTTTATAATGCCCCAACCACTCAAAAAAAAAAAAAAAGAGGAAGTTCTTCTTTCTTCTTAAATTTGTTCTCTGATGCATCTGTCTTTTAAAAAAGCATTTACAACTCTCATGTCCAAAAATAGCTTCAGAGAATGTTGCTCAAACTTTTGTTTCTGTCTTGGACTTGTAAACATGTTTACTACCAATATATTGTAGTATTGGTGGAAAAGGAGGACGATTTCCTTCCAGTAAACATTTGGAGTTATAATAAGTTGAAAAGACAGCCTCAGTTACTGTTTGAAGTGGTTGGTTTTCTGACTGGAATGCATGCTGACGAGCCTTTTGCCATTTGAAGCTCTTGTTGGTAATGAAGTGGTAATCTGTCTACATGAAAGATCACCCTTGTATCTAGAGTTCACAGTGTCAGCTGTACGGTTTGCAAACTCCTCTGTGACACTAATAATGTTGTCTAGAAAATCCACATTTACAACTTGTTGGGTGAACTCCAGACTTGTGGCGTTCTCTCCACGATAGTGTGCATGTTTGTGGCCCGACCACCATTCTCTACGCAGTGTTTGGGGAATGACTAACTAATGGAGTGCTTCAAGCTATCTTGACTGCATTTTTTCAGTAAAATGACTCCTAAAATGTCCACTCTCTTTGATATGAAGCAATGAAAATATATATATTTTTAAAGTTGCCAGCCAAAATGTTCAGGGCCCCAGATTATTATGTTGTATGAATATCTGAACATATCAGATTCATATATCTTTATTTATCAACACTTGAATGGGGGTAAGTTTCATAAAAAGCAACATTTTGAGAGTTTGGCGAACTAATAAAATATTAAAACTCAAATAAATATTTTGTGTACAGTGTAAATGCCACAGTAAAATCCCACAATGGAAATGGATTCATAAACATAATAAATTATGTTTTTTGAGATGATTATTTTGTATAGTGTAATGGATTATAAGACCAAAACAGGTAAGATTTATAAGATTTGGATATCTATTATCCCTATAATTATTTTTGTGCTGAATTACTGTGTAATAAGGGGTATGACTGTACCGTATTCCTTAAATGTCCATCTAGTTTGAACTTGCTTTCTCCCCGGCACAGAAGCTTTGCATTTAAAGAGCTAATATAATATTTCCACTCAGACCAATATTTAAGGTCTGATTATTTACTCATGTGCCAAGTAGCCATTAAAAGTTATAGGACGCAGTTTTTCCTGTGTCCTGTGCATCTGTGCATAAACCATCTGAAAGTATGATTTGTACTTGACTATGTTACTGCTGTCCGTGAAGTTTACTTATATTTTCCTTATATGTATTTTCTTTCCATGTCAATAGACAGTTTGTCAACAAATTTCAAATTTGGTGAGAGAGCCTTACGATTTGAATGCCTCTCAGCAAACTACACTGATAAATGTATGTAAATAACCATTATTACAACTAAAGCTAGAAGACCATTTTCCCTCTCATTTTCAGGCATTAGATTTATTTACTTAATCTTTGAAATGAAGGTCGATGGGACACACACATCCATTTTTGTCAAAGGGCTAAACACTATCAACCTCATTAAGTAAATTCCCAGCTGAGTTTAATGACTGACCATTTATCTTTGCCACCTCTGAAGTCCATGAATACTGTTGAAGTACCATGAAGACTCCCCAGACCAATGTTCAATCTTAAAGATTGAGCTTGGTCTGGTGATAGCCAGACAATCTATTTACTCTATCTGCTCTAAATATAGGTAAAAACAGGAATTTATCTGTTCAACCCATTTTCATTGATGGACATAGACGAATGTGGAAACAGTGGACGTATAATTTATCCATTAAATGACCATTAAAATGTTCAATATGACATTACCATGCAGTGTAAGTGACACCCCTTAAAAAAGAGTTTATTCAAGTTTGCTATTAATATACTTCCTTTAATCTAAAAATACAAAAATAATATATAAAT
Organism: Gobiocypris rarus; assembly: GCA_023029165.1. NCBI lineage: Eukaryota > Metazoa > Chordata > Actinopteri > Cypriniformes > Gobionidae > Gobiocypris > Gobiocypris rarus. Next base: position 596,449 of record CM040934.1, on the reverse strand, counting down.
TGTAACCTATAAGTATAATTTTAAGGTCACTTAACCCTTAAACGCATACCTCAGGTCTTCATAGTCCAGGGATGTCATTCACCATAACTTCCTCCTCATTCATCAGCTTTCTTAGTATTCCTCAATCAATTCATTATATACATTATAACAAGAAAAGAAAGAAAACAGTAAAATGTCATTTTTTAATTATTATAATTTTTTGTAAAAAGGGTATAAAGCTGCTAGTAGCACGAAGTATGTAGTGGTGATTTTTTCTGTTCACCAACACATACTTACATAGAGTTACAGTTAGGTTTTGGTTTAGGGTAAGTTTCACTCATAGTCACCGCAGGCAGAAAACAAAAGAATAGGAAGAATCGTCAGCAAAACTTGAAATGGCTCAGCCATTTACAGCAAATTGAACCCTTCCAAGTTCCAAATGGTAACGAAATCTGCTTTATTTTATTCTTTTGTAATTGTTATTAAAATATCAGGAGAGTTTTATACTATTGCAGAAGTTAGAGATCCATCCGAGATCCAGGTTGCTAAAGACCCAACCGTAATAATGTTTGACATCACACATTGCACTCATACTGCCAAGGAAATTGTAACCATTATCATTCACACACATAAAGTAACTTCCATACATCAGAGTAAAAGAAGGTACCCATGGGTACCAAGGTTGCCCAATTGTACCTGATAAATTTGGTCCCCGTCTTCTTTGGCCACATCCTACTCCAGGTCTACCCTGAGACCTTTAAAATATGAGGCTGCCTGTGGCTTCAGAGACGCATGATCTTCCTCTCTACTTCCCCTCTTCCTCTCTCAACCCCTCTATTTCTCTACCCCTTGTACATTTAAAGGGTTAAATGACACTTACTGTATTTTCTGAATACAAGATATTCATTTTACATGTATTTGGTGGCACCAATTGGTTTTTATTATTGACATGTAAAAGTCTAGACCCTGAATATAAGATGAGCCCGTTCTTTCAGATGTATTTATCTGAAAATGTTATATATATACAATTTATTTAGACATTTACCTATTTGTGTGTGTGTGTGTGTGTGTGTGTGTGTGTGTGTGTGTCATTGTGGGACACACAATGTAATACAAACCTGAAATCACCTAAATTGTGGGGCCAGCCAGTGTAAATGCCCACAGCGTAAAATCCCCACAATGGAAATGGATTCATAAACATAATAAATTATGTTTTTTTGAAAAGGTCAAAATGCAGCATGTTTCCTGTGATAGGTAGGTTTAGGGGCAGGGGCAGTGTAGGGGGATAGAATGTACAGTTTGTACAGTGTAAAATCCATTACGCCTATGGAAAGTCCCCACAATTCACAAAACCTAACATTACACACAGTGATTTGCAAAACACTAAACATACTTGCATGCATTTGACACAGACATTTGTCATGTAATTTCCTTGCAATTTCAAAGCAAAGGCTTTCAAATGAACACACCCATGAACCAATTGGTTTAACACAGCCACCAGGTGTGCACACACACTGGTGCTTAATTCTAGACACACCAATCAGGTTTAAGCACTATAAAAAGGCAACAAGTAAGTTCACCTGTCTTCAACAAAAATGGAATGCAACGTTGCAGTAAAAGGAAGAGTGAGGATGAGATGGTGAGCCCATGGAGGAAGAGGGATAGAGAGGGGAAGAGAGGAAGAGAGGGGGAAAAGGGGAGAGGGGAAGCGGGTAGAGAGGGAAGAGAGGGGAAGGGGGATGAGAGGGGAAGAGAGGGTGAGGAAGGAGGATAGAGGGGATGAAGAGGGGATGAACCCATGGGTACCTTCTTTTTACTCTGATGTATGGAAGTTACTTTAAGTGTGTGAATGATAATGGTTACAATTTCCTTGGCAGTATAGAGTGCAATGTGTGATGTCAAACCTTGGAGGCTACTCTTACCCTAAAATCCTATTTCGTTTTTTTTTTTTCAGTTTTATACACAATTGTATTCTGTTAGCTAGACAAAAAACAGATGAGTAACCATTGTCAATAAAGGACTGGGCTATGAGTGAAAGGTGGACATGAGGGATATTTCAATGGTCCTCTGCCATATATAGTGTCAAAACATCTAAACATTTTGACTTGCAGTGTACACAATGCCAAAGGCGAAGCATTTTGGGGGCAATGACTGTTTAAATGAGAAGGAAATGTAGTTTTGACACATGTTTGGGAGAGGTATGAGCTTTTGCATGTGATCCATGGTGTTGTGCCGAACCATCCACGTTATTTTGGCAAAAGCACCAAGAGTGTTGAGAGAACGTCCGGTTTCAAGAAATGAGCCAAAGCATTGAGAAGGATCGTTGCCATTTTTGTGGCACTGACGCTTTATATGGGAAATTAATTTAGTTTTGAAGCATGAGCTAACAGTTTTTGGAGAGATATTAGCTTTTGCAAGTGAGCTATGTTGTGCTGAACTGTAAGACTGTTTTGCCAAATGATCTTACAATTTTGAGAATGTAATTTCTGTTTCAAAAAATGAGCCAAACCAATGGAGAAAAAACTGTAAAATAAACTTTAAAGTATACTTTTTTTGTAAGGAATATACAGCATAAGAGTCCCTGCCCTCAATGAAAATCATTTACAAACAGTCCCAGAGGATGACCGCTTGAGTCACCCAAGATGGATGGTAATATCAGGTGAAACAGGTTTTAGATGTAGAAACACCCACATCTTTTTGGGGTTTCCTCAGAATGAGTGTGTAAAATAATCCAGGACTGATGTCTGTTTGAAACATGTAAGCATGACATCATCATTACTGCCCTGCACTATAAAAATTTTGTAACCCTAAATATGAGCATTAGAAAGCAGCAGCATTTAACTGTGCTTTATAAAGAGGTTCTTAACTGAAAAGTTAAAGGCAATGACAATAATCTCTCTCAAAGCTTTTATCACATGATACTGTTTGCCCAACATTGTAACAGTCATTATGTTTTCATTATTTCAAAGTCTTTTTTCCATTTATATCTGCATTCCTATCAATCTGCCTGCAGACCTTTAAAATATGAGAGGCTGCCTGTGGCATCAGAGACATATGATCTTCCCAAGTTGTTTCTTTGCTTTGATGAAACCAACACTGCTTGAAAATCAATGGAGTGGCTCTGAGAGTGAGAGGTCAGAGTAAGTGCTCTTGTGTTGTTGCAGTCGCACTGGTGTGATGGGAGCATGTAATGCGGCCCCCTCACTTCAAAGGCCCAAAGAAAATACATAAATACAGAGCCAGTTCACCCTGTTCCTTCCTGGGAGCACTTTGATAATTTTCACGTGTTAAATCTCTCCTCCACATTGCCTATGTTAATGCTGTTTTGGGGTAGTCCATGGCACTGCACTGACAAAAAAAAAAAAAAAAAAAGGTTGAGCTGAAAGCACACTATAGACAGAACAACAGCCTGCCTTAGTATGTCTTGGTATGGCTTTAATTGTCCACCCAACAGAAAAGGCCCAAATATACCTGCCATAAGGTGTGAAGAGAAATCAGTAAAATTTTCATTTTCAGTTGGTCTTAGCACACGATGTAACTGTAGAAGAGTCAAGTTTTAAATAAAAAAATATTGAAAGTGTCTTTGGTCATTTTTTGAATGAGATGCTAATGGACTGATTAGAATCAATGATGTATGCTAAGCTATGCTAAAAGTGCCACCGCCAGATACAAAGATTGGCTGAATGGATAAAACTCAACTATTTAACTCTAGGGGACTTGGAAAATGAGCATATTTTCAAAAAAAGTGGACCTTTAATATAGTACATGCGCTGTTGTCCATATAAAAAGTACCAAGCAGAAAGAAAAAACAGGCTGCCACCAAACAATATAGATATCAGTGGACTGTGCTTAATGGGATAGTTCACCCAACAATGAAAATTATTCCATGATTTACTCACCCTCAAGCAATCATACAATCCTAGGTGTATATGACATTCATCTTTCAGACAAATTCAGTCAGAGATATATTAAAAAATGTCCTGGCTCTTCCAAGCTTTACAATGGCAGTGAATAGAGGACATGATTTTGAAGCCCAAAAAGTGCATCCATCCTTCATTAAATATATCCATGTGGCTCTGGGGGGTTAATAAAGGCCTTCTGAAGCGTTTGTGTAAGAAAAATATCCATATTTAAATCTTTATAGCCTGAAATAACTAGCTTCCGGCAGTCAGCCATTTGCATCGATTTACGGTGAAAGAGTATATATATCTATTTAAGGATTAGGTTGTTGAGATTGTGGAAAGTTTTCAATATTTGGGAACTTATCTGGATACAATGTTTAGTTTTTGTGAGAATGTAGATAATATTTTAAGGAAAGCAAGTCAAAGGTTATTTCTAATGCCTAAACTTAAGAGTTTTCATGTACGGTTTGGAAATGGTATATAAAAGTCATGTTGAGAGTATTTTAATGTTTAATATTACTGGTATGGTAACTTTGGAGTGAGGAATAAAAATAAGTTGCAGAGGATAGGGAAAGGGAAAATAATTATGCATAATGTATTATGTATTACGTATAATGTGTATAACTTGTGTATTGTGTATAGTTGTGATTTTTATGAGAAGCCAAAAGAGAATTTCCACATTGGTGGACAATAAATTCAAACCAACCAGCTAGCCAACAAATCTCTGACTTTGGTTTGTTGGCAGGTGAATATTCCCCATTGTGAACAGCTCTGTAGGAATGCATTTTCTATTAAAATTTACATAGAATATTCATATTTGGTCTAGAAGGTAAAATAACATAAAATAAGATGTATAAGATGTAAAGCCATTATGTACTCTCAATATATGGATTTGTCAAGACATGTTTCTGGATAAGCATAATGTTTCTAAAATTCCTGTCCGAATATGTAGTCCTAACCCTATCGCTATCCTTAAACCTAACCCTACCCATAACTTATCCCAAAAATCAGAGGGAACTGATATTTTAAAAACACTTATGTAGAAGCGCCTAAACTTGACATAAACTGTAAATTTGTCCCTCAAATCTGATTGGTTGTTTGGAATGTTGTTCCAGGATCAACAAATGCGATGATTCATAGTCATGCTGTACTTGTTGAAATAACATTCACCATGGTAGCTAACATCAACATCAATGCCATAATCCAATACTTATTTAAATGTTTCAATGTCTGACAGTATCAGACTTGTTTGTTCAACACATACAAAAGATTCTCAATTGGATTAAAGATCCGAGGAATTTGGAGGCCAAGTCAACACCTCAAACTCATTGTTGTGCTCCTCAAACCATTCCTGAACCATTTTTGCTTTGTGGCAGGGCGCATTATCCTGTTGAAAGAGGACACAGCCATCAGGGAATACCGTTTCCATGAAAGGGTGTACATGGTCTGCATCAATGCTTAGGTAGGTTGTACATGTCAAAGTAACATCCACATGGATGGCAGGACCCAAGGAACATTGCCCAAAGCATCACACTGCCTCTGCCAGCTTACCTTCTTCCCATAGTGCATCCTGGTGCCATGTGTTCCCCAGGTAAGCGACACACACGCACCCACATGATGTAAAAGAAAATGTGACTCATCAGACCAGGCCACCTTCTTCCATTGCACTGTAGTTCAGTTCTGATGCTCATGTGTCCACTGTTGCCACTTTCGGCAGTGGACAGGGGTCAGCATGGGCACCCTGACTGGTCTGCAGCTATGCAGCCCCATACGCAACAAACTGCAATGCACTGTGTATTCGGACACCTTTCTATCAGAACCAGCATTAACTTCTTGAGCAATTTGAGCTTGTCTGTTTGATTGGACCACAGGCCAGCCTTCGCTCCCCACGTGCATCAATGAGCCAGTTCACCCCTGTTCCTTCCTGGGAGCACTTTTGATAGATACTGACCACTGCAGGCCGGGAACAGCCCACAAGAGCTGCAGTTTTGGAGATGCTCTGACCCAGTAGTTTAGCCTTCACAATTTGTCCCTTGTCAAACTCGCTCAAATCCTTATGCTTGCCCATTTTTCCTGCTTCAAACACATCAACTTTGAGGACAAAATGTGCACTTGCTGCCTAGTATATCCCACCACTAACAGGTACCGTGATGAAGAGGTAATCAGTGTTATTCACTTCACTTGTCAGTGGTCATAATGTTATGCCTGATCAGTGGATTTAGTATCAGTATTTCTCAATATTGAATTCAAATTTCAACAACCAATGAATTCCATTGAATGGCAATATAAATAGAAATTAAATTACTGGACATGTTCAGGTTCAGGTTATCAGTGGCAATCTAACTGCTCCTTCTACACTGGTGATGATTTAGATCCACTTCCCAGAATGAATGTCATGGACCTTTTCCACTCCTTGGAAACAGGTGGGAGGTGCTGTAAAAACAACACAATTGTTCTGTTTTGAGGGAAGTTTGTATTCTCCCTGGTTTATGTGTCTATGCTGTGGGGTTGTGGATTATTATGGTTTCTTGTTAGTTTCTGTGTGGTTGTCTGTGTTCTGTGGGCCATCTGTGGGTTGCGTGATTGCATTTGAGGATGGTTGTTCTGTTAGCGGAGTTAAACAGGCACAGTCACGAGCTCTCCCTGACGCCACGGGCACAAGTGTCTCTGTCTCACTGAGTTTTCACATACACTCACACACACACATTATACAATACCTTGGTAAGAAATTGGACAAACATTTATACAAACACATTGTACACAAACGCTCACACACTTCGAAATGCTTATGACTGCCAGATGGGGTAAAGACCCTTACTCCAGAAAAGGCCCCCTACTCACAACAAAGTTATTTTTCATTATTCGCTTGGGGGTAAAAAGACATTATCTTTGCAGTGATATAGCGAAAATCCTGGTGCCATCTACACTGCTGAGAGTGGCATTTAAATAAATATACAAATATTTTGTTACTGAAATGAAAGTGTGCAGCACATAAACAGACAACAAAAATGACAGCAGTGAGAAAACAGCAGTTCAGAAAGCATCTGATCATAGCAATGTGGATTTTGGACACATGCAATATGAAAGAACAGTAATCATTTACATACGCATATGATTACATTTTCTGCTTCTTCTTCTCCTGTGTTTTGATCAGGAGATTCTGTACTCTTTCAGAAAATGTGTAATAGCACCCCTGTGGTATAACAGTGAAATCCGGAAAAATTCCGTCAATAGCTGGGAAGCGGTTTCTCGCAAATTATGGAAATTTACGTCAATGGCAGGGAAGGATTTATACATTGTCAGTTAGAATTACAACTTCATCTTCTTCTGTGAATCAACTCTCCAGAGTGTTTTTACTCTGATCTTTAGGGACTGAACAGAAGAAATAAACCAGAGACAATTTCCACGTTAAGATTTCCAATTTTTCTTAAAGTTCATTTAAGAAAGGCAAGCAGCTTCAGATTCCTGGAACAAAATCCAAACACACTTCTTTTGGCCTGATTTTTTCCAAAATTACGTCAGGCCAGTTCATTCTTCGTTTTCGCTTGAAGTAAATCAGGGCCTTAAGGTGAAGTTATTGTGATCTCTTCCACTCAGAATGGAGATCAAATGTTTTTTTGAACTTTGGAAATGCTTGAACTGCATTACTATAACTAAGCACCCAGACTGGCAGGATCTGCAGAGGTTGTTTGTGTGAACGATTCCAAAGCTGCCAGAATCCCACGTTTGATAAATGCAGCCCAACCAACACCCAAGCTCTATTTATTACCTGAATGTGATGTTCATAGTAAAAACCTTTGCACACTGTCCAAAACTGCATTTTTTATTTGTAATATGTGGCTGTCCAATACTTTAATACCTGCCCTTTTATGGTTCTGGATTTATTTTATCTTAGAAGAGTGGGCATCTAAAAGCATTTTTGTTTTTATCTATATCATTCCCATTTGTGAAAGCACAAACATCATTGAATTATTACTCTAAAATCCAACAAACACATAAGACTTGCACTTGTTAGCATAAACACAAACTACAAACTAATATTGCCTTATGCTTAGAAACTGGAACTGAAGTTTTCCGACATCATCTAAAAACTCAAATGTTCTTTTCCCTGATGGAGGAGTGAGCATAATGAGGAATGAGTCTGATGGATGAAGAGCATAATGAGGAACAGAGTGTAAACAGTACAGCATGATGTTAAAAAGAAGGGGAAAACGGAAAGAGATCAAACAGCCTGTGTAATTCTACTTTGATGTCTTTGTCCCTTGCTCAATCTTGTAGTGGTTGGGGTTTATTAGAATATTCCACAATGAGGTCTAGGCTCCACAGTCTGCCAAAGTCTCAGCATGCCTGCAAGTCTTATCTATGCATCCTGGAAAATCCAAAATTGGATTATTAGATCAATACTTTTCGAATGCTGTTAGTGGTAATAGGAGTCACTCAACATTTCACCACATTCTCACAAACACTATAGCTTGAAAAAACGAGTTCAGTTTAAGCTTAAGTTTTTAAAATGATCTGGTGAAAGCATTGCTGTAAAAGCTAACAGTTATATGTACTAAATAAAAATGAGTTCACTGAACTCAAATATTACCGAATGTTATGTGGACACAATGACTGAAACAGAACTCAAACTGAATGAGTTATAGAACATTTCTAGCTCCCAGCATGACAATTGGGTAGTAATTGAATTATTAAGTGATTAATGAAGTAATAATTGAGAATTAATGATGAACACCTGATGATAATGAGCAGAATCACTAAAGGAAAGCGATACACAAGAACCACACCTGACTTCAGCCACAGCCTTAGATGAAATCAACTGAAGATACACGAAGACTCTCTTAAATCTCTGAAGATCTCAGCAGAGGAGGATTAAACAACTCCACAAATAGCATTACCAGCTTAACGCATTACTAACCAGATTGACTTTATGTCTGTTTTAATGAAAATAATAGTTTAATTTGAAGTCAACATGATGGTGATGAGTGTTTGCTTTAGTTGGGCTCTGAAACCTTTTTCATTTTAGCTTTAATTGTGTGTTTATAAAGCACATTTATTATAGCAAGAAGAGCCAAGTGAAAATGTGATCAGGTGATGTTTGATCTGATGATATAATTGTCATGTAGTGGCTGAATCAATGATCTCGTTCAGAATCTAATGTTCTAGTTATAGAGATATTGTGATATTCATTTTTTGTATTATTTATTATAGAAGCCATGAGATTCTACAGAACAAGATCCAGGACTGTTGTGGTAATCGAACATGCAGGATTAAAAAAAAATAGTGCACTAAAGGTTTTAATCTACAGCATTACTGAGACACACACATACAGCAAGAATCAGCGTATGAATCTCTACAATGGTGATAAAAAATATACATATTCAGATAAACAGATCAACTCTGAACATAAAACAAGCAACAAAAACGTCACAACAAAAACAGCAAAAGTAAATTCAAATAGTAAGAATCAAAGAAAATGAGTCACAATTCAGATGCATAATTTATTCATGGTGCAATGCATGCTGGGACCTGGCACTGCAGCATGAAGCTTTTCATTGATTGTCACCATTATAGTGATTCATATGCTGATTCTTGATGTCTGTGTGTGTCTAAGTAATGCTATAGATTAAAACCTTGTGAAATTATTAAACTTAATTTCGGGAGGCGTACACTCATCTAATCTTCCAATTAATACCAAGGAATAAAACCAGTAGCTTACCTCTTCCCATATTTAGTTCCTTCCAGCATCCCTCCTCCTCCTCCCCTGTTCCCCTGTTCCTCCTTTTGTACAATTTTGCCTGTTATAGGGGGGCAATGGGAGCTCGGCTAGAATATCCTCTCTGAGCCCCACTATAGAAGACAGCAAGCCAAATCTGTTTACCACTTTCACTAAGATTATATGGGCACACAAACTCGTGAATTGAGGACTAAATGATTTTAAAATATTACGTATAATTCACTTACCACAACAGCGTGCTGTAGAATCACATAGCCACCATTATGAATAATATTTTTTTTTTACAAAATAAGACCTCTATAAGTAGAGCATTAGACTTAGGCCACTACATGATGATTATATCACCATCCAAAAATAGCCAACATCACTTAATCACATATTCTCTTGGCATTCTTTACCATAACAAATGCGTTTTATAAACACACAGATAAAGTAGCCAGAGAAAAACTAATGTTAAAGAGTCAAGGTCAAGAGGCGAACTAAAGCAAACACTAGTCACCATCATGGTGACTTCAAACGAAACTATTTTCATTAAAACAGAAATGACATAAATAAAGTCAGTCTGGTCAGTAATGTGTGAAGCTGGTAATGCTATTTCTGGAGTTGTTTAATCCTCCTCTGCTGAGATCTTGAGAGATTTAATGTCTTATTTTATCTTCAGTTTATTTCATCTAAGGCTGTGGCTGAAGTCGTAGTTCTTGTGTTTCTCTTTCCTTCAGTGATTCTGCTCATTATCATCAGGTGTTCATCATTAATGCTCAATCATCACTTAATTAATCACTTAATTTCTTGACTGCAATGTGTCTTCTTTAGCGAACTCAATTGAAATAAGTTCAGAGTACGTAAGTTAAGGTAATTGTGTCCTCAAATGTAATGAGTTAGCTTAACTTATTGGGTTTGACTTTATTTGTGCTATTGTAATGTATGATGGTAGACTAAATTAAATGTAGGCTTTAAAGAAAATGTCCGTGTGAGACCAAAACTATGCCTTGTACTCTCACATGAATTGGCAGTTAGGAAAGAGACATGAACGACATGTCAAGTACAAAGAATGTGGATGAAGGAGACTTATGGACAACACAGGTAGTTCAGCCAGGAGGAAGATGCAGTATTTTAGCCACAAGATGATCAGGGCCTGGAGGAGACTCTGAGAAATGGAATTGGGCTTCCTTATGGTAGACCCTGAAGGTTCTTGTAATATGATTCACAAAGGAGAGTCATAGGACATCTAGAGTAACACCTATGCTGTAACACACCTCAAGAATCTACTATACATCCATCTGCTGTGATTGAGAATTTATGAGTAAGTCTCTTGAGGGTGGAGGATCTTGAGCTTGAGGTGATGATGCATCCAGTTGAATATGTTCAAGAGTTATGCAGAGAACCTAAGTGATAACAGATGTAGAAACAGAAGGTGAAAATTAAATTTAGAGTTTAGGGTCATGAGGGATAAGGCTAGTACCCATTAGAAAAAAATAATTGCTCATTGTTTGCTCTTCCTAAACTCATGAGACTTAGCTTTGATTCTCGTATATCTCTCATTTCTGTATCAACGGAGTTTCAGATGTTTCTCCTAAAATTCCTTAGGAGAAATAAGAGTAGACACAACTGAGACATGAGTCTGAGAGAAAAATGAGTTGAAACTGAGAATGTGGTGGAAGAAACATGTGACATCTCTTTATCACTGTGCTCAGACTTTTCTCCTTAGCGAGAAACACTGGAGCTCTCACACCTGTCTTCTCCAAAGTTTTTTATAAGAGATCTCAATAACATCACACACTGTGCTCAGACTTTTCTCCTTAGCGAGAAACACTGGAGCTCTCACACCTGTCTTCTCCAAAGTTTTTTATAAGAGATCTCAATAACATCACACACTGTGCTCAGACTTTTCTCCTTAGCGAGAAACACTGGAGCTCTCACACCTGTCTTCTCTGAAGTTTCATTAGAGATCTCAACATCACACACTGTGTTCAGACTTTTCTCCTTAGCGAGAAACACTGGAGCTCTCACACTTGTCTTCTCTGAAGTTTCATAAGAGATCTCAACAACATCACACACTGTGCTCAGACTTTTCTCCTTAGCGAGAAACACTGGAGCTCTCACACTTTTCTTCTCTGAAGTTTCATAAGAGATCTCAACAACATCACACACTGTGCTCAGACTTTTCTCCTTAGCGAGAAACACTGGAGCTCTCACACTTGTCTTCTCTGAAGTTTCATAAGAGATCTCAACAACATCACACACTGTGATCAGACTTTTCTCCTTAGCGAGAAACACTGGAGCTCTCACACTTGTCTTCTCTGAATTTCATAAGAGATCTCAACAACATCACACACTGTGTTCAGACTTTTCTCCTTAGCAAGAAACACTGGAGCACTCACACTTGTCTTCTCTGAAGTTTCATAAGAGATCTCAATAACATCACACACTGTGCTCAGACTTTTCTCCTTAGCGAGAAACACTGGAGCTCTCACACCTGTCTTCTCTGAAGTTTCAAAAGAGATCTCAATAACATCACACACTGTGCTCAGACTTTTCTCCTTAGCGAGAAACACTGGAGCTCTCACACTTGTCTTCTCTGAAATTTCATAAGAGATCTCAATAACATCACACACTAAGCTCAGACTTTTCTCCTTAGCGAGAAACACTGGAACACTCACACTTGTCTTCTCCAAAGTTTTTTATAAGAGATCTCAACAACATCACACACTGTGCTCAGACTTTTCTCCTTAGCGAGAAACACTGGAGCTCTTACACTTGTCTTCTCTGAAGTTTTTTATAAGAGATCTCAATAACATCACACACTGTGCTCAGACTTTTCTCCTAAGCGAGAAACACTGGAGCACTCACACTTGTCTTCTCTGAAGTTTCATAAGAGATCTCAATAACATCACACACTGTGCTCAGACTTTTCTCCTTAGCGAGAAACACTGGAGCTCTCACACTTGTCTTCTCTGAAGTTTCAAAAGAGATCTCAATAACATCATACACTGTGCTCAGACTTTTCTCCGTAGCGAGAAACACTGGAGCTCTCACACTTGTCTTCTCTGAAGTTTCATAAGAGATCTCAATAACATCACACACTGTGCTCAGACTTTTCTCCTATGCGAGAAACACTGGAGCACTCACACTTGTCTTCTCTGAAGTTTTAGAAGAGACCTCAACAACATCACACACTGTGCTCAGACTTTTCTACTCAGCTAGAGACTCTGAAGAGACCTCAGAAAATAATATTAACGTTTCTCTTAATTGTTAATGCAACAAGAAAGCTGCACAGTTTATGTGCAAAGGGCACATCATTTGTTTGACAAATGTGAGAGTCTTTAACTAAGGAGAATAATCTGAGCACAATGTGTGAAGTTGTTGAGATCTTTTATGAAGCTTTAGAGGAGACAAATATGAGCAATCCAGTCTCTTCTAAAGCTTTAGAGGAGACAAATATGAGCACAGTTTGTGATGTTATTGAGATCTCTTCTAAAACTTTATAGGAGACAAATATGATCAATCTTGTCTCCCTAGCCAAGGAGACACATCTGAGCAATGTGTGTGATGTTGTTGAGATCTCTTCTAAAACTTTAGAGGAGACAAATATGAGCAATCCAGTCTCTCTAGCCAAGGAGACACATCTGAGCACAGTGTGTGATGTTGTTGAGATCTCTTCTAAAACTTTAGAGGAGACCACTGTGAGAGTGTTAGAGTTTTTGTCTCAGGAGACAACCGTGAGAACCAGGAGACTTAAGCAAAAGTCTCCATTTGATCTTAAACTAACCTCATTTTTGTCTAGGAGAAACATTTGAGATGCTAAAGAGATCTCACTTTGGATTTTTCTTTCCTCTGGGTATGCTTTTGGACTGAGGAGAGAAGTCTTAGTATTGTGGGGGTGTGGTCATCTAGAGACCTTGATTGGTCCAGGAGTGTTCAACTGGGTTCATAACTAAACTCTGCAGGACAGTGGCTCTCCAGAAGCAGGATTGAACACCCCTTTAGTATTGACCAAGTTGAAAGCATGATTGACAAGCCTTAGCTTGATGGGTCAAATTTGATTGGTTTGATTCATTGTGAAGCCAACAGCGTTAACAGCATTGAACAGTGTTATTTAAATGAACCGCACTAACAGAGCAATCGCATCTGGGTTCATTTTAATCAGACCATTTAAGGCTTTCCTGGAGCCATGTAGTAATGACTAAAGTGAAAAGAATGATTGACAAGTGCTGACGCCTTAGCTTGAGTACAATTTTATTAATTTTATTCATAGTGGAGCCAGGTGGACGCACAGAGCCTGAATGTTTTAGTCCAAAAAAAGGGCTATTGGCCTTATGGCCCATAATGCTGGGAGAGGCTCCAGCATCCTGCGACCCTATAGGACAAGTGGTTTGGAAAATGGATGGACGAATGGTCTCTAAAGGTGATGATGTACGAGGCAACTTTTTGAGCAAAGTTGCAGGGCAATGTTGCCGCAAATGGGCAACCAGGTATCCAGATAGAGTTTGTTATTCATTCTCAATGGGGAAGTAGCCAAAAAACATAAAATGTTGCCTCGTGTATCATCACATTATGTTAGCAGCAGGGAGCGTGACAGAACCAAAAATGCATCAGGAATATTGACCATTTTGTTTGATTTGTTTTGATATGTTATCCTGCTCAGCAACCATGGATGCTGGAGGTAGAGAAGAGATGGTTGAATGGAAGAATGGTGACATTGCTAACTGGATGCCTTAGGATTTGATTCCTGAGAGGTGAGTAATAATCAAAACTTATTTCAGAATAAGTGGAAAACCATATGCTTATTCAATAGTTTTCAGATTTGTTAAAAGCTATTTTTTAGTTTTGTAAACACCTGCTCTTTAACCTAGAGTGTGTGTAAACATGAAAACGCAATGCACATTACTCGAGCAATGTGTATGTAACATTGGTACTCAGCGGACACATGGTGCATGAGTCCACGAGACAGACAGTTTAGTCTCCATGATGATCAAAGCCAGGAAAAAAGGGTGGAAACATGAGGGTGCAGAAGGAGACACACTCTTTGACTAAATGTAAACCACAAGTGAGTCAATGGCATTCTTTATAACACACAAGATGAAGGAAAGAAAAAGAAACAAAAAAGGATGAAGGACACAAAACATCAAACTTACTGTACAGTCATTTGAAAAAAGGGCTGGGTTGCTCACTCTTCTGTAATTAGGCCTTTCATATTGGTTTTGGTTGAATTAAAAACAACTATTGCAACTTTGGCACAAAACTTTTTTTATATGTCTCTTCAGCTTGTGGTGAGGGATGAAAGGAGAATCTCCAGACCAAGTTCTCCTGAAAAGTCCATCCGACATAAAGCAAAGGATGCAGGCAGGGGAGCCTTTCAGTCTTTTGTCTCTTGTGTCTCATGACTCTTGAATCAATCAGCTACGTTGTCTATTATCTATTCTTCATGGCATGTCTCTTTGTTGTCTTTCTTCATCAACAGTTATTTCTCCAAAGAGAACCCGTCTGACTCACCACAACTCCACATTCTTTAAGGTAATGGTAATGTTGGGCAACATTTTTTGTTTCAAGGCAAAAGTAATGTTTGTTCATATGTTGAAGACCCATTCCTTATACATCTCTTCCAACATGGTTCACATTCTGGAGCCAAAGCCTATTCTTTGCCAGTTCTAGCCAGGCGAGATTATCGCAAACCGGTTGCTTGTTTCCACAGACTTGAGAAACGAACAATGATGTAACGTGTTACGTGATTTGTTTGCCTAGAGATTTTAAAAAACATTGCACATCCTGTTTTTTTGTGAAGCACTTGTTTTGCTTTCACAGTACCGAGAGTGATCCCAGTGTACTGGCGGCTCTCAGATAAATCACTGGTACTCTCTTCTGTCCCTTGATGGAGTGATATTGAAACTAAAACCTCTGATTCACTCACAATCTCACGAGGTGGGTATCTTGTGCAGTTTTATATACTTAGATATACAGAGCAATGTAGTGCACCATTATTACATTTCTCAATGAGACAGCTATAGACAGCATCAACATTTCTCCGCCAATACTCCCCAGCTCCGTTTGAGACTAGAGTGTTTTTTTAGGGCCAGATTTTTGTGATCCGGAGCACCCCTTTCATGCGGTGCAAATGAGCGTAACGCTTCTACAACTGGAACCCGCATGCAAACCACGATGATGGAAAAGTGCTACCTGTGTCTTTGTGTGTTGTCAGGCAAACAGTTGAGCTTGTATTTGTTGCTTTAATCTCATTTCATTTGTCAATAGTGCCAAAGCTTGTGCTGAGAGAGAGAGTATGACAATCACATTCAAGTATTTCACAGAGTGAAAATCTGTTGACAGTAGTTCAGACCAGGGGACTGCAAGGCATTAGCTGTGGTTCCGTGGTTTCTCCCTCAAAGTAAAGCTCCAGGGCAGTTTTCTGAGTTCAATCACAACTTGTGTGCCACTTCCAAGGGTACGTTTGAAATGACAATGATACACTGACATCAGGACCTGATGTTTTGCTTGAAAAATGAAGCAGAAAAATAATAATGATACAATAGGACAGCACCCACTGATTTTCTAGGAACACTAGTTTTTCTATGGGCTAATGGGTTCTTTTTTCTGGTCTATTTTCTTCCTCCAGACATCCTGTCTTCCTAATGAGGAATGATCTTCATGTCTTCAAAGAACCTTATGATGTATAATTAATAACAGAAATCAGTAATTTGACAGAGCATCCAATAGTATAGGAAGCTGTCATAGCCCCCCAGGATAACTTTGGGCGCTTTAATTACAATGAAGAAATGTACTCACAATGTACAAAAATGTATAAACATTCTCTAAAGCATTATCTTAAGTAACCCTTTCTACTCAAATTGGAATTATACAGAATAGTTAAGAATTGGTGAAGGGGTGAGTACTTTCCATTGGTTTGCTCCACAGGTATGTGAAAATAAAGCATTACAGTAGACAATGAACTCTTGTTACACATAAGCTATGTTCACACTGTCAGTCCAAATCAGTTAGAATCTGATTTAAAGTTATTGAATGGTTTTGGAAATGGTCTATAGTCTGGTTCAGATTGTCGATTTGTGCACATATCCTGTTAGAATCTGATCATATTTAGCAAATGTGAACAGCAAAAAAATCACATTAAAAGTTATACGTGGTTTGAAAAGCTGTGTTGCATGGTGCCAGTCGAGGAGAACATTATAATACAATTGAGAGACACTGTGTATCGATCTGATTTGTGTGTCCATGCCGATCTTTCGTTTTCCGGAATATTTGCATTGGTTTCTATGGCAATGAAATTGCATATGAGCCAAAAACAGCAAAATCGTAAGCAACATGGAGGGGTTTGCAATACAGATGCTGCTCTCTTTACGATATGGCGTGTACTACTGGACTACTGCGTCTTACAAGGCAGCGGCAGAAACGAAGCAGGCTGGTATGAGCGGATTTATTCCGTGCTGTCTCTCAATTGTGTGTTCTCCTCGAACCGGCACCATGCAACAACACAGTCTTTCAAACCATATATAACTTTTAATGTGATTTTTTTTGCTGTTCGCATTTGCTAAATATGATCAGATTCCAATCGGATATATACAGAAATCAACAGTCTGAAACGGGCTATAGACCATTTGCAATAATAAGTGGGAAGGGGCTTTATTTTCTTCCATAACATGCCTCTATAAACTTTGCCAGCTCTGTTTACCTCTTGGAACTTGGGATAGGGAACAGGGATGGAAAAGTTTTGCTGCTATTTTTAGCCCGACATTCCTCTGTTTGTTCTCTTGTCATTATCAGGATCATTAGACACCAGAATTGCCTCTTTACAGACACGTGCAAGTCTTTCACTTGAATAATACAAATAATGACCTCCTCTGCATATGGACACGTGCATGGATTCCAGTGGATGGACGGAAAGGTCTGCATTGGACAATACAAAGCGTGCAGACATCAAAGCCATGGACAGAATCCCTTATTCCCTAGAGTATCTCTGTATATGCCGTAGAAGGCTGTCAGTGTCATGTTGCTGCTCTCTATGTGGGTGGTCTTCGTGAGAGCAGCTTCATTCCTCTGTGAACATTTATTGCATCCGTTGCGTGAAATGAGACACCGGTTGCCATTCATCTGCAGGATTTGAATTGGATGGTGAGTGATGCAGGTACATCTTTGCAAGGTCACTTTCACATTGACCAATATGGGTTTGCAATTAGGATTTTTATTTTTTTTTAAGATAAGATAGTAGTAAAGGATTACATGAACATGCTTCGAATTGAAAAGGATGAAGGTCTTGACAAATGTACAGCAGGTACACAGTGACATCCTGAGAACTGCAATCTCTCCTGAGATGAATGGAAAAGTTAATTGTCCTTCTTAGTTTGAGCTGCTAAAAGGGATGGTGGATCATTTATGCACATTTCCGATGCGTTTGATATTGGAGAGTTGGATAATCGAGAGCGCTTTGTTCAACTTGGCCAAAAATAGAAGTAAATTATCTGGTTTGTCCAATGAGGTCCTACTTCTTGCTTTGGGCAGTGTTGATGTGTAAGATAACTAGAGGACAAAGGTGGAAAAGGTGAATGAAAGACATTCACAGATGTGGCCAAAAGAGCCCTATCTTCCACCATTCAGCTGCACTACCAGAATAATTCCTTTCATCAAAGTGGATCCTGACCGTGACACTGTCCCGAGATGCTTTCCGTGATTTTGAGCACCGTAAACATCCTTGTTGATCTTGGAGCAGCACTACTCATTTCATATACTACATAAAATATATCAGTAGTGTGTGATTTGCCGGTCTGGTCTTTATATCCCTGCCTCTATATTATTTGTTATCAACCGCATTCATTGTTTTGTCAGAAAGCACTGTTAGTTTATTGTTTATTTAGTGAAACCTGCACGTGACAGTTCATGATTAATACCATGTTTTGCTGCTCAAAGACACTTGGTAGATTATTGTTGAAGTGAAAAAGTTTTAAAAAGTGAATTTAAAGGGTTAGTTAAAAAAAACCCTTCCAAACCCATTAGACCTTCATTCATCTTCAGAACACAAATTCAGATATTTTTGATGAAATCCGAGAGCTCTCTGACCCTCCATAGACAGCAATTTAATTAACACTTTCAAAGCCCAGAAAGTCAGTAAAGACATTGTTAAAACTGTCCATGTGACTTCAGTGGTTCAACCTAAATATTGTAAAGTGACAATAATACTTTTTGTGCGCAAAAAAAAAAAAAAAAGATTTTTCAACAATTTATTCAACAATTTATTCACGTCTGTGTCATTCTCCTATGCTGTTGACGTAGTAAATACAGTCCAGCGCTTCTAAGTTATGTCAGAGCTACGCCAGCTTACCATTGGCGATGCCGTTCACGTGAACATGACGCATGCATGTGATGCTGATGAGGAGCTGACCAATGTAAACTGCGTTGGAGACTGACACAAAAGAGAAAAAATTGTTGAATTAAGTTATTTTTGTTTGTTTATGGCGCACAAAAATTATTGTCGCTTCATAACATTAAGGTTGAACCACTGGAATCCAGCGTTAATTTAATTGACGAAAAATATTCGTCATCACTTTTGTCAACGACCTTTTTCACTGACGAAAACGATAACTAAATAAAAACTAGTGTTGGGTGACAAAAACCAATCCTGCCGCTGGGTGCTGAGAGAATTTTCTTGTGTTGCCCCCATCAGCACTTAGTGCCAAGTCAGTAAAAGAAATGGACACAGCGACCCCATAGGCCTCGACGGGGGAAAGTGAAGTCAGTTAGAAGCACTCACTTCCTGATGGCTGAGCGTACTGCGCAGCCTCAGACTGAGCTTGACGACGTAGGTGTGACACTGTTGTAAGTCCTCTAGTAGTTGGGCAAAGTGAAATCTGAATCACGTTGTTGAAATATTTTGTCCCGTTGCTTTTGGCTCTCCATGGGCTTCTCCCCATGCTTCTCCCTTTTGTTTACTGGACTTTATGTCTCCTCCACGTCCCCCCGATTGCCTCATAGACAGTAAAAGATTGCCTGCGAGCTTCTCCTCCTGTCTATACGGTAATTTCTCTACTATGCGATGAGAGTCGTGTGGTTATGACGCAATCGTTAGCCTATTTTTTTTTACAAAAACGGCTTCTACAGGGCGATAGTGTAAGATACAAGGTAATGGAGCCTTTTATACACTGTTGTGTTTCTTTTAAAATAAACAATGGACAAATGGAGTCTTTAAACGCCTCAGATGTAAAGTTATTCGCTGTCAAAGTGACGCCAAAATGAATGGGAGTCAATGGAATGCTAACAGCAGGTGATGGCTTGGTTAGCAATGGCTGTCCCTATTGAAGGTATGCTTTCCGGGGGCTGGATTACCCCCTTGGCAGCGCGTGGTGGGAGCGGCGGCACTGACAAAAACTATAACAAAAATCTTTTACAATCAGCGAATAAAAACGAGGTAGGTAAATGTTAGGGAGGGATGATTGGGGAAGAGATCCAGTCAGAACTGATGTCCTGAGTAACACATGAGCACATTTGAGTTGTAGCGTGCAGATCTAACCGCTGGAAAACACGGCACTATTGAGCTTCTACAGGCTCACGCGACAGCACTTCAGAGCAGCTCAATCAGTGAATAACACATTTATGACAGGGAATGTTTATGAACTAATGCTGAGGAATAATGCCAATGTTTACTTTATGATGTTTATATAGTAATATGTTTTAGACGGTTGTAACAATGCATATTTATCTCCCTCATCTGAACTTGAATGAGCAACTGCAATAGTAAGGCGCAAACTTCAGAGTTCAAAATAAGAGTCAATGTGTATTTCGAGCTTGTTTATAATTGTTATGAAATTGTTCATTGTTATGAAAAAATGCATACATTTTTCAATGAAATATATATATATATATAAAAACACGTTTTACTCTGAAACTGCAAAAAATCGAAGCCATATATCTAAACAAGTTGCGTTCACAATCTAAAAAAGAAAGAAAAAAAAGGGAGCTTTCAGTAAGATTTAGTTTGGGTGCAGTACCAAACGTTTCCACTAGATGAAATTTGTGTCCCATTCATTACCAATGCGGTCATTTTTGACCTCAGGGAATACAAGTGTGACTAATTTTTTTGTAACCATTTAACCTTTCAAAACACTGTCCGTGATTTTTGTAAGTGCCAAAACATTTATCAAGTTTTGTACTATTGCGATGAAGTAAACAATTCTGAAAAAAAACAAGGCATAAAAGCACCAGAGGTTTATGTATCTTTGTAGCTTTTTGCAATAAGATAAATGCTACACCAGTTTGGTATTTCTCATGTAAGCAGGAGTCACCAAGATTTACTGATGACTTACACACATGTAGACGCTTTACTCACACAAATTACCCAAGCAGAAGATGAGCATTTAAACCACGTAAAGGCAAGATCAATCAAACAAAAATCAAACACATATAGTGAATTGATTATGAAACACAAACCTTGTGAATAACAAAGTTAAACAAAAATACGTTATATGCAAATATAGCTAAACTCTGCTCAAACCTCCAGTGAGAAAACAATCAATATTCAAATAAAAAATGAAAATAACTGAATCCGCCCAAAGGCCTTTCCCAATTTCTGCCCGATTACTAGCTCAAGCGCCCAGGTGAACTATCTCCCCCCCTAAAACTATCTCCCCCTTTTTTGATAACTTTTGGTTTGACCTATAAAAAGGTCAAAACCGTTTTTCTTATACCATTTAAATTATTATAATACAGCTGTTTAACACCATCTGAGTTTCCACTCATGTTTTTGAAGAGTGCGCATGTTGACAATTTTCAGATAAAAGTGGTCTGTTTTTGTCCTTTCTCGTTCTCTATTGCATCAACTAATACCCCTATAGATGATATTAGCATTTCCCAAAATGAAAGCCTTCCTCTCCCTACACCACAGCTTCACTCTGAAGAGACCGTTAAGTGGTTGTTTATCTGAGCAATGATGCAATCAGAAGGCCAGCTTCTCCAAACCGCACTAGTTCCAACTCCTCCTCTCTCAAGTCGTATCTTTTCCATTCTCCCCTACCCTTTCCCTTTCACAGCCTCTTTCCCCACCCACCTCTCTTGATCATTATCCAAAGCCTCCGTGTGACCATTCTTGACCTGGGCTCTCTTCTGATGTGGTTGCCGTGATCCTGAAGTCTAAAGTTTAATGAGTAGATTTCCATGATTAGGCCTCTAAAAATAAACCTGTCATCCCCTCACCTAAAGACCCATTGGGGGCCCACTATAAGTGTGTACATGTGTATTAGCACATTTATTCAATAGGAAAGTGTGTGCAGTTGTGGAGAAAAACAACATGCTAATAATTTAGGCTGTTAAGTTGCGGTCTGATTCATGAAATTCCACCAGTCAAAAACAAAGTAAACAACCTTACACATGTGGCTAAGATGTGAATAAGAGACTTGGGACCTGTCCTCACCTGTCCTCACCTCACCAAACTGGTCCCAGGATATTTATTTTACACTTTATAGCATTAAGTGTCCGAGAGTAAGGCTCCTATTTATCTTTAAGCCACTGCATGCAACAATGCACAGTTTTGTTTTGGGATCTCTTTGTTGTTTGAAGTTGCTGAGGGCTTCATTACACTCAGTTAACTCCTTGAGCAAATGAGCATTCGCATGCCTACACTTTATTCAACAAGTCTCTGTTTTGTATATGTTTCCTGACTCATATCGCTCCAGGAAACTGTTAACATGGGCTTGGTCCTCTCTAAAAACAACACCTCCTCTTTTCTCCACAGTTCCACAAAGAAGAAGCGCCTTGTTTTTCAAGTGGTGGTTTTGCTGAAGCCGCAGCATTTGATGTGGGCTTCCCTTAATCGCACAACACGCTCTCTAAACATGAAATGCATTAATTTTCAGCCAGACATTTTCCTGTCGCTGCTTTTGAACATTGTTGTGCAGTCTTAATATAGTGCGAGGGACAAGACAATAAGGGAGACTCAAATGAAGTTATTATTTTTGATTGGGTGCATCTACCACTTAGTACTACAAAGGGACAGTGAACCTCTAATCCGAGATGGGACGCGAGCACTTTGTAGTCTTAATATCTTTCTTCCTTTCTGTCCACATCACTGGTTTATGGCTGCTGCGTTAGTATTAAACTAGGGCCTTGGAAAGAAGCCTACCATTAAGACTGAAATGTTGTGCTCTTTGAGGTCTGGACTTTTAATTACAAGCTGGGCCCGGATGGAGGAGCGTCTCTGTCGTCGGACTGAATAGAGGGCTTGCACAACATCGGTTGGCAACCTGGTGCCAGCGTTAGAGTGGGAAACCAGCCCTATGGGTGGACAGCAGACAAGGATGTCTTTTACGAGTCTTCCCCGAGAGATCAATGCAAATACAAATCTCAAAGATTTAGATCTCTATTACACTTGGTAATGTGGGGGTTGTCATTAAAGGATTAGTGAGCTTAAAATGAAGATTCTGTCATCGTTTACTCACCCTTTGTTGTTCCAAACCATATTACGTTCTTTCTTCCGTGATGATGTCTAGAGTGATCCTGCTTACTCTGAACATGGAAAGAAATCCATACAAGTTGTGTATTTTATTTTTTTTAAAAAGGGGAAAAAAGTACCTTTGTCTCTAACTCTCAAAGTTTTTTTCCATTGAGCTTGAAATTGCTCAACCAGCCAATTATGGATCATTCTTCATTCCAACCCTAGCTTGTCTCCTTTCCAGAAACCTCTTTGGGGACTCGGTTTTAGATTTTAATTTGTTTTGTTTTTGGGGGAACTCTTTAGCCGTACCCTGGATCCTTTGATGTTGTTGCCTGGGTGCTACTGGACAAAAGAGTCTCCCATCAGCTGGACTTAAGGGCTGGGGGAGCCAGTTGAGAGACAAGAGAGGACACAGTGCGAAATAAAGAATCAAAGCAATACTAACAGGCCTTGGGGGGCGGAGAACTCCATGTGAGACTAAACTATGTGTCCCATCTTAAATCTGACAAGGGGCTCGCATGATGCCTTTGTTATTTTATGCTCTTTGTTTGCTGCTTGCTTTTGTATGCAAGTGGGAGCGAGTTGTGTTTATATATGTAGGCGTAATATACACAAATGCATTCCAACACAAAAGCAGGTGATATGAAAGCGCCGCAGCTGGCGATTTGAGAGGCGCTGGTCTCCTTTCATGTCTCAGTGCTGTTCTTTGGTACAATGTTTATGACCTCTCCCACAGTAGCAGGGTGCATGCCCCTTTATTGGGTGGCTTTATGTTCTTGCCCTGTGCCCCCAGGAAACAGAGCCACTTATGCCACGGCACCCTCTCACAGACCCATCACAGACCCGCACCCCTCCTGCCCGGGGAGATTTAGGAAGCTGTCATTTAGCAGAGCTGGCATGAGAGTTACTTTAGGGACAACCTCATTAAACCCGGAGCCATTTCCATAGAGGTCAGTTTATAGTTGGAGTTACTCAGTGTTGAATGGTAATTAAAGTCATCAGCAAAGTGCAGATAGGACTTCAAAGCAAGATACAGATAATAGTTAACCCTTTCATGCATGAATTATGACAACCTCAGTTAGGATTTTTTTCCCCCTATGGGTTTGTATTGCTTTTAGGGCATGAAAAACAAGATTTAAAATTGATTTTTTAAAGAGATTTGTCCACTTTTCCAGTTTTTAACTGAAGAGACTTTATTAAACATAAAAGAGTAATAACATAGTAATATATTGTGTATTTAAAACAATTAATAAATGTGAAAAATATAAAATATATAAAAAATATATATAAATGCACTTTGAGAAGCATAAAAAACTTTGAATTCTTTTCATATGAAACCCCCACCTCCAAACTACAGCCAACTCACATTGTCTTCTGAGGTGTGCATCCAATTGCGTTTACATAAATATGACTAATCATTTGGCACTTTAACAGTACACAAACCTATACCACTTACAGTGCTTTTACAGATTTATGGTGCAATAAAAGTCCTTTAAAAGTGGAAAAGTCTGCTAATGCTGGGAGATTAAAAAGGCCTGTGGATTGCCAGGTAATTTTCCACAGTAATTAGTAGATCAAAGTATGACGTTCTTCTACTCTGCAGTCCTCCCAGTGTGTGCTAGTATACATTCTCTGTTTCTCCACATACTGAATGCACTTGTCCACTAGGGGTGGGCTGAAAATAGAGGTAGTACACAAGTGCAAAGAGTAAACAAGATGTTAACAGATGACCAAATTCAAATCAGAATATTTGCTGCATGGCCACAGTAAAGTCAAAAGCATACTTCAGTTTTTATGTGTATACTATGAAAGGATCCACTGGATGTGCGTGATGCAAATTTCGTCACCAGAATAGTACGCATGTATACTGTACGTATGGCGCCCTATTTATTTTTGTAACCACACAAGCGTATTTTAATTTGTTTTGCACTAATCAATTGGTGGCAGCACTGGCCTGGGCCGAAACAATTGTGCTTACCTCATTTCATAAAGAAGAGTTCATCCAAAATCCTAAATTTTGTCATTGTTGTAAATACGCTATTTTCTTTTCAACCATAAATAATACAAAAGGAGATAGTAGGCAGAAGGTTACACTAAGAAAAATCTATAATATTCGTACTAAATTTTCACACCTTTATTTCGAATTACACATTGCATTGTGTACAACTTAAACATGGTTTGACAAGACACTATAAGAAGATGGTGTGATGCACTGTATGACAAGTTCACAACACATCTTGATGAACCATAGGTGATTTGAACATGAATGGACATGAGATTCCAGAACTATGGGGGAGATTGTCAATGAAGAATGGAGTACATCTCAGTTAATTCCTTAAAGTTATTGTACGACCTCAGAAGACATATGCTGGACAGAGAATTTTAGGGTGAATTCTTCCTTAAATATGAGAGGGGCGAAAAAGATGTCACTATAGAACCAAGGCACACCTCTGTATTTGTTAACTGCAGTATGTTGTCGAGAGATTATATCAAAGTGAGGGGATCGGTGTATACAGAAAACAATCTTTGTTATACGTTTTTATGATCCATTAGACTTCAAACACTATGTTTATCTATCTCTTCTTCTGTTACCACTTTTGAGGTTTTCCCGTCTATGATCATGTCTTTCTCAGTATATGATCGACTTAAGTAGTTTATTCAGCTGTAGTTGGACAGGTCTTGTTTCCTTGTTAAATATCACGGATGCATAGAAGGGCAGTACTCCTTAGATGGCTCTGTTTTAACATTGTTTTAAGGGGCCTTGACTTCCTTTCATATTATAGCAATATTTCCACAATCAGAAGAGATTGAGGAAGATGATAGAAAGCTTGGTGTCTGGACACTCAACAGCACAATCTGGACTGGCATGAAAGCCCCATGGTTTGATGGAGTGGCTCAGTCTCCACAGATCAGTGCTCTGAGTTCCTGAGCCAGGGTCATAGCTCACTGGACGACAGGGGCACTGGTGTAGGGGGAAAATTTGGCCCTTTCTTTCCGAGCAGTCGGTCATACATCCAGGAAATTGTACTCCCATTGATATCCGCTCAGAGGTTTCTTGCTAAACAAAGGTGAGGAAACACTCATTTCCAGGAGAGCAGGAGGGTTCATAAGATACATTACACTCATTTCCCAGGGAACCTTCAAACCACCATCATGACATGGCTGAGTAGGGCATCTACTTTTTTTTTGCTGTATGGACTTGTTTAAATATCCTTGTCTCCTGTGCATGCTAATGTTTAAGCACTTTGATTTGCTACCATCCTATTCATATGTTTTACCATCCTAATCATTTTTAGTGACTGTTCATGTAATGTCTTGTTTCCATCAAGCGGCACGGTGATGCAGTATAGTTCAGTATATGCAATTTTTTTTTTCAGTTTCCATTGTCAGAAGTTGTGAATGGTACCCTAATTTTGAACGGTACCACTTTTTTTGGGACCCTTCCCTTGGGGTACCCAGTTCAGTAGTCCGGTGCTAAAGGGTGGAGCTAGACTCGCTGCAGAAAGTTGACTGGTTAAGAGAATCATCACAATGGGAATAACAACACAAGTGGCGCCATTTTTTAATACAGTTGAGACACAATACTGTATTGTTTGAGAATGACATCGATCGCTACTTTTTGGCATACACCACGACTAACAAGTAAGGGTGCTGTTGGCGGTGGAAACGCACGCTGGATCAGTGTTTACCATCCCGAATCGTACTGAACTGTACTGTACCGCTCAGTGGAAATGAGGCACAAGTGAACAGATTTCAAAATGTTTTCAAAATGGTAACCTCAAAGGTTTAGTGTGTAGTATTTATGAGGATACAGGTCCTTCTCAAAAAATTAGCATATTGTGATAAAAGTTCATTATTTTCCATAATGTAATGATAAAAATTAAACTTTCATATATTTTAGATTCATTGCACACCAACTGAAATATTTCAGGTCTTTTATTGTTTTAATACTGATGATTTTGGCATACAGCTCATGAAAACCCAAAATTCCTATCTAAAAAAATTAGCATATTTCATCCGACCAATAAAAGAAAAGTGTTTTTAATTTAAAAAAGTCAACCTTCATATAATGATGTTCAGTTATGCACTCAATACTTGGTCAGGAATCCTTTTGCAGAAATGACTGCTTCAATGCGGCGTGGCATGGAGGCAATCAGCCTGTGGCACTGCTGAGGTGTTATGGAGGCCCAGGATGCTTCGATAGCGACCTTAAGCTCATCCAGAGTGTTGGGTCTTGCGTCTCTCAACTTTCTCTTCACAATATCCCACAGATTCTCTATGGGGTTCAGGTCAGGAGAGTTGGCAGGCCAATTGAGCATAGTAATACCATGGTCAGTAAACCATTTACCAGTGGTTTTGGCACTGTGAGCGGGTGCCAGGTCGTGCTGAAAAACAAAATCTTCATCTCCATAAAGCTTTAGTTAGTTCAATGTCACAAACGAAACTGAAGAGAAAAAGAGTTAAAAAGAGTACAAACACATTACAAGAGTTCACATCAAAAATGAAGTGTGGGCTTTAAGCTGAACTACTACAGTTTCAGTTAGCTTCCCCAACACTGACAGGCAGAGATAGCTGTAGGGTACCTCTCAATTTCTCAGCGGCATTCATGGATGCATGCCTGACTAACATCTGGCTGTGCGCTTGACAGCTCCCCAGACAACACCCCCCTCCCTCCCCCATTATGCCAATTCATGTCCTGCTCTCTGTCCCAGCATGTTGTGAGATGTTTTTCATAGCCAATAGCTAAAGTCTTTTTGTTTTATGTACAAAAAGGTGAACGCACAGGCGGCTCCTTTGAAGGTTTTGCAAATTTATTGCTGTTTTTCCAGCAGGCCGTTTTTTAAATTACAGCTCATTGAGATTGGATCTGCACTGGTGCTGTTTTTGGAGGGGGTTTACTTTTCATGTCTGGGAAGGAGTCGAACGCTCAGATCAAGGAGGACGCTGAGTATGAGGGAGGACGGGGCCTGTACACAGAGGTTATTGCCGCATTTAACTATTTCCTTTCACATAGACTTGCCTCGTCTGGTTATATGTCCATATAATTACACTATAGCATCATTATACCTGTGCGAAAAATAATTATGGGTGGGGAGTATAACTACAATCATTTATCCCAGTATAAGTAATTATATATTACTGTAATTATCATAATATAGTTATAGCTTGAAATTCAAATAAATTTAAAAACCATGTGGTATGACTAATGTTGGATAGTCTAATGAAATACCTAAATGCACTTAATCTCATTATATATATATATATATATATATATATATATATATATATATATATATATATATATATATATATATATATATATATATATATATATATATATATATATATATATATATATATATATATATATACAGTCAAACCTAAATTTATCCAGAAACCTTCAACATTTTCTCACATTATCACAGTTTATTCACTATAGTTTAGAAAATGGTAATAAAATATGACAAGAACTCAAAGGTAAACTGCGTCAGAAAAAATTCACCTTGATAATGTCAGATAACTTTGATAGAAAGGTATGTAATGGATAACAATCAACCAATCAGCTGTTAAATTTAAGTGCACACTTAGATAATACCAATTCAGGTTTACCAATGACAAGCAATGCTTCATTTTGTTCAGTCTGTGGTATAAAAGGTCGCATTAGCAATTAAAGAAAAAAAAAACACTTCAGCAAAACATGCTCCGTTCAAAGTGTCTGAATCATTTCGCATTTTTGGTTTGATCATTTCACTGTATGAATAATTTGTGGATATAATATGTCAGTTTACTTTATTTTGCTATCCCCACTTACATAAATGAAATATAGTGTCCTGCGCCCGCTAGCAAAAAATTTAATCTGGTGTCTGAATAATTTTTATTCTTTGGCTATAACAAACATAACTATATGTATTTGTGTAATTTAATATATTTAATTATTGCAGGTGTGTAATTTTCTGATATTCTGAATTTCACTGTTTTTTAATTTTGAGTAATACTTAATGTGTTTTCTTTTTTTGCAAGTGAGATGAGTAAATGCATGCTCACATTATTGTAGTCTAGTCTATTTACGCAAACGCCTCTACAAATATTCGATTCCTCTCAACTGAAGAAGTGTCAGTAAATGGAGAAATAAAGTA
This sequence comes from Gobiocypris rarus, assembly GCA_023029165.1. NCBI lineage: Eukaryota > Metazoa > Chordata > Actinopteri > Cypriniformes > Gobionidae > Gobiocypris > Gobiocypris rarus. The sequence goes on along the minus strand of CM040934.1, from coordinate 567,268 downwards.
ACTTGCATTACTTATTTGAAGTACTCAGATATTTTGTTGTAAATTTAAAAGTAACGGGTTACTTTACTAGTTACTTGAAAAAGTAATCTGATTACATAAATCAAGTTACTTGTAATGCAACACCCCCAACACTGTATATATTGTATAAAGCAATATATAAATAAAGGTGACTACTGCTAATGACTCGAGAACTACTGCTATCGGATCACCGCTATACTTCTGATACGTTTATCTATACTACTCTATGTACTCTAGGACTAATTGGAGTGCTGAATGAGTTGGCAAAAATCTGCATCATAGGGTGGATATTGGCTCATTTTGAGCCTGAGTTCACTCAAAAGAACAATTTGTTCGCAAACTGGACAGCACAAGTTGTTAGAAGTTGTGAACTATACAGGCACCAAAATGCCATCCAGTAATTCCTGAAACATTGTCTCAATATTTTTTTTCCACTCTCTACCCTCTTACTCCCTCAAACCAACCTATTTCCAGCAGCTCTGCTTTATTTCAGCTCTGATGTCAAGACAGGTTGGTAAATCACCTCTGCCGCTCACTCTGTGTTTTATTAGATTTTCTGCCACAGAGACGTAAAAGAGGTTTGAATAGCGTCTCCTTGGTCTCTTGCCATGAACAAAAAAGAGGCCTTGCTTTTAAGTACCTCAATTTTTCCTTCTTAACTCAACATTTTGATTCTTTTGAGGTTTTACGTCTTTTTTATAATAGTAAAAATCTTTATATCCAACTACACAACAGGTGTACGTACTAACCACAATAAGGCAAAACATTAGTCACAAATATTAATGTAAAGTATTCACATGCTCAGTATTTCACAGCTGAGATTTTAAAAATATCCAAGTTTTTTATGGTCACCATTTAAAATTTACAAAGCCATTTGGCGGCAGTGCATTTTCAGCTCAGCAGACGGATACATTTGTCGTAAGGAAAATCTCTGCCTCACATAATCCACCTGTGAATGCTCCAGTAAAAACAGCTAAGCCCATCCTTAGTTGGTGTCTCATGTATATGATCATGGAAGTCTAAACCGAGCAAAAAGTTTACACTGTCCTCCTTTAAGCAGACAAAGGACAGCTAATTCCAATCCAAATGTATAAATCACCATACAAGTATATAAAAATGCAAGTCTTTATAAGGAACAGATCAAAATTGAAATGTATTCACTTCAAATATTTTCCTTCGCTGAGATTCTCAAATCAAATTGTGACGTTTGGTGACAAGAACCAATGTAATTTGGCCCTAATATTAAGGAAAGACAGAGTAAATCCAAATGGGTCTTACGTATTTGTTTTTCCAGTGAATAAGACACCATTTCTGAATCAGTTGGTGTTTACTGAATTAAAATGGACTTGGGATCAGTGCCAGAACCAACAACTCAAATCGTCCATTCCCATCCCTAGTGAATTAAGGCTTAAATTTTGGTCATAAGCCCTGTCTCCACTGAAATTACCTGGAACAATTTGTCCCAAAAATGTGTTGCTGTCTGCGTTGAGATTAGTCTGGTGACGTAGGACTCAGTGGTGACAACTTTCATATCTAGGTGAACTCTTCCTCCAGAATTCCTCATTTGCCATAATTGTGATGCCTCTAATTCTGATAATATGAATGCAGGAAAGAGTTACAATCCAACACTCTCTCAAACAATGCCGGGATAACCTTTGCTCTAACGGATGAGGTCTAACTATGGTGTGACGCCATACTGTGTTCACCTGCAGGCTCCTAAAGAGATTTCAGTCATTAGTTGCTACTTTTCAAATATCACCAGGCCGTTGGCCTTTCATGATCTGGAGCACATGACATTATGATGCACTTGTTCTACTAAGCTTTGGACAAGTGCATACAGGGCCTCTGCAGTGGTGTTTTCAACCTTTGAAGGGCCTAAAAATAGAGTGCTCTGCTAACCTCCAGACAAATCACTTCTAATTTGGGTTACCCGTCGCCCCAGTCACTCCTAACCTTCTGACGTCACAAGTCAATGCTGCTCTTTATTTTTAGAGGCCTTCCCAAAACTAATTGAAAGACGGGCACTTCCAGGCTGGTGTTATGTAAGGGGATTACCTTGTTACTGCATGTGCCTCGGGCATCTAGTGGGACATGCTTAGTGGTTACTAGCAAAGGAAAGGGCAGAGTGCCTCCAGAAATAGCCCAGTCTACAGCCTAATTGTTCATCTCTTGTGCACTTTTTCCCCTCCTCAGCTGCAAGCCAAGGTCGGCGACCCCATCATCCACCTCGCTTGTTCCGGAAGAGTCTTTTCCGCCCCCCATGGCTTCAAGAGCACCAGCCAATAGGTAGAGCACAGCAGAGGTCCGACCTCAGCCCCAGACAAACAGCCAAGCGCCAAAAGCACTTAGGAGTGATCCCAGCAAAGTGCCCTACTGTCTGAAGCTGCCAGGTATGTTCTTGTTAGCACAAACACAGAGCCTGAGGCTCCCCATTGAAGCCGAGCCAGTCTTTGGAGGAAGGCCCCTCTGAGGCCAGATCATACAGGCTATGTGTTGCCCCAGGTCAGGTCACAAAGGCAAACAGTGAGCTTCTCTCCAGGCGTTACTACAGAACACCTTATGTAGGTCTTTCCAAATTCACCTTTAAAAATCTATGCAATTCATTTTCTATTGATTTTCTCATGTCTGGCCATACTGTGTTCTACACTCTGAATGCATATGCTCTGGCTAATTACAACCACTTTAAATTTGACAGCAAAACGTTCACGCTGTGCGTTTTATGAAGCACCTACTGAGTGACTTTTCACATTCTTTTTAAGGTTCTATTCACACTTGTAGTTTGCTTCTCTTGGTTCTTTTTGTCCGGACAAAAAAAAAAAAAATGTAGGCTGCATCCGAAATCGCATACTTCCCTACTATATAGTAGGCGAAAAACAGAAGCATGGCTGAATTCATAGTACTCATAAAAAAGTACCCGGATGATCTACTTCTTCCGAGTTTGTGAAGATGGCATACGATGGTTTACTATCCCATGAGGCCACAGGAGGGGATTTATGAACGTAAGCGAAGCAATGTCCTGGTTTGCTAAGCATTTACACAATAGTTTTTTTACACAAAACTTAAAGATACGAAAAAAGGCTTTAATGACGTATATTTTGCGACTGAACTTACCAAACATCCAAAACAGTGTTGGGATAAATGCACTTGTATGTGCATAGCTACATTTGATGGTATTTTGACCAGCTGAGAACTCGTAAAGAGCTTATAAAGTGTGTAAATGTGTCAAAACAGTGGCAGGAATCCCTCTGTCACACACACAAACACACAGAATCTGCTGTGAGGAGACATGGTTCTGAAGCCTGCACTGAACCTTGATGGGCAACATCACGACTATGACAAGAAAAACAGGTATGAGTGAGCGTTCTGCTCTTTCTAGTGTCTCATCTTCATTTTTTGATTCGTTTTCATGTCTTTGGTCCGTGTTGTGTTTATATTTCAGTCGAACCACACCAGAGTTGGTTTGGAAGTGGACAGAGACCTATCTTTTCAGCGTCCCTTTTTTTGTTGTGCACCAGGGTTCAGATGTCAGCGTGCAACATGCCAAGTGTGAACACACTAATTTATGTTAAACTGAGCACAAGAGCTGCCAATAAAGATAGCAATTGTTGAATTGTATTTTATGATTTAGACAAGCTGCCTAATAATGTAGAGCTTGGAATATAAAACAAAGACATCATAGCAAATGTACTGATACAAATAAAGCATACAGTATAGCTCTTTGCAAACAGTTATAGCCCATACTTACACCATATTTAGACCTATCATGATGTACAACACATATACAGAGTTCTGCATTCAAAAATGCCTTATACACTGTTCAACATATTTTACTTTCAAGACAAGGGGCATACATAATACGGTCTTATGAGAAGTTCTAGTCAAAACACTAGTCAATACCTGCTTACTGAAGCCCGGGTTCGAGACCCGAGTAGGCTGAGTCAAGACAGAGACCTGAAGAGGGTCTGAACGATTCAGACAGTGTAAATATGCTTTTCTTTAGGGTGAATGAAGCCTGGTTTCACATCAGTGTCACATGAACCTACAGTAAACACACGGTGCAAACGGGTCCCGATTGTAGTACTCAAGACTGAAGCCTGAGTCCTATTTCAAGACTGAGACCAAATGCACAGGAGTACATGGAAATATGGTCTTGGACTCTAGAAAGAACTCAAAACTGAGTCCTGTCTCAAAAACTACAACACTGTCATTAGTGTTGAGAGGAATGTTCTATGCTCAAGTTAAAGCAACAGTACAAAAATAAAAAACTGCCATCATTTGAATATTGTTGGCTCTTTGATGAATTGCTTCTGTTCCTTTTTTGTAAGTCGCTTTGAATAAAAGCATTTGCCAAATGCATAGTCAATCAGTGTTTCTGCTGAAAAGCTATTTGTACTTCTGTCATGACAACTCTCTGAGTGTTTGGCATGGTAATTGGATATGACAATGTTGATATATTTGGTCTAATCTTTTCAATGAATTTCTTGATTTGTTTACAAAACCATTTTGAATGACTTCCAGTCCTCTTATCCAGGCCAAAGCAGTTAACAGCTCTCCGGACGGGAAGAGTATCAGTGAAAAAGGACTCATTTCTCACACAAAACTATGGTATGGCTTCAGAAAACTTCAGTGGTAGCAAAGGCTATTTTCATGGCTTCAAAGTAGTTTAAAATAAAAATCAGTAACAATTAAGTAAATTGAAATGAGTTGAAAGTATGGACCACATTTATACCCATTCATTGTAACAGCACGGTGCACGCATTTGGACATTACTTATTATTGAGCAAGACCTGTACGTGCAACATTATTTCTAATCTTTCAGTGATCATCAGTGACAACTGGACATTCACCCGTAGACAAGGGTTTGATGTGATATGAGCTTTTTCCTAATACCTTTTTTTTTCTCAGTTGGTCAGAACAAAAGTGGCAGACGTTTTTTTGTTAAATATGTGATTGAAGTACAGTATCCACTCCGGTGCGATGAATGACTGACAGCCACACAAAATCCTCAAAACATTAGATTCATTCGCGCGGAGTAGCTGTGTCAATGCACAACCCACGTAAAGATGATAATTCAGCAAATAACTGCAATTGCAGGTTTCAAACAGAGATGGCGACAAAGAGGCAAAACTTACAGACTGCAGCTTTAAAGGGCACCTATTATGCAAAATTCACTTTTAAAAGGTGTTTGAACATAAATGTGTGTTGGCATTGTGTGTACACAACCATCCTATAATGGTAAAAATCCACCCACTCATTTTTTTTTTAATCCCCATAAATCATAAGCAGTGTCTCAGCACAAGCTGTTTGCTGATTCTGGCAGTGTGATGTCGCACTGCAAAGGCCTCGCCCACACGTGTTGATGGACATTTGGCAGTTTAATCGCAATATGCAAGAGAACTAGTTTAATGACTACTCACAGACTCACCACATCCAGGTCTCTGTGCGCATGCGTCAAGGTCATGTGCGTGTGTTTAAGTTGATAGCGATAAGGCTTCAAAACGCGAACTGCTATGTCACATAAACTGCAATAGATATGATCATCAAAACACACAGATATCATGTTTCAGTTTTCATTCGTGTGTTCTGGTGTTCACGATCTGTGAAGGCTCCGCCCTCTGGGTGGGGAGCAGCAGCTCATTTGCATTTAAGGGGAAACACACACTGAACAGCTAATTTTTCAAATTGGCATTTTCAACACGGTATATTAAATGATCTGTTTGGAATTTTGATCTAAAACTTCACAGGCACACTGTGGGGACACCTGATACTTATATTACATTGCAAAAAGCGGCATAATAGGTGCCCTTTAAATAATGTTTTACTCAACTCAAAAGATAGCACTTTAAAGCCTTTACTTCTATTGCAACTGCATTCCTGTGAATTAATCTCTTGCTTTAAGACATGTAAGGGGGGAGTTGAAAACAAAAGTTGTTTTTTGGTAGTCAACAACACCACAAACGCTGTCAATACAGCTTAACTTGAACCTATTCCTCTAACTATCCCAGGAGATAATGTTTTGCCAGAAATGACAAAACGATCAAGATGTACTGTGTTATGTTTTTACTGAGATTTACGAATATATCCAAGGGAAACTTTGGGGTGAAATCCCATGGAGCTACTGTAAAAGATGGATCTCCCGACTAGTCAGAATGCCACGCTGCTGTAACTCCTGAATCCATAACATCATATCTAATTCACTGCTCACAAACCGCAGACCTGAATACTGACTTATGTGTAGACCCATCCAAGCTCTACTGCCGAATTGGAGACGGATCAGTCTCTGTCTCGCTCAGCGCTCCAGAGCTTCTCCAAAGAGTCTGGAATGGCTGTTGACACTCCCAGTCTTTAATGTAGGATCAAGAAAAGCTTTAAGTCATTACTCTTTTCAACCCACCCTCCATTCTCGTCTTAACTACTTTCAAATGTTTAATAATGCTGCCTTCAGAGGTCATTTGTTCCACTAAGATGCACAAAGAGTTGCAATGATCATGTTTGCCGCTAAAATGGAATTCGTTCTCACAACAGACACATGAAGATGTAGAAAGTGAATTTAGTGTCTTCATAACATTAAAGAATCATCATTACCAAGACTCCATGAAATGGCTGCAAATGATGAGTGGTACTGAACAAAAATCTGTAACGGAATCAGAAATTTGTTTTTAATTCTGCTTAATTAACAGACTTTTAGCATAATCAGTTGTTTGAAATGAGTCCCAATGACTCATAAGTAAGCAAAGCTGTTCTTGAAAGACAAGAACCACCCAAGGTAATTAAACTAAGATGTTTAAAATGGAGTTTTTTTCTTTCACAAATGGTAAATAAGCCATATAAGCATGTACTGATGGATCTGTTTAATGATTTCCAACATACGTATTTTTCATCCGAGGTAAAAAGCCGGTTCTTTCTCTGGCACATGTTTGGACAAACCTTCTAAAAAATGTATTCTTCTATGAATGAACCTGGAAATAATGCAAGGCATACACAATATGGGCAATTATGGAGACATGCTCTTAGTTATAATTAATTCCAATGCACAAATTGTGTTAAAAAAAGAGAACAAATCCTAACACAAAGTATTTATCATTAACCTACTTCTAAAGATAAATTACCAAAGTTGAAGTATTCCACTGTAAAATGATCAGTTGACTTAACCTAAAGAGAGGAAACCTTAACAATTAAATAAACCATGTGTGTAGCAACTCAATGTAATAGCACATCATGTAAAAACAGTGCATAATGTAATAAGCATTGCATTACTATTTTAATAAAATGTTCATAATTCTCCATGTAATACAATCTTGAACTAATAATGTAATACAAATGATTGATAAACAGTTTTAAACTACCTGCGGAATGCAACAGATTTAAATATTCACTGTATTATTATTAATAATAAACAAAGCATTGGTATTCTTTTACAGTACATTTTACAAATTTAAATCCAGTCTTAACCTGCCTACAAAATCCAACATATTACTGATACAACAACTACTACTACTACTACCACTGAACACCAAAGTCGAGCATTCAAGGGTAAAAAGCATATACCTTTTTGTGTTTTTTTTATAGAATGACAGATGGTTTGGCTAGATAAGACCCTGTTCCTCGTCTGTGATCGTGCAGAGCCACTGAAGCCCTTCCTTTGAAACTGCATTGATTTGGACCTTCAACCACTGGATGCCATTGAAGTCCATTATGTGGAGAAAAATCCTGGAATGGTTTCCTCAAAAAACGTCATTTCTATTCGACCGAAGAAAGAAAGACATGAACATCTTGGGTGAGATGGGGGTGAGTAAATTATCAGGAAATTTTCATTGTGAAGTGAACTTATCCTTTAAAGTTCTGATTTTATTTATTAATTTATCTGAACTTAGATTTAAAAAAATGTACTGTAAATGAATACCAATACTTTACATTAATAAACATATAATAAAAATCGCATTAAAATTTTTATGTTGCATTTGACAGGTAGTTTAAGATGGCTTTAAATTAAGGGAAACCTGATTTTGTGTTTTGTTTTAAAAGCTATTACAATAATGAAAATATGATGTTTGGTGAGTTTCTAATGTTCATAATGTAAAAGTTTATTACATTATGAGCTCAAGATTATATAATGGTCAAGGTCACGTAACTTGTTTTTTTCCAAACACAAATGAAGTGTTTACTTAATTTCAAGACAGTGTCCTATTTATTTATTTTTTTCCTCAATTCAACAGATCACTTTTTACAGTGTATGTGAACAGGATTCCCACATTTTGACCAAAGAAATCAGATTTTCCATGAAACTTCATTTTTTTTTCTCTAGATTTTACACTTATTGGCAGAAAGCCTATTGTAGACTACATATTAAAGCTGTATATAACTAGATAAACGAGTTGAAAACACCTGTAAAAATCACAGTTATAAAATAGCCCAGTATTTTCAGGCTTTCCGTGAATGTGGAAGCCCAATTTAAGCAAACAGGCTTGTTTCCAACATGCAAGCAATATTGTTGCAGTTGCCCTTAACTACAGGATCTAACAAAATCCAACATGTTGATATTTCCCTGTCCTTTGCTTACCCAACAACAAACCTATGCAAGCAAACCCCTCGCCATCACTACTGGAAACTCTCTGGTGGCAGGTTAGCACAATTTCTCTCTGCCTTGATGAAAGACCAGGAGCCCCCTTGAGCGACTCCACGTCTTATTTATTTACCCTCAAAATTACACCCCTTTCTCTTCCTGTGTCATGTTCTTTGGTTCCAATTTGTTTTGTTATGCTTCCACTAAAACTGAACAACTACGCGTGTGGTCGCAATAATTTTAACAGGCTGACACGCTCTCCGTGCGCACACGGGCATGCAGACGCTGACATTCCGCCCTGTGCCCTCTCACCTCCGTGACACCTTCAACCGCAGCACTTTGCAGGACGGCGAGGGGAACTTCAAAGTGGCTGGAGTAGGAGGGGGGCTTCTTTTTCCTGCCACTTGTCATCATCTAAGGGTCTTTGCTGCCTCCCTTATTACTTTAATCAATTCCAACTGCTTCAAGAGGCTTTGATGGGGAGCGGGGCCGAGCATGCTGGAAGCACCTGCCGCTGAGCAGAGCACAGGTGGCCCACAGAGCCATGGGGCGAGACTCGAGACCTCTTCACCAGCAGGCCGTAATCACAGCGCCGCTACCCAGCAGGCCCTGCCTCTTCACAGAACACAAATAAACCACTAAACAACATGAATGTAATCACGAGTAAAATAGCTTTATTGAATTAGTCATACATATAATACATGCACACAGTCAAAATAAGATTGCTACATTTATAAAGAGGCAAAGTGAAGTCCAGGGTGTTGGGCAGAACTAGGTTGCGTCGCCATCTGCTGGCTCCACAGCTAAACTAAAAGTCAAGAAGCTGCAAAGGAAAATTTGACATGGTCAGAAATTAGGATAGTCTGTGATGAAGTAAATACTAAAGAAAAAAACATGTAATTTCTACATGAAAAAGTTGGGTCAGACAGGAATAAAATAAATAATTAAATTACCCAATTCAAGCTAAATAAATAAATATCAGCATTATAAAATTAAGTAACTACTCAACTTTTCAGATACTTGTCTTCCCATCATGCACTGGGATTTGAATAATTAATGAGGTTGATTTCCAGCTGTATTTACACTGTTTTATCATTGCTTTTGTTGTTAGGTTTACTAATGGCGCTTTACCACTACACAGTAGCAGCTCGCCTCGACTCGCCTTTGTTTGGTTTTCCACTGTGTAAAAGTTGTACTTGTACCTTCTTCCAGTTACTTTTTTTCGTGTCACCTCCGGCGAGGTTATCTCGTCATGACATTCATACTCTAAAAACGAGCCATCAAATGTTACCCTTGTTGTGTAGCAAGTATTGAGTCTCTGTGTTCAGGTGCTGCGTTATGTAGATATGGTGTCTACACAACATCTATTGTGTTATTTACTTAGATATTTCTAAGTAAAGCATTCACTTTAAACGTGTGGTTTAAGTAGAAATTACTCAACCCTTTACTGGCCAAGTTAAAATTATTTATTTATTTTACTTATTTTACTGGCCAAGTTAAAATTATTTATTTATTTTACTTATATGTTATTAAGTAAACTCTACTTAAATAAGTTGTGAAATGTACTGAAAACATTTAAAAAATAAATGCGTGCAAAAATTTGCACAAGGAAAAATACATAAATAAATCTTTTTTTTTCAGTGTATATTCTATGGTTTATAATTCTAAAAGTCTATTGTTCGTTCAGTAAATCAGTACTAATGTAAATATACAGCACCGCTCAATTTTGGAATATTAAAATATTAAATATTAAATGTTTTTGAAAGAAATCTCTTCTGCTCACCAAGACTACATTTATTCAATCAAAAAATACAGTTTAAGAAGGTAACATTGTGAAATATTACCACAACATTAAATTACTTTTCTTTATGTGAATATATTGTAATATGTAAAATAAAATTTAAGATCATATTTTAAGATTTAGTATCGCACAGATCACTGTTAAAAAAACAGTACAGAACCGTGACATTTTTCAATATCCAATTTTTTTTTAGAAATCTGTTTTTAGATGATAATTGTTAATGAGTCCATTGTTTGCTCAATAAATCAATACTAATGATGTAAATATACAGCTCCGTCCAAAAGTTTGGAAATATTAAGGTTGTCGGACCCACTTTATATTAGGTGTCCTTAAATACTATGTACTAACATTTTAATTAATAATTTGATACATTGCACTTATTGTGTACATACATGTTTTTACATTTACTTACATTTTAAAAAATACCTGCATGTAATTACATCTGTAATTAATTTCTGTAGTTACATTTGTAATTACACTATTGACACTTCCCTTGTACCTAACCCTACCCTTAAACGTACCCATCCCACCACACCTGTCCCTAACCTTACCTGTATCCCACCTCAATATCAGCAACGATGTTTTGCAACACAATATGAGCACAGTAAGTACATTGTACTTATTTTTTTTATGTAAGTACATAGTAGTTAAGGCCACCTAATATAAAGTGGGGCCAGGTTGTCTTTTAATGTTTTTGAAAGAAGTCTCTTCTGCTCACCAAGGCTGCATTTAGTTGATCAAAAATACATTTAACACTGTAATGTGGAATTATTAAAATGTAAAATAACTGTTTTCTTTTTGAATATTTTAAAGTGTAATTTATTCATGTGATCAAAGCTGATTTTTCAGCATCATTACTCCAGTCTTCAGTGTCACATGATCCTTCAGAAATCATTCTAATATGATGATCTGATGATCAAGAAACATGAATCCTCAATGTCCAAAACCATTTTCGTTACTTAACATTTTTGTGGAAACAACAAAGCCATTCAATCATTTGTGGTAAGATTTTTTTTAAAAAAGATTAATTAATAATTTTATACAGCAAGGAACCATTAAATTGAAATGCATAAAACCATAAAAAAATCTCAATTACTTGAAATTAAATACATTTTAACTGAAATTAAAATAAATAAATGAACAAACTTGAAGCTTTAGCTTAACATGATATACTAACTAAAACAGAACTGCAAAGTTATAAAAACTAGATGTTTTAAAAAAAAAAGTGAATTGAGCTCTCGTGTATTGTCAAACACAGTGATGTCAAAATGTCAGTTCAAGTAACAGTCGGTTTTGTAATGCTTAAATGCTCAATTAATGCATTATAATTTATCTACACTCATTAGATTTCAGTCATTTAAATCTACTCTAGATTTAGTTGACTGAAATCTTTTGATATTTAGTCAACTAAAACTAAAAGCAATTCAGGTGACTAAAATTAAATGGCATTTTAGTCAAAAGACTATGACTAAAACTAAATAAAAATTTGATGTCAAAATTAACACTGGATAATCGTAATCGAACCGAACGGTGAGACCAGTGTAGATTCACACCCCAAGTTTATTAAATGCCTTTTGTCAATTTAATTTGATGCGGACAAATTTTGAAGTCTCGTCTTTAAACTGTATGCATTTGGGCAGCATTATGCTAATATTAAATCACTTTGTAGGAGAGCTTTGTAACCTTGCAGATCTCATGCACAAACAGATACATTATACACTTAAAAAAAAGGAAAACATAAAAAGCATCATCCGACCGCTTTAAAAATAACAAAAGACATCGCAAAAACAGACAACTCACCAATTGTGGCAGAATCTTCTCAAAGTGCTCGATATCAACGGTGTCACAGTCCTCACTGCTGGCCTGTTTAACAGCTCTGCGTGTCGCCTCTGTGGCATACAGACAATCCTCATATTAATACTGAGAGAAACTACACCGCACCATAAACTACACAATGCCTGACAGACAGGTAAAGTTTACCTTACCTTCAACAAATACTTTCAGCATCTCCGCCACGAGTACGACAGCGTCGCTACTGACTGTGGAAGAAAAACTTCATGACTAAATGCTGAGTAACTTTAAAGTTTCTGTCTTTATCCTAACTCTTCACACATATGCAAAGCTACCTATGTGGGACAATACTTTAAGGGTGGCCGAACATATAGAACACTTTAAATTCAACTGGAAAGGGCTAAAAGTGATCAGGCCCTGTTTACACCTGGCATTAAGATGCGCTCTGATCGATCAAATCACAAGTGGATGAAGCTAAATACAGGTGTGAACGGGTCTAAAATGCTTTGAGCTAGTCCACTTTCCACCACTTTCAGATAGTGTAAAACGCATTTGACCGGATTGATTTCGTAGTGCAAGACGCTCATGTGGTCGAATGTGTTCAAACAGCCACAAAAAAAAACGTCTACTCTCCTAATGTGTAAACATTATGGAAAGTGCGCTAGCCAGATGAGATTTCAACTTTGTGCTTGTACATTTTCGAACCAAACTTGGGTCTTCAGCCGACAATGTTCTCTCACCGTTCTTGATTTCTAACACACACTCACAGCGTTTGACTGGTCTTGAGTCTGTCAGAGCAGAAACGAAAGCTGCTGCTCTCCATATGGTTTTTCCGTCGTCTCCGGTCATGTTCATATGTAAATTTGCGTTTATTTCATCCATTAGATCGGAAGATCTGAAAAAGCCTATATATTTACCCGCCCACAGAGCCGATATATCAGGCTGATATTTGTCTTTTTTTGAGCCCGATCTCACGAAAATGCGTATAAATAGTACGAGTGTGCAATCTCGTAGAATGTATATGCCAAAACTCATTTTGGCATGCATATGGTACGCCGTTTTTGGCGTGCATATGATACGCACTTTATGGCGTATTATATGTACTAACCCCCCACACCCTCACCCTCACCCTACCCAAAAGCGTGTCATATACACGCCATAAAGTGCGTATCATATGCACGCCAAAAACGGTGTACCATATGCACGGCAAAATGAGTTTTGGCGTATACATTCTACGTACACTCGTACTATTTATATGCATTGTCATGAGATCGTGTTGCTTTTTTTTTTATTATATCTGCCGATATCCGTGTTTAGGAGCGCCGATTTAAAGTCAAACATTTCCACAGGCAGCCCCGTGTTATTGATACCACGGTGGGACCGTCAGGAACTGGCATAATGCTTGCAGTTAACTTTATTTGCACATTTGTGTTCACCCTCTGGAGTTCACCATCTATTTACAACGTGTGTTTGCAGTGGTGAGTAATGTAGCCAGATCTCTTGAACGTGATCCGAGTTTTTATTCAGTGCTGAGTTAATGCAGGCTCACGAAACTCGAGGCTATACAGTCTATAAAATACATTGAATAAATATAAATGCTGGATTCACTCTGCACGGGAGAAATATCCTCCTGAGACCCAGAATAGAGGTTTCGCCTCTGTAGAGGACGTCATATTTTAGTGAATTTCTCTGACAACATACAGTTTTGTCTGGATATTCTTATGAAAATATTACTTTTTATTACTCACATTTAGTGTTGCACGATATACCGGTACTATAAAAGTATTGCGATACCCTGCTATTACAAACGATGTAATGATATGGAATTGTATTAGTACCGGTACTTTAAGAAGGACGCGTTAATAAGAGCTGTATTTATTTGTGTCGATGGTGACAGCAGGAGTCAGGATGTGTGTGCGGAGCTCTGCTTCCACCGTTCACTAAACATTGGAAGCAGAAGAGTTAAATATACACGCGCAGCGCATGACAAAGAAAGCAACAGAAACATGCGTGCATGAGAAAATATAGCGCGGCGCGGGATGTGCTCGCTCTGCCGGACTTTGATCTGAAGCACGAGCACATGCCTTTCAGACAACATGCAATTGCGATTCAGTTCTTTCGGATTATGGATTTCAATGGTCAAAAAAAATGTACATCCTGTGAGTATTCAGGTAAATCGGTCTTAAGCCGGATCTAATATTCTGTGTGATTAATGTTAATCAAACAACAATGAAAAAAAGAAAACCACCCTGGCTAAATAATTTTAATATGTATAGTTAATTTATTGAGTGAAGACTAAGCAGTTTTATTTATTTATTTCTTGACTTGCTATACTGTTAAATAGACATATAGCTGAAAAATAAAGCAGTTTTTGTCAAATTGTTTGTAATTTGCATTTTTAGCTTATTTTTTAAAAACAAAGATAAAATAAAAAAATTGAAGAAATGGTCAAAAACCAGGGCAGGAACATACTGGCCAAGTGAGTTTTTAGTTAAAAATTAAGTAAGACTATGATTAATAAGTTCTGTTGTCATATTATTCAATTACTTTTACTGGGTGGTATTTTGACCGTGGTAGGGTTAGTATCGATTTAGTATCGGTATCGAGGTATTTTAGTCTGGTATCGTATCGAAGTCATAATTTTGGTATCGTGACAACACTACTCCCATTATTATACATCTTTTTACATTACATATTGTCCTAAAACCACATTACTATGCAAATTAGATATAGTGTAGATGCATTTAATGAGAATGACATTCATAGCCATGTTTATATTAATACTTAGTCCGTTGATTATTTGTTTGGTTAACGTTGGATAAATATTTTATTTTAATACCGTGCAGTTCAGAAAATTAAGATTCAAGATATGGTTAAAGTAAGTGTTCAATAAATTAAGTTAAGTTTAGAAATGTTGTGCATCCACTTATTATTAGTGTGACATTTTAGCATGCAAATTAAGGTGTAAACTTCAAGATTTCAGCCCTAAAATTCAGCTGCAGATATCAGCTATCGGCTGCCCCTGACCTCTGAAAATCGACATCGGCTATAGAAAAACCCATTTCAGTCGATATCTAGACAGAAGTGGATGAAAGCGGACAAAAGAGATGGATTAAAACACCAGGTGTGAAAGGGAATGCGTCTCCCTCGTCTACTTGTGAGCCGATTGACCAAAACGCATCTTAATACCAGGTGTTAACAGGGCCTGAGATATTGGGGTTTTAAATGTAAGGGGATAATGCATGAACCCATCAAACCAAATCATCCAGTACCTGAAAGACACTTTTTTTTTTTTACTCAAAACACTTCCTGAGAGTCCATTTATATAAAAGCCTGATTCCACCACGGAATAAATAAAAAATAAAAATAAAAGTATAATAAAACAGGTAATTGCAACTTTATATCTTACAATGCTAAGAGGGGGGAAAAAAACAAATTGCAAGTTATACATTTTTATGTATCTGATGTGAGAGACTCAATTAGCTAAAAAAGGTGTACTGAATGGAAAAGCTTTTCTTTTTTTAACCTCAGAGAAAAATTTGTCACTAGAGGCCTGTTGCACAAAGCTAGCTGAACAAACTCTGAGTTTCAGAGTAGGTTTAGAGTTGACAAATCCAGATAAATCCAACCTGGTTTAGATCAAGTTCAATTGTTTCTCAAAGCTTGGTATAAACTTTCTCTGTCAACTCAGGTTTAATCCAGAGTTTGCAATTAACACTGAAGCGCGTGCACCTGAAGGGCGAACACGTGTGGCAAACAGCCAATCACAGTGTCTGTTTGATTCACTTCTCTTCTGAAGATTGAGAGATCGTTCTGAAAATTATCATGAAATTAAATGTGTTTAAAGCAGGAATAAACACTTATGCTGCAGCGTCAATTTAAGAAGGCAGCTGAAAGAATATCTGACTATATCAATGCATGATGTTAATCAAAGAAATATGCCTAATAATTATAGGTTCACAAAGAGCTCAAATAAATACACGTTGTTTAAAAGAATTATGAATGCATGTTTTATATTTATATTAATATTTGGCTACTTGTCAATATAATATAATTATATGAATATATTATGTGAATTAAAAGTAATTATAATTCATATATTATAAATATAATAAATAATTTGCACCAAAAGATGAGCAATTTTGTCTCTAAAGTTTTTTCACTATAAACTACTTTAATTTGAGAGATACAGGTGGTGTGAGTTTTACTTGCAGCTGATTGGTCCAGTTTGAGTTTGTGATCTCTAACCCAGAATAAAACCTGCTCCAGAGCAGGTTAGCTGTGTAGTGTAAGTTACCATGGTGATTAACACTGCTAAAAACCAATCCACCTTCTTGAGCCGAAACCAGAGTTTGCTCAAACTAATCTCAAACTTACCTGGGTAGCAACTGAAACCAGCTTTGTGCAACAGGCCATAGGGGTCTGTTATTTGTACCTCATTAATACATCTCAGAGGGTTTGACAGATGCCAGATCTTCAAATTAGTGATCACTGAACTCTGGCTACCCTCACAAAGAAATCTCTCAATAAGTAAAACCGTATAAAAAAAAAATATTAGAAAATCTCTAACTTCTGCTAACTGTCTTACACGTGTTCACAAGAGACTGGCGTTCCTGTGGATGATGTAGGACGCTCCGGTGAGAATATGCTAGTTCTCGCAAGAACCAAGTTTTGCTCTATCCTCTGCGTTTCCGCATTCGTCATCGGAAAAAATAAATAAATAAACTTTTATTTATGAAATGTAGGGCAGTAAAAATTCATGACATTATATAGTATGCTTTGGAATGTAGTGAAGTAAAAGTTTTCCGCTGAAAGAGTGTATATTTAAAAAAATATATACTTCTGAAATTTCCTACCATAAATATATTTATTAAAATGTATCATTAGTAGTAATATGCGTTGCTAAGGATTTTATTTAGACAACTTTAAATGTGATTTTCTCAATATTTAGATTTTTTTGCACCCTCAGATTCCAGATTCTAAAATTGTTGTATCTCAGCCAAATATTGTAATATCATAAAACATACATCAATGGAAATCTTATTTATTCGGCTTTCACGTGGTAGTATAATAATAATAATGGTATAATCTTTCATAAATCTCAATTTTAAAAAAAATGGACCCAATTATGACTGGGTTTGTGGTCCAGTGTCAATATGACTGAGAAAACAACTTCTCTCATGTTACCACAAACTGCCTGCCTGACTGTGAACAATCTCACCTTTAGTTTTGTCCTCCTTGAAAGAGCGTGTCAAAAGTTTGGCAACAGTTTCCTAGTAACAGAGAGATGTTAGCCATTACTAACAGGAATCAACGGAACATCACGAAATAATATCTAAATATGTTCGACTTGCTGTCATATTATGCGCTGCACGTTAAAGACCATTAGACGTTTAAATGTGTAGTAATAAACCTTTTTAAACGCGATCTCATTTCCCGCGTTCGCCATTCTTTCCCGCTGTCGACATGAAGGCTCCAGTCGCGTCTTCTTCTTCTTCAGTGGGTTTTATTGGCAGTTTGCAAACGAGGTACGTTACCGCCATCTTCTGGACGGAAACAGGCTTCAATTGTGCGGAGAGCTTAAAGTGTGCACTATTATGAAAATCACAGCTTCAGTTTGACATCCGTTAGAAAAAGTATAATTTCATAGACATTTTATAGAACAGCTATTATATACATAACCTAGATTATTTATTTAACAAAATGGTCCTTTTAAATTTATAAACTTAATATTTATTCATTAAAAATGTTTGCTGTTCCAATAAAACTCAGTGTGCTCCTTTTAAGCTCATCCACACGGAACGTCTATGTAAATGCTTCATAAAACATACTTTAAATATTAACTGATGGTTGTCACTTCAAGTTAATCTTAATAAATTATTCTTTAAAAATGTTGTTTAAAATAAACAAGAATAATAAATAAATCAATAAAAACATGTTGTGAGCTTAATGGCAACAGGGGTGTAAAGGGTGCAAACGTACCCATTAAGCACAGCCAGACTTTATACATTTCATGATGTATATCTTAATTTAAACGCTTTTGTAATTTAAAATAAAATATTACTGTGTGAGAGATTAATATTTTATTTTAACATAACTTCTTGTACTCAAATAAATACCATGTGCACTAAAATGCCTCATTGTAGATTTTGGATAGATACATTTACCCTATAACAAACTGAAGAGCTGAGGAAGAGATCAAGAAGAGGTCAATTCTCGATTGGGAGGACATATTACTATTAGACCAAGAAAATCCCTGCAGCTCAGGGTGAAAAAAAACTGCATGTATCTGTAAGAGAATATTCTGCACATAATGATAAAATGTTAATATTTAAAAGCAGGCTATCGTTGCTTCTGGGACAAAATCTGTCAAAGGTGTCAACCACACATTCATTCAAATCCTGTCTGGGTACTTCTTTCAATTTAGAGGTTATCTGAGAAAAGAGAGTTCACTGCTTTTACAAAATAAAAAATAAAAAAACAGCTTTCCTCTTTAACTGCATCACGTAAAAATCTTACATTAAAGGATAAGACAGAAAAAGAATTCAATTTAAAGTCCATTAGACAACACACACAACAAAAAAACTGATCTAGTACCATACCTGAACATACACTAACAAACTCTATTTTTGAAATAGGAACGCCTTGCTTGTCATATCCCTAAACATGTTTAGGTAACCAAAAAGGAAAAAAAATAAGTTTCAGAAAGTTTCTTTCGAGTGTGACGTCAAAAAGGGCGGAATTTCCTTTTACAAGCTCTTCTCCCGGAAAGGCACGTGCGCACCCGTCGACGACCAGAGAGAGAGCAAAAGCACACTCATCAAAACGCTTTTGCTCGGCTTTAGGGAAGTCGTAATCAACAATGTCACCAAAGAAGTGTGTTTTTGTTTGCCGGGGCAAGACAACCCTGTACCGCTTCCCAAAGAACCCAGTGTTAAGGGGACAGTGGATGCAGTTTGTTTTTCCAGGGCAGCAACGGAGTTGTGAGAGTGTTTTTGTTTGTTCCTCCCATTTCGCCGACGATTGTTTTATAAATAAGCACCAGTTCGACGCCGGATTTGCTGGTCGTCTAATGCTGAGGGATGGAGCGGTCCCAACGATAAAGGTTCACGGTCGTGCATTGGAACCTCATGTGATGAGTAAAACTGCTTCAAATGTATGTGTGTTTCTAGTTATTGGCGCGCTAAGCTAATATAGTTACATAGTACATACCACATTGAGACGTCCTGCTGTAGTCTTTTTTGCTGGTGCTCCTGTTCGGTTTCAGCCTAGCTTAGCACAAAGACTGGAGGTAAACGGCTCCATCTAGCCCACTTCTCAATTAGTACTTTCCTATTTACATGTTGTGATGTGTACAAATAACAAGGTCACATGACAGCCATCTTCTAACTGGATACACATACTGGGGACTATATTCTCAGAAGGCGAATCACTGCTACTTCTGCGGAGTGATTTGCGATGTGAAGCCGCGGAGCAGATAGTTCGCTCGGAGTTCGAGTCAGTAATTACTAAAGACGTTAGATAGTAAATGCACAGTTTACAATCATGGGTGTTCGCTGTATTGTAAAGAGCTGCGACAATAAACAGGGGAGACCAGGTAACACCATGATGTTTCATAGGATTCCCACCCAAAACGTTGACCTGATGAATATATGGCTGCTTGCTCTGGATATAGATCCAAACACATCTGTAGCCATCATCAAGTACCATCGTGTTTGCTCGGAACATTTCACTGAGGAAGATTATTTTGAAAAAATGCAATTTGCCACACGGACCATGAAACGTGTGCTGAAGGATACGGCCATCCCATCGGTAGTGCAGCCAGGGCAAAGTGGATCGACTGCGGTAAGTGTTCCTTTATGTTTTTATATGACTAACGTTAGCCTAAGCTATATCTAATGTTAGTGACACTATTAGATGGGTGTGTCTCATGTGATCTTGTTATTTATACACAATGTATAACATCACAACATGTGGCGTAAAATGTTGGCGTTATTGTGTCACTTATTGAGCAGTGGGCTAGATGGAGCTGTTTACCTCCAGTCGTTGAGCTAAACTAGGCTAGCGGGATGGGTGCGTTAGACAGAGTTATGGCACGCACGGAGATTAGATGGTATGTATGGATTTACTATCTAACTCTGGGGGATATGGTGAATAAACCAAAGTCCCAAAAGGTCGGCGTGTTCCTTTAAACGCTGGCTTTTACGGCTTGGTATTTTATAAACACTCGGTTCTGGATTATTTTTTAGCTTGTTTGCTGTACATCTTGTCACACATCAGCTTTTAGACATTGTTCTGTTTGGAGAGCGTTTAATTGGTTTCCTCTAATGTGGGCGTGGCCTAAATGCGCTCTTCTATGGAGGCTCTGGATTGGTCTCACCCGTGTGGGCGTGGCCTACATGCGCTTTGTCTCTCTGACGGAGTGTCGGTAAATAACATCAGATCCGGAAGTTACTCCGTAACTAAACCGGATCGCGTAACCGAGCAATAAACATGCCGAAGATAACAAGATATTGTGCAGTGTCTGGCTGTGGAAGAACACAGTCGCTGCATAAGCTTCCTTCGGACTCCAGTTTTAGGAATGATTGGTTGAACTTTATTTTTAATGAGATGCCATCTCACGTGGGGAAGACATTGCGCGTTTGCTCGCTTCATTTCACCGCGGATTCTTTTGTAAATAAAACAGGTCGAGACTGGATTTGCAGACAGAATGAGGTTAAAAACCGATGCTGTGCCTTCTCTGTTGGAGCCGACAGGAATGGTGCAACACACGTATGTGAGTAAACAATGTTTTTTGATTGCATTGTTAAAGATTGATTGAAACTGATGATGTGTATGTCTAACCAGTCAGAGAAGGGTCCAGCTATGAAGCATGTGGCTTGTCAAACAGACACACGTCGTTTAACATCACAGGGCACACAGCTGGCGATCAAGACCCTGGGACCGAAATTCAGGAGCAAAGGTTTGTGTTTATACACACTACAAGTTTTTGATCTGTAAGATTTTTAATTTTGAAAATCATTCATTAACAAGAAACATTTATTGTTCAGTCTTGAACACCGTTTCTTTGATAAGTAGAAAGTTCAAAAGAACAATATTTATCTGAAATTGAAAGCTGTTGCAACATTGCCCTACCGTTCAAAAGTTTGGGGTCAGTAAGAATTTTTTTTGGGGGGGGGGCTTAAAGGAGCACTCCACCGTTTTTAGAAATAGGGCTTATTCAACATCTTTCCTATATTTAGATATGTGGGCAAATTCATTTTTGTCTCAGTGCATGCATTGTTTTAGTTTGGCAGGGTCGCTGCTAGCTTAGCATAATGAATGGAATCCTATGTTGCCAGCTAGCATATGCCGAGTAAAAGTGATCCAAAAAAAACCCATCTAATTAATTCTTGTGGCCTGCATATTCACAACGAGTACAAATAGCGATGCAGATTAAGACTAGGCAATTTCCTAGGCAGATATTAACTTGGGACTATATTAGGGTGAAGCACAGACGAAGCACTACTACTTGGGCTCAGAGATATCACGCAACACATAAAATGTATGTTTGACGGAAGCTGTGGGATTTCATGTGTTGCGTGATATCTCTGCTCCCAAGTAGCAGTGCATAAAAAGTAGTAAAATGCATATGCCCACATATCTAAATGTAGGAAAGAAGTTAAATAAGCCCTATTTCTAAAAACAGTGGAGTGTTCCTTTAAATAAATTAATACATTTATTCAGCATGGATGCATCAAATTGACCAAAAGTGACATTTATAATGTTACAAAAGATAATATTTAAAATAAATGCTGTTCTTTTGAACTTTCTAATAATCTAAGAATCCTGAAAAAAATGTTTTAAACAACTGTTTCCAACATGGTTAATAATCATAAATGTCTCTTGAGCAGAAAATCATCATATCAGAATGATCATGTGACACTGAAGACTGGGGCACGTTCAAGCTCAAACTGGTGTGCAACATTTTGCTACGGTTTCCAGTTAACCGTCATGTTTCCTGGAACATCAAGCATGTTTTGCCGTATTAAACATGTTTATACCGATTTCATCAGGCTCTGAAAATTCTTCAAAAAGGAACATAAAGACTGGCCTTCTCAGCTGCCTTAGTTGCAGCTCTTGCGTCAGGGTGTTCAATGCACCATCTTTTCTGTGTAAAAAAACCTGTTCGAACATTTTGTCGGGGCTGAGTAATGCAGAGCCCTGGAGTAATGATGTTGTTGTACCATTTAAAGGTGCAGTATGTACGTTTCTAGCGACATCCAGCAGTAAAGTTGTGAATTGCAACCGCTCACCTCCCTTTCGAAGCACAAAGAGACCGGACAAAGTGGCTGACACAGGACAAAGATGTGGTCGTCTGAGACAGCAGAGAGTAGCTAGCGCTCTGTAGAGAAGTTTGTCCCTTTAGGGCTACTGTAGAAACATGGCGGCACAAAATGGCGACTTCACTGTAAAGGGAACCCATGGTGTACGTAGAAAGAAATTACTCATTCTAAGGTAATATAAACATAACGGTTCATTATGTAAGGTCTTTATACAACACTGAAAACATAGTAATGTATATTATATACATATCCTCATAAACACTACACACTGCACCTTTAAGGTTTAAAGGCTTTTTATGATCTTACATTTAAGAAAACTGATCCACAGGGATTGTTTATTTGCATATGTGCTCAAAAATACATTGTACAGTTCGCACACATCTGTTTTTAGTCGCAAATGTGAGTGAAATGGTCCCACTGTCAAGCTCTGAATGTGAGGTTGTACATTGTATTTTTTTAGTGTTTGTTACTGGTTGATTGTTTGTATTTTTGGTCTTTCTTCTTTTTTTTAAATTCTGGTCTTTTTTTTTTATAGGAACACAGACACCGGTGTCATGTAAAAGTGAAGGTGTTTCAACCACTACATCAGGGGACACTTTCAAATCTTTGACTTCAGCACATTTGAAGGATTTTAGTCTAGAACTGGAGGAGGAGGAGGAAAGTGTTTCCTCTGAGGCCTTTGATAGTCACGACACGACATATGAACCAGCTGAGTCTGTCACAGAGTCATCTCAACTTCCGTGAGTGAATTCTACCTTCGTTCTTCTCTTGTTATAGCCTGTTTAAGACAGAATTAGTAATTGTTTTTTTCTCACTTTCATTTGAAGATGTACGTCGATAGAGAAGGATGCAAAATACATTGTGTTTGAAAAGTGCCTCCTGCAACTTTTTGAAACCTGCCCCGTGTGCACGAAACTCTGTGATGTTCGGGCTCGGAGAAAAGGGACTTTTGTTGCAGTTGATCAACTGTGCCCACATTGTCACTACTTTAGAAAATGGCAAAGCCAGCCTGTTGTTGGCAGCACACCTTTGGGCAACCTCCAGTTATCTGCTGCCGTATACTTCACTGGTGCGTCCTTCTCCAAATTACAAAAGGTATTTTGAAAGGCAATGCTGAAATTCAATAATATAATTAAAGGGATAGTTCACCCAAAAATCAAAATTAGTCCATGATTTACTCACCCTCAAGTCATCATAGGTGTACATGACTTTCTCCTTTCAGACGAATACAATCTGAGTTATATTAATAAATGTCCTGGCTAATCCAAACTTCATAATGGCAGTGAATGGCAGCCCAAAATTTGAAGCTCATAAAAGTGCATCCATCCATTTTAAAAGTGCTCCACACAGCTCCGGGGGTTAATAAAGGTCTTCTGAAGCGAATCGATGGGTTTGTGTAAGAAAAATATCCATATTTAAAACATTATAATGTAAAATATCTAGCTTCCGGCGGTCCGCCTTCCGTATTCAACTTACGCAGAGTATAATATAGATATTTTACTGTACTTGGAAGAGCCAGGACATATTTTAATATAACTCTAATTGTATATTTGTCTGAAATAATAATGTCATATACACCTAGGATGGCTTGAGGGGGAGTAAATCATGGGGTCATTTTTATTTTTAGGTGAACTATCCCTTTAATGGATTCATTACAACAATGTTTTTGGCTTTTAGGTATTCAACGCAATGCATGTCAAGATGATTACACACAGCACTTTTCGAAAGCATGCCCGCATGTATCTGGAACCTGCTGTAATCTACACGTGGAAGAAAGAACAAGCTGAAGTCTTGCGGCAGCTGAGCCACGGGGACAAAGTGATCGCGGGTGGTGGTATGAGAGCGGACTCACCAGGTACAGAAGAATTGGGTTAGCTGTGTAGATTCATTACATTTGAATGTACTTGTGTCAGGCTATACATTTTAAACCGTATCATTTATTACAACCATATGTATATGTTGTCACACATACGAATATCTTTTAGGCCACTCAGAAAAGTATGGCACCTATACCTTAATGGACCTTGAGAGCAACATCATACTGGACATACAGCTCGTGCAGGTGAGTACCAGTACATCAATAAAACAAACTCAACTGCACTAAATACATACAACATTCGGTGCCTGTATGTACTTTTATTTATATAGTGCTTATATAGTATTGTTGCTTATTTCCAAAACTAGAGTAATGAGGTACCAGGGGGTTCCCATATGGAAAAGGAGGGACTAAAAAGAAGTCTTGAACATCTGGAGGCACACGGTGTGAAGCTTGAATGCGTTGTTACAGATCGCCACCCACAGATCACAACATTTTTGAGGGAACTAAACATAACACAGTTCTACGACGTCTGGCATCTGGAGAAAGGTACCTTTCCCCTTGATTTATACATTTAGGGCGTTGTCACACCTACCTTGTTTGGTCTGGATTTTCAGACTTTTCTGTTTGGTCCAAATCAAAATTACAGGTGTGAAACCTTCCCTGTACCACAGTCCAGATCAAACTGAACAAAGGTTCGGTTCGTTGCTAGTGTGAAAGCATTTTCTGTATAGTTCGGACTTTCAGACCATTTACAGGAAGTTCTGGTGGTAGGATAAAGTGAAAAAACGCAGGTTAAACTCACAGCACATGCAGTGATGGAGCGCAACTTTTAAACAGAACACTCTGTATATATATATATATATATATATATATATATATATATATATATATATATATATATATATATATATATATATATATATATATATATATATATATATATATATATATATATATATATATATATAGGCGAAGATATTTTTCATGTCTCTGAGTTTCGGTTTATTTGAGACCACTCCAGTTCATGTGCAACGTAAATGATTATTTTCTGCTATATTTGCTTCTTATTTATTAAATCTAGGCAAATGGTTGATGAAACATTTATTAAAATTAAGATACAATTTATACAAAACAAACAAAAAAATTGCCTATTAGTCTCCTTTCCTGCCGACGACGATAAAATGTTTGCACAACGAGGACGTTCATTTGACGAATTTGAACTAGCCTCGAGTATAGTTGGTGCTGCAGATAGTAAATAGTAATGTCATATTCACAGTATTGGCAACGATATGCATCTGTTCATTCTTTCTTGTCAAAGTTACCCGCCGAAATACACTGACGTCAGACGCACGTCCGCTAACAAACCAATCAATGTTAAGCTGCTGCCCACATAGATGATGACGACAGGACGCAAGTGCGTTATGTAAAGTGCTTTAGTGCGCTTGCATAACTGCAATGTGAAAGCAAACCAAAACTAACCAAATGGATAAAATTTATCAAAACACAAATTTTGGTTCGGACCTTGGTGTGGACTTTCAGGTGTGAAAACGCCCTTAGACTTTTACTCCTGATTTCCTTATGTTGAATGATGTGATTATTTCCAGATCACCCATGACATTATTATTATTATTTTATCCAGGCTTGTCCAAGAAGTTGGAAAAAATCAGCAAAGATAAGGACTGTGAAGTAGTGAAAAAGTGGCAACAGAGCATTAAAAATCATGTCTTCTGGACCGCAGCTACTTCACAAACACACGTGGAGCGTGCAGCAAAATGGAAGTCCCTGGTAAACCATATTCAAGACATTCACGTTCATCACAACCCGTCATTCCCACAGTGTGACCATGAAATCCGTCAATCGACTGATCGCAAGAAAAAATGGTTCCAACCAGGTGTCCACATTATATTTATTACCAAATTGACCAAATATATTTGCTTTACATTTCGAAATCTACAGAAAATGTAACTTTCCAAAAGATTTTGTACACAATTGTAATAGTTTATTTGGTTACAGGAAGCAAAGCTCTGTATGTCGAAAAGATTCTTACAAACAAGAGAATGATGAAAGATATCGAGAAACTCAGCCCTCACTTTCAAATCATCTTTGGACTCTTTTCACAGTCACTTTACGCTTTGCGCCAAAAAAGTGGTTTATCCTTACCTCGAGAAGTTGTGCAGGTGTGTTTGAAATGAATATAATGATCATAACCTTTTATGAAGATGTCTTTAATATCTTTTCTTGATGTATTTTGTTGTTTGTATTTCAGACTTTATTTGGCAGGTATGCACTTCAACGAACTCAATCGTCCTCCGGCTAAAGGATCGACTGGAAAGCCAATGTGTAGACTTTTGTTTCCCAAAGCCAAAAAGAGAGGATACTCCATGAGGCCATTAAAGCCACAGGCAACATATTGTAAGCTAAACAAATGCATTGCTGTTCACAATAAAGTAAAAAATTCAATAACAACAAATAACATGCATAATATCTATTGTGCAATTATATTTTTACAGGTTATGTCATCAATCTGATGACTTTACTTTTTGAAAAGGTAATCCCAGACCCTCTTCCCTACATGGAGGAGATCCACAAAATCAAGGTCCCTGAAACTGGCCAGTATGACAGACTCTATGCAAGGCATGTCTCGAAGTTCAGTCGAGCCAGAGGAGATCTGGATCTCGTAGCCTCTTCCAGCATCAGGAAACGCTTGGCGTATGCGCAGGACAACACTTACTTTCCTGCCCAGATAAACTCACCACCAGCTCACAAAGCTCCTGTACACGAAGTGCCTGTAGCGCTGAATGTCAAAGACATTGAGAAAGTCAGACAAATCTGCTAATTTTGTGAATTGAGGACAGATGTTGTAATTATATCTATTTTATCGATTTGTAATAAAAAAAATGCTGTTCAAGCTAGTCTTTTGTTAAAATACAATGTTTTCATTAAAACATTCAATTGCTTGAAATTGACATAAGTTCAATTCTAATGTAATGACTGCTTTACAAAATACTTATTGTATTATACCAAACTAGAATGTACATTTCCTGAAGAAAATGTGAGTGGTGCTTGCAGTGGCAAAACTCGACACTCAGTTGCTAGGGTGTTTCTATGTGGTTGCTAGGGTGGAATAGGTGTTGCTAGGGTATTCTGGGTGGTTGCTAGGTGGGTTTCTAGGGTATTGCTAAGGTATTCTGGGTGATGTAACAAGTCTTTCTGTTCTATTCGTCTCATTCTATTAGTCACAAGGGGCCATAGTTAGTTCTGTAAAAATGTTAGTTTACCCAAAAGTGAAATGTTGTTCCAAACCTGTAATCTTCTGAACACAAATGAAGGTATTTTTGATGAAATCCAAGAGCACTCTGACCCCTCCATAGAGAGCAATTTAAATAACACTTTCAAGGTCCAGAAAGGTAAAACATCATTAATGTGACTTTAATAGTTCTACCAACAAAAAATATACAACTTCATTAAACAATTTCGTGTTTTGTGCATAACGTGCAATAAACCAATCAGAGTCTCATCTCCTATTCCCTTTAAAAGCCAGTTGCACTCGCACCATGGTGGATTCACTATTTACATGGCAGAATTTGTGAGTGGAAAGACTAACACTTGGTCAATGGCACAGTCGTTTTCTGTTGCTCAAAATAGCAACGCGCCAACAATGCTCCTGAACACTAGAACGGCCTGTTCTATGATGGTAGTTTAACAAACTCAGAGTTACAGGATTAGTTCCCGAATTGACAACCAAACCAATATATTCAGGCTTTGTTGGTCCCATGATGCTGATCATCAGCTTTCTCTGTCAACTTAAGCTTTGATCCTGAGTTTAGGAGTTTAGCTGTGACATCAGTAGTGAACAGCCAATCACATGATCAGTGAAGCTGAGATTCATTTCTCGCGAGAGAAGCCGTGAGATTAATTTCTCTCTTCTGCAGAATATTACATGAATGAAAAATATTAAGAATTTAAACCAATTTACTCAGCAAGAAGAAAAGAGCTGTCTATGAAAGAAAATCTTATGCCAATGCAAGTAAAAGTCATGAAGTTAGCTTAGTTGATACATAGAGAGAATTGGAACATTTAAGCTCACATTTAGTTATTTACATTACTTATAGCTTTATTTATTGATTTGATTTTAAAGCTTATTTGTATGACCTTTATATAGGCTATTTATATTAATTTTAACAAAGTGCCTATTAATATTGATTAACTAAAATTATACATGTGTAATTGATTAAGGGTAAAATAATTACATAAATGATTTTTAAATCATTCAAAATTATTTTTATTATAAATAAGCATTGTTAAAAGCCAGATGCTTTAGTCTTTCAAAACCATTTGCTATGTAGTGAACTTTAATTTGGAGTAGAAACAGGGGGAGTGACACTATTGCATCAGTGGTGTGTCACTTTACTCACAGCTGAATGGTCCAATTTCGGTTTGAGATCTCTCATCCAGAACATAACCTTCTAAGCCGTTGAGGGTAAGTTACTATGGAGATGAACACTGCTAAAAGCCAAACCACTTCAATGGTACCTAAAACCCAGGACTGGCACAAACTATGCTTAAATATATTTTGTTAGCCAGCTAAACCGGTTTCATGGTATAAGCCCCTGGTTTTCAGACCAGAACGCCCATGGGCAAACAGATGGGTGCGAGTGTATTTCCTATTTAAACAACGTGGAGCTAGACATGAAAATGAGAACTGTGTCAGGCTGAAACCAGCAAAAGACACTTGCGTCGGGTATACAGGTCCTTCAAAAAAAAATTAGCATATTGTGATAAAAGTTCATTACCTTCCATAATGTAATGATAAAAATTAAACTTTCATATATTTTAGATTCATTGCACACCAACTGAATACTGTTTTAATACTGATGATTTTGGCATACAGCTCATGAAAACCCCAAATTCCTATTTCAAAAAATTAGCATATCATGAAAAGGTTCTCTAAACGAGCTATTAACCTAATCATCTGAATCAACTAATTAACTCTAAACACCTGCAAAAGATTCCTGAGGCTTTTAAAAACTCCCAGCCTGGTTCATTACTCAAAACCGCAATCATGGGTAAGACTGCCGACCTGACTGCTGTCCAGAAGGCCATCATTGACACCCTCAAGCGAGAGGGTAAGACACAGAAAGAAATTTCTGAACCAATAGGCTGTTCCCAGAGTGCTGTATCAGGGCACCTCAGTGGAAAGTCTGTGGGAAGGAAAAAGTGTGGCAAAAACGCTGCACAACGAGAAGAGGTGACCGGACCCTGAGGAAGATTGTGGAGAAGGACCGATTCCAGACCTTGGGGGACCTGCGGAAGCAGTGGACTGAGTCTGGAGTAGAAACATCCAGAGCCACCGTGCACAGGCGTGTGCAGGAAATGGGCTACAGGTGCCACATTCCCAGGTCAAGCCACTTTTGAATCAGAAACAGCGGCAGAAGCGCCTGACCTGGGCTACATAGAAGCAGCACTGGACTGTCGCTCAAATTTTGCATGTCATTTGGAAATCAAGGTGCCAGAGTCTGGAGGAAGACTAGGAGAAGGAAATGCCAAAATGCCTGAAGTCCAGTGTCAAGTAGCCACAGTCAGTGATGGTCTGGGGTGCCATGTCAGCTGCTGGTGTTGGTCCACTGTGTTTTATCAAGGGCAGGGTCAATGCAGCTAGCTATCAGGAGATTTTGGAGCTCTTCATGCTTCCATCTGCTGAAAAGTTTTATGGATATGAAGATTTCGTTTTCAGCATGACCTGGCACCCGCTCACAGTGCCAAAACCACTGGTAAATGGTTTACTGACCATGGTATTACTATGCTCAATTGGCCTGCCAACTCTCCTGACCTGAACCCCATAGAGAATCTGTGGGATATTGTGAAGAGAAAGTTGAGAGACGCAAGACCCAACACTCTGGATGAGCTTAAGGCCGCTATCGAAGCATCCTGGGCCTCCATAACACCTCAGCAGTGCCACAGGCTGATTGCCTCCATGCCACGCCGCATTGAAGCAGTCATTTCTGCAAAAGGATTCCTGACCAAGTATTGAGTGCATAACTGAACATCATTATTTGAAGATTGACTTTTTTTGTATTAAAAACACTTTTCTTTTATTGGTCGGATGAAATATGCACATTTTTGAGATAGGAATTTTGGGTTTTCATGAGCTGTATGCCAAAATCATCAGTATTAAAACAATAAAAGACCTGAAATATTTAAGTTGGTGTGCAATGAATCTAAAATATATGAAATTTAAATTTTATCATTACATTATGGAAAATAATGAACTTTTATCACCATATGCTAATTTTTTGAGAAGGACCTGTATATGACCACAACAAGGGAAAATACAATAAATAAAATTAAAAAAAAGATTGTTGCGTGATAAAAGGGGCAAACTTTTTATGGGCGTTAGAGACCATAATCGTAGAGACCCCAAAATTGTCAGGATGGTCCTAATTGAGCACAGCTACTCAGGGACACAGATGCACACCCATCCAACACCAGGTGGCGCTATAATTTCATTTGAATCTCTTTGAACTCTGGATGAAACATGCAGACTGTGAATACATTACCAACAAAACAAATGATATGTCAAATTAAATTGTTACTTTGAGGTGTGGGCATAATAATACAATCTGAAAAGGATACATTATTAATAGTAACCAACTCAAAGTGCTCCCACTGGAAGATCTTGTACTGAGCTACGATTAACATTCAAGTCATTTTAATGTTCACAAATGAAATGGAAGCACTCAGTATTAATGAAGCACTCAGTATTAAAATAATTCTATTCTAAATTATCATCACATACAATCTTGAATTCAAATCTCTTTCAACAAAAGACAATAAGAAAGAACTTCTCCGAGGTTCATTTATTCAACATCTCAGGCATACATAAAAAAAGAGATCCTTCACAGTATAGGGCATTTAATAGACATTAAATCAAACAGGATTTTTAAATGTAAAAATGAAGTACAAAATTGAACAATTTACATTGAAAAACAATTTTATACCATTTTAATTAAACAATTAGTGCTCATTTCTTTCATTAAAATGGTAGGATGAGGTCTAGTGCAAATCACTCCAGCCGGCGAACGGTTGTGTCCTTATATTACACTTAGTTTACACACACGTTTGACTGAAAGGATTGGTGTGGAGGAGTGTCAAACTGGCTCTGGACAAACAGATAAAAAAGAAAGGTTATAACTTGGTTTATGGCTTGTAAATTTCACAATTAACTACAAAGAAATGGCACGGCATTTAAATAAGTGAGAAATTTTAAAGTAGAAAGACTGAAATAGTATTTTCATGTAAAATATACTATAATAATATTTCTTCAGGGTTCTGTCACTTCGGTCTAGTAAGGGGTTCTGAAACCCTATTGTAATTGTTAAAATTGATAAGGATCAGCCCCACATGCAGAGCAGCTTTGCCTCTAGGATCACAGCTGTGAATCAAATAGCCCCTTAACCTCGATAAAACCTCTGCAGCACAATTCTCAGGACTATCTAGGTCAATAATTATATATATATATAAAAAAAATAATAATAATAACTTTGGCCTTTGGATAGCTATAGCTAGGTCATTAAGCAAATAACCAGCTAACATAGTGATGCCACAACATGTGACTACTGTTCCATGACAACACTTGATTTGATTGACTGAAAATAATAATAATTTATTACCAGTGCCGCCGCTCCCACCATGCGCATCATGCGATATGACTGGCTCAAAAAAAAATCTGTGCTCATGCACATGTACCCATTAGCAATGATGGCAAACCGAAGGCATGTACCAGCCAGGCCTGCCATTGAGGTTAATGGATGTTTTTTGATTGGGATGCTGGAATGCTGGTGTCCCTATCGGGCCTTCATAGCTAGCTTAATCAGCAGGCTTCCCTTTGTCAAACAGATGAATCGGAAAGACCTTTTTTTGCTGGTGAAGCATAAGCCAATCTGGACCAGAGTGGAAGTCTAAGCCTCTCTGCGACAAACAGTATTTTGACTCACTTTTGGCGTAATAACTTTTCTGGTCCATGTCAGAAAGCCTCCAAAGTAGTGTGGCCCATCTGCTTCTGCTGCTTCAGCCTCCTCTGAAGACGAATATCTCACAAAGCCCACACCCTTTGGCCATCCTGACGACTTGTCGATCGTGATCTGTTCATTGAGAAAAGTCTACAAATTATAAGAGCAGCAAACGCATTTGAACATTACAAATTAAGATGTAATTTGTATTTTCCAGAGGAAAACAATAACCGACAAAAAAACAGAAGAAGCCAAATAACTATCAAGACAGCTAGGAACAATAAAGAAAAACCTACAAACCTACAAAAAAAAAAAAAACCTACAAAGGACTACAAACATGGCAACTGAAATCAGGGATATACTACAAAATAAATGTCTGGGGCTCATATAATAGAGACAGAAGTTGATTTAGAATCTGGATAGGGGTATGTTTGGCCATGTAACATACCTGCCTTGTTAAAAGTGCCCAATTATAAGTACTTACATCAGATTCTGTAATTGCCCCGAACTTTTGAAAGTAGTTGTAAAGGTCATTGTTGGACAAAAGTGGATTCAGATCTGTAACAACAATCGCATGGTCCTATGAAGGTAGACAAGATAACATCAGTCAAATTGCATACTTTCATCCATCTATTTTGCAAACCCCTTATGTGTATGTATAACATTATGGGGATGCATAAGTCAATGAAAGTCAATTGGCACTCAGATAACATTGCTGTTACCAGACAGGTATTATTGCTATAGCTGTCCTAAAATACCAAATACCTGTAACCTGTCGACGGCAACTCAAATGTGATCGTCTGTTTCTTTGTCTTATTTGTATAAGATGACTTTCTGTCTATCAATTAATTCACACACTTTGGGAGTTGTTGATGCATTTTGGATTATTCTGTCATGATATTTTGTGGAGTATTTATGCCTACACTGCAACAAATGCTTTCCTTACATATTTATTTATTTATTTTTTGTATTGTTTCCGGTACAAATATCTAAAAATTCTTAAATTAAGAAGCATTTACTAGACAAGCAAAATTTGTCTTGTTTTGGGAAAAAATAACTCTTAAGTGAGTTATTTTGCTTACCCCATTGGCAGGTTATTTAGCCTGTTTTAAGCAAGAACTCGCTTAATTTTAAGTTATTTTCCCCCAAAACATGACAATGATTTTTTACTTATCTAGTTAAATCATCTTGTTTTAAGACTTTTTAGATATTTGGACTAGAAACAAGACCAAAAGTAAGAAGAGCATTTTTCTGTGTTGAGTTAATTTTATAATAAACAGACATTCAAATAAGAATTTATTTCAAATTACTGAATTATATAAAACTATTTGATATTATTGAGTGTCACGCTAAGTTTTAAAGTGGTAAATAAAAAATAAAAAAACCTTACCCATTCACCAAATCTTAGAAACTCCTCTTCTTCTGGAAGAGAGATGTATAAACGTTTTGTGGATCCCATTGTTAAACTCTATATACAGAATGAGTACAACAATACAATGACTGAAACAAAAACTGATGAACCATAAACAACCAATTATAAATAAATAAATAAATATTAACCAATTAATATCAGATGCAGAAAATCTAAAAGTATTGGAAAATGGCTGAATTAAAAGAGGAAAAGAAACTCACACTACACATGCCCTCCTCAAGTGTTGCAGTTTGAATGGTGTGATGTTGGGAGCCAAATGAACCAAAGTAGCTCCTTTATAAGGTGGAAGTCCAGACGGTTATAAGAAACTCCTCCCACAGAATGCTCTGGCCGGCATGTGACACAATTCTTCAGAATTTAGGCTTACAGGTTTAGACAAAACCTCCCCCACTGCTTAGCTTTACTACCGCATACTGTACACTGTTAAACATTAATGATTTTAATGGTAAAAGACTGTAAAAATGCTACGGTGAAAAAACGTTCATTGGTTAACAGAAAGTTTCCATACTATTTTTCCGTATTCTCTGCATTACACTTCACATTTAATGTATTTTCGTTGAAATTTTGAAATGTATTTTTTTCTAACCATTTTGACCCCACTTTATATGGCCTTAACTAATATGTACTTACATTGGAATATAAGTACAGTGTACGTACAGTAATGGGTAAGTTTAAGGGTAAAGTTAGGGACAGGTGTGGTGGTATGGGTAAGTTTAAGGGTAAAGTTAGGGACAGGTGTGGTGGTATGGGTAAGATTAAGTGTAAAGCTAGAGACATGTGTGGTGGTATGGGTAAGTTTAAGGGTAAAGTTAGGGACAGGTGTAGTGGTGTGGGTAAGTTTAAGGGTAAAGTTAGGGACAGGTGTGGTGGTGTGGGTAAGTTTAAGGGTAAAGTTAGGGACAGGTGTGGTGGTGTGGGTAAATGTAAGGGTAAAGTTACATAATTTACTACAATGGCAATGGAAACTGTTTTGAATCACTTTTATGCTTTTTTGTAGTCCAAAAGTATTGTGTGGGGGCACTGGAATATGTCTTTATAGGGGGGTCTTGGGGGCAAAATGTTGAGAACCACTTTATCTTCAGGAAATACTGCATTTTAATGTAGTCTTTGAATCATTTGCCCACCCAAACTAAGTCAAGTCAAGTCAACTTTATTTAACAATGCAGATTGTTTCAAAGCTTCACAGTGTTAAACAGAAAAATAATGCAACATAATATATTTTGATTATCATACAGTAACAATGTGGGCTTTAGATCAGTAATTAGATCAGTAATTTGGTCTATATGGTTAATTTAGTTTAATAATTAGATTTATTTTGAAATATATTTGAAAAATAGTTTTTCCCCAACTGAGCAAGCCAAGCCAGAGGCGACAGTGGCAAGGAAACCAAAACCCCATCAGGAGACCTAATGGAGAAAAATAAACCTTGGGAGAAACCAGGCTCAGTCGGGGTGCCAGTTCTCCTCTGGCCAATTAACAAACAGCGTATTATTATTAAAGTTATTATTTTAAAGGTCAGAGGTCATAATCGATCTGAATATTCGAAAGATCTGAGGCAACACGCCGGAGACGGGTTTATTGAGGATGATGTATCGATTAAATAATTATTAAAAATAAAAAAATTGAAATATCTGAGTCATTACGCCGGAGACAGGTTTTTATTGAGGATGCCGTATTGATTAAACAATTACTAAAATGTAATATTCGAAAGATCGGCGGCAGCACGCTGGAGACGGGTTGTTTTGAGGATGACATCGATTTAAAGAATTATTAACTAGGAATATTCAAACAATCGGAGTCATCACGCCGGAGACTGGTTTATTGTATGCCATAGAAAAGAGATGTGTTTTAAGTCTAGATTTAAACTGACAGAGTGTGTCTGCTTCCCGAACAATGCTAGGAAGACTGTTCCAGAGTTTAGGTGCTAAATAGGAAAAGGATCGACCACCTGCAGTTGATTTTGATATTCTAGGTATTATCAGCTGGTCAGAGTTTAGAGACCGCAGTAGACGTGATGGAGTATAATGTGTTAAGAGCTCACTCAAGTACTGGGGAGCTAAACCATTTAGTGCTTTGTAAGTAATAATAAGCAAGATTTTAAAATGTATGCAATGTTTAATAGGGAGCCAGTGCAGTGTTGACAGAACCGGGCTAATGTGTTCACAAACTAAGAGACTATAAGAGAGTTAGAGAACCTTTAAAGAACTAGGGGTATAAGTATGGCAGTGGTGCAATATAGCACCTTAACCACCCCAAATAACCACTGAAGAACCAATTTTTTGTGTGTGTGTGTGAAGAATAGTAGTTTAGTAATAATTATTCACAAACAATTGTCATTTGTGACCGATATGTTGAATTTATTGATTGATCTTAAACCTCCAGAAGACAGCAGATAGATAAACTGAAGTGAATTGCATCAACACATCACAAGAAACATGACAACTGACTGAGTATCCATAGCATGTTTGAAACAGTTTTCTAAAAATGTACAAATGATTTCATTCTCAGCCACACAGAATTATAGATGCCTCTGCAGTGGCATGAGGAAGTGACAAAAACATTTCCATAAGAAAAAAAGAACCTTGTGCATTTTAAAATATTTCTATTTGAAAACATGAAAGTGGCAAACTAAATATCAGAGTAATTTGACTCCAAAATGCAGTGCTAATCTGGGTTCCATCTTCCACATAAGATGCACCAGTTTTTCAGGTTTTATGGGTTCTTCCAAATCTTCTGTAGAATCCAGCAGGTGACAGAAACTGCGCCTGTTCACAAGAAGGAAATCAACCAGATGTGGTGGTATGGGTACGTTTAAGGGTAAAGTTAGGGACAGGTGTGGTGGTATGAGTAAGTTTAAGGGTAAAGTTAGGGACAGGTGTGGTGGTATGAGTAAGTTTAAGGGTAAAGTTAGGGACAGGTGTGGTGGTATGGGTAAGTTTAAGGGTAAAGTTAGGGACAGGTGTGGTGGTATGAGTAAGTTTAAGGGTAGGGTTAGGGACAGGTGTGGTGATATGGGTAAGTTTAAGGGTAAAGTTAAGGACATGTGTGGTGGTGTGGGTAAGTTTAAGGGTAAAGTTAGGGACAGGTGTGGTGGTATGGGTAAGTTTAAGGGTAAAGTTAGAGATAGGTGTGGTGGTATGAGTAAGTTTAAGGGTAAAGTTAGGGACAGCTGTGGTGGTATGAGTAAGTTTAAGGGTAGGGTTAGGGACAGGTGTGGTGGTGTGAGTAAGTTTAAGGGTAAAGTTAGGGACAGGTGTAGTGGTATGACTAAGTTTAAGGGTAGGGTTAGGTACAGGTGTGGTGGTGTGAGTAAGTTTAAGGGTAAAGTTAGGGACAGGTGTGGTGGTATGGGTAAGTTTAAGGGTAAAGTTAGGGACAGGTGTGGTGGTATGAGTAAGTTTAAGGGTAGGGTTAGGTACAGGTGTGGTGGTGTGAGTAAGTTTAAGGGTAAAGTTAGGGAAAGGTGTGGTGGTATGAGTAAGTTTAAGGGTAAAGTTAGGGACAGGTGTGGTGGTATGGGTAAGTTTAAGGGTAAAGTTAGGGACAGGTGTGGTGGTGTGGGTAAGTTTAAGGGTAGGGTTAGGGACCGGTGTGGTGGTATGAGTAAGTTTAAGGGTAAAGTTAGGGACAGGTGTGGTGGTGTGAGTAAGTTTAAGGGTAAAGTTAGGGACAGGTGTGGTGGTATGGGTAAGTTTAAGGGTAAAGTTAGGGACAGGTGTGGTGGTGTGGGTAAGTTTAAGGGTAGGGTTAGGGACAGGTGTGGTGGTATGAGTAAGTTTAAGGGTAAAGGACAGGTGTGGTGGTGTGAGTAAGTTTAAGGGTAAAGTTAGGTACAGGTTTGGTGGTGTGAGTAAGTTTAAGGGTAATGTTGGGGACAGGTGTGGTGGTATGGGTAAGTTTAAGGGTAGGGTTAGGGACAGGTGTAGTGGTGTGGGTAAGTTTAAGGGTAGGGTTAGGGACAGGTGTAGTGGTATGGGTAAGTTTAAGGGTAAAGTTATGGACAGGTGTAGTGGTGTGGGTAAGTTTAAGGGTAGGGTTAGGGACAGGTGTGGTGGTATGGGTAAGTTTAAGGGTAGGGTTAGGGACAGGTGTAGTGGTGTGGGTAAGTTTAAGGGTAGGGTTAGGGACAGGTGTAGTGGTATGGGTAAGTTTAAGGGTAGGGTTAGGGACAGGTGTAGTGGTATGGGTAAGTTTAAGGGTAGGGTTAGGGACAGGTGTGGTGGTATGGGTAAGTTTAAGGGTAGGGTTAGGGACAGGTGTGGTGGTATAGGTAAGTTTAAGGGTAGGGTTAGGGACAGGTGTAGTGGTGTGGGTAAGTTTAAGGGTAGGGTTAGGGACAGGTGTAGTGGTATGGGTAAGTTTAAGGGTAGGGTTAGGGACAGGTGTAGTGGTATGGGTAAGTTTAAGGGTAGGGTTAGGGACAGGTGTGGTGGTATGGGTAAGTTTAAGGGTAGGGTTAGGGACAGGTGTGGTGGTATGGGTAAGTTTAAGGGTAGGGTTAGGGACAGGTGTAGTGGTGTGGGTAACATTTTCTTGTGTAGCAAGAAAACGTTAAAGGCTGTGGAATTTGACTTTCTCTGTCAAACATCCTGAATACACAAAATTCTGATTTAAAGGAAAGACTGAAAGCTCACCTCACTGCTGAGCACTTGCCTCACTGAGGGCCTGTAGTTTAGCTATAAGGAACTTCTTATCTTCACCCTCCTAGGAAACCAGATGAGATGTAAACAAGAAATTATTAAGCTATAAAAAACCCTAACCCACCCCTGTTTAGTGATTTGAGACCTAACTTCAAGTATTAAACTATCCTGCACCATTTGTATTAGAGACATGAATGACACATCAAAACACTTCTTGCGGTTTGTTGAGGAGAGGGGTATGTGTGTGTGTGTGCTACAATTTCTATAAATAATCAAACTAAACAATTTCTTGTTCTTGTTGGAGCCAAACACTATCTTGACACAAGAATCAGCAACCACATAGCAACATCCTGACAACACCCGAAAATGATTCTCATTTTAACGTAGAAAAAAAAAAAGAAATGCTATTCTTGTCAATTCTCATTGCTTATTCATTTCCTAGGTGAAACAAAGTTTTCCCTCCAGAAGTATAAAAAGCCTTGTGAAAATGAAGTGAACTTAATTCTGCTGACGTTATCTATTGCATTTGTATTGTACCTAAAATA
This sequence comes from Gobiocypris rarus, assembly GCA_023029165.1. Taxonomy (NCBI): domain Eukaryota; kingdom Metazoa; phylum Chordata; class Actinopteri; order Cypriniformes; family Gobionidae; genus Gobiocypris; species Gobiocypris rarus. Next base: position 528,325 of record CM040934.1, on the reverse strand, counting down.
TTAAAAGTATATTCAAAAACTGTACTTGGAGATAATAATAATGAAATAAAATGCCACTTAGGCCTAAGTGTAATTCAATTGTTTCCTAACACACTCAAGAACAGTTCATATCAGTGAATCAGACCATTACATGATGATAATGTCACCTTCAAAACATATTGTGTCCAGGTCATTGTCACATGTATGTCTGTTTGTTTGATCTTTCAGTTGTGTTTTGATTCTGCCACTTGTTCCTTTGTCTTAGTTTCCCGCCACTCTGTTTCCTCAGTTACCATCGTTAGTTATGTTCTGTTCAGCTATGGTTAGTAAATTATCTCATTTCTGTCTCCTATTTAAGTTCCTATTGTTCACTCAGTCTTTGTCTAGTCACTGTTATGTTAACCTGTTATGTTGGAGTGTGTTTCCCTGCCGTTTCTGTTTGTTCCTGAACGTCATTATTAAAGTTTTAAGTTTGGATTTTGATCGTCTGAGTCTTCAGCCTGTTCCTGTGCACACCCAACAGTTACAGTCATATTTTCTCTTGCCATAACAAAAGTGCTTTATAAAAAACACAAAGGAGCTGCCAGAGAAAAACTAATAATAAAAAATAATGGGTCAAGAGCCCAACTAAAGCAAACACTGATCACCATAACGGTGACTTCAAACGAAACTTTCATTAAAGCATTAGCGTCTAAACTTTTGTTAATTCTCAATAAGATTTTTCTTGATGTTCCTCAAAGGTCATATACTCACAAAGTTGATCTGTTCTTGTAACCTTCGAATTATCATCTTATGGCCATCCAAAACTTGCATGTGAATGTATATAATGCTTCTGGAAAGAGATGGAGATGACACTTTAAAAAATTGACCAAAATCTGCTCTATACTGCACCTAGGAGATCCATGAGCAAGGAACACTCACAGGAACAGGGCTGCAAAAATGAAGAGGAACAAAGGGTTGTCCACCAAGTGAATATAAGCCCAGCTGAGCCAGCCCAAATTGGGGTTCGAGCTCCCCAAGTCGATGATCCACTGCTTGCCTAAGAGGAGCATGTTGTGGAGGCTCCTGAAGGGCCCACAATGTGATGAGGGCGTGATCCTAAGAAAAGAGAAGCAAACAAAACACACTGGCATTGGTAATGTCTGTTTATTATTGAAATCATTTGATTTGTGTTCACTGTTCAGGACATACGGTATGAATTATGCAAGTGAGTGCATATGTGAAAGCTATGGACAAAACCTGCAGACAAACCACACTGAAACATTCTTCAAATATCTTTTGTGTTCCACAGAAAAAGAAAAAAAGTCATACAGATTTGAAATGATATGCGAGTAAATACATGATGACAGATTTTTTTTTTAATGTTGAGTGAAATATCCTTTTAAAATCATAAAATGTACTTATTTTATCAACATGATATATCTCTGTGCAGAGGAAAATCTGAGGTGTGTATTAATGCTTCATTTATTTTAGTTTTTTTTCAGATTTAAGTATTTTCTGGAAAATGTGTGAATGTAACTTTCTGAAGAGACAAACCTCCACATTGTATATATGACACATGTAAGAGCCCCGATGAAGGAGGGTAAAAACAGGAGGCTGCTGAAGAGAGTGCTCATCTGAGTGGCTCTCCAGTGTTTCCTGGGTGCTTGGAAGTTCTTCATCAAACTTGTCTATAAAGGGGGTGACATATATGCACTTAATTGAAACCTCATAAACTCAAGTTATTTTCTAAATTGCTAGTTAAATCAAAATATGACACTTCTAACATCCTGCCATTGCAACCCTGTATTGTTTTCCCCCCCTGACCCTGTATGAAACAAAATTAAATGTTAAACTGAACGTCAGAGCTGCTATTTTCCTTATTTCGAAATTGGATTAGAAGATCCAATATTTTTTTCCCCCACTGGTGCAGTCCCCTTAAAGGGACAACTTTGTACCTTATCACCCCTCAAATATTAGTATACACTATATTGACAAAAGTTTTGGGACGCCTGTCTTTACATTCATATGAACTTTCCCATTCTTAATCCATAGGGTGTAATATGGAGTTGACACCTCCTTTACAGCTGTAACAGCTTCAACTCTACTGGGAATGCTTTCCACAAGGTTTGGGAGTGTGTTTATGGGAATATTTGACCATTCTTCTAAGCACATTTGTGAGGTCAGGCACTGATGTTGGACAAGAACACCTGGCTCTCAGTCTTCGCTCTAATTCATCCCAAAGGTGTTCTATCAGGTTGAGGTTAGGACTCTGTGCAGGCCAGTCAAGTGTAGTCAGGCAAGTACTGTTCTCCTGGCAATCCCCAAACCCAGATTCATCCATTGGAGACTGTGAGCCAGGCCCTCTTATCCAACATCAGTGCATGACCTCAAAAATGCACTTGTCAATTGAATGGTCAAAAATTCCCATAAACACACCCCTAAACCTTATGAAAAGCCTTCCAACAAGAGTTGAAGCTGTTATAGCTGCAAAGGGTGGGTCAACTCCATATTAAAGCCTATGGATTAAAAATGGGTTCATTAAAGTTAATGGGCATGTAAAGGCAGGCGTCCCAAAACTTTTAACAATATAGTATATGTTGACCACTCAAGCCGGTAAATCCAATCAAATGTTTGTCTTCAGAGGTTTTTCATCTTTAAAACATCTTTACAATTCAAGCAATAAAGTCATTAAACTCAATCTTCTATCCAAATGAAGCCTAAAATTACTAAGAAAATCTTGACCTTTTGAAGTAGAACAAGAGAAACAGTTTCCCAATTTGTACTGCAGGCAACAGCGGTGAAAACAGCACACCAAACCTATAAAAAGAGAATGCATAAAATATTGTTAGTGAGATGCTATCAGAACATCATTTAATGTTTCTTTATGAGAAGGTGACAGTACCACACAAGCGTTTGTCCATAGATGAGCTCCAGAACATCTCGTGCAATGTCAAACTCTAGTTTCCTTCTTCTCAGTGTGATGTTTCTAATACACAGCCTGAAGGGGCAGAAAGAGTCAACAAACCCAGCTTAACATTACGGCCATGATAAGGGATCACAAGAACTTACCCCCACAGAAACTCTGCTAAGATGATGTACAGCACCGCAACTATTAGATCCATTAAAACCAAACGATAAAGCTCTTGACCAACAAATGTCTCCCAGCACTAAAGTAAACACAAATGAAAACAATCCTGCTTTATTTCATATTCAACTAATAAGCACATTTATTGTAGAAAATTAAGAAATGTATTTTATGCATTTTTTTATTATTAAAAGTTCTAAATGATCATTCTCATAAACCATACAAACAAATTAACTGTGAGGATTGGCTGCTCGATCAATATTGCTTTGAATTATTTATTTTTTTTTCAAAATAATAACAACAGTGTTACTGGACTTAACATTATGTCTTTAGGTTTCATGATTTTGGTCACCTTTTGGCCTTTCTTGCTGTCATCGATGTTCTTGAGCCAATAGTAACACAATACACTAAAAATGCAACCCTTCAACAGCAAGTTCCTGTGAAAGAAGAAACCGAAAGGTTGTTGATGAACGCTCAGATATTTGATTCTATTAATAACAACATGTCTTGAACTGCAATGAACTGGACAGATATATTATTTAACATCAGTTAAGTAAATAACATATCTGTTAAGATAAGTCCAAAATCAATAGTTTTTTTTAGAAATATAGTTTCAAATGCAAGATTAGTGTAAATGTAATCTCTGTATTCATGCTCAAGTATTACATATATTAGCAACATAAGTAGGCCTATGTCTTACATTACATTACATATACATATTTTGAATATCATTGAGTTGGCCATTTGAAATATGAGAAATATTTTTTTAAACAAAACAACTGCTTGCGTGACGAATGCTTTCTTGCTTAGGCCTATAAAACAGACAAATAATGTGTCTAAAATGTTTGGAGTACTTTCAAGATCAGTGTTATGTGCATTAAAAAGTCACACTAGAGTGAGCAGCAAATATCAAGTGATTTAAAAGCAAAAGCAAATGAAGCATGCTAAAGGTGCTTCCTGCTTCTCTGAATGGAAACAGACCTTAGCTCACAGCGGAATTAGACAGGAAGTGAATAAAGAGTTAGTGAAAGAATAGTAAGCAGAAAAAATATATATATTCTTATAGAACTTTTATAGTTCTAGTAGGCATCCCTGACCTTACAATGGACACGTAAATGTGAACACTTGGGGTGTCATAATCTTCCCTCATGGATAACATGTTGAAGAAACCAGGTAGTAGATGACTGATGCAAGACACGACCAAAGGCAGGGTCAGCAAACGGACTGGGTCGTTTTCCTGAACAGATATGTCCAAACAATATATCAAATAAAGTATTCACAAACCATATGCCAGATAATATATCAGGCACTTTCTAAGGAAACACCATTTCAGACTGATAATATTAATTTTAGTTTTAAATGTCACAGCATAACAAGGTTCAGCAAAGAATTCAAAGAAAAACTCTCTAAAATACTTAATAAAGCATTTCAATAAAATTGTATGTTTAACCCATAAAAATGTAACGTGATGAATGAAGACATTTCTGCACATTTGCCTTTACAATTAAAATACTTTTATTGTATGACTTATTTTACATCACAGACTAAACAAAGAACATCAATTTATTGATTTTATTTATTGAATTTATTGAACACAAATTAATTTTATCAAGTGCAGTATCCTGTTAAAGGAACACTCCAAAAATAGGCTCCTTTTCCAAGTCCCTTAGAGTTAAACAATTGAGTTTTACCGTTTTTGAATCCATTCAGCCGATCATTGTATCTGGCGGTAGCACTTTTAGCATAGCTTAGCATGCATCATTGAATCGGATGAGACCATTATCATCGCGCTCAAAAATGACCAAAGACTTTCAATATTTTTCCTATTTAAAACTTGACTCTTCTACAGTTACATTGTGTACTAAGACCAACGGAAAATGAAAAGTTGCGATTTTTTAGACTGACTATTTTCTCATTCCTGCGTAATAATCACAGAACTTTGCAGGCGTATTATGGGTGCAAGGATTTAAAAAAAAAGCCTATTTTCAAAAAAAGTGGAGTGTTCCTTGAACTACAAATGGCATTGTTTCTTGAGAATGAAAAGATAATTTCTGTCAAATTTGCTAGAGCTAAACTAAAACACCCAATAATAATAGTTCAGAGGATATACAAAGAAAACAGTTAACCAGAGAATACAGTTGAGAATAAAGCTGCTTGCAATGTAATGAGGCAGCAAAATGAACTGGTGTGTGAACTGAACAGGATGTGACTGGTCTTTTCCACCATTATTTTTGTGATTTCTTAAGCGTTAAGTTTCCTGTTGTCTATTTGACACTATGACCAGACCCTTACCAAATGTTTGCCCTGCTTAATGTAAGGGTGGATGTAGTAAACAGCCATCATGCAGCCAGCAATGCAAAGAAGGCAAACGGTCCATACTAATAAGTGTACACTAAACCAGCCCAACGTTGAACTCAAGTTCCTCTTCTGTTTTCTGCAGCTGAGCTCTGACAGCATCTCCTAAAACACAAACATTCAGCAGAGTGACTCAACATGTTAATAGGTATTGGTAAAACTGAAGTGTTTAAATTATGCACCACAGAATTGTCCCTCTCTAACATTGTTTGGACAAACAGGTTATCCTGCTTCAGACTTTCCAGCAGTGGTTTTGCTGATGTTGCCAAATCAGTTGTTAAAAAAAAGAAAGAAAAAAAGTTGAAAGTGCTACAGGGTTTAAACTTTTCAGAAATTCAACAAATGAATTGCTTGTGCAACGGTCTTAGAGTATTTTTAGTATTTAAGTATTTTTACATCAAACAAATGATGATAACACTCTATACTGTTCCATCATTAATGAATAACTACACATGAACAAATAAGTAACACAATATTAAAATTCCGCTCATTACTAAAAATAAATAGCCTTGGAATCTAGACGCATCCTAGCGGTAGCAAATCTAATCTGCCGTGAGTGTAGTCTAGCAACTCTCAGTAGACCTGTGAGCTGGAAAATACAAACTCTGGTCAGGCCAATCACACCGTGTATAGAGTTGGTAGGCGGGCTTAACATAATGACGGCAGGGTTTGCGGAGGTTTCGTGTGCTACTTGTAAACAAAGAAGCTGGCGAATGGCGGCTTTGGTCGCGACTCTGGAAGATTTGTAGTTAAGCTTTTCTTTGAGAAAAGGACAAAGAATGACACTGAAGTAATTCTTAAGAAGGAAGATGTGTTTGGAGTTTTGCTGACCGGATACGGCGAAAGTTTAATCTATCAACTAGCTCCGCTTCACGTTGCTCTGGTTGGTTGTAGCACTATCCTATTGCGTGCGGAGGAAATTTGAAAGACAACCGTTTATCCCGCCCCTCAGATTGAGCCCTGCCAATGGTGAGTTCCCAGACCCAACATCTTGATGTGGGTCTGGCTTGTCCGGCTAAAGAAGAAAGTGATTAACAAATAAACAAGTAATAGCAATATGTTGAATGCACAGTTCACTATTGGCTAATCAGTAATACTGTTTTTTTTATACCTCATAACTACTATAGGAAACTCTACACCGTTTCATGGTAATCCACTTCTCCTATAGTGTATGATTTACAAAATTTTTTTGTGTAAATAAATCATATCAGTGGTTTATTTTATGAAAAAAAAAATCTTTAAAATATTTGGGGTGATGATGGGGGCTCCCCAACATGGGGCAAAAGACACACAGTATTGATAAAAATACTTTTGCTAAAATAATGTTTTTAATAATGTCTAAGTTAATACTTGTTCAAAACAATCACTTTAGTAAAGTTTGAACTATTTTCTGTTTATTTTGATGAATAAAATCATTAATTTTTGATCAATAAATATTCTGTCATTAAAATATGTTAATATAGAAATATATCTGAAAACTATAGAAACAAAATCATTTTAAAAAGTAAAGATCCTGAATATTTGATTAATTAAATATAGATTTGCAGTAGTAACAATATATATATATTTTTTATTAATTTTATTTCATTATAAATATGGTGATTATCTCTAAGGTGAACACCCAATTTAATACAGTATATGATACTTACAATCTGAATCTTACTGTGTTGTCATATGTGATGTTGCAGTAGAGATGTGCTGGCTCCTTTAAGAGCAGGGGCATCTAGATGATGTCATTAGTTAGACCAGCTACAATCTGCTACATGGAAGATAGCTGTCCTTTATCATCTTAAACCATCTGCTACACTTGTCTTTCGGGAGTTATCTTTGGTATGTACATTTATGTTAAGATAGGATTCAACTATATTTCATTGTATTTTGTGTTAAGTGCAAGTTTTCATTAGTATCATTTCACATACTGATATCTGTACTGTGCGTTTACTATTCATTAACTATTACGCACACTTATGTTGTCCATGTTAAAATTACTTCTGGTTAATCACCAATTTTGATATAATTTGAAGTGATTCAGTAGAGTTATTTCACATCCCCTTCATTAAATTCATATGTTTTTGTATCATAATATTCTCCTTTCAGTTTTACCCTACTTCCAGTCATCATTAAATGAAGTGAACTGGGTACCTGCCTCAGTGTGGTGATTGGCAGAGGAGTTATCATTTCAACATCACAATCAACATTTGCAAGGCGCATTGGGGTGACAGAACACCAACCATGTCACGTCAACAAATGGAAAAGTCAGCCTCTGTTTATTATCATGTTAAAATGTTACAAGCACGCCAGGCTCCACGCACTCCCAATAAGCACAGCGCACGGCATCTGCTGAGTTTTGATCACACACACCTGCAGCTCATCTCAATAAACTGTCATTTTATCACCTTTGTCCCTCTGGTTGTTACATAAATATGGTGCCTTTTGCCTCAACAGCAGGGGTGCCTTTTACCCCAAATACCATACTTTAACATATTCCATTATTGCAAAACTATTGCTTAAATTACCTTGAGCAAAACTGACAAACATTAACAAGACCTTTGTTTCAAAATATATTCAATAATTGAAGCAATTCGTATTTGCTACTTAAAAACATCAAATATTAGATTAAATGAGAGCAGAATCAAGATCATCTCAAAGATCATACAAATTTCCACGTGCATCTTGAAAAGCGGATGTTTTGGAAAGTGCTGCGGCAAGATGTGCCTTCTAGTGGTTTAGAGGAAAATAAAATCAAAGGAACCTTTTACCCCATGGAGCCTTTAGCCCCGTTGTACCCTATTCAAGTATTACCAAATCCTTCAGAAGGAGTTAATTATTTTTAACAGTATTATAGTAAAAAGCATGTATTTTTTACTAGTTCTCGTGGAGGCTCGTTCTCTAGTTATTGATTAGCTAATAGCAAACTACCGCACTGTTAATTATTCAGTTTCTTGTTAGTAATTAGTAGTTACTAGAAATGTTAATATTGTGTTACACACTTGTTCCTGTGTGGTTCTATAATGAAGCTGTATTTTAAAGTGTTACCCAAATGACTCACATCACTAAGGTTGTTGATGGTTTTTGGAACATTTGAGGTGGTTTCTGGGTGGTTAAAGTGGTTGACCGGCCAGTGCCGGCTTGAGAGGGGTTTTTCTGCAGGCTGGAGATCTCAAAGGGGAGGGAGCTTTAAAAAGGGGCAGGATCTACAAACTGAAGACACAGGGAGACCTTAAACCTAACCATATCCCTATAAAAGCTTAAGTACACTTAATTTTCCTAATTTCCTTCTGTAGAGTGTACAGTTAGGTGCACACAACATTAAGAGTACATGAATTGAAAATGAACGGCATCAAAATCCCTTTAATGTTAGGAATGGGATAAGGCGAGGACTCCGAGAAAATGGGCTTTTATTTGACAAGAATCAAACAAAATAAACAATAACTGCCCCATTGGGGAAAACAAGACTGGTGACTAGACACAGTAAAATAATCAGACAGGGCATGACAAACTAAAGTGGCAGCCCCCCTGATGTTTAAGGCAAGTCCATTTCACTCGGTGGCCATATTTGAAACGCCTCTCGTGCTGCAGTTTCAGCCATGCAAGTAATTAATCTGTTTAAAATATGTAAAGAATCTGTCTCTAAATTTCATATTTGAAATCACCAGTAAAATCTGATAAGTGTCTTTTTGTTTACTAACACTCATATCATGACAAAAAGCTTTTTGTTTAGGCTGGAGCAGCCGACGAGGATGAGCGGTCATGAGCACACATCTCAGAACACTGACTGTTTCCATAGCTTCTAACCACAGATGTAGTGATGCATTAACTTTATCAATAAGTGATTCATTTAGAAGGTGGGACTTATTGAGCCATATTGCACGGCATCCCACTCATAGTAATATGCTTGCACCAGCTTTGTATATCTAAAGTCTTTGAAGTGATGCTTTTCAGTGTTCAAATTACTTGCACATATGCTAGCAAAATCGAGATGAAGGTATTGTTACGTTAGATTGAAAGAAAACTGAGGTGAGGACTCAAGTGCAGAAAGGAGTGTTTTTAATATAGCAAAAATAATCAAACAGAAAACAAAACCCACGATGGGGCAACCATAATCAAAACCACAACAACAACAACAATAACAACAACAACAACAACAACAACAACAACAAGACAAACCATAAACAGACCAAAACCAGAATCACAGGGGAACCGGGAGATGTAGACATGACAACAATCCAACATAGACCAACAAACACAAGGAGCTTAAGAAGGGTAAATAATCAAGGGGAAACAGGTGGGTGAAATCAAAGACTAATCAGATAACAAGGTGGAGGGATCAGACAATGACACAAGCACATGGCCTAAAATAACAAAACACTACATGTGCTACACAAGACAGGACAGGCGTACGGTATGTCAGCGAAATGCGTTATATGAAGTTTCATTAAATGAAGTTCCCTTATATGAAGTTCTCATCCCCTTTTTAAAGATCTCCAGCCTGCAGCTATATCTCGTTTGAGCTTCTACAAGAACAATTGAGGTTTATTTTTGATACGCAGCACATTTGAGAATCAACCTCATTGGTTCTTGCTGAAGCTCAAACGAGATGCGTAACACGAGAATGAACCTCATTGGTTCTTGCTGAAGCTCAAACATGTTGCATAACATGAGAATGAACCTCATTGGTTCTTACTGAAGCTCAAACGTGTTGCATAACACGAGAATAAACCTCATTGGTTCTTGCTGAAGCTCAAACGTGTTGCATAACACGAGAATAAACCTCATTGGTTCTTGCTGAAGCTCAAACATGCTGCGTACGAGAATGAACCTCATTGGTTCTTACTGAAGCTCAAAGCGTGTTGCATAACACGAGAATGAACCTCATTGGTTCTTACTGAAGCTCAAACGTGTTGCATAACACGAGAATAAACCTCATTGGTTCTTGCTGAAGCTCAAACATGATGCGTAACACAAGAATGAACCTCATTGGTTCTTGCTGAAGCTCAAACGTGTTGCATAACATGAGAATTAACCTCATTGGTTCTTGCTGAAGCTCAAAAGTGTTGCATAACGAGAATGAACCTCATTGGTTCTTACTGAAGCTCAAACGTGTTGCATAACACAAGAATGAACCTCATTGGTTCTTGCTGAAGCTCAAAGTGTTGCATAACACGAGAATGAACCTCATTGGTTCTTGCTGAAGCTCAAACGTGTTGCATAACACGAGAATGAACCTCATTGGTTCTTGCTGAAGCTCAAAAGTGTTGCATAACACAAGAATGAACTCATTGGTTCTTGCTGAAGCTCAAAAGTGTTGCATAACACGAGAATGAACCTCATTGGTTCTTGCTGAAGCTCAAACGTGTTGCATAACACGAGAATGAACCTCATTGGTTCTTGCTGAAGCTCAAACGTGTTGCATAACATGAGAATTAACCTCATTGGTTCTTGCTGAAGCTCAAACGTGTTGCATAACACGAGAATGAACCTCATTGGTTCTTACTGAAGCTCAAACGTGTTGCATAACACGAGAATAAACCTCATTGGTTCTTGCTGAAGCTCAAAGTGTTGCATAACACGAGAATGAACATCATTGGTTCTTGCTGAAGCTCAAGCGTGTTGCGTAACATGAGAATGAACCTCATTGGTTCTTGCAGAAGCTCAAAGCGTGTTGCGTAACATGAGAATGAACCTCATTGGTTCTTGCTGAAGCTCAAAGCGTGCTGCGTAACACAAGAATGAACCTAATTGGTTCTTACTGAAGCTCAAGCGTGTTGCATAACACGAGAATGAATCTCATTGGTTCTTGCTGAAGCTCAAACGTGTTGCATAACACGAGAATGAACCTCATTGGTTCTTGCTGAAGCTCAAACATGCTGCGTAACACGAGAATGAACCTCATTGGTTCTTGCTGAAGCTCAAACATGCTGCGTAACACGAGAATGAACCTCATTGGTTCTTGCTAGAATGAACCTCAAACAGACAAGTGCAACACTAGAATAAACCTAATTTAAAGGTTAATTATATAAAGCAATAAAGTCTGCTCAATTCATATGGATTGATTTATTTATGAACTTTTCTAAGTGTTAGAGTGGTAGTTGCGTAAATTGTGAGTGGAGGGACAAAAAAAAATATTTCGATTTGTGTTCCAAAAATGAATGAAAGTTTGGAACGACATGATAGTGAGTGATTAATGACAGAATTGTTATTTTTGGGTGAACTAACTGTTTAATGGTCCATATTACTACTCTTAGGAACTAATATACATCTTTTAGGGGTAGATACGGTACAAAGAGGGTGCTTCTCCAGTGACAAGCTGTTGTAGGCCTACCCCTAAAGGTACGATTTATGCACACTTTATTTGCACTTCATTGTTCATACATATCTTTAAAATATATTTGTGTAAGATACACTGTAATGCAATTATTAGTGCTGTGGAGCATAAAGTAGTTTTAACATGAATTAAGTCATATGTCCACAAACCTTCAGCTGAGTGCAGATGTTCACCGCCTGCAGTTTAACAGACCTTTTCTTACTGACTTTAAAATCCCAAGAGCAGAAAACCTTTAAAGCCAGGTTCCCAGTAGTCTTAAATATGCATAAACTCTTTCCGAATGATTTAGACATGCTGAAAAGAAAAAGAAAATCTCATTCAGTCATGGGATAAGCTAATGATGTGAAAATTAATTCAATCAGTAGAGAAAATAGACAAACCTGTAAACAAGCAATACACATGTGACAAACATGCCTGTTCCAATAGTAAAAATATACGCCAGGGGTATGTTGTAATTGTGAAGACACTTTTTAGTTTCAGCTTGGCAATTTCCACTTGTGGAGTTGGTATAGTGGCCATAAAACATCACAGAGTCTGTGAGAATACCCTTTGAGGAACAAAAATTACAACATTCGTGATATAAAGCAGAGCGTTTACTTAAATTGACAAGGAATGGAAGAGATTTCCCTTCCCCCCGCCCAATGAATCAGCTATGCCATAGAGGATCCAAAAAAACCCACATAAAAAACAGCGACCCTGATATAAAGCACTTGCTTTCTTAAAATATACATCCTTACCGTGCCAGTAAGCATCCAGAGGTCAGTGTGTTCATCTTTTGAAGGTGGAGGTGGATTTGAGATTTGTGGTAGGAGCAGGAAAAGGCTGTTGATGAGGAAGAGGAGGATGTTGTAGTGTAACAGTCTTCTGAGGAACTTGAAGTAGGACAGGACCCCAGTACCAAAGCGAGCACTGATGTTTTTAAGCACTTTCTGCCAGAGCTGTATGGATTTCTGCTGGGAGAGTCTACCTAACCAGCAACCACGCAAAACCTATGCATCAAAAGGAAGTGAAGGCAGGTTTAGTAAGAAGTGTTATTTTCAATATCAACCTCCAGAAATCTAAATTTAAAATATTTTAAAATGTCATTTTCAACTGTGATTTACACTGATCAGGCACAACATTATGACCACTGACAGGTTAAGTGAATAACACTTATTATCTCTTAATCACAGCACCTGTTAGTGGGTGGGATATATTGGTTGATATTGGTTGACCAAAGTTGATGTGTTAGAAGCAGGAAAAATTGTCAAGCATAAGGATTTGAGCAAGTTTGACCAGGGCCAAATTGTGATGGCTAGACGACTGGGTCAGAGCATCTCCAAAACTGCAGCTCTTGTGGGGTGTTCCCGGTCTGCAGTGGTCAGTATCTATCAAAAGTGCTCCAAGGAAGGAACAGTGGTGAACCACCGACAGGGTCATGGGTGGCCAAGGCTCATTGAGGCACGTGGGGAGTGAAAGCTGGCCCGTGTGGTCCGATCAAACAAACTGCTCAAGAAGTTAATGCTGGTTCTGATAGAAAGGTGTCAGAATACACAGTGCATCGCAGTTTGTTGCGTATGGGGCTGCATAGCCGCAGACCAGTCAGGGTGCCCATGCTGACCCCTGTCCACCGCTGAAAGAGCCAACAGTGGGCATGTGAGCATCAGAACTGGATCACAGAGCAATTGAAGAAGGTGTGCTGCTTACATCTTGGTGCCAGATACCACAGCACACCTTCAGGTGTCTAGTGGAGTCCATTCCATGAACGGTCAGGGCTGTTTTGGAAGCAAAAGTGGGACTAACACTAGCCTGGACCTACCAGACTCTCGTACATTTCATTTGTACAGAGAGTCTGGCCACTCTCCATTGACAAGCGTTAACTTCCTTGAAGGCGGGTACTATGTTGAAGTTTAAAACTATTGGATCTGCCCAGAGCTAGTGATACGTCACGACCAAACGTTAGTGATTGGTTATGGCAGATCCATAACCAATCGCTAATGTTTGGTTGTGACGTATCACTAGCGTTTGCCTTAACCAACTCCTTCACCACTAATGGACCGAGCTGGAAAATCAAACTTTATACCGCAAACCCAGACTGAAGGAAAATTAAAATTGAGCGGAAGTATGTAGGAGGGAGGGAGCCAGGCTAGACCAACACAATATTAGGTTTAATAATATTATAGGCCATAACTTTATGCCTGATCAGTGTACATGACACGTGTTTCCCAAATTCTGGTAACAGTGTCATAAACTCTTGTGAAATAAATTATGTTAAACAACTCAATTTACCTATACTTTATGTAATCTTAATGTTAATCTGAAAGTTATATGCAAAAAGACAGCCACCTTCAGAAAACAAGTTCGAAGCTGATGGCAGAACAGGGATTTGTTTGCAAAGAGAGGCTGTTCAGCCTCCCAACCACAGCACAAAGCTCTAAAAAAAAAAGTCAAATTCAGATAAGGTTACACAAAGACATTTTAACACAAAGACCACATGAATGATTGAATGAAAATAATTTTTAAAAGATGCATTAATGGGATATTAAAATCAGTACCTTATCTGACGTTTCTCAGCGACACTAAGGGGCATTTCACGCAACAGACGCACACGTTCACCAGCAGACAAATCTTGTAGTTTATTCAGCAGCTCCTCCTTTTGGGTCACTAGGACCAGGACAACAAAATCAGTGTCATTTTCCTGAGGTCCACTTTAATGTGAATAAAGTTTTCACCTAAACAATTGCACCATTTTCCTCTCTCTTTCTTGTTGCTATACAAAGTTATGTGATGAAACTCAAGATGGTGCAGGCGGATCGGTCCTAAAATCAATCTGTTTGCAATCACATCATTCTCTATAGGGCACAGCTGATTGGTTCCTGTGCTAGCCAATGAGCTCGCTGCTCAACCTTTAAATATTTGGTCAGTATTTGCTGTAGCAACTGCAGCACGATTTTCCAGCTCCACCTGTATAGATCTGCTATACGGGTAATTCTTACACTATATTGTACACAGCAGCGTGTCGCTCATATCACAAAGAATTTGATTCCTCATGATATGAGCCCTGTCTGATTGAAATGATTGGAATGGTGAATGTGTCAGGAACGGGTAAGTATAAAGGAGCGAGGACTCAAGAGCAGAAAGAAAAGCAGATTTTAATAAATAATAAAATAAAACAAACACAAACCAAATACCCACAAGGAGAAAACCAAACTTGACAAACTAAACATGAGGAGCAGGAACATGAAGCACGACAGGGAACAGAAGACATCAGACAACGATCCAGTCCAGGACTGCAAACACAAGGTGATTATAAAGGGAACAAACAAGGCAGTTCATGTGGGAGAACAGGTGGGGTGCTATAAATGATGTCACGTGTTTTTTAAGCCAAAACATTTTTTGTCCCATACAGCAAGCATCTCCTCACTATACGCTAGCTGTCTGTCCCCTGAACACACTGTAAAAAAAAATGCGGTCTCTGTAGTCAGCACAAGCTCCACAAATAGCAACAAAACAAACTTGGACAGTCTGGACAATGAAACATAATAAACAGTGCTCCAACCGTCAAGAATGAGTTGGGGGTGGTGGTTTGGGATTAGTGCACATGCACATGAAGGGGTGTGTGTAGAAGAGAGAAGCATTAAGAGGGAATTTTGAATTATATGATTTTGAAATGGCCGACACACAAACAAAGCGATGTTGTTTCTGATGAACAACTTGCAACGAAAAGGGAACAGGAGAAGGAACACGCAAAGTCCCGAATTTACATCGGAAAAGCCTTTGAAAGGTGGCGAGGACTCCGGCGGCAGAAGGGCTTCCGTTCATTACTTTTTTAGGAAGCACGGAGGGGAGGGGGAGGAGGAAGAGGAGGAGGGAGGGTCTAGCTAGCCTCTGTTTTGTTTGACAACACTTCAACAAGTCAACAAGAAGTTACATCACCCAGGATCGCTGAGAGCAGGGGATTTCAAACCTGTCCTGGAGGACCCCCAGCCCCACATTTTGTATGTCTCCCATATTTGATACACCCACTTCAGGTCTGGCAGTCTCTGCTAATAAGCTAATGAGTTGAATCAGGTGTGTTAGATGAGGGAGACATGCAAAATGTACAGTACTAGGGGTCCTCCAGGACAGGTTTGAAAACCACTGGCTTAGAGCACCTTAAATAATCAGGAAACAAGGTGGGCGGGGTTAGACAATAGACAAGAGAGCACATGGCACAAGGAACAGGTGACAAAACCATGTGCTCACACAAAACATGAGAAACATATGGCTAAAAGAGCCCGATCTCACGAAAATGCGTATCAATAGTACGAGTGTGCAATCTCGTAGAATGTATACGCCAAAACTCATTTTGGCGTGCACATGGTACGCCGTTTTTGGCGTGCATATGATACGCACTTTATGGCGTATTATATGTACGAACCCCACACCCCACCCTCACCCTACCCAAAAGCGTGTCATATATACGCCATAAAGTGCGTATCATATGCACGCCAAAAATGGCGTACCATTTGCACGCCAAAACTCATTTTAGCGTATACATTCTACAAGATTGCACACTCGTACTATTTACACGCATTGTCATGAGATCGTGTTGGGCTAAAAATGACAAAATACAAGACGTGTGCTTACACAAGACAAGACAAGACAGACATGTGACAATATGTTACTGCTGCAGACCGTCATCAGCGCATTCCTCCGGCTCTCTAAAGACATCCTGGTTTGCAGCGCAGGGAGTGGTGGAGACAGTGTTATGGGGTCTGCGTCTTCGCGATTTGGTGGATCGGCTCTGGCACTGGGAGAGCGCAGCTGTCTGATTCCATCCTGAGAAAAGGCATGGGTCAAAAGGGATTGTTAATGTGATTCTCTACACTGGTGTTACTCTGCTGTAGGACACCTGTGTGAACTAAAGGGAGAACTGACTTTATACACTAACATTCTTTTTTAGATTAAAAGAAATCGTCAGTTCAGAGGAAATTTCCAGAATCATTCACTGTGCACTTAATTATATTATATTTGAAGTGCATTTAAAATATTAAATAACACATGCTTGAAAATCTGAAAAAAAAGCACTTTGTTCAAAATGCAAAATGAAAAGTTTACATTTTAATATTGTTTTGATGTGCTTTAAATAAGTATACATATTTTGATGTGTTGACAATCATACTCTTGTAAAGCACATGTAAAGTACTTGAATTTTTAATTTAAAAATATACATTTTAAATGAACTAAACTGCAACTTCATTACAAACGCATAATCACAAATATATTTAAATACATAGGCGTTTCAATAGAAATTACATTATATATTTTTTTATCTTAAATGCTTGTCCTTAAATTCAGCAGCACACTTTAACAATATTTCAAAAACAAATCAAGTAAATATGAAATTACATATAAATACAGGTCCTTCTCAAAAAATTAGCATATTGTGATAAAAGTTCATTATTTTCCATAATGTAATGATAAAATTAAAAAATTAAACTTTCATATATTTTAGATTCATTGCACACCAACTGAAATATTTCAGGTCTTTTATTGTTTTAATACTGATGATTTTGGCATACAGCTCATGAAAACCCCAAATTCCTATCTAAAAAAAATTGCATATCATGAAAAGGTTCTCTAAATGAGCTATTAACCTAATCATCTGAATCAACTAATTAACTCTAAACACCTGCAAAAGATTCCTGAGGCTTTTAAAAACTCCCAGCCTGGTTCATTACTCAAAACCGCAATCATGGGTAAGACTGCCGACCTGACTGCTGTCCAGAAGGCCATCATTGACACCCTCAAGCGAGAGGGTAAGACACAGAAAGAAATTTCTGAACGAATAGGCTGTTCCCAGAGTGCTGTATCAAGGCACCTCAGCGGAAAGTCTGTGGGAAGGAAAAAGTGTGGCAAAAAACGCTGCACAACGAGAAGAGGTGACCGGACCCTGAGGAAGATTGTGGAGAAGGACCGATTCCAGACCTTGGGGGACCTGCGGAAGCAGTGGACTGAGTCTGGAGTAGAAACATCCAGAGCCACCGTGCACAGGCGTGTGCAGGAAATGGGCTACAGGTGCAGCATTCCCCAGGTCAAGCCACTTTTGAACCAGAAACATTGGCAGAAGCACCTGACCTGGGCTACCGAGAAGCAGCACTGGACTGTCGCTCAAATTTTGCATGTCATTTGTAAATCAAGGTGACAGAGTCTGGAGGAAGACTGGGGAGAAGGAAATGCCAAAATGCCTGAAGTCCAGTGTCAAGTACCCACAGTCAGTGATGGTCTGGGGTGCCATGTCAGCTGCTGGTGTTGGTCCACTGTGTTTTATCAAGGGCAGGGTCAATGCAGCTAGCTATCAGGAGATTTTGGAGCACTTCCTGCTTCCATCTGCTGAAAAGCTTTATGGAGATGAAGATTTTGTTTTTCAGCACGACCTGGCACCTGCTCACAGTGCCAAAACCACTGGTAAATGGTTTACTGACCATGGTATTACTGTGCTCAATTGGCCTGCCAACTCTCCTGACCTGAACCCCATAGAGAATCTGTGGGATATTGTGAAGAGAAAGTTGAGAGACGCAAGACCCAACACTCTGGATGAGCTTAAGGCCGCTATCGAAGCATCCCGGGCCTCCATAACACCTCAGCAGTCATTTCTGCAAAAGGATTCCCGACCAAGTATTGAGTGCATAACTGAACATCATTATTTGAAGGTTGACTTTTTTTTATTGAAAAAACTTTTCTTTTATTGGTCGGATGAAATATGCTATTTTTTTGAGATAGGAATTTTGGGTTTTCATGAGCTGTATGCCAAAACCATCAGTATTAAAAAAATAATAGATCTGAAATGTTTCAGTTGGTGTGCAATGAATCTAAAATATATGAAAGTTTAATTTTTATCATTACATTATGGAAAATAATGAACTTTTATCACAATATGCTAATTTCTTTAGAAGGACCTGTATGTACTTAAGTCCTAAGTGGGTCAAAAACAATATTAAAAATTTTTTTTTTTGCAAAATAACGAACACAAACATGATGCGCAATCTGCAGCCTCTCAATGCTGTTCATTCAGCTAGTCTTCAGAAAATGAACTGTAGCTTAGTGAATACTTGTCACACAGACATGAGACACATGTCTAAATAAATGTCAGGTTTTAAATAATGTAAATCAAGTCGCAAACAAATATTCTCTGTTTATGTAATCTGTTTGAAAAGAGGGATGTCAGTTGTTTGCGAGCCTCTTCATTAGTGTTAATGTAACCATGCCCACAGAGTGTGCATCTGTTTGAGATTCAAATACTGACGCTATCCATGTGAACAGAGTCAACACCCAAATAAATGCCTCAAGATTAGATACAGAGATAGTCCATGTACTTTACATCGATTTGAGACGCGGTGAGGAAAAATCCTGGAATAATTTACCTCAGAAGAAAAGCTGTTTATTTCTAAGGGCAACGGATTAGTTTATTCTGTTAGTGTCTGTGGATATTAAACTTCAAAGACATAAAATGTCATAGACGACATAAAATTTTTTAGACAAGATTTCTTTGTAAGGTGTACAAATCCATGGAAGATGAAACATTCCCTCACTGATAGAACGACTAGGCATGGAGGACAGGACCCTCTGCGTTGAAGAGGACCAGCTATTCCTCTGCAGGGTATTTGTGAGTTTTGGCTCACGGTAATTCTGTGCTTCTAGGTCTTCTTGATCCAAACTTGTCAGATCAACTATAAGTAAAAAAAAGAAAAAAAGAAAGAAAGTTATTACTTCCCTCCTTTCTTTTTTTATGGTATTCACACCAGGCTGTCTGTATGCCATGTGCCCACATCTCACTGCTCTGTGGGAACTCCTAACAGCTTCCAACTCAATCAGGTCTTCATCTTCATCTCCACCAGGAATCGTCTCCATGATCAGGGATGCAGTCATCCAGACTTTCTAGAGCTGTGTGCATCAGAGTAGAAACTGTTGTGATGATGGGTCATTATCAGGAATTAACTTCTTTATTAAGGTGCAATATTTGCCAGAGGATGTCTTACTTAAATAAACCACATGGATGAGGCATAAAAGCAAAAACAATGTGTAATCAAAACTTAAACGCATACCTCAGGTCTAATTCCTCTAGTATTCCTCAATCTCATTATAAAAATTATAATAATTATAAAAAGAGATTATTTACTGAATCTCTGACTGAATAAGTGCAATTCACTTTTATTCCTCAAGGAGGCATTGTCTGAAAACAATGATGAAGTGACGTTTCACTCATAGTTACCGCAGGCAGAAAACAAAAGAATAGGAAGAATCATCGAGTTTGTCTACCCTTAAAAAAGAAGCACACTTCATTGAACTGAATGCGGTTTTAGTGTACTTAAAGCTGCAGTCCGTACTTTTTTCCTCTCGTCGCATGTTTGAAACCTGCAATTGCAGTTATTTGCGGAGTTATCATCTGTAGGCAAGTTGTGCATCGGCACAGCTCCTCTGCGCAGATGAATCTAATATTTTGAGGAGATTGTGTGGCTGTCAGATGTTCGCCGCACCGGTATACTGTACTTCAATCACAAACCCTGCCCATCTTGGATGTATAACCTAAATAAGAATTTTCACCGGAAAATGTAATCTGAACATATAACAGGTCTGGCACTTTTGGGAACAAAACATTACAATAAATCGCACTACGAATAGTGATTAAATCTACAGATCGCTCACATTGCATCAAACCATGCAAATTATTATTATTGTTATACTTTGTTCTTAAATTGTTGATGTTAACAGCATCAGCATTGTGTGACTACGTGTATTTAGTGTGTCTAATCTTTGGGTTTTGTCTTCGGGTAAATCTCCAGTTGTCACTGATTATGTAATTTGGACCTTTATGGATTACAATCCACCATCAAAATTATGTTTAATTACTCCAGCTGCTGTGAGAAGAAGCTATAAATGATCCGCTGAAGAACATGCTCCTCACGTGTGTTACTACTACAAGCCAGACTCTTTCTTTATGTTTACAGACGTGACGTAATGACGCAAAGACATGCTTGAATTTCCCGCGGAAATCCACCATACCACTTTAATTATAACACATTATTACAAGCTTACCGTTGTGAATCGGCTACGGTAAGGAGATAGTTTTGAACACTGGCTTGTTGTGTACTTGCTCAAAAATGTATTTTGGATCATTTTTAACCAAAAAAAGTTACGGACTGCAGCTTTAAAAATTAAAAGTACGTTTGCTTGGTTTTAAAAATATGTGCTTGCAGATAATATAATTAGTGTTGTAGTCAAGACCACCTAGTCCAAGACCAAGTTGAAACCAAGACAAAGGGAGGTCAAGACCAGACCAGCACTCCTTAAATTCATAAAGATCAACATTACCACCTTAGAAACAACCAAGCAGCAACCTCCCACGGTCCCTATTGAAGACACTACGGAAGTGACTTAAACTGCAACTTATCGACTGGCTGCTATAGGCCATAAAACTATCCCCTCAATGTTAAAATGCACAAATTTACAGCAGAAAAAAACAAAACAAACAAAAAAAAAACATGTTTACAGACTGGTACAAAAAGTGTTTTTTTGCAACAGTTTCTTGAACTTTTGTGAGCATTCACTTCGGTGACACAATCCCATCCTTCATTAATTTATAAACTGGCACAATAAATAAATCAAATTGGAAATAAGTTATTGATTGCATCTGAGGTTTTACATTCACTCACATTAATGATGTTAAAAAATAAATCAGTCAATGCACCGGTAATTTAGTGATATCCCAGTCTTGACAGGTCTTGAAACAAAATCCAGAGTCCTCTTTGTCTGAGACCGAGTACAAATGTGGTCGAGGCATGATCAAGACCTACAACACTAAATATGCAATAATTTAGGATTATTAACAAAACAATAGGCCACTAAGAGTATGCTACATATAGAAAAGTACACTTTCACGGCCGTTTCTTAGCACACTTAAGCACACTTTAAAATTGTGGACTTTGTAATAATGTCACATTAAAAGTTTTACTTTAATATACATTTCACTTTAGTATACATATACAAACTCATTATGTTTAAGAATATTTTGTTGGGTTTTAAAGATGCACTCATTTTGATGTGTTGACTAAAAGCGCATGTAAAATACTTAAATGTACTAAATTACAACTTCATCATTACAAATTACATTAAAGTATGTTTTAGTTTGCCATAGATGCTTGTCAATTCGACAGTAACTTTAAGAAATAATTGCATATAATATAATATAATATAATATAATATAATATAAACTACATTGGACTGCAGTTAACATGCAATCATATGTCTGAAAACATTACATTATGTTCACACTGAAGTACATTCCTTCAAAGTATATTTCCGTGATATTCTTGCTGTACAGCTCATTTTAGTTTACATCAAACCCCTTTAACAACACTCCTCTTAGACAGAGAAGGCACATCTGACAGCTGTCCGAAGACAAATACCAACAATTGATATACTCACCTAAACTGTCGCTGGTATACAGAGTTTCAAATTCAGCGGCTCATAGTTTAACATTACGCATTCTGGGAGTGAGCAGAAGCACTTCACAGTTGACAGACTGCATACAAAGTGACAAACCACAGTCACCCTGCAAGGGAGGAAGAACACGTTTTTTCTTTTTTTTGGTTGCATTGGTACTATTTTCTTAAGCACTACTCTTAGTACTACTCACCACACAGATCAGCAGATATACACTTTTTAAAAACATGTTAGAACAATACAAATGTAATCTATATAAAGCTTTCATTTACATAACCGCCTTTCATAATGCTGAAATTTTGATATTTTCTCTTGTCTATCATTTGATTCAACTTATCTTAACGGTCAATCAAAATTAATCTATATATTTCAATAGATTCTTTAAATATAGATTCAGCTGGTTTGCATTTTCTGAAACAGATAATATTTGCAATTTGTGAGCAAACCAGAGAACAATCAACGCCTGTATGCGTCAGAGATGCATATGGAGAGAGACATGTCACATTTCAGTATGTGTGATACTGTAAACCGTCGTAGAGACAGCCAACTTCCTGTAACTATAGTACAGATTCAGTCACATTGTAAAGTGAAAATTTTTTACTGTATCGGCAGATAAGACCTAGCCTGACAAGCCAGACCCACATCAAGATGTTGGGTCTGGAAACTCCCTATTGACAGGGCTCAAGCCGAGGGGCGGGATAAACGGTTGTCTTTCAAATCCCTCTGCATGCATTTGGATAGCGCCATAAGCGCCACAACCAACCAGAGCGAAGAAGAAGGTGAAGCCGAGCTGACGTTAGTTGATAGACTTTCGCCGTATCCGGTCGGCAAAACTCCGAACACATCTCGTTGGTTGCCCTTGAAGTCCATAATATGGAGAAAAATCCTGGAATGTTTTCCTTAAAAAACTTAACGAAAAGACATGAACATCTTGAATGAGATGGGGGTGAGTAAAATATCAGGAAATTTAACAGGTGTGGATTGATTAAAAAACTATGAGCAGTGTTGGGGGAAGTTACTTCAATACAATATTGCATTACTCCCTAAAAGTAACTAATTGCATTAATGTGTTACATTACTTTTGTGATTTAATTTTTTTTTCTCATCTGGCCTGGGCTTGCATTTTTTTTTTTTTTTTTACAAATATACACTCACTTAAAGGATTATTAGGAACACCATACTAATACTGTGTTTGCCCCCTTTCGCCTTCAGTACTGCCTTAATTCTACGTGGCATTGATTCAACAAGGTGCTGAAAGCATTCTTTAGAAATGTTGGCCCATATTGATAGGATAGCATCTTGCAGTTAATGGAGATTTGTGGGATGCACATCCAGGGCACGAAGCTCCTGTTCCACCACATCCCAAAGATGCTCTATTGGGTTGAGATCTGGTGACTGTGGGGCCATTTTAGTACAGTGAACTCATTGTCATGTTCAAGAAACCAATTTGAAATGATTCAAGCTTTGTGACATGGTGCATTATCCTGCTGGAAGTAGCCATCAGAGGATGGGTACATGGTGGTCATAAAGGGATGGACATGGTCAGAAACAATGCTCAGGTAGGCTGTGGCATTTAATCAATGCCCAACTGGCACTAAGGGGCCTTAAATGTGCCATCATGCATAGGTCAAGAAAATACGATCATATAACACCAATTTTATCATCTCTACACTGGTTACTTATTAAGTTCCGTATCAATTACAAAGTATTGCTACTGACCTATAAAGCCCTAAATGGTTTAGCTCCAGTGTATTTAACGGATCTTCTATCGCCCTACAATTCATTGCGCTCTTTAAGATCACTAAACTCGAGGCTTCTGGTCATTCCTAGGATATCTAAGTCCACTAAAGGAGGGAGGGCATTTTCACATTTAGCTCCTAAACTCTGAAAAAGTCTTCCTGATATTGTTCGAGGTTCAGACTCGCTGTCCCAGTTTAAAACTAGATTAAAGACGCATCTCTTTAGCCAAGCATTCACATTATAATTACCTTTTATACTACAGTTAAATCGGATCAAAAGCATTAATATTCTGAACAGCAGCTATGCTAATTATTTCCCATCTGCTTTTCTGTTATTATCTCGGGACACTAGTCCCGAGGTAAATAGTTGGTCAGCTCCAGTTTGTATCCAGCCACTCATGGAGACTTCAAATGCCCCAACACCTGTGAAGAGACGACTCGACGCCTGTGAAGAGACGACTCAATGCCAGCGCTGTTATGGCCTAAATTAATACATGATTGATTAACTTTTTCTAACATTTTTCAATGTACATTTATGAAATGCACTTTCTGTAAAGCTGCTTTGAAACAATGTGTATTGTGAAAAGCGCTATACAAATATATTTGAATTGAATATATATTTGAATTATTTCTGAATGTAAATTTGGAATTTCAAATAGTAAGAAATAAATTATTGATATCAGCATCTGAATCTGAATGGCAGCCATGGTGACATAAAGATTTGAAAAAAATTGTACAATTTGCTTGACAGATTTTGACAACTAGTTCAACATTTTTGTATGTAATAATGACTCAAGCAATGATTAGTTTTATATTGAATGACTATTCAGCATTCACAAGTATAGTTCATTTTGACTGACATGACAAAAGCAAATAATGTTATAAAACAGCAGAGAGTTGTGAGAAAGCAATTGATGCATGTCCAAAAGCATTTGCAATTTGTTGGAAGGAATGAGAAACTGCTATTATGATGTGCACAAATGACTAAATGTGGAAGAGGTTGAACTAAATGTTGTGCAAATGTAAATAGTGATGTGAGAAATGCGCCAAAGCGACTGAGAAAAACTGTAATTACATCATGCATATTTGTCTTATTTAACATGTAATTTTTGCAGGTTTGTGTAAAATTCAGAGTTTTCCTTTGACTATTTTTAATCATATGGAGGAATACTGAATGAGTTTTTGTGCAGACAAGATGAGAAAATGATCAGATTTAGTCAAGAACTACAATATCCATCAGGTTCACACACAACACCTCTGCACTTACTCATGATTCCTCTCAACATGTGAACAAGTGAGCTGCCTTTCAGTAAATCAAATATCTTCTTTTGCATTCCACTGAAAAAAAGAAAAGAAAAAGAAATAGGCTTGGTAAATATGAGGGTAAATGACTTATGAATAATACATTTTTGGGTGAACTAGTCCCTTAGGTTAAAAGGATAGATTAATAGCGCCACCTAGAGGCCTAAATTTATTAGTACATACAGGTCCTTCGAAAAAAATTAGCATATTGTGATAAAAGTTCATTATTTTCCATATTGCAATGATAAAAATTAAACTTTCATATATTTTAGATTCACTGCACACCAACTGAAATATTTCAGGTCTTTTATTGTTTTAATACTGATGATTTTGGCATACAGCTCATGAAAACCCAAAATTCCTATCTCAAAAAATTAGCATATTTCATCCGACCATTAAAGAAAAGTGTTTTTAATACAAAAAGTCAACCTTGAAATAATTATGTTCAGTTATGCACTCAATACTTGGTGGGGAATCCTTTTGCAGAAATGACTGCTTCAATGCGGCGTGGCATGGAGGCAATCAGCCTGTGGCACTGCTGAGGTGTTATGGAGGCCCAGGATGCTTCGATAGCGACCTTAAGCTCATCCAGAGTGTTGGGTCTTGCGTCTCTCAACTTTCTCTTCACAATATCCCACAGATTCTCTATGGGGTTCAGGTCAGGAAAGTTGGCAGACCAATTGAGCACAGTAATACCATGGTCAGTAAACCATTTACCAGTGGTTTTGGCACTGTGAGCAGGTGCCAGGTCGTGCTGAAAAACAAATCATCATTTCCATAAAGCTTTTCAGCAGATGGAAGCATGAAGTGCTCCAAAATCTCCTGATAGCTAGCTGCATTGACCCTGCCCTTGATAAAACACAGTGGACCAACACCAGCAGCTGACATGGCACCCCAGACCATCACTGACTGTGGGTACTTGACACTGGACTTCAGGCATTTTGGCATTTCCTTCTCCCCAGTCTTCCTCCAGACTCTGGCACCTTGATTTCCAAATGACATGCAAAATTTGAGCGACAGTCCAGTCCTGCTTCTCTGTAGCCCAGGTCAGGCGCTTTTGCCGCTGTTTCTGGTTCAAAAGTGGCTTGACCTGGGGAATGCGGCACCTGTAGCCCATTTCCTGCACACGCCTGTGCACGGTGGCTCTGGATGTTTCTACTCCAGACTCAGTCCACTGCTTCCGCAGGTCCCCCAAGGTCTGGAATCGGTCCTTCTCCACAATCTTTCTCAGGGTCCGGTCACCTCTTCTCGCTGTGCAGCGTTTTTTGCCACACTTTTTCCTTCCCACTGAGGTGCCCTGATACAGCACTCTGGGAACAGCCTATTCGTTCAGAAATGTCTTTCTGTGTCTTACCCTCAATGATGTCAATGATGGCCTTCTGGACAGCAGTCAGGTCAGTCTTACCCATGATTGCGGTTTTGAGTAATGAACCAGGCTGGGAGTTTTTAAAAGCCTCAGGAATCTTTTGCAGGTGTTTAGAGTTAATTAGTTGATTCAGATGATTAGGTTAATAGCTCGTTTAGAGAACCTTTTCATGATATGCACATTTTTTGAGATTTTGGGTTTTCATGAGCTGTATGCCAAAATCATCAGTATTAAAACAATAAAAGACCTGAAATATTTCAGTTGGTGTGCAATGAATCTAAAATATATGAAAGTTTAATTTTTATCATTACATTATGGAAAATAATGAACTTTTATCACAATATGCAAATTTTTTGAGAAGGACCTGTACATTCAGTACAGTGTTTTGAAAGAGTAATTAAAAAGACAATAAACAAATGAATTATTATTTAAAGTTTAAAACATTGTAACAGTTGAAGTTTCTTTGAATGAGTCACTACAGATTGAGGCCACGTGGTCCTTCAAACAATAGTTAGATCACAGAGCTCTAGCTGTGTAAACTGAGGCAGTCCTTGTGTGCAGAGCGATGAAGCTTCAGGCCCACACCCAAACAAACAGCAGAACACTGGAAAACTCCTACACTCATAAATATTTAAACCTGCTAATGCCATGTGTCAAATAGGGAACTGAACAAAGTCAAAACCCTGTACCCCCCCCTGTGAGAAACCGTGTTTCTCTCCGGTAACACTCCTGAAGGATGTTTTAGATGTTAAACCAAATACAGTTTAAGATAGATAGATTGAACAATATATTGAAAGATTGAACGAAAGAATAAATGATAGATTGAACAATAGAACAAAAGATAGATAGATGGATAGACAGAATGATTAGATTGAAGGATTGAATGATACAATAAATTATAGATAGATGATAGATGATTGATAGATAGATAGATAGATAGATAGAAATAGATAGATAGATAGATAGATAGATAGATAGATAGATAGATAGATAGATAGATAGATAGATAGATAGATAGATAGATAGATAGATAGATAGATAGATAGATAGATAGAAATAGATAGATAGATTGACTGAATGATATATTGAACAATAAATGATTGATTGAACGATAGATAGATAGATAGATAGATAGATAGATAGATAGATAGATAGAACGATTGATAGATAGATAGAATGATGTATAGAAAGATTGAATAATACAATAAATGATAGATTGAACAATAGATAGATAGATTGATTGAACGATAGAATAAATGATAAATTGAATGATAGAATAAATGATAGACTGAATGATATATAGATAGATTGAAAGATTGAACGATAGAATAAATGATAGATAGATAGATAGATAGATAGATAGATAGATAGATAGATAGATAGATAGATAGATAGATAGAATGGATGATAGATTGAAAGATTGAATGATAGAATAAATGATAGATTGAACAATAGATAGATATATTGATTGAAAGATAGAATGCATGATGGATTGAAAGATTGAACTATACAATAAATGATAGACTGAACAATAGATAGATAGCTAGATAAATAGAAAGATTAAACCATAGAATAAATGATAGATTAATTGAATGATAGATAGATAGATTTAACGATAGATTGAACGATAGAATAAATGATAGATAGATAGATAGATAGATAGATAGATAGATAGATAGATAGATGATAGATAGATAGATAGATAGATAGATAGATAGATGATAGATAGATAGATAGATAGATAGATAGATAGATAGATAGATAGATAGATAGATAGATAGATAGATAGATAGATAGATAGATAGATAGATAGATAGATAGATATAGATTGAATGTTAGATTGAATAATAGATTGAACGATAGAATAAATGATAGATTTAACAATAGAAGCGATAGATCATAGATAGAACGATAGAGCGACAGCTAGATAGATTGAAGGATAGATTGACGATAGAATAAATCATAGATAGATAGAAAGATTGAACGATAGAATAAATGATAGATAGATAGATAGATAGATAGATAGATAGATAGATAGATAGATAGATAGATAGATAGATAGATAGATAGATAGATAGATAGATAGATAGATAGATAGATAGAAAGATTGAACAATATAAGAATGTTAGAATGAAAGATTGAATAATAGATTGAACGATAGAATAAATGATAGATTTAACAATAGAATGATAGAACGATAGATAGATGGTTACTAAGGTGTTAGGTTGTTTGACATGCAGTAATAACTGACTGCCTGTTGGGAATGTATTGACGTGACGTGTACTTCCTTGAAGGGCGGCGCACTACTTTCAGGAAACAAGTGTGAAAGTATAGCGTTTTATCAAGCTGGACAGTTCGCCGAATCTGTCACCAACAAAGACGGGCTAGAGTCGCAGAAACGCGGACATGGAGTCGAGTGCTTACGGTGCATCGCTGGCTGGTGGAGCCTTTGATATCTGGAGCTTTATAAAGCAACCGCAGACTATCGTCCGGCTGTTCAGTTGGGTGAGAGATCATCAAAGTCATCGTTAGCTAATCGAGCTAGTGTTCCTGCTAGAAGAAAGTTGATCATATCCCTAATGGCCTCAAACTGTGCTGTAGTTGAGCAGAGTTTAGTCGCAAAACGAAAAATGCTGCTGTCATAAGTTGCAAAGCACAGCCCATATGACTCAGTTTGGGAGTTTGTTGTTGTGGTTGGCCTCATGTGACTGTCAACACGGATCAAATCATCCAGATGTCATGTCAACATTAGCTCTACCGTCTTTTAATACTTTGCAGCTAGTTTGCGTGTTTTCTTTCTTTCTTTAGTAAAATTATTTATTCATCATAACCAGTGTTAATACTACGTAATCTGATTACTTTTCCCTTGACAAAGTAAACTAAGGGATTTATCTTAATATTTTTGTCATTTACAGTTTCTTCTAAGACTATAGAACAACTCCATAACAATAGTGGCTTTAACATCAAATTTCAATGTTAAAATGTATGTTTTTAATGTTTACACACGTTGGTCAGCTCAAGAATAAGTTATACAATTTAATATTATTTATTGGAAAGCATTAAAAGAGCATGTCTTTCATTGTGTTGTTCAACTTGTTGAGGTTGATATGGGATTTAGAAAGTAATACTCTAT
This sequence comes from Gobiocypris rarus, assembly GCA_023029165.1. NCBI lineage: Eukaryota > Metazoa > Chordata > Actinopteri > Cypriniformes > Gobionidae > Gobiocypris > Gobiocypris rarus. The sequence goes on along the minus strand of CM040934.1, from coordinate 498,595 downwards.
AGAGAGTAATTCGTACAGCACTGCTGAAGATGTAAATTAGAATTAGTAGCTAGTAATAATAACTTTTTTTTAGATTAAATTACCCAACACTGATCACAACTACTGTACATTACATCTTACAGTACATGGCAGTATTTACGTTTTAGCCACACTTTAAAGTGCATGAATGTCATTGCATTTCACAGTTTTAATGTCTTTAAAGTCACCATGAAATCAAAATGGCCAATTATTATTTTTCTATGGAATATTACTGTGTTTATAAATTATTTATCTGTACATATTTTTTAATCAAAATAACTTCCCCTCCCATCTGGGGGGTATTCCAGAAAGCAGGTTATGTGACCTACCCAGGTATGTTTAAGAGTAGTTAAGCGGATAACCTCAACTTTCGGTTCCAAAAACAGAGGTAACTTTCAGGGTATGTAAGTAGCCAAAGCAACTCACTGTTTGAACATAACCTGCTCCGGAGCAGCTCATGATCCAGGGTTAGTTTGCTTAAGAGGTATTCAGATACGTGTTATATAATTCATATAGTTAAATTAATAAAACTCAATGTGTTATATAGTTACAGTTATAATATACAATATTATATATTAATTCTAAAGCACTATTATAACAAGGTGATGTTTAAATGTTAATTCAATTCAAATGTATTATTTATTTTATTGTCATCTCACATGGATCTGCATTCAATTAATTAGCATCAAACAAACAATATAATCATTTTGCTCAGTGAAAATTAAGAGATTGAAAAAAATGATTGCACAACCATCAAATAGGTGGCGATGTGCACTAAGTAGGTTATGTAACTCGCCATTAAACAAAAGAAGAAGAGGAAGTAGAATGGCGTGCTCTTTCTTAGCGTCTGTTTCCATGGTGAATCATTGATCGTCGCTTTGTTGAGAATGTTTTGTAATTCAACCGGGAACATACTCTGAGTTGTCTGAATTTACTCACGGACGCATTTTTGAAACCAGCATACCTCGAGTAAGCAAGGGTTGGGTTAATCAACCAAGAGTTCAAGGTATATGTGATGGTAAGTTAACCTTGCTTTCTGGAATACCCCCCTGTTTTCTGATGATGTTTACTGGCACGAGGAAAGGACAATAATCTGTCAATCACATGAGAATAGCAATCCAATCAATTCCCCATGGATACATTCAAGCCCCGTCCTACATTTATTCTTTTTGAGAAGCCGTTTCACTCGGATATACGTCACAATTGAGACTATCACAGCTTCTGTTTCACGTCGACTTTGAGAAATATAGTAAAAGCACACTTTTCATGCACTTGAATCTTTAGGCAGATACCCAAATGCAGGCCTAATTCTGGTTACTCTATTGTGTGCTTTACTGTTTGTTTGGTTACTACTCTTTTCTTTCTTTTTTTATAACCAAAGTAAACATCTTGTGAAAGCGTCATACCTCCTGTTCGGCATGACAGTGTTGTGAACTTCTGTTTTAAAGGAATATGCTGACTTTTTCACCGTATCCCCCAGCCTTAGGTCCATACATACCATTCTAATGCCATAACTCTGTCTGATGCACCCAGCGCTAGCCTAGCTTAGCACAAAGACTGGAGGTCCATCTAGTCCACTGCTCATTAAGGGACAAAATAACGCCAACATTTTCCTATTTACATGTTGTGATGTGTATAGTTACAGCGTGTACTAAGACCGACGGAAAATGGAAAATTGCATAATGGCTAAGAACTATACTCTCATTCCTGCGTAATAATCAAGGACCTTTGCTGCCATACCATGGGTGCAGCGGCGCAATGATATTATGCAGCGCCTGAAAATAGTCCTTATCTAAATTATCTGTATGGACTTATATAAATCTGGGGGATACAGTGAATAAGTTGAAGTCCCAAAAACTTGTGTTCGTTTAATATATGCAGTGCTCTCAATAGCAGTTTCTTTGGTGTGTGTGTGTGTGTGTGATTTGATTTGTTATTGAAGAGAGTCTGTCGTTGTCCCTAATTCTGCCTCTTTTTCTTTCCATCGCAGCTCTTCTCCATAGTGGTGTTTGCTACCATCCTTTCTGAAGGCTACATCAATAAACCGACTGAACAAGAAGCTAAATGCATGTTCAATGAGACCGAGAGTGCTTGCAGCTTTGGAATTGGTATCGGGATTTTAGCTTTTCTCGCCTGTGTTATCTTTATTGTGCTGGATGCCCTCTTCCACCAGATAAGCAATGCCAAAGAGAGGAAATACATTGTCTTGGCTGATCTTGTTTTCTCTGGTAAGAAGTATTACAGGTTTTTTTGGCATCAATGTCTAAGAGCCACTTATTTGCTTCGATCTAAAACCAAGAGAGCTTGAAAGCCCAGTTCCCACTGCCAGCAACCTGCAGCAATAAATTAATTCGTTTTCATTGTGAGAGCCTGCGTTCACGACTGTTGGCAGCTAGACGATGACAAGTCAAAGTTTCACTTTAGGCAGCGGCTTTTTGCACTCAGTGAAAGTTTTCCGAAAACAGCAACCTTGCTTTTGATATGAAACTTTTCTATGAAGTCTCAGCTTTCAAATTTGAATAAATACGCATAACAGAACGCAGTATCCGGTTACTGAAACCGGACTTTTTTGAAAACTCCGGGCAGGGTGAAGATTTTTAGAAACTCCAGTTACAGCGTTGTCGTGTAGATGGTGAAACTGGAGATTTCAGCTTTTAAAGTTGAAGTGTGCGCCGTTCTCTCCTTTGTTTCAAATTTTGCACGTTATCTCTTTTGATTTACATGAGTCGAGTCTATGCGGTAGCTGCACCCTGCACCTGTGTATATACAGTCACCTGTCACTGAGTCCAAAGTAAAGGAACTTGTATAAGGGTTTCACTGAGCCCATGGCATCCCTCAGTGCTATGTGCATCGGTGCCGTGGATGGGACCCATGTGGAAATCAGGCAGCCAATCATAGAGTGGTTTTGCGTTCTCATGTGGACAGAGATTTTTTTAAAAACCGTGCTTGTGTGGACGCGATTGTTTTTTTAAAACGGAGGAGGAAAAACTCAGGTAATAAAAATACCCGTATACGTGTGAACTAGGTCTTAGTTAAAGCCAGAGACAACATTTACAGCATCGTTTTATTCGGGAGAGGTATGGAGAGGCAACATTAATGTTTTTATTGTTTTCCTACTGATTGTTCACATTCATACTTTCATGTCGGGGTCCTGATCACTCTGTCGGGGTTTATTCTGCGATAACAACCGTCTGGATGTACATTATCCCGCTTATTACACGGCTACTTGTCTCAGACATGAAATATTATTGTTTAAATTGAGTTTAAATATTGTATTAGCTCTTACGCAAAGCTTCCGTGAAGAAAAACAGTTCCAAACTGCTTTAAATCTATTACTGAAGATTTTTTTTTACCATATATGTTGAAATTAATGCAATGCTAAAAGGGATAGTTCACCCAAAAATGAAAATGACCCCATGATTTACTCTCCCTCAAGTCATCCTAGGTGTATATGACATTCTTCTTTCAGACGAATACAATCAGAGTCATAAGTCCTGGCTAATCCAAGGAAGCAATAGTTGTAGCTGTTTTTGAAGTCCATGAAAAATGCACCTGTCCATCAAATAACGTGCTCCACACAGCTCCGATTGGTTAATAGAGGCCTTCTAATTTGAATCAATGCGTTTGTGTAAGAAACATATCCATATTTAAAACTTTATAAGTCTCACTAACAAAAAGCGCCTATTATTTTATATATATTACATAAAATAATGGCGCATTTTGTCAGTGAGACTGTATATGTTTAAAAATATATATATATATATAATTTTTGATATTAAATGAAATTATAAATGACATTTATAAATTATGTTTTTTCTTCCATGGAGCTCATCACAGTGCATTCTGGGATTGCCTTCCCTATGAAGGAAACATGTGATGAAGCATTTGAATTTGCCATCTTTCTTCATGTCTAGAGCACACATATGATGACTTAAAGATTTAGTTCACTTCAAAATGAAAATGTTGTGATATTTTACTCACCCCCATCTAATCCAAGGTGTTTGTGTCTTTTTTTTTTTAGTTGAAAAGAAACTGAGTTTTTGAGGAAAACATTCCATGATTTTTCTCCATATTATGGACTTCAATGGCAACTAACGATCCAAATCAATGCAGTTTCAAAGGAAGGGCTTCAGATGCTCTGCACGATCACAGGCGAGGAATAGGGATTTTACTAGCCAAACCATCGGTCATTCTCTAAACATTTTTTTAATGATTGTACTTGTTAACCTAAATTGCTCATCTTGCGCTGCTCTTTGCGTAATCATGTCGGAAATGTAACGCTAGAGATAAGCAGAAGTACCCCCAAGTGACGTGAAGATTAATATAAACGCCCTTTACAAAAAGCACTTCAACTTCAAAATCGTCCGACACGTTGTTTTACCTTTTTTTTTGCTAAAGGCCGTTTGTATTAGTCTTCGCATGTGCATTTTTTTAAACACAGGGCGGTACTTCTGCCTACATCTAGCGTGATCACTTTCCGAGCAGCGTGAGATTAATTTTTTAGCTATCGTTTTGCTAGATAAGACCCTGTTCCTCGTCTGTGATCGTGCAGAGCCTCTGAAGCGCTTCCTTTGAAACTGCATTGATTTGGACCTTCAACCGTTGGATGCCATTGAAGTCCATTATATGGAGAAAAATCCTGGATTGTTTTCTCAAAAAACGTAATTTCTTTTCGACTGAAGAAATAATGTTGGATGAGATGGGGGTAAAATGTCAAGAAATGTTCATTTTGAAGTGAACTAATCCTTTATTACTCACTCCCTCTGCCCCTGCTGGACTGTGTTCAGATTATATTATTTGGGTCCAAACCACAGTGCGTGGCCCGTTGTAATAATGACGGTGGCGAGAAGGCGGAAATATGCATAGCGTTGCTCACCTCACTTCTATATATATATTTTTTAACCATTGACTTTGTTTCAAAAGCGTCAGAATGAACGTACTGCAAATCAGTCACGTCAGTCACCCTCGCCAGGAAAATGAGTGAAACGCACACAAACTCACATTTTTATCAAATCATATATCATTAATAGCGGTTCACTTCCGTGATTTAGTACGATTGCGTTCACAATCAGCAGCGAACCGTACCGGAGTTCACATGAACCGAACCCCAGACCACCTTTTCAAACGGACGGTTTGCGGATGCACACCAGGGTTCGATACCGAACTCTGATGTCAGTCGAACCCTGGTGTGCACCTCACAACTTTCCCCAGGAACTATTGAACTGACGTATTAAGTTTCTCTCCCGTTTCTCATCAGGTGTGGGCGTTCCTGTGGTTTGTGTGTTTCTTCCTAGCCAACAAGTGGTCTAACACTGTACAAACCGCCGTCCCGGCTGATGCCGCTCGAGCTGTGGTGGCCTTTTCCTTCTTCTCCACTGCCACCTGGGTGAGCACATGTCGCTTTATTAGACTTCCTGTTGCTGCCTTATGGCCTCCTTGTACATCTGATGAACTGAAACAAGCTTATCCTTCTTTCTCAAGGCACTGCTTACTTTGTTTGCATTTCAACGGTACCGCCAAGGGATGGGCGATGTTGCCTTGGGCTACAACGATCCAGTCAGTGACCACACTTCCCCGTACCCTTCCGCCTATTCTGGTGCTCCAGAGGGTTACCAGCAGTCCCCGTTCACCCCCGGTTCTGTGGGAGAGAGCGGGTATCAGCCTCCAGCGTACTGAAGGCATTTTAAACACGTCTGAAAGGCTCACCTGTGTGGACTGATTACGCTCCGCCGTTTTCCTTTTACATAAGAGTTTAGTTTGAGACCTGGGATTGACACTTGGCGTGCTTTGCAAGTGTGTATTTTCATGTTTGAAAAAGGTATTTATTTTTTATTCTGTTTGGATGCGAATGCTAAACTTAACCAATATGTGCAAACATTCTTTGCATTTGGTTTTCCCACCTAAATTAGATTCTACACCAGCTGCCATTTTTACATTGATGAAACGCCTTAATGTAAGACAATCTTTACCATAACTACAGAACTAATATGCATTAGTTTCCATACCATATCGTCTATCTATACAACAGAGAGTGAACAAGACTCTTTGTGCCAAATACATTACCACAATGAAGTAATTCCTTAGAAACACAGCACTGCCTTACATCACATTTGATGAAAAGTATGCACTAAATTGATTGCCAAATGGCTTTATTAACTGAGGATGTTGAGGCTGTTAGTCTTACCGAGGCTGGAATAGATAACTGATGAATAGTTAGACGGATGTTGTGAGGTAGGATATGATAAACTACTGTAAACGCGTGCTTTAATTTTATTTGTGACAGACAATAGGCTTTGTGTGGATGATGAGCCTTATTTTTGTAAACTTTAAGCACCTGAGTTTTGAAGTGTTAAACAATCATAAAATGTACTATTGCTGATGACTTCTAGCAGTTTACCTTTCGAATGTGTTCTTTGTGTCAGGCCAAATTCACTGCAAGATTTCTACCTCCTCCTACTGAAATTGTGCCTTATTTTGAAAATAATATCTAGGAATTGAAATGTCTGCATTGACTGTTTTAGACCACTTTTACGGTTCTCTAATATTTCCCTAAAATTAACTTAATTTAGAATAAATGATAATCAATCTAAGTTGGCAACTAAATTGGATTTATTTTTTATTTTTAATATAGTTGTGTTTTGCTTAGGGTAAACATATACTTCATTTTATGTTCTGTCATAGCACATAATTTTGTCTTTTTGTGATCTTCTTTGCAACTGTTATTGTAACAGCAGTTATTGCAACATTCTTTTTTTTTGTAAGGAAATGCTGCGCAATAAACAGTTGATTCTTTCCATGTTAACAAATAAAGGCTTGAAATGTGTCTCAAATTAAGCACTTTACACTATGCACTTATATGTACTCAACGATGTAGTGTAAAAAAACGTATGTTATTTTGTCATTCAACATTGGAGTTTGATGTCGCTCCCCCTCTGATACATAACTGAAAGTGCAAGAAGTGTCCAAAATTTTTTCGGTTAATTAAGTACCTCATCCGGGGATTTGAAGTGCGCTTTTCTGTTTGAAATGTTCAGTGTGACCTTTGAACACTCTACTCACATTATTCATACTACAGTGGCATAGAATAGTGCATAAGTATGTGAATCGGGATGCACTTTTATTGTCCCATTTGAAATCTAATGATTAGGGGGGTTAGTTCACCAAAAAAACAATGCAGCTGGCCATCCACGTGATATAAAAGAAAATGTGATTCATCAGTCCAGGCCACCTTCTTTCATTGCTCCTTGGTCCAGTTCTGATGTTCATGTGCACTTTCGGCGGTGGACATTGGTTAGCATGGGCACCCTGACTGATCTGCATCTATGCAGCCCCATATGCAACAAACTGCGATGCACTGTGTATTCTGACACCTTTCTATCAGAACCAGCTTTAACTTGAGCAGTTTGAGCTACAGTAGCTCGTCTGTTTGATCGGACCACACGGGCCAGCCTTCGGTCCCCACGTGGATCAATGAGCCTTGGCCGCCCATGACCCTGTCACCGGTTCACCACTGTTCCTTCCTTGGAGCACTTTTGATAGATACTGACCACTGCAGGCGGGGAACACCCCACAAGAGCTGCAGTTTTGGAGATGCTCTGTCGTCTAGCCATCACAATTTGGCCCTTGTCAAACTCGCTCAAATCCTTACGCTTATCATTTTTTCAACCTTGTGGACAAAATGTTCACTTGCTGCCCAATATATCCCACCCACTAACAGGTGCTGTGATGATCAGTGTCATTCACTTCACCTGGTCATAATATTATGCCTGATCGGTGTATATTGTATCTTGTCCAAACAAGAAACCGGAGACATATACTGTAGTATTATAAAAAAAATCAGAAGAAAGTCATAAAAGTTTGGATTATACATGATGACATAAATGTTTGTGTGAATTATTCCTGTGGAGCAGTGACAGACAAATGACCAACAAAAACAAAAATCAAAGTTTAAAATTGAATGCTAACCAAGCGCCTGGTGTACAACTTCTTAACAGCCACATTTCTTAATTTGCGTTTAAAAAAATCTACATTTTTGTAATACTTAGCTGGGCTTTATGAGTTTCTATTATTAACATATGCCACTTTAAACTGGTGCTGATATACCTGGAAGAATAATTTCTAATATAATGTCTGTTTATTATTGTGAGTCAAATGCTGAGTAAGCGGTCAAATAAAAGGCAGCAAACTACTCTGTTTTTTCCAAGGTTAGCATTATTATTGAAAAATAATGAATTTAGTGAAGAATTGTGCCTTTGTGGGCGTAAAATGCATGTTTCTCCGCTAAATTCATGACTATAAAAAAATATCTTTAGGTTATTGATAAAAAATTAGCATGAACAAACTATGCTGATATAAAGCTGTGGCTAGCTAGCATGCAATATTTGATCATGGCTGCAACATCAGGGTTATTAACATTGTGAGCCACATGACATACTTTTCTGTTTTCACTACACATTTTACTAAATTTAAATGTAAAACTACATTATTAATATTAATTATTAGTGTTACACATTAAACTATGTGTTGCTTTTAAAAGTACAATGAATATCTGTTAATCTGTTATATCTTGTAACATTATAAACTTAAGTAACATATACTACAGCAGAAAAGTGATTACTTTGAAGTAGGCTTTTATTTGAGATGCAGTGGGTTAATATGCCTATTATTAGCTAATCAGTGTTACAGTTGCCTCTAAACACTGTTACAAGGGGGCAATTGTAACACTGATTTCTTGTATTTAAGTTCATTTGTTTCTTGTATCAAAATATGTATTTCAGCTAGTGAGTTATGAAGGGAAATTTAATCTTTTTAACAATTGCCCCAGTCTCCCCAACTTTTTATTATACTCCTGGCACCTTTTGAGTAGTTATTTTTCTCATGTCACTGACTGCATAAGTTGGACGTGTGTAAAGTGTTGTTTAAAGCATGCTATACATTAAAATGTATTGGCTCAACCATACAGGCTCAATCATTTATGCGTAAAACGTACGCAAGTATGAGCGTAAGGAAGTAGTTCGCCGCTCAGTGCCGCGCCCCCCGATTGCGGAAGTGTTTGGGACGCGCAGCGACGCGCTGCCAGAATGGATCTGTGAGGGACTAGAGTCGCGGTTTGACCTGATCACCAACAGGCGCTGATTAATTTCGAGGCTTGTCTTCCACCGAGAGTAAAGTCCGCTTTAAAAGCTCTAGATTAAGAGAAACTGTGCTGTGCTCATGAAGAAGCTAATTTAAATGATGGGCAATGGATGGACTCGTGTGAAATTCATTGTGTAACTACTCTCAGCGCATTTAGACATGTAGGTAAATATACTGTTAGATATATGTATAATAATGTGTTTTATATCTGTTGGTAATAAATGTCAGAATAAAGATGCAGGAAGAGGCGCTCTGTGATTGGTCCAGCAGTGTATGTTTACATCACGTGGTTAAAGATTTAATGCTAGTTATTTCAACAGCTCTAATGGATTTCTTAACTCCTGTTTGTTTATTACATCCATAAATAGATAGCGCATGGTACATATCCTAGTCCATAACTGGCTTTCATTCTCAAACTGATAAAACTGTTTATTTGTGGTTTAAACGGCGTTACGGCTAAATAATCCAGGGAAAGATCTTAAATCTATACAAAGAGTGAAATTATATATATATATATATATAATTTTTTTTTTTACTTTTTTACATTGCAAAGAGAAGCATCAAACAAGTATGATGGCCCATATAGCCTAGTGAAAAAAATAAGTAGGCATATTTCGTGTTAAACAAGTTGTTTTTGAAATAAAGCGTCTCTTACTTTACATTGAGACTGATATTATTGCCGTGTTCTGACATATTATAGACTGTTTATCATTTTAATTATAAGCCTGTAATTAATTTATATAATAGGCCTAAATATTTTTAAATAATTTAATTTTAATGAGGAGTAAGCTGATCTTTCTATTCTTTTATAATGCAGCGTAATGAAAATGTTGCAAATGAAATGTAATAGCAATTTAAAAAGTAGGCCTACCCTAATAATAATAATAATATAACCCATATAGAGTGTGTGCTCAGGGACAACACATGTTGTGTAGATGTTAACACGTGCTGAGAATTTTCTTGTGGTGCCCCCCTGAGCACTTGGTGCCCTACGCTCAGCACGAGATGTGTGTGGTGGGAGCGGCACTACTTGTCGGACATAGCAACAGTAATTAAAGCTGGGCGGGTCTTTGCGAACGGTCAATTGTGTTAGTTAGAATTGCAAGATATTAAATATTCAGACTTTTTCTCACAATTCTGACTTAATAACTTTTATTGCAAGTTTCCAAAGTCATAATGTATGATTAAGAGCTCATATTAAAAACTGAGTTTATAATTAAGTGATGGCAAATAACTGTATGCCTTTTAAAGGTACAGTGTGTACATTTTAACGACTATTGGTGAGTTTGTGAATTGCAACCGGACACTGCTCCCCTCCCTTTCGAAGCACATAGAGAAGCTACGGTGGCCGACACAGGACTAAGATGTTATCTGAGACAGCAGAGAGTGACTAGCACTCTGTAGAGAAGTTTGTCCCTTTAGGGCTATTGTAGAAACATGAAGGCGCAAAATGGCAGCTTCACTTTAAGGGGACCCGCGGTGTATGTAGATGGAAACGGCTTATTATTAGGTAATAAAAAAATAACGGATCATTATGTTAGTACATACAAGTTATATTGCATTTCTGTCAGTAGATCCACATAAATATTAAACACTGCACCTTTAAAGACTTAGAGATCAATATTTGGCATGATCTTTGTCTTTTATTAAAAAAATCCTTGAATATGATCACTAGGAACCCTGATTTAGTTTGGCACATGAAGGGACGCACGCGATGATGCCATTTGCTTGAACAAATATGTAGAAAAAAATAGGTAATTTACATAATTTCCTTTGTCCACATGTATATTAAGATAAGTTGTTTGTTAGGCTTTCAGTTGTGTTAAATATTAACATTTCAGATAAACATATTTTTAACAAACTAAATGTCTCAAGGTATAGTCCTTTGTGGTCTGTATAGTTGATTACAAACTTGTACAGTAAATGAGACCAGGGCTGCTGCTAACTATTATTTTTAAAGCGAGAATTGTGCTAAACCTTTGAAAACTGACTAACTGGTTTTACACCGTATGCTGTGATATGCAGCTGTACCAGTTTTCACCTTATTTGCCTACTGTCAGTTTAGCAAGCCACTCCTTACCTCCACGTCAACATTGTTCATTTCCTACACAAAGTGTTGCTGTGGCTTCAGTGTATCCTGTCACAGTTTGACAAGTTGGTAAGTGTCTGGTGCATTGGATCCATAAAAATGGCCGAGGAGTCTTAGGTAGGACTGTTTTAACACATTTTTTTTATTGATGTAATCATCTGTTTTGAGGTTTTTAAAACATTTAGGCTATTTTTATTTGAGAATCTACCTGATTACATTTTCTCTTAAGAAACATAAGATGAGTCATGCAGGAGAGACTGAAATAGCCATCTGTAAATGTCTAACCTTCGCTCCTGTTTTTGTCAAAGAATAAAGTGGGTGATCTGACCAAATGATTATTTCACCATACGAGAAACTGTTTTCTTTCTGTTGTATAAAGAAAGTAGAAAGAAGCAAATTACAAACAATAGGACAATTGCAATTTAACAAGATTATGAGTTTTTCAGGTACAGTATTTTTATTTAAAGTGTAGTTGTAGAATTGGTACAGAAATTTAACAATCAAATGTAAAAATAAAATATTCCATAGTTTTCTCTGTTTGAATTAAATATGTATTCTTAAAGCAAAAAAAGTTATTTGCAAGATATGTGACAGAGAGCTGCAGGAATATTAGGCTGCTGTAACTTTAAGAACGAGGGGATATTGTGCAGTGTTGGGGCATACATACTCATTATAGGTCCACCCACTGGCTACGCCACTGATTGCATGTGTATTCAACCATTCAAGAGGTCACACAAAGATGCCCAATAAGTAAGGGATAATGTACATCCAGCTGATTATCGCAGAATAAACCCCAACAGGGTGATCAGGACCATGATGCAAAGCATCTCACTGAACGGGTTTATTCTGCGATAACAACGGGCGTAACTGACCTATCACAATCAAGTATTTCCAACAGAGCTGTGTAATAATGCGATAACAACCAGCTGGATGTACATAAGCGTGTTTATTACAAGGCTACTCGCCATATGAGTAAATAATTTGACATGAAATATTGATCTGAGTTAATTTTATATCAGCTCTTTAAAGCTTCTGTGGAGGAAGCAAGTTCAAACTAGATGGACATTTAAAGCTACACTGTGTAACTTTTTTAGTTTATTCTTAGCTAAAAACACTTAGTTCTTTCAAAAATATATGTGCTCATTAATGTATATTTACTTCTTTCAAGTAATAAAGTATTCTCGTAAGTTTATAATATGCCATTGAAAATACAGGTCCTTCTCAAAAAATGTGCATATTGTGATAAAAGTTCATTATTTTCCATAATCTAATGATAAAATTAAAATTTCATATATTTTAGATTCATTGCACACCAACTGAAATATTTCAGGTCTTTTATTGTTTTAATACTGATGATTTTGGCATACAGCTCATGAAAACCCAAGAAAATTCTCAGCACGTGTTAACATCTACACAACATGTGTTGTCCCTGAGCACACACTCTAAATGGGTTATATTATTATGGTAGGCCTGCTTTTTCAAAAAATTAGCATATTTAATCCGACCAATAAAAGAAAAGTGTTTTTAATACAAAAAAAGTCAACCTTCAAATAATGATGTTCAGTTATGCACTCAATACTTGGTCGGGAATCCTTTTGCAGAAATGACTGCTTCAATGCGGCGTGGCATGGAGGCAATCAGCCTGTGGCACTGCTGAGGTGTTATGGAGGCCCAGGATGCTTCGATAGCGGCCTTAAGCTCATCCAGAGTGTTGGGTCTTGCGTCTCTCAACTTTCTCTTCACAATATCCCACAGATTCTCTATGGGGTTCAGGTCAGGAGAGTTGGCAGGCCAATTGAGCACAGTAATACCATGGTCAGTAAACCATTTACCAGTGGTTTTGGCACTGTGAGCAGGTGCCAGGTCATGCTGAAAACGAAATCTTCATCTCCATAAAGCTTTTCAGCAGATGGAAGCATGAAGTGCTCCAAAATCTCCTGATAGCTAGCTGCATTGACCCTGCCCTTGATAAAACACAGTGGACCAACACCAGCAGCTGACATGGCACCCCAGACCATCACTGACTGTGGGTACTTGACACTGGACTTCAGGCATTTTGGCATTTCCTTCTCCCCAGTCTTCCTCCAGACTCTGGCACCTTGATTTCCAAATGACATGCAAAATTTGAGCGACAGTCCAGTGCTGCTTCTCTGTAGCCCAGGTCAGGCGCTTCTGCCGCTGTTTCTGGTTCAAAAGTGGCTTGACCTGGGAAATGTGGCACCTGTAGCCCATTTCCTGCACACGCCTGTGCACGGTGGCTCTGGATGTTTCTACTCCAGACTCAGTCAACTGCTTCCGCAGGTCCCCCAAGGTCTGGAACCGGTCCTTCTCCACAATCTTCCTCAGGGTCCGGTCACCTCTTCTCGTTGTGCAGCGTTTTTGTCACACTTTTCCTTCCCACAGACTTCCCACTGAGGGTGCCTTGATACAGCACTCTGGGAACAGCCTATTCGTTCAGAAATGTCTTTCTGTGTCTTACCCTCTCGCTTGAGGGTGTCAATGATGGCCTTCTGGACAGCAGTCAGGTCGGCAGTCTTACCCATGATTGCGGTTTTGAGTAATGAACCAGGCTGGGAGTTTTTAAAAGCCTCAGGAATCTTTTGCAGGTGTTTAGAGTTAATTAGTTGATTCAGATGATTAGGTTAATAGCTCGTTTAGAGAACCTTTTCATGATATGCTAATTTTTGAGATAGGAATTTTGGGTTTTCATGAGCTGTATGCCAAAATCATCAGTATTAAAACAGTATTCAGTTGGTGTGCAATGAATCTAAAATATATGAAAGTTTAATTTTTATCATTACATTATGGAAAATAATGAACTTTTATCACAATATGCTAATTTTTTGAGAAGGACCTGTACATATGGGTGAGGGTGCGAATGCCGGTCGCCATGTTGCCCCTCCATCTTGAAAGTACATTAGCCAAAGAGGGACATACCCGTAAATTCAAGTTTCGCCTTTCGCGTTTTAACCCTCAATGGCACCGTGTCGAATGTGAAGAGGGGGATTGCTTGGGACTGCTATATGAAAACCCGAAAGCCTTTTTGAAAGTCTGTTGCTGATGGAGGATCACTCTTATTCTCGCTCTTATTCTCGAGGATATGTATCAGAGTCGCCAAGGACTGATAAAAGTTACTTTACTAAGATTAGCTTGCATATGTCTGGGAACCTGATCGCTGATGTTAACAATGAAATGGTAAAAAAAATACGAAAACGTAAAACTATTATTAATTTTACAAAGATGTCATAACCTACATGTTAACTGACAAATTAAATAACTGCAAATTATAATAGTTTTCTAAAATAACCTCATCACTTGAAGGAACACTCAAGGTCGAGGTCGAACTGGAAGCCATATTAATCTTGGACTAAATCGGCCACCATAGGAGTTAAAACGAAATCGTAATTAAGAGGAACAGAAACTAATATTCACTGGATGGTCATATACCTTTTCACCGCTAGATGGGGGAAAATATCACACAGTGTAGCTTTAAGGGATACGGTACGGTCATACCACTTATGACACGGTATTTCACCACATATATAATTATGGGGATTAGAGATATTGATTTGAGATGAAAACTGTTTTACCTGTTTGTTATCTTACAATCCATTACAGTGAACAAAATGGCAACTGTGAGTTTGTGATACCCAGATGGCAATAACTGCACAATTGATTTGAGTTTTAATGTTTTAATAGCTTAACAAATGCAAAACTTTCATGAGGAAAAAACGTTCCTAGCAAGTGTAAAGCGCCGACTTCAGTTACCCAGATGAGCCAGTGTTGTCAGTTTTCACCGGTTGTTATTGGGGGATAATTGGAGCGATTGATCAGAATCAAACGGCGATTCAAACTCCTGCTGTGTGAAATGAGTTCTGATTGAAAAATACATCGGCAATGATATACATAGGTAGGGTTGGGAATCGTGAGAAATTTTCCGGTTCGGTTCTGGTTCCGATTCCGCCTAATGATTCCGGTTCCGATTCCGGTTCCATTAAAATTATTAAACAAATAGTGGTAAAGGAAAAAGGCATAATACGCAACTCAAACAATCCTTTTGTGTTTATTATATGATCTCTGATTCATTTACAGGTTGGCAATGTCAAAAAAGTCCTGTACTGTACATATATTACAGTATTAAAAGCATTCTTGCAAAAATATTATATATATATTAGTTATATTTATTAGTTATTTGTATATTAATTTAATAGAAATTCAGTTATTCAGTGAACTTGTAAATAATAAATGGTAATTCAGCATTAATCTAGATTAAAATGGCTCATTTGAATTCTGCGAAGGCATTCAGAATATGTGCTACCCAAATAATGACTGGTGCTTTCCCACTTGGTTCGATTGCCTGGACCGAACCGAGTTCGATTGCTCCTGGACCGTGTTCATATTATATTTTCGGTCCGAAACCGAGGTGCGTTGCGTCATCAGAGCAGCAGCAGTGTTTACCCGTTACTTAGTAATGACGTCGAGCGAGGAGGTGGCAGAATGAATAGCGTTGTTCACCTAACGCTCACCTAACGCTTTATATTTTTGAACCGTTAGTTTTGTTACCAAAGCTTCAGTACGTAATGGCACTTGCGTCTATCTGCCACGGATGTACTGCAAATACTCTAAAGTCTAAACTAAAGAATGCTGACGACGAGCAGAAATTATATGTACAGCTCTCTGCTTACAGTATGTCAGTCACGCCATCAGGACTCGAGAACGGTTCGCGGTGCGCGCCGAGTTCGGAAGACAGCGTTCACGCTTGATGTGGTATTTTCACAGCATACACGCAGGTTGAAGACTCGTTCTCGCTCCCTACAGTGCAATTCGGCCAGGTAGCTATACATCCGCTAAAATATCACTGTGAAAGTCATCATAGCTTGCGTAGTATAGACCCAGCTCCCAACCCAACTTTGAGAATAGATTAACGGCGATATATCGCCCGAAAGAGTCTCACGTTAACGCAGCACGTTAACGCCGATAACGCCCACCACTAGTTAATTGTTTGCACTTCTGGAAGCGGCAGGCAACGTAATTAATAGTCATGATGAGGTTAGCTGTCGCCGCTATTAAATGATACGCTCCCAGCGCCGCACACATTGCACCAGAACCGCTGAACCGAAACTCGGGAATTTTGCGCGATTCCGGTATTTTTCAAAAATAAGTATCGGTTCTGCATAAGAACCGGTTCTCGGTTCCCAACCCTATACATAGGGCTGTAATCTCCAAGTCGTTAAGTCGATTCTTAGTCGATACGTTCTGGCTCGACCAAAATTCTGATTGATCGATTTTTTTTGCCGCGTTCATTTCATTCATTTTGCCACGTTTATTCGATCAGTTTTGCTGTGTTCATTTCATCAGGTGGAAAGCACTAATTGCTAATGGGGTGTTTTCAGAGCACCCTGTTTCACAGGTAACAGTCTGTCTTCAGAACACCCCCCTTGCTTTCACTTCTTTTGGATTAGCCCAACCCACTTGAAGTAGGCTACTTTGCTATATATTATTTATGATTAATATCTATGCTTTATTTTTCAGTTATGCACTTTATTTAGTTTCTGCTCTTGATCTGGCTTGTTTAATAAATATTCCTTTTTTATTAAAGTGGACGTGCCTTTTGTGTTTAAGAGTAAACGCTTTAAGATAATAGGCGTGTCTCAGCCGCGAAGCTGAGGAGGAGAGCCAAGAGCAGAAAGACCAGATGATCGCGTAAGATTTGGTTTCAAAGCGAAATGTAAAGGTGCCTAATTAAGCGTGTTTGTCACTTTACTGTGTTGTTGTTGCGTGTTTCATTAAGAATAATAGGCCAATGAACCCACAATTGAAGGAACCCGCTCCTTGGCACTCTAAAACCGAAACTTAAAACTTGCACGGCCGCACAGAGCGTGAATTTACGAATTAAATGTCATTCACAGTGTGTGCACTTGCGCATTTTCAGTTCATGCATATAACTTTCATATGAAGTCATTGAAACCACTTGCTTTGCTCCGCTCCGTTATTAATGCCCGAGCGGTCGTGTGCATTAGGCTACTTCCAAGATTTTCCTTGGTTGATTATAGTCCTAGATATACAGCCAATGAGAGAGCAAGATACAGGGATGCGGGAGGTTGAGGTTCAGGAGTGGTTATAGACCAGAATTTCAGTATTTTAATAGATATATTTACAATTCCATCAAACAGAAACAAAGCACAAACATTTGCTTGACCAGCCACAACAGCAGCACATTGCAAAATGATTATTTACCTCCATCTCTCTTTGCAGAATACAATCCTTGCTCCTGTGTCTTCCCAACCATTTCCTCCGCCATAATCTTATTTTCTTTTTCTCCTTTTCACTGCAAATCAGCACACAGACAATTTGGATTGCAAGCTTTCTGCAGTCTATATTTTTAATAACAATTCCAGTCTCGCAATCCAATCTTGCGTTGTTTCCTAGACACATCACGTGTGTTTGGTTGTGAAACGTGGTTTGATGACGGTACAGAGTTGTCAGAGATTCTTCCTCTTGTACAGTCATGCAATTTGAAACTCCCTGTTGCTGATCCGTCAGTCAGTGTGAACCTTGTGGCACAGCAGTGACTGAATGCTACCCTAGATAGTCATGCTGTGTGAAAAGAGCTGTTGATATGGAGAGGAACTGCAGATTAAATAGGATTCGATGGAAACTCCCCATCGAATCCTATTTAATCTTCAGTTCCTTTTGCTATCAAATCAAACGTGCCTGTCTACTGTCAGGGAGTGCATTTGCACGTTCACTCTGCGCATCGCCAGTGAAAATCGTTTGGGTATGAACACAAAGAAGCGTCTAAATGTCTCTCAAAAGTGTTCGCGATAATTGTCCCGATGTGCACGAGGCTTATTACCCCTTGGCCACCAGGGACCCCCAAGAGCACATGAAATGACTTGTAGCTGCAGGTTACTTTATGATTAAAATTGCAAAATGGCCTTAAACAACTGCTAAATGTTACGTTTTCTAATGTGCACGGATTGATTTTGGCAGCATTGCACCAACTTGTGGCGCCATCGGCTGGACACTATTAGCTAAACTGTGCTGCTCGTCAGTTGCCCGGTAACCTTTTTATGGATGGATTTTGGAATGTGATATGTTTAGTGCAAGTGCAGAGAATATGTTTGAGTCGCTCAAAATTATAATTTGGTGTCGCAACATGCAGCAAACATTTTCCCAAATTTGTAATGAAAATCATTTATATCTGTTGTTGTCAACAAAAAGAAGCACTAAGTTCTTCCTGCGTGTTTCCTCCAAAATAAAACTTGTGAATGTTACTGTAAGACTCTGAATATTGAAGTGCAAATCAACACCTGACCACTCTTGTGGGTTTGCTACTGTTTCAATTATAAACCGTAAGGGAAGAAACATGACAATGAAATAAGATAATGGTTGTGCAAATTATCAAGAATTGACAGAGGGGCCCCCAAATAAAAATTCAGCTTGGGGCCCCATAAAGGCTTGGGCTGGCCCTGTGGGAGCCACTCTCAATATGCAGAAGTCTCATGGGTGAGGTGGGATGTCTGTAAAAGTATCATGTTGACCTAATTATACTCTGTTCTCTGTGTAGGTGTGGCTGCCGTCCCTCCCTAATGCCTGTTTCTCCAGGCTATGCCCGTCTTCATAATGAGCCTATGAACTCTCTGCGCATCTCTGTTGGAGGGCTCCCGATGCTGACTTCCATGACCAACACCACAGACCCCCGTTTCCGCATTAAATGGAAAGCCATTGTGGTGGTAGCATCAGCGCTAACCCTCGCCCTCATCTACATGCAGCTTTTGCCCTTTCACCCCAACCCAGTGGCAGATATGGCTTAAAGTTAAATCGCCATGAGGTGAGAGCGGAGGACCGCTACAATGACACGTACCCTCTCAGTCCACCGGAGCGCACGGGTCAGGGCACACGCTACCGTATAGGGGTCATTGCTGATCTGGACACAAACTCTCTCAGTGACAAGAAGCTGACCTGGTTCAGCTACATGCTAAAGGGTCATCTCCTGGTGTCGGAGAGTGGAGATACAGTAACTGTTGAATGGGATCAGGAAAGGGTAGTCTTGGAAAGCCACCTGGCAGAGAAGGGTCGGGGCATGGAGCTCTCCGAATTAGTGGTGTTTAATGGCAAACTGTACAGCGTGGATGATCGTACAGGCGTAGTATATAACATAGAAGGACTTAAAGCAGTGCCCTGGGTTATACTGCCAGACGGGGATGGCTCTGTTTCAAAAGGTTAGTGTTTTCCACCAAAATGGTGCTGTTACTGGGAGCTCTTTTAGATCTGTCCACGGATTTGAGAGCCTTGAAAAGGTAGAGCCTACCTTTAATCTGCCCCCAAACAAGTGCATTGCTGTCTTTGTTTCACCAGTCTTCTGGTTTTAATGACATTATAACATTTGAAATTTAAAGTGCCCCTATTATGCTATTTTAAAGGTTTTGTTTTGGAGGTCTACAATAGGTATACACACACATTCAAGTAAAAACCAAATTTCTCATAATATACATTGCAGCATCTCACAGTGTCTAAACGGTTTGATCAAGGATTTGATCTCTCTAAACCTCTCCTTTCCGTGTGCCCATTTGACTCTGATTGGTCAGCTGTCCCTGTCTGTTGTGATTGGTCTACTCTGCTCTGATTGGTCAGATGGTCCAGTCTGTTGTGATTGGTCTACTCTGCTCTGATTGGTCAGATGGCCCTGTCTGTTGTGATTGGTCTACTCTGCTCTGATTGGTCAGATGGTCCAGTCTGTTGTGATTGGTCTACTCTGCTCTGATTGGTCAGATGGTCCAGTCTGTTGTGATTGGTCTACTCTGCTCTGATTGGTCAGATGGTCCAGTCTGTTGTGATTGGTCTACCGCTTACGGCACATGTCGGCAATCAAATTTCCATTACCATATCTGAATTTCAGCAGTTGTACACACAGTGATATGAACAGTTACAATGGCGTTGGTTTTACTATATCACTTCGAGCCTGAGTTCTTATCATTTGATGCATCAGTGCATCAAAGTTAATTTACTTTCGCAGTGCAGAAAAAAGCATCTTGTCGACAACACAAACCAAATTTCTTGAGCCTCAGCTACAACTACAGGGTCAAATGTAGACACTGTTTTGTGGAGGCAGCCAGTGAAGAATATACTTACTGATGACTCATTTCAGATTCTTTCTTTTGGGAGACAATAACTTAATTTATTAACTTTATTTATATTCATTTATTGCCACTTAGAACTTTGAAACTTCTTAGACCGTTGACATTCACAAACAGCTATATTACACACTGCATAAAAGATAATATCCAAAAAAGAGCATAATAGGGGCATTTTAATTCTCTATCTTCAATCTGTCAAGAGCCAAGAGCTGACTTTAATGAATTGGTCAGAAACTATATATATATATATATATGACTCCAATTCAAAACAAAACATTTTTATGATGTCTGATTTCAGTTTCACCTTCTTTGGCATTCTCTTACATAGGGTTTAAGGCAGAGTGGCTTGCAGTGAAGGACGAACATCTATATGTGGGGGGTTTGGGGAAGGAGTGGACCACCACCAATGGGGAAGTGCTGAATGACAATCCTGAGTGGGTGAAAGTGGTGGGAATCCACGGAGATGTGCAGCACCACAACTGGGTTCCTAAGTACAACTATCTCCGCAGTGCTGCAGGCATCAGTCCGCCCGGTAAGCGGCAGCCATTTAATCACATGCAGTGTGTACTTCTAGTGAGAGTGAGCAGTGAATATTTTTATGCTTGGTATTTTAAAAGTGACAATGATCTCACAAGAACTTTTGTGTCAAGAGCTCTTGGGCCCGGAAATACTTAATTTTCCACATTCCGCTCTGTCAAGTGCACGGTTGAGAACTCAAGCCATTCAAAGGACACTCCACAAAAATGATTAGGACATCGAAGATCTTGATGATTAAGAAGATTATAGCAGCATAGCGGTTTCAATCTTCTTGCAGGACTTCAAATAAACCTAGAATAATCTTAAGCCAATGAGCTTGTTCTAATTTCTACATTTGAGAGGAATCTTGTTGACTCCATTGACAGTGAACACGCATTGAGACAATCACCAAGAGGACCTTAGATTTCAATCTTTATTTATATACCGCTTTATACAATACCAATTGCTTCAAAGAAGCTTTACAGTGATTAAATTGTTTCTGCATGGACAGTGTGGAGAGAAAACTGGACAGTGCTGATGGCAAAATTCACACAGACTGTGAGCCAGAGCGGAAAATGGGACAGGGAAGTTTCGTCTTTAATTGTGTTACTAAATATTAATTATTGAACAAGTTTTTATTTTTTTTAATTTTTTTTTTTACACTGGACTACAATTGGAATCCTAAGATGAATTCTGAAAGTTAGAATATGTTTTTATAGTACATCAGGATTTAGTATCTAAAGATCAAGGAAAATGTTGTCCCTTAGAGTTAAACAATTGAGTTTTACCGTTTTTGAATCCATTCAGCCGATCTTTTTATCTGGCGGTAGCACTTTTAGCATAGCTTAGCATATATCATTCAATCGGATTAGACCGTTAGCATCGCACTCAAAAGTGATGACCAAAGACTTTCAATATTTTTCCAATTTAAAACTTGACTCTTCTATAGTTACATCGTGTACTAAGACCAAAGGAAAATTAAAAGTTGCCATTTTTAAGACCGATATGACTAGGAACAATTTTCTCATTCCTGCGTAATAATCACGGAACTTTGCGGCCCTTACTACAGAAGAGCCAAGTTTTAAATAGGAAAATATTGAAAGTCTTTGGTCATAATTTTTTAGCACGATGCTAATGGTCTCATCCGATTTATGCTAAGCTATGCTAAAAGTGCTACTGGCAGATACAAATATCGGCTGAATGGATTCAAAAACAGTAAAACTCTACTTTTTAACTCTAAGGGACTGACACAGATAGATCTCTACCAGTCACAATAATAAAACTCTTCTGATATTAGAGCAATTACAGAAGAATAAAATAAAGCATATTTATGGAATACTTGGAAGGTTGATGTCTAACCTTAAAAAAAACCGAAAGACCCAAGGAATGCGTTTAAGCGTTAAAGGCTTGTGAGATTCACTAGTACTGATTTATTTAGAGTAAATGCTTAATTTCCAGTCCTTGCTCATTTTCTGTCTATGGTCATCTCAGGGTACCTCATACATGAGTCAGCAGCTTGGAGCGACACATTGCAACGCTGGTTCTTCCTGCCACGACGTGCTAGCAGCGAGCGCTACGATGAGACGGCAGATGAGCGGCGGGGCACCAATCTAATGCTTAGCTGCTCTCCAGACTTCCAGGACATTAAACTGAGAGACGTTGGGCCCCTGAACCCCACACATGGCTTTTCGTCCTTCAAGTTTGTCCCCAACACTGATGACCAGATTATTGTTGCCCTGAAGTCTGAGGAGGATGCTGGGAAAATTGCCACGTACATTGTGGCATTCACATTAGACGGCCGAATCTTGCTTCCTGAAACTAAGATTGGGGATGTGAAGTATGAGGGACTTGAATTCATTTAGTGTCAAATAGATTGTCTGGAGGTAAATACATGCCAAGGACTGGTAAATACTTTCGTCTAGATGATGTACATCTAGATTTGAAATAGTTGAATGACGTTCAAATAATGCCAACTGGCCATTGGCAGACATTGCCTAAAATGTGGTTGTGGTTATAGAGACTGAAGAAATTAGGACATGTTGACTCTTTAACTGTTTTGATAGACTTATCAGAGCCTTCATCAAGAGTTTTTTTTATTTCTTTGTTTTTTTACACAACCATTTTCACTAACAACCTTTAGTGGTTTCTTTCCAGTACTGTACTTACCGTGGCATGAATGTAACAGAATGAAGTGAAGTGATAGACTATAGTACATGCATAAAATTGTTTACTCTACACACATTATTGCAGTTGCCATGTGGTCTTGTGAATGTCTTTTTTTTAAATCATGCATTTTTGTTATGTTTTACTTTTGTGATTAGTGTCTTAAGAAGATCAGCTATCTTTTAGAAGAAATCTAAAAATCTGAACCGTCACAAAAAGATTAACATTATTTTTCGATAATGCACCAGAGCCATTTATTTGTTGTTGCTGGTTTTGTTTTTGTTTTTTCTGAAAAGAACAGATTTAAGGTTTTTAAGAAATGTATAAGTTAGGGATGCACCAAAATCAAAATTCTTGGCGAAACCGAAAACAGAAAAAGAGGAAACCAAGGCCAAAACCAAACACCGAAATAAATTATGCCAATTAATAGTACCACTGCATTTATGATCATGGCTATGACTGTGTAACTTTACTAAAAATCAAGGCATTGCAATTGCATAAATTAATATTAAAATTTCAAATAATAACACAATTACAAATTATGCTAATATTTATTTAGCACATTGCAACAATGCACAGTATAAATTACTTTTTACTTTTTTTTACTTGACCACACTCATGTGTACATTAAATAATAATGTACAGGCCTACTGGCCTGCAGAAAGATACAGAAATTTTATAAAGTAATCAAACGTAAAATAACTGCATATTTAACTGTTAAAATTAAAGATTAATCCTTATTAAACTTACAAAAGCTATTCAATCAAGAGCAGTGAGTGATGTCCTTGTCTTTTGTTGTCATTAAACAGTTTGTCCGTTTAAGCGCAAGACTTGAAAGATTACTCAATATTTGCGCGCTGTGAGACGAGTTTGCGCTTTCGGATGAGTGCACAGAGACAGATCTTTTCACAGTGTGCGTAGGTTCTCATTTGCATCTTCTGGCTCTACACCCGGTGATGACGGCGGAAACGACTGGTCATATTCGAACACGGCAGCACTCGCATGCATTGAACAAAGTTTACAAAGAGAGACCGTTTTGCCCAGGTTTTTCTTTTATTATCGCTGTTGTTGTAGTGTATCACTGAGGAGCCAGCACGTGTATACAGCAACAGAAACAGAAACAAAGCATTATTTTCAAGTTACAATCCATATTATAGATGCGTCATCAGATGTGAGATGAAACACATATGTCCACACCGCAGACATGTTGCTTGTTTAGGCAAGCATGTGCAGGTTGTCATCACAACATTTCGGACGTATTTTTTCGGTGATAAAAGTCTTGGCCGAAAACTGAAAATGCCCTTTTGGGCCATTTTCGGCTGAAAATTTTCGGTGGCCGAATATTCGGTGCATCCCTAGTATAAGTGCACCTGAATTTATTTTATCTAATTGTTTGCATCAGTCTCCTTATACACTCACCTAAAGGATTATTAGAAACACCTGTTCAATTTCTCATTAATGCAATTATCTAATCAACCAATCACATGGCAGTTGCTTCAATGCATTTAGGGGTGTGGTCCTGGTCAAGACAATCTCCTGAACTCCAAACTGAATGTCAGAATGGGAAAGAAAGGTGATTTAAGCAATTTTGAGCGTGGCATGGTTGTTGGTTCCAGACGGGCCGGTCTGAGTATTTCACAATCTGCTCAGTTACTGGGATTTTCATGCACAACCATTTCTAGGGTTTACAAAGAATGGTGTGAAAAGGGAAACACATCCAGTATGCGGCAGTCCTGTGGGCGAAAATGCCTTGTTGATGCTAGAGGTCAGAGAAGAATGGGCTGACTGATTCAAGCTGATAGAAGAGCAACTTTGACTGAAATAACCACTCGTTACAACCGAGGTATGCAGAAAGCATTTGTGAAGCCACAACACGCACAACCTTGAGGCGGATGGGCTACAACAGCAGAAGACCCCACCGGGTACCACTCATCTCCAATACAAATAGGAAAAAGAGGTTACAATTTGCACAAACTCCCCAAAATTGGACCGTTGAAGACTGGAAAAATGTTGCCTGGTCTGATGAGTCTCGATTTCTGTTGAAACATTCAGATGGTAGAGTCAGAATTTGGCGTAAACAGATTGAGAACATGGATCCATCATGCCTTGTTGCCACTGTGCAGGCTGGTGGTGGTGGTGTAATGGTGTGGGGATGTTTTCTTGGCACACTTTAGGCCCCTTAGTGCCAATTTGGCATCGTTTAAATGCCACAGCCTACCTGAACACTGTTTCTGACCATGTCCATCCCTTTATGACCACCATGTACCCATCCTCTGATGGCTACTTCCAGCAGGATAATGCACCATGTCACAAAGCTCGAATCATTTCAAATTGGTTTCTTGAACGTGACAATTAGTTCACTGTACTAAAATGGCCCGCACAGTCACCAGATCTCAACCCAATAGAGCATCTTTGGGATGTGGTGGAACGGGAGCTTTGTGCTCTGGATGTGCATCCCACAAATCTCCACCAACTGCAAGATGCCATCCTATCAATATGGGCCAACATTTCTAAAGAATGCTTTCAGCACCTTGTTGAATCAATGCCACATAGAATTAAGGCAGTTCTGAAGGCGAAAGGGGTCAAACACAGTATTAGTATGGTGTTCCTAATAATCATTTAGGTGAGTAAATGTCCACATGAAAGTGTGACATCAGCAGTGAACACCCAATCACATGCCTTTCAACAGAGAAAGTGTGATGAACTTCTCGCAAAAGAGCCAACAGGATTCAAAACTCTTTTGCCGAAGATTAGAAGATTGAAGTATATAAAACATTTAAATGCATTTACACAGAAGATAATAAACAAAAATAATAATACAAATAGAAGATAATACAAATAAATTAAATATCTTGCTATTGGTGCAAGTGAAAGTTGTAAAATCAGTTTATAGGCCTATAGTTGATTTTCTATAAATAATATATAGGCTAGAAATTTTAAGATGTCAGGTCATATTTTTAAAGCTTAATTAACAGCTTTATTGCATATTATCTATATTTATTAATATAAATTTAAAACTAAATGCTTAATCATTTTCACCCTTCACTTTTTCCACATTTTTGTTACAACCTTATTCCAAAATGGATTAAATGTTTTATTTTCCTCAGAATTCTACAAACAATACCCCATAATGACAACATGAAAGCAGCTTGTTTGAAATCTTTGTAAATGTATTAAAAATGAAAAATGGGAAGAAAAATCACATGTACACAAGTATTCACAGCCTTTGTTCAGTACTTTGTTGAAGCACATTTGGCACCAATTATAGCCTTTTGAGACTTTTTATTATTAAGTCTTTTTGTGTATGATGCTACAAGCTTGACACAGCTATTTTTGGGCAGTTTCTCCGATTATTCTGGTTAGATGGGGAGCATCGGTGCACAGTCAGTTTCAGAGATGTTCAATCTCTGCCAAAGTCTGTGCTCTGGCTGGGCCACTCAAGGATATTCACAGAGTTGTCCCATAGCCACTCCTTTGTTATCTTGGCTGTGTGCTTAGGGTTGTTGTCCTGTTGGAAGATAAAACTTTGCCCTAGTCTGAGGTCCAGAGCTCTCTGGAGTAGGTTTTCATCAAGGATGTCTCAATTGCTGCATTAATCTTTCCCTCTGTCCTGACTTTTCTCCCAGTTCCTGCCACTGAAAAATTTATTCTTCCACCATGCATCACTGTAGGGATGGTATTGGCCAGGCGATGAGCGGTGCCTGGTTTCCTCCAGACATGACGTTTGCCATTCAGGCCAAAGTGTTCAATCTTTGTTTTATCCGATCAGAGAATTTTGTTTCTCGTGGTCAAAGTCCTTCAGGTGCCTTTTGGCAAACTTCAGACAGGTTGTCATGTGCCGTCTGGCCAATCTACGATACAGGTCTGATTGGTGGAGTGCTCTTCTGGAAGGTTCTCCCCTCTCTAGAGAATCCCTGGAGCTCTCTCAGAGTGACCATTGGGTTCTCGGTCACCTCCCTGATGAAGGCCCTTCTCCCCGATCGCTCTGTTTAGCCAGGTGGCCAGCTCTAGGAAGAGTCCTATAGTGGTTCCAAACTTCTTCCATTTATGGATGATGGAGGCCAATGACCTCATTGGGACCTTCAATGCTGCAGACATTTTTTTGTACCCTTCCCCAGATCTGTGCCTCGATACAATCCTGTCTCGGAGGTCTACAGACAATTACCTAAAACTTCATGGCTTGGTTTGTGCTCTGACATGCACTTTTAACAGTGGGACCTTATATAAACAGGTGTGTCCATTTCCAAATAATGCCCAATCAACTGAATTGACCACAGGTGGACTTCAATCAAGCTGTAGAAACATCTCAAGGATGATAGGTGGAAACAGGATTCACCTGAGCTCAATTTTGAGTGTCTTGGCAAAGGCATAATCCCTCCAGTGTGTCCTAGGTCTTCCCCGGCGTTTCCTAGGTCTTCCCCTGTAAACACTTTTTTTTATTATTATTTTTATAATAATTTTGCAAAGACTTCAAACAAACTTCTTTCACATTATGGGGTATTGTTTGTAGAATGTTGAGCATAATAATTAATTTAATCCATTGTGGAATAAGGCTGCAACATAACAAAATGTGGAAAAAGTGATGCGCTGTGAATAATTTCCAGATACATTGTAATAGCTGTAAAAGTTAGACAGAATCAATTGTTGGATATTTTAGATAGGACTGTTCGTTCCCTGTATGACCGGAGCAAGAGCTTGGTTCGCATTGCCGGCAGTAAGTCAGACCAGTTCCCGATGCATGTTGGACTCCGGCAGGGCTGCCCTTTGTCACCGGTTCTGTTCATAATTTTTATGGACAGAATTTCTAGACGCAGCCAAGGGCCGGAGAGTGTCCGGTTTGGGGACCATACGATTTCGTCGCTGCTTTTTGCGGATGATGTTGTCGTGTTGGCCTCCTCAAACCAGGACCTTCAGCGTGCACTGGGGCAGTTTGCAGCCGAGTGTGAAGCGGCTGGGATGAGAATCAGCACCTCCAAGTCCGAGGCCATGGTTCTCAGTCGGAAAAGGGTGGAATGCCCACTTCAGGTTGGTGGAGAGTTCCTGTCCCAAGTGGAGGAGTTCAGGTATCTTGTTCACGAGTGAGGGAAGGATGGAACGAGAGATCGACAGGAGGATCGGTGCAGCTTCTGCAGTAATGCAGTCGATGTACCGGTCTGTCGTGGTAAAGAAGGAGCTGAGCTGTAAGGCAAGCTCTCGATTTACCGGTCGATCTACGTTCCTACTCTCACCTATGGTCATGAGCTGTGGGTAAGGACAAGATCCCGGATACAGGCGGCCGAAATGAGCTTTCTCCGTAGGGTGGCTGGGCGCTCCCTTAGAGATAGGGTGAGAAGCTCGGTCACTCGGGAGGAGCTCAGAGTAGAGCCGTTGCTCCTCCACATCGAGAGGAGCCAGCTGAGGTGGCTAGGGCATCTATTTCGGATGCCTCCTGGACGCCTTCCCAGGGAGGTGTTCCAGGCACGTCCCACCGGGAGGAGGCCCCGGGGAAGACCTAGTACACGCTGGAGGGATTATGTCTCCCGGCTGGTCTGGGAACGCCTCGGGGTTCCCCCGGAAGAGCTGGAGGAAGTGGCTAGGGAAAAGGGGAAGTCTGCTTAGACTGTTGCCCCCGCGACCCGGCCCCGGATAAGCGGAAGATAATGGATGGATGGATGGATATTTTAGGCATTTTTTCCACATGTCAAACTCAAAACAATTAGTTAAGTTCCAAGTCCTGGTCCTGGATGACCCCAACACTGCAAATTGAGATCTTGGGCTGTCCAAAATACAGGTCCTTCTCAAAAAATGTGCATATTGTGATAAAAGTTCATTATTTTCTATAATGTAATGATAAAAATTAAACTTTCATATATTTTAGATTCATTGCACATCAACTGAAATATTTCAGGTCTTTTATTGTTTTAATACTGATGATTTTGGCATACAGCTCATGAAAACCCAAAATTCCTATCTAAAAAAAATAGCATATTTCATCCGACCAATAAAAGAAAAGTGTTTTTAATACAAAAAAAGTCAACCTTCAAATAATGATGTTCAGTTATGCACTCAATGCTTGGTCAGGAATCCTTTTGCAGAAATGACTGCTTCAATGCGGCGTGGCATGGAGGCAATCAGCCTGTGGCACTGCTGAGGTGTTATGGAGGCCCAGGATGCTTCGATAGCGACCTTAAGCTCATCCAGAGTGTTGGGTCTTGCGTCTCTCAACTTTCTCTTCACAATATCCCACAGATTCTCTATGGGGTTCAGGTCAGGAGAGTTGGCAGGCCAATTGAGGACAGTAGTACCATGGTCAGTAAACCATTTACCAGTGGTTGTGGCACTGTGAGCAGGTGCCAGGTCGTGCTGAAAAACGAAATCTTCATCTCCATAAAGCTTTTCAGCAGCATGAAGTGCTCCAAAATCTCCTGATAGCTAGCTGCATTGACCCTGCCCTTGATAAAACACCAGCAGCTGACATGGCACCCCATACCATCACTGACTGTGGGTACTTGACACTGGACTTCAGGCATTTTGGCATTTCCTTCTCCCCAGTCTTCCTCCAGACTCTGGCACCTTGATTTCCGAATGACATGCAAAATTTGCTTTCATCCGAAAAAAGTACTTTGGACCACTGAGCAACAGTCCATTGCTGCTTCTCTGTAGCCCATTTCCTGCACACGCCTGTGCACGGTGGCTCTGGATGTTTCTACTCCAGACTCAGTCCACTGCTTCCGCTGGTCCCCCAAGGTCTGGAATAGCAAAACGTCACTGGTCCCACTCATCGTCTTAATCACACACTAGATTTAATTATATCACATGGAACCAACCCAACCGATATAGATATTATACCACAAAGTGATGATGTCACTGACCATTACATGGTATCTTGCATACTGCGTACTGCTGAAATCCGTCATGTTGCGCCACGTTATCGACCAGGCAGAACAATCCTTCCAACCACTATAGATAGATTCTCAAATAGCTTACCTGATCTGTCTCAGCTGCTCAGTGAACCCAAACTAACAGATGAACTAGAGGAAATAACTAGCAGTATGAGCACCATTTTCTCTAGTACATTAGAAATTGTTGCACCAATTAGATTAAAAAAGGTTAGAGAGAAAACTAAAGCACCATGGTACAACAGTGCTACACATGTAATCAAGAGAGAAACTCGTAACTTAGAGCGTAAATGGAAACAAACTAATTTAGAGGTCTTTGGAATCGCGTGGAAAGATAGTATGTCACGTTATAAAAAAGGCCCTAAAAGCAGCCAGGGCTGAGCATCTCCGCAAACTAATAGAAAATAACCAAAATAATCCAAGGTTTTTATTTAACACCGTGGCTAGATTAACAAATAAACAAGCATCGCCTGAGCAAAATATTCCATTACAGTTTAGTAGTAATGATTTTATGAATTTCTTCACTGAGAAAATAGAAAGCATCAGAAACAGAATTGTAAATGCAAAATCTTTAATGACGTCTTATGATTCAACCTCAATTATCGCCCCTCAAGAACTACTACACCACTTTACAACTATAGGACAGGAAGAGCTAAAGAAACTTATCATTGCATCTAAACCAACAACATGTTTATTAGATCCAATACCCACTAAACTACTGAAAGAGCTGTTACCTGTAGTGGAAGAGCCTCTTCTCAATATTATTAACTCGTCTTTATCTTTAGGTCATGTTCCAAGAATATTCAAGTTGGCAGTCATAAACCCTCTCATTAAGAAGCAACAATTAGATCATAATAACCTAGCAAATTACAGACCAATTTCAAATCTTCCATTTATGTCTAAAATACTAGAAAAAGTTGTGTCTGCTCAATTGTGCTCTTTCTTGCAAGAAAATGATATCTATGAAAATTTCAATCAGGATTCAGGCCACATCATAGCACAGAAACTGCATTTGTTAAAATCACAAATGATTTACTTCTAGCTTCTGACCAAGGCTGTATCTCAATACTAGTTCTACTCGATCTTAGTGCTGCTCGATACTATAGATCATAAAATACTCTTAGATCGACTTCAAAATTACACTGGTGTTCAGGGAAAGGCATTAAACTGGTTTAGATCATTTATCAGACCGCTACCATTTTGTCTGTCTAAATGGGGAAAAATCAAAGATAACGTCAGTAGACTATGGGGTGCCGCAAGGATCTGTGTTAGGCCCTCTGCTATTCTCAATATATATGCTGCCACTTGGTAATATTATAAGAAAACATGGAATTAATTTCCACTGTTATGCTGATGACACTCAATTATATATTTCATCACGACCAGATGAAAATGCTAAATTATCTAAACTGACAGCGTGTGTTGAAGATATTAAATACTGGATGACATGTAATTTTCTGCTATTAAATTCAGATAAAACAGAGGTATTACTTATTGGTCCAAAAAACTGCCCACAAAACCTCTCACAATACAACTTTAACTTGGAAGGATGTCCTGTCACTTTATCCACTACAGTAAAAGACCTGGGTGTTATATTAGACCGCAACTTGTCTTTCAAAATCATATTTCATATGTTACAAGAACAGCATTTTTCCACCTTAGAAACATTGCTAAGCTACGTAACATGCTATCTATTTCTGATGCAGAAAAGTTAGTTCATGCATTCATGACCTTGAGACTAGATTACTGTAATGCTTTATTAGCTGGTTGTCCTGCATCCTCAATAAACAAGCTACAGTTAGTCCAAAACCCAGCTGCTAGAGTTCTTACTAGGTCAAGAAAATATGATCATATAACACCAATTTTTTCATCTCTACACTGGTTACCTATTAAGTTCCGTATCAATTACATAGTATTGCTACTGACCTATAAAGCCCTAAATGGTTTAGCTCCAGTGTATTTAACGGATCTTCTATCGCCCTACAATTCATTGCGCTCTTTAAGATCACTAAACTCGAGGCTTCTGGTCATTCCTAGGATATCTAATTCCACTAAAGGAGGGAGGGCATTTTCACATTTAGCTCCTAAACTCTGGAATAGTCTTCCTGATATTGTTCGAGGTTCAGACTCGCTGTCCCAGTTTAAAACTAGATTAAAGACGCATCTCTTTAGCCAAGCATTCACATTATAATTACCTTTTATACTACAGTTAAATCGGATCAAAAGCATTAATATTCTGAACAGCAGCTATGCTAATTATTTCCCATCTGCTTTTCTGTTATTATCTCGGGACACTAGTCCCGAGGTAAATAGTTCGTCAGCTCCAGTTTGTATCCAGCCTCTCATGGAGACTTCAGATGCCCCAACACCTGTGAAGAGACGACTCAACGCCAGCGCTGTTATGGCCTAAATTAATACATGATTGATTAACTTTT
Source organism: Gobiocypris rarus (assembly GCA_023029165.1). Taxonomy (NCBI): domain Eukaryota; kingdom Metazoa; phylum Chordata; class Actinopteri; order Cypriniformes; family Gobionidae; genus Gobiocypris; species Gobiocypris rarus. The sequence goes on along the minus strand of CM040934.1, from coordinate 466,221 downwards.
TCTAACATTTTTCAATGTACATTTATGAAATGCACTTTCTGTAAAGCTGCTTTGAAACAATATGTGTATTGTGAAAAGCGCTATACAAATATATTTGAATTGAATTGAATTTGAATAGGTCCTTCTCCACAATCTTCCTCAGGGTCCGGTCACCTCTTCTCGTTGTGCAGCGTTTTTTGCCACACTTTTTCCTTCCCACAGACTTCCCACTGAGGTGCCCTGATACAGCACTCTGGGAACAGCCTATTCGTTCAGAAATGTCTTTCTGTGTCTTACCCTCTCGCTTGAGGGTGTCAATGATGGCCTTCAGGTCGGCAGTCTTACCCATGATTGCGGTTTAGAGTAATGAACCAGGCTGGGAGTTTTTAAAAGCCTCAGGAATCTTTTGCAGGTGTTTAGAGTTAATTAGGTGATTCAGATGATTAGGTTAATAGCTTGTTTAGAGAACCTTTTCATGATATGCTAATTTTTTGAGATAGGAATTTTGGGTTTTCATGAGCTGTATGCCAAAATCATCAGTATTAAAACAGTATTCAGTTGGTGTGCAATGAATCTAAAATATATGAAAGTTTAATTTTTATCATTACATTATGGAAAATAATGAACTTTTATCACATGCTATTTTTTTGAGAAGGACCTGTATATCCTTAAATAATCCCCCCTATATCCTTAAATAGGACACTATTTGAGGGGACAGCCATTTGTAGTGGTGTCCGAAAACCTAGTGGACCTTATTGAGTGCACTTTTTCAATCCCATAATGCACCATAACAATGAATGTACAGCTGATGTACACTAGATAATACCCATAGATAATAGTGGCTATACCCATAATGCACTGAGAATCAAGGGCTGAATGAATTCCTAAGTCTGTCCAGAAGATGGTGCCCACAGCTCAATCATCCATCCATCCATTTTCCAAACCGCTGGTCCAATGTGGCTATACAGCATAATATCATAATATCAGTATAAATATATATATTTTTTTTATTGATTATTAAATAGTTTAATTAAGGTTTATGCTAGTTTCCAAGACAGATAGTAATATTTGCATTACTACTGGAGCTGCCAGTTTGCTACGTTTGAAATTATTATCAAACAGCAAGCAGAAAGTTGCTGCCCTTCCGATGCACTCAGTGTCTGAATTCACTCACTCGTTTTCATTCACTCCTTCAAGTAGACTATATTAGTGGACTTATGTTGGGAATAGTGGATGAGGGTATAGGGGGTGATTTTGAACATAGCTTTGGAGTCTTTGTGCAGGGCTGGGTTACAACAGTATTTGGAACCACTGACTTAAATGGTATTCAGAAATGTAATTAAAGTAGCATAGTTATTTATTACTGGGATATTTGCAAAGTCACTAAAATATCTTTCAGAGTGCAGGCCTTGGAGTCCTGGGGCAAACTCCTTTCGGCAAGGGGAAGGCCGTTCAAGAAGAGCAGACAGGCCAGAGGGGAAACTCAAGATTCAAGGTCGGGTCCAAGAGGCAGGTCGGTATCAAGAGATCAACCCGGAACTGGCAACCAGAACCAAAGAGCTTGACAGAGGAGGAAGAGCTGTGAGGTGTACAGACTGCAAAAGTCACAATGATCAGCCACAACATTCAAATCACCTGCCTAATATCATGTAGGCCCCACTGGTGCTGCCAAAACAAAACACTTATACAAAGAGCTAGCTGTCTTGTCCATGATCAGAGGCACTGACGGCTGGGGAACTGCCTTCTTAGCTGTGAAAGGGAGAACAGACGGCTAACAGAGGTGAACAAATTAAATAAACGTAAGACTTGCTTTCTGTATTGTGTGAATTTAGTTCGATTGGTCTCACTCGCACATTGCATGCCCAGAACATGCTGACAATGCTTTAAATTCACATTTTGCAGTAATGAAACTTGAAACTCAAATGTAGCCTTTTCATGAAATGAAACTTATAGTAGCCCTCAAATATGATTACAAAGCGTTTGATTCAAGTTTCACAATATTTGACCTCATTTGGTCCTTATATAAAGGAAAGGCAAGATGTTTTGTCACTCATTCAGTTGTGATTGTGTTCCTGTCTCTGCTGTTTGAAAAGAATCATGTATCTTCTATGGCCTTTACTGTTTCTTCATGTTTCAGCACAACGTCATACCCTGTTTGGTAAGTAAACAAACCTTTTTCTCTTTTCACATTTAAAATACATTGTCTGCAGTATTTGTATTTAGCAGATTTTCATGAGTTTTATAAAACTTTTACAAAATTGCAATTAATATATATGTGAACATGTCAAATGTAATGTACAGCATTTTTAACGGTCAGTGGTCTATTGAAATTTAATAACCAAATATGTCTCCCTGTTGTAACAACAAATGCAGTTAACTGAGTTTTTTTTTTTTTTGTGTAAAATCTAAACTTTTAATCTTTTGCTACTGGATGAAGATTCCAGACCAAAGCAGACAACACGGGAGGGCAGAGTGAAGCTTGTCGGAGATCGTCCTTCATCTGGTCGTGTGGAGGTCTATCATGATGGACAGTGGGGTACAGTTTGTGATGACGGATGGGACCTGGCCGAAGCGCAAGTGGTGTGTCGTCAGATGGGTTTTCCTGGAGCGAAATCAGTTACAGCCTGGAGGACAAAATGGTGAAGGTATAAGATCCTCATTCCATTTTATTGTTACACACTATGATAACATTAATTGTTTATTTATTTACAAAAATTATTTTAATTTTTCAAGGCTCTGGTCCAATCTGGATGGATGACATGAACTGTAAAGGCTCTGAGAGCTCATTGTCTGATTGCAGCTTCAAAGGCTGGGGTGTTACTGACTGCTCACACAAAGAAGATGCAGGAGTTATCTGCCAGACTGGTAAGAAATTCAGCTACCTGATTTATATATATATATATATTTATTTTTTAATATTTTTATTACATTTTCTTTGCAGGTGTAAACATAACCAGCAATCGTCAGTTCTCTGTGGACAACAGTCTGGGTTTGTCTGATGATCTTGGTCTTCTGTTTGACAGTGGAGATGGTTGTGATTTCAGCATTAATGTACGAGACATCAGCGAAGAGGCAGAGCTGGCGTTTTGTGTGCACAGTATGATCCTGATGATTTATCCAGAAATAAATATGTCAAATAAGTCCAGAAACCTCACAGTGGATGTCAGCCAGACGTGCCATCCTCATGTCCCTGCTTTTCTCAGGTACCTTTCTGAAGACCATTTCACTTCGTCAATCCAAATGTCTCAATTCATTAAGAATGTTGCTTTGAATAGTGTCATCATAATTAGATGCTTACCAAACTGTTTTTCTCAGGTATTTGTACACACGTCAGATTGATGTTTCCATCACATCGGCTCAATGTCTCCATCAGCTGGCGTTTATCTTTGGAGTGAAGAATCTTATGGAGGATGTTGGCAGGGTCTTCACTTCACTCATTCCTGAAGACAACACCTTCCGGACACAGGTATCAATGTACGAGTATGGCGTCCGCACAGGTGACCTTGTTCTGCAGGAGAATGTCCTTCAGTATCTTTCCTGGAACTGTGAGTTCCTCATAAGCTCTCCGCTGTGGAGCACCATCTCCTTTCACATGATGGACGCTCTGCTGCATCGCTCAGATCTGGTTCTGAAGGACGAAGCTTTACTTCTTGAAGCTCTGGAGAGATGGATCCAAGACAAAGGTGATGAACTTAGTTCAGAACAACAGGCCAGCCTCCTGAATCACATCCGCTTCCTCTTGATCCCAGTGGATAAACTGTATGAAATGCAGTTTTCCTCAAGTGTTCTCCATCAGAGTCAGGAGAAACTGTACCTTACTGGTCTGCTCAGAGGTTTTCAGTTCAATGTTCTGCCATTCTCTAAGATCAGGAATAAAATGGACAATATGAGTTATGATTATCTACCCAGAATCTACACTGCTGATGAATGGAGTTTCAATGACACAGCCCGGGCTAAAACTATCAGCATCCAGGGCTATGAATACGACTACCGGTATGGCCAAAATATCAGAATCCAAGTTCCTACCTTCTCCACGCCTGCTCACCCTAGTGCTCTTTACAAAGAGCAGAAGGTCCAGTGGCAAGCACAGGTTCTTCGTAATGCTCGGGAATGCTCTAACAATGGTATTTCATGTAAATCTTTTCCTGTTGCTAGATTACTCGCAAGTGGCAATCAGAAAAGTTATGCTAGCTCCATTCGCTTCAGCAACAGGTTGATTCTCACCTGCAAGAACCAAAATAATGTCTTTCATGTCCAAGACTTCAAAAACAACATGGCGGTGATTCCAAATAACAGCAGTATGGGTCTGCCTAACCCCTGTCCTGATGACTACAGCTTTAGATTTGTTGTGCGTCCAGAGTATATCTGACATGAGTTACATTTGGCTACAAGTAATTTCATACAGGCCTTTCAGTCTAATCAAATCTATTAAATCAAGTATGAAATGCAGTATTTAACTGAATCAAAAATGCAGTATTTAACTGAATCTATAAAATCCATGTTATTCATTGAGTCATTTCTGTAAAATGTTTGAATTTTTTTTTTACCTTTTCATTTATTTTAGCAATAAAGATTATTAATTTTGATAGTGCACTTCAAAAATAAAAATATACAACTTACATTATCTTTGTCAGTTTGATTCCTCCTTAACTAAGAAGTCCCAGCAGGCACCAGGTGTCAATGTAATGTCAAGACGTTGGACTTCAATGTTAAATTCTTGTTGGAAACAGTTTGTTTGTTGAATTGTCTAATTCAAAAGCATGTCAAATTTTGGTTGCAATAAAATACCAGAGATCTTTCATTACCAAATGTCAAGGTCTACTGTCAGCCGGACCCAAAGTATTCAATTTAAAATTCATTTTAAATAATTTTATTGTATAAATAAAGCATTCAAAGGATTATCAAAATAAACATTCAATGTAACACTTTTAAAGAAAATGGATTCACCAATACAAAATAAAATAAATAAATAAATAATAATATATATATATATATATATATATATATATATATATATATATATATATATATATATATATATATATATATATATATATATGCGTGTGCACGCTTTTCCTGATCCCCTGGTGTTTACTTGTATGGCTTAATATAACATAAATGTCTCTTACTGAATCTGCGTTATTTTAAAAATCCATTATATATTTGGACAATGGGCAGCGCCTTTGTTTGGTTTTCCACTGTGAAAAGTTGTACCTGTACCTTCTTCCAGGTACGTTTTTCCGTATCACCTCCGGCGAGGTTCTGAGTGAGCTGAGGCGATACTAAAATGTGACGTGAAAACACCGCAGACTGATGATTGGTCAGAGAGAATCGTCACTATTCACTACGTCATCATTGCACGCGCCAGACGGAGTATCCTGAATAACTGTGCCATTTTTAAATAGTTTGGCCAGAGATTGCGTGATATACTATAGACAGTAAAAGTGATATACACATTACTTTTATGGCATCTCAGAAGAATACACCTTGGTCAAACGAGGAGGTGGAGACTTTGCTTGGTTAGCGGGTGTGTGTAACGTAGAAGATTACGTTACGGCAGTTTCCTGCGGCTGCGCTATGACGACCAGGTATTATTTTGGAGGTACAATCTCCAATGGAAAATGGAGCGGAAAACGAGTTGAGTTGAGCTGGTACTGGTAATGGAAAAGCGCCGTATGGGTCTTGTTTAAGAAAATGGTATCGGATCGGTACATGGATTCAAGTACTCGATACCGATGCCAGAATTGGTTGTGGTATCGGTGATATTTCCGATATCGGAAACATAGGAATCGGAACAACTCTAGATATTTTATAACACCAGAAATATCTTCTAAGCATATAATTTATCTTTAGGATGTTGGATAAGTTGCACTCATTACACTCATATATGTTATACTTGTAAAATAATAATAATAAAAAAAATTGGACAAGAAATTCAGGGAAATATGTAAGAAACCAAATATAAGATACAAAACATTGTTTTGGGTATAGGACCTATGATATAAAGATGAGTTATAGGCTACTTATTTAGAATACTAAGAATTACAGCTTTTAAAGCAATAATATTTTTTTTAAAGCTGCAGTCCATAACTTTTTTGGGTAAAAAACTATCCAAAATAAAATTGAGCAAGTACATAACCAGCCAGTGTTCAAAACTATCTGCTTACACTAGCTCAATTTACAACGGTAAGCTTGTAATAATGTTTTTAATTCCAGTGGTACTGGTGGATTTCCGCAGGAGATTCAAGCATATATTTGCGTCATTGCATCACATCTGTGCACATAAAGAAGGTGTCCCGGCTAGTAGGCTATATCACTTGTGAGGATGTTAGAGGTGGAGATTTATAGCCTTTTCTTACAGCACTTGATATAATTAAAATTATCAATTCGACGGCAGATCGAGAAAGGTTCAAACGACATTCAGTGACAGTGACATCTGGAGATTCACACGTTGTAAAATGCAAAAGACTTCAGACTTTTGGAATGGCTACAGAAAAATAGAGACTTCAATCAAGCCGATGCAAAGACAATGATAAAAAGGGCTTTTGAAAGGTGGCATGAACTCCTGAATGAAGGGGTTCAAAACGGACACAGAGACAGTTTTTTTCTGCTGGACGTGGGTGCTGAGAGAATTTTCTTGTGGTGCCCCCCTGAGCACTTGGTGCCCTAGGCGCAGCATGTGGTGGGAGCGGCGGCACTGATCACGATTTAATGCATTGCTTTTTTCCCTGTAATTGGTCAGCACAAAAGTGGATGTTAGCTACTTACTCGTTCAGTTTACATTCTTATGTTGGTCATACTTTTAAACAGTAGAATCTGTGATTTCGCACCGGCATCCGCAATGACATCCACACCGGCACGGTGACTTACAGCCCTTCTCCTGACAGCCGCACATTTTCCTCAAAACATTGTATTTATACGTGCTGTGCTGCGCCGAGGCACAATTCACGTAAAGTTGATAATTCCGCGAATAACTGCAATTGCAGATGGCGACAAAGAGGAAAACCTCGGACTGCAGCTTTAAGAATCCCCAGTTTTAAATCATTGCTTAGATTTAGTTTCTAAAGTATACTATAGAGAGGAAAACATGAAATTAAGAACAAAATTATACATTTTGAAAAACATATGGGCACCTCTAAAATCAAAGAATGGGCTATTCTATAAAATAAAGGAATGCATTTTCCTTTACACAGATCAGTCGTCCTGGTCCCTTTGCAGAAAAACAGCCCCAAAGCATGATGTTTCCACCCCATGCTTCACAGTAGGTATGGTGTTCTTTGGATGGAACTCAGCATTCTTTCTCCTCCAAACACGACAAGATGAGTTTTTACCAAAAAGTTATATTTTTGGTAAAAAAACAAAATTTTTTTGGTTTCCGGTTGAAAGGGCACGCTGGCGCGTTTGGTTGCCGCTCCTTTCTCCCGTTTTAGTAGTTTCTTTTTATGAGCCAATGTTATTTTACTCGTTCGTGATGTGGAATTATGCATCGCATGCTGGATTACTGCTTTTATCTCTGAGTGCCGTTTACTGGAATATACTCTACTGTTGCCTGGCCCAGGACGTACACTGTTTACACCGCTGTGAGGCTGCTGTTGGTGTGGATCCTCCCCGAATGGCTCTCAGGTACACTGCTCGCCAGTTGTTGAACCTGAACGGACATCTAGACGTCGCGAGTGACATACGTGCTCTCTGCAGTAATCTTGGAATACTGCGACATAAGCGTTACATACATCGCTCCTCAAGGCGTAGTTTTTTATACTCAATATTTAAAGCTGTCGCCTACCTGCGATTTCTGCGCAAACCCCATAGACTGCAGTTAAGACCTACAGGGGTTAATTTTCATAACTTATCGGCACTCAGGCGTGCGGAGGTTGCTTCGGATTCATCTGCTCACCCACGTCTGCTCAAATCGGCACTGTTTAACGCGCTCTGTCAACAACAAAGCCGTCATTTTATCTGACATTATTTTAGAACAAAAGCTCGACCTTGTCTGTTTAACTGAAACATGGCACAAAGAATCTGATGGTCTTCTTTTTAACGAACTGACTCCTGCTGGCTATGGATTATTTGATCTCCCGTACCTCTGGTAGAGGTGGGGTATCATTGTGTTGCACAGCCAACAGTTCAACATGTGTCCCGTGTCTGTCCCCAAAACAGACTCATTTGAATGTCTTGCTTTGAGTGTTTCTGCGTCCCTCTCTACTGCAGTGGCTACAGTCTACAGGCCTCCTAAAACAAATAAAGACTTTTTATCTGAATTATCAGATATGTTGTCTTTTCTCTGCCTCAGGTTTGAAAGAGTTCTTCTCCTGGGAGATTTCAACATCCACATGGATATAAAAGACTCCACAATAACAAAAGACTTTATGTCCATTTTGGAGTGCTTTGAACTTAACCAGCTCGTGGACTGTCCCACACATGATAAAGGCCACACTTTAGACCTTGTGATTACCAATGGTGCATTTGTGTCTCAGTTGTCAACCTCGGACTTGGGTCTGTCTGATCATCGGGCTGTCTTCTTTAACATGGAATTACCTGTCAAAAACACTACTGCTTCTCGTATCATTAACTATCGCAAGTGGAGATCTATTGTACCCACTGATTTTTCAGACTTTATTGACTCTTCTTTAAGTTGTGTTTCTCTTTCTGATGATCTGGATGATAACGTTTCTGTGCTGAATTCTGTTCTCTTGTCTGGTCTTGACACGCTGGCTCCATTGAAATCACGATCCATTTCTTTTGCACGCTCTGCTCCTTGGTACAATGATGATCTGCGTGCTATGAAGGCTTTGTGTTGCAAAATGGAGCGTAGATGGCGCATATCAGGTTTAACTGTTCATCACCAGGCCTGGAAAGACAGCTTGCTTGAATATAAGGCTGAAATTGTGTCAGCTAGATCTGTTTATTTTTCTCAGTTAATTGTCAGCAACCAGAGAAATCCTAAACAACTGTTTCACTCAATTAACAAGCTGCTTAAAAATCACACCTCTCTAATGTTCCTGCTTCAACTCACCTTTGTAATATGTTTTTGGAGTTTTTTAGCACCAAAATTGATAATATACGTAACCACATTGTTTCCACTAATACTTCTGCTGCCTCCTCTTTAAAAATGTCTGTATTTTCTGGTATTTCTTTCTCTAACTTTGCTATTCACAACTCCCAGTCTCTGTCCACTTTGGTTTCAAAACTGAAAGCCTCAACTTCCAGAGTTGATCCTATACCATCTTGTCTTTTTAAATCATGTTTTGATTCCCTCTCTCCTGTTGTTTTGAGAATCATTAATAACTCTCTGTGCACTGGTCGTGCCAGCAGCACTTAAAACTGCTGCTGTCACCCTGTTCCAAAAACAAACAACATAGATTCTGATAATCTGAATAATTTTCGCCCCATCTCAAATCTTCCATTCCTTGCCAAAATTTTAGAACAAACCGTGGCTTCTCAACTGCTTTCTCATCTTTCCTCTAATGACCTTTTTGAGCCACTACAGTCTGGATTCCGCAAACTCCACAGTACTGAAACAGCGTTAGTTAAGGTGACTAATGACTTGTTAATGGCTTCTGATTCTGGTCGTCTGTCTTTACTGATTCTTCTTGATCTTAGTGCTGCTTTTGACACTATAGATCATTCCATTTTAATCACCCGTTTACAGACTGTCTTTGGAGTTTCTGAAACTGCATTACAGTGGTTTAGGTCCTACCTCTCTAATCGCAAGCAATTTGTTGTGATGGGTGATTACAAGTCTGAGGTTGGTGTAGTGCACTCTGGTGTCCCCAGGATCAGTTTTGGGCCCTTTACTTTTTAGTATTTACATCTTTCCACTTGGCCAACTTTTACGAACTCTTGGTCTTAACTTTCACTTTTATGCCGATGACACTCAGATTTATATACATTCAAAACCTGATGTCAATATGCCTGTGTCTTTTCTTTCTCAATGTTTTGCTGAGATTAGAAAATGGATGTCTGAAAATTTTCTCTGTCTAAACAGTGACAAAACTGAAGTAATGCTTATTGGTTCACCTCATCAGTTGCGTAAAGCAGAGTCCATAACCTTAAGTGTGGATGGCTCTGCTTTACAATTTCAAACTAAACTGAAAAATCTGGGGTGATATTTGATGCTAACTTAACATTTGACCATCAGGTTCGTAACACAGTCAAAGCATCATTTTTCATCTGAAAAACATTGCAAAATTACGTCCCATGTTGACATTCTCTGTGGCAGAAAAATTAATCAACATTTTTGTTTTTTCACGCATTGATTACTGTAATGCATTGCTGGCTGGAGTTTCTAAAGCAACACTGAGCAAATTACAGTTGGTTCAGAATTCAGCTGCTAGAATTCTAACTAGGACCAGTGCAAGGAGCACATCACTCCAATCCTGGAAAAACTGCACTGGCTTCCTGTTAGTTTTCGTATTGATTTTAAAATTCTAATGCTCACGTATAAGGCCTTGAATAATTTGGCCTCTCAATATTTGTGTGAGTTTTTAACCCACTATATGCCAACACGTGCTCTACGCTCCTCTGAAGCTGGTCTTTTAACTGTCCAAACAACACGGTTGAAAACTATGGGTGATCGGGCATTTTCTTCTTTGGCTCCTAAGTTGTGGAATTCCCTGCCCTCTGAGATTAGGAATGCAGAATCCCTTAGTGTTTTTAAATCAACACTTAAAACATATTATTTTAGGATAGCTTTTATGTAATTCATTTGTCTACTTTGTTGATTATTTTATGCATGCAATGTTATGTGTATTTTTCAATTCATATGTATATGTAAAGTGCTTTGAGATGTTACATTTAAAGGCGCTATACAAAATAAATGTTATTATTATTATTATTATTATTATTATTATATTTTGGTTTCATCTGACCATATGACGTTCTCCCAATCCTCTTCTGGATCATCCAAATGCTCTCTGACAAACTTCATATGGGCCCGGACATGTACTGTAAGCAGGGGGACATGTCTGGCACTGCAGGACTTGAGTCCCTGGCGGCGTAGTGTGTTACTGATGGTAGCCTTTGTTACTTTGGTCCCAGCTCTCTGCAGGTCACTCACTGGGTCCCCCTGATTTTTGCTCACCGTTCTAGTGATCATTTTGACCCCACGGAGTGAGATCTTGCTTGGAGCTCCAGATCAAGGGAGATTATCAGTGGTTTTGTATGCCTTCCATTTTCTAATAATTGCTCCCACAGTTGAATTCTTCACGCCAAGCTGCTTACCTATTGCAGATTTAGTCTCCCTAGCCTGGTGCAGGTCTACAATTTTGTTTCTGGTATCCGTTGACAACTCTTTGGTCTTGGCCATAGTGAAGTTTGGAGTCTGACTGTTTGAGGTTGTGGACAGGTGTCTTTTATACTGATAACGAGTTCAAACAGGTGTCATTAATACAGGTAACGAGTGGAGGACAGAGGAGCCTCTTTAAGAAGAAGTAATAGGTCTGTGAGAGCCAGAAATCTTGCTTTTTTGTATGTGACCAAATACTTATTTTCCACCATAATTTCAATTAAATTCTTTAAAAATCAGACAATGGGATTTTCTGGATTTTTCTTCTTCTTCTCATTCTGTCTCTCATAGTTGAAGTGTACCCATGATGAAAATGACAGGCCTCTCTCATCTTTTTAAGTAGGAGAACTTGCACAAGTGGCTGACTAAATACTTTTTTGCTCCACTGTATATAAACTGTGTATCTGGCCAATTAACTTTAAAGAAGGAGATGATTCACATCCTACATGAAAAGGATCTGAAGCAGCACAGAAACTTTGTGGGTTAAATAATTAATCTTTAGGTTACACTTTATTTTGATGGTCCTCTTTAGACATTCTGCTGAATATAAGTAACACTGCAACTACAAGTCAACTAACTCTCATTAGATTATAAGTAGAGTATAAATAGACTGTTAGGGTTAGGTTTACAGATTATAGAATAAGTTGAAATGTACTTGAACATTACTTTTAGTCATTATAATGTCTGTTGTGGGAGCATAAAAATTAAGTGTTAGTAGATATTAAGATATTATTCAGTCTGTGCTGACAGACAGTTCTTGTTCAAATGCATATTTTGCAGTAATGAAACTAAACAAATTTAGCGTTTTCATGAAATGAAACTTATGGTAGCCCTCAAATGCTATTACACAGCATTTGATCCAAATTTCACAATAGTTGACGTGATCTGGTCATATTTTAAAAGAAAGGCATTTTTGTAACTCAGAGTTGTGAATTGTGTTCCTGTCTGTTTCCAGAAACTGAAGAATCATGTATTTAAAAAAAAATACAAAAAAAAATAAAATAATAATTACCTTTCATTGAAGTAAAACAATTAAAAGTGTGGTGAAAATCACATTATGAAATAAACATCAAAATATGTTGGTGATAATTATTGCCACCCTAGAAATTATCATGAGTAAAAATATATATATAAATAATCAAACAGCACCTACAGTACATCACCACATGTTGTTTGGGAGGGTTTCAAGAAAATCCTCCTCATTCATCCAAAAACAAACTCTAGTGTATTCAGTTTCAGACATGACTGGAACTTCAGTTGGCACCTAGTTCTGTGGTCAGATTAAACAACAAAAACAAAGCACATTGTGCAAAGCACATTGGGTGACAAGTGTACTCCAACGTATTTGATCCATGCCGTTACGGAGACGTAACGTCAGTGACTGACGAATGGGGGTTTTGCTTAGAAGCCTATCAACTTCGAGATCTAGAAAGCGGCCAATGGCAGTGCCAATGCCATGGGCATTTGCATAGCGGACTCCGCCCCACCCCGTGGGTATATCAGGAAGGACGCTGGCATGATCGCATTATGTTACCTGCTGAGGAGCCAAGACTGAACTCCCGGCCGTTTCAGCGGTACAGCGGATGTGGCAGAGGGACGTTACGTCTCTGTTCCCTCCTCAGGGAACGAGGCTTACATACGTAACCGAGACGTTCCCTTTCGTTCAGTCACTCCGAGTAACGTCAGTGACTGACGAATGGGGGTCCCAAAATAATCAGTGCCCTGCGTAAGTGCGAGTTCCCTGTCGTAAGACTAGTATGAACGAAGGACTCTCACTTAACACAGGAATAACAAGGTACACTGGGAAGCATATTCCAGGTGGCGTTGACAGTGCTGGAGGAGCTCAGGGCTTCTGGTAGCTCACCTGAGGAAATATTCGCACGTACCCAGTCCGTGGAGTGGAGTTGCGGCCAAGCGAAGACACCTGAGCCCAGTCCAAAACCGGCCACTAGTAGAGGTGAGTACATAGTCGGACAAGGGCTCCACTCAGAGATTGTAGAAATCTGGCGAATGTGTTCGTGTCGCCCACCCTGCAGCTCTGCAGATGTCTGTTAGCAGAGCGCCATGCACTAGAGCCCAAGAGGAGGCCACACTCCAGGTGGAGTGTGCCCTGACCCCAAGGGGGCATAGGCGCCCCTGCTGCTGGTACGCCAAAACAATGGTGTCCACTATCCTGTGAGACAGCCTTTGCTTTGAGAGAGTGCCAATGCCATGGGCATACGAAATTTGCATAGTGGACTCCGCCCCACCGCGTGGGCATATCAGGAAGGACGCTGGCATGATCGCATTATGTTACCTGCTGAGGAGCCAAGACTGAACTCCCGTCCGTTTCAGCGGTACAGCGGATATGGCAGAGGAACGTTACGTCTCCGTTCCCTCCTCAGGGAACGAGGGTTACATACGTAACCAAATTACATACGTTACATACGTTCCCTTTCATTCAGTCACTCCGAGTAACGTCAGTGACTGACGAATGGGGGTCCCAATATAATCACGCCACTCGCTGTCTTCCAGTGCCCTGCGTAAGTGCGAGTTCCCTGTCGTTAGACTAGTCCGAATGAAGGACTCTCACTTAACACAGGAATACCAAGGTACACTTGGAAGCATATTCCAGGTGGAAGTATGCGCCAAGCTGCCTACCCGTAGGAAGGATTTAAGAATACACAAATGACCCGCTAAGGGCTGCATAAGGAGGACCTCTGGAGTACCAGCCGAGGATGGACTTTTAACCCCAGGTGTGGCAAGGCTTGTGACATACACATGTGGGGGTCGCCCGGAGGGGGAACCATGCACACGGAGGCACCTGGCCTGACACGAGTTCTGGCTTGAGGCAGACTTACTGGTGTCGGCGTTGACAGTGCTGGAGGAGCTCAGGGCTTCTGGAAGCTCACCTGAGGAAATATTTGCACGTACCCAGTCCGTGGAGTGGAGTGGCAGCCAAGCGAAGACACCTGAGCCCAGTCCAAAACCGGCCACTAGTAGAGGTGAGTACATAGTTGGACAAGGGCTCCACTCAGAGATTGTAGAATCTGGCGAATGTGTTCGTGTCGCCCAGCCTGATAAAAATCCAGAATAAATCCAGAAAAAATATGAACAAATCCAGATAAATCCAACCTGGTTTAGATCAAGTTCAATGGTTTCTCAAAGCTTGGTATAAACTTTCTCTGTCAACTCAGGTTTAATCCAGAGTTTGCGATAAACTCTGAAGCGCGTGCACCTGAAAGTGTGACACGTGCGGCAAACAGCGAATCACAGTGTCCATTTAATTAGCAGGTTAGCTGTGTAGTGTAAGTTACCATGGTGATGAACACCGCTAAAAACCAATCCACCTTCTTGAGCCGGAAAACAGAGTTTACTCAAACTAATCTTGAACTTACCTGGGTACCAACTGAAACCAGCTTTGTGCAACAGGCCACAGGTCTCAAATTCGGCACAGAGGCAATAAATGGCTGAAAAGAAATAAAAGCCAGACATTTTGAAAGATTCAGCTGGGAGAACATCTAGCAGCTAAGTTAATTGATATCAGGTTTGTAACATGATTAGCTATAAAAGGGATGTCTTTCGAAGGAGGCAGAGTATGGGATTGAATGTTTATGAGATTGCACCATCAGTGGCGATTCCTGCAATTCCTCCATGGTTGTTTCAAATGCCACTTGTTGATCTAGATATACATAATGAGATTAAAAATAAGGATATGAACATTTCAACAGTAACAATGATACAACTATATTAATCAAAAATATTATTCAGTACTGAGATATATACTGATGGGTCTAAAGAACCAGAATCTGGAAGAACAGCAGCAGCTTTGTATATACCTACATTTAAAGTCAAAATAGCAAAGAGAGTATCAGATCATATTTCCTTTGGGTGCCAGCACATGTAGGAGTGGAAGGAATGAGGAAGTGGACCAGCTTGCAAAGAAAGCCCTGAAACAAAATCAAGTCGAATTTACGGTTTCAATAAGTAAAGCTGAAATGAAGAGATTAATTAAGATTGAAGTAAGAAAGAAATGGCAAAAAATGTGGGATTGTGATAAAAAAGGAAGACATTTATATCAGATGCAGGGATGTGTTGGTGCTGAAAGGATAAGGTATGGCAATAGAAGGAAGGATGTAATCATATCAAGATTGAGAATAGGGCATACAACATTAAATCACAGTCTGCAAAAGATGGGGAAACATGGTTATTGTGACAAATGTGGACTTACAGAAACGGTAGAGCATATTCTTTTAAGATGTGTTGCCTATGAAAGCGAAAAATTTCAGTTATCTCATGAATTAGAAATGATAGAAATTAATACTATATCGATGCGGGTGCTATTAGGAAATGGGTTAATGCAATCAAGGGTATATGAAATAATGTTGAAGTATTTAAAAAGGATTGGAATAATGGATTGAATTGATTTTTTCTTCTTCTTTAAGGTAAAGAAATGATTAAGTAGTCTATATGTGAGCTTCACACTCAGTAGGTGGCAGGAATGCACCTTTTTAAGTTGGTTTGACAAACCGCCATAAAACCGAAGAAGAAGAAGAGTCTCTCAGAAGTAAAGATGGGCTGAGGCTCATCTGTGAAAGAGTGGGTAAAAATATTGTGGAACACTTTAAAAACAATGTTCCTCAATGTCAAATTGCAAAGGCTTTGGAACTCTCATCTTCTACAAGAATGGGACCAAATTCCAACACCAAAACTCCAGAAACTAATAACCTCAATGCCCAGACGTCTTCAAACTGTTTTGAAAAGAAACAGAGATTCTACACTATGGTAAACACGACTGTCCCAACTATTTTGAGACCTGTAGCAGGCATTTAGTGGATAAAATGTGAAATTTCTCAGCTTAAACATATGTTATCTGTGGTCTATTGTGAATAAAATATTGGGTAATGCGATTTGAAAGTCTTTTTGTCCTCATTTTATTCAAATTTAAAAAACGTCCCAACATTTCCGAATTCAGGTTGTATAATTGAGAAATAACACTTCTGACACTTTCTTCACAAACTGGGTAGGAAGTATGTGCTGAGAAATGTATTCCAAATTTATCTGGAAAGGTTATTTGCATATTTGTGAAACCTTGAAGAAACACAGCTACACAGCTCCATCACAGTTACTGTTGATATATAGTCAGACTGAACTTTGCGCTCATTCCTTGGAATTACTGCACATGTTTACAAAACTAGTGAGGATGTTTGCAAGCTGGACTCATTTCTTTTAGATTGTAGACATTTTCCAAGTATACAGTGAAAACATTTCAATGGCCTTTGATAAAATAACAGAGGAGTGGGACTACAAGCCAGATTGATTACATCACAACAGAAAACAAGGCAAACATGCATTTAAATTGAAAAATGTGCCTTTAAATTGATGTTACCTCAGCAATCTGTCGAGGCTGCAGATGACAATTAGGAAAAAATGGACAACTTGGATGATGAGGATCTGTGAGAGGATTTAGACAACAACCAAGAAACCTTGTTAGACATGGCCAGGTCAAGTCAGCGACTGTCATGTTTTGCACACTCTCTTCAGCTGGGGATTGGTGATCAGCTGAAGGATGCCAAATTCATATCACTGACCATAGCAAAAGCATCTAAGCTCACTTCTCGAGAACCACTTCAAAGCTACTTTTGGCATTGGGAAGTCAATACCAGTGGCGAATGTTACACACTAGAATTCAACATTCAAGCAGCTGCAGGCCATCACAAGTCTTGACTTGAAAAATCTGGCAGAGGTCTGTGGTAAAGAATTTGAAAATGTGTTTACACTCTGTGAATGAAAACAACTCCAATACATGAGTACAATTCTTGGACCATTTTCAGAAGCAACAATGTGCTAAGTCTTGAGTAAGACTTGCGAGGCAAAAAGTCTGTGACCATAAGAATGGTGGTTCCTACTGTTTTAGACCTAAACACATATCTTCTAAAAATGGGTGAGACAAGATGCCAGTGCCAGCCTTTGATTAAGGCCCTTCACACCTCTCTTCAAAGAAGATTTTCAGGAATATGTGTGAAGGCAAAATGGCCAGAGACAGAGAGCGTTTTTCCCAGATACTTTTTTCCTCCCAGACCTGTTGTCTGCGTTTCCATCGCATTCGAAAGTACTGTAAAGGTTAGTACATTGACATAGAACTGAGCACGACTTTCCAGTTCCCAGTGGATTTCATCCTTCACATATAAACTTAATAAAGCCTAAACCTCACCGTCGGTCCATCGATCATATTTTTTAAACTCCATTGTTGAATAGCAAACAACTCTTACTGCACGCACCGCACCAGACTTTTAGGTTGAAATAAAATGCTGTGTGAAGTCAACTGTTACGTCCCGTGGCTCAAAAGGGACGTAACAATAATAGGGACACACAAGAAAGCCTAAATAGAATGCAAATTTTATCAACAAAATGGAACTATACATAAAAAAACTGTAACAGTCAGGAGTCAGTGGTGTAAAGTGTAATGAATGCATGGAAGGGCAAGGTGCTGTAGTAGTGTTGGGTGTACCAAAGAAACAAGTTTGAAGGAAACCAAACGCAAACAAAAGTCCAATCTGCAGCCCTCCAGGCCTTTTCATCATGTTCCTTTTAACAAGCCCGACAAGAAGTTAGCAACAGGTGTGCTGAATGAAACCCCCTGAGAACATCCACTTGAGAGGGCGGAGCCAGCCAACCATCCATTATATAGTAAATATACTACCGTAAATTAACGTGTAGTAAATACTATAATATACTACAATATACTACAATTTACTGTAGTATCTTTACTATAGTATGGTTCAATGTATTACTAGAGTATTTACCAGAGTAATTTTACTGTAATTTTACTATAATATACTATTTTATCAAAAAAACTATAAAAAGTAACTGTCAGTGGTCAAGTGTAAATGAATGCATGGAAGGGCAGGTGCTGTAGTGTTCAAAAGGAAACCAAGCGCAAACAAACAAAAGTCCAATCTGCAGCCCTCCAGGCCTTTTCATCATGTTCCTTTTAACAAGCCCGACCCAGCAAGTGTGCATGTGAAGAAGCACCTGCTGCCCTGAGAACATCCACTGAGAGGTTGAGCGAGCCAGCCACCATCCATTATATAGTAAATATACTACCGTAAATTAACGAAGTGTAGTAAATACTATAATATACTACAATATACTACAATTTACTTAGTATCTTTACATATAGTATGGTTCAATGTATTACTAGAGTATTTACCAGAGTAATTTTACTGTAATTTTACTATAATATACTATAATATTTTTTTTATGTGGGTTAAGACAGAGTGTGGCAAGCAGCGGGGCGAGGGACCGCGAGAGCGGGACCGGTGACGAGTGATAATGAGTGCCAGCTGCGCTGGCACTCATTACTCGTCTCGCGGTCGAGTGACGGGAGCATAAAAGGAGGAGCGAAGACAGCGGAAGGCGAGAGAGGACCAGGCCTGGATTTTATGTTGAGTTTTGTTTATGTTTTGTTGTGTTGGTGGGCAGTCGTCCGTGAGGGGCTGCCCACGTTTTATTATGTGTGAGTGTTTGCGGGCAGTCGTCCGTGAGGGGCTGCCCGCGGTTTACTTTTGTTTTGTTTATTTATTTTCATTAAAATCTTTTGAACGTTCGCCGGTTCCCGCCTCCTTCCTGCCCACAACAACGAACATCGTTACACAGAGGTCTGTCAAGAATCCCTGTAATAGACAAGACGGTTACCATACAATACCTCTCAATACTTCAAGGGCATAGGCCTGCAAAAATAAAGAACTTTGATTCGGGCAGTGAAGAAAATTAAAGAACGTCAATGGGTTGTGATCTGTATAAATTATAACAGGTTGACACAATCTAACATAGACATCAAAATGTTGTAACCCCCAAATCAAAGCCAAAGCTTCCTTTTCCACCACAGAATAATTAAGTTGATAGGAATTAAACTTGCGAAGAAACTGACAGGCCGAACCACCCCTCCCTCATCAGCCTGTTGGAGGACAGCCCCAGCCCCAACTTGACTCGCATCCACCTGTAGAGAGAAGGGCCTTTCAAAGCAAGGAGCAGCAAGGACAGCGGAGGCTTAACAGTAGAGACTTAACATTTTCAAAAGCCAGCGCACAACTTGACGACCAAACTAATTTTACCTTGGTTTTCAAAATATCAGTAAAGGGGTGCAACAACAGAGGAGAATTTACGACAAAAAGAGCAATAGTATCCACTAACCCTAAAAAAAAAACATAAAAACTTATAAGCTCTTTTTTTCGCAGTAGGAGCAGAATAATCACGAATGGCCTGAATTTTAGCATTTATACTGGGCAAACATCACCATTCCCCCACCACTTTACCAAGGTAAGTTATTGTAGCAAGAGCAAAGTCAGACTTTGCCAGGTTCACCGTCAGTTCTGTCTCTGACAAACGCATCAGAACTGCACTCAAACGTTTTAAATGCCAGTCCCAGCTATCGCTGAACACTACAAGATCGTCTAAATACACTGCACACCCTTCAAGGCCTGCAACCACCCGGTTCATCAGACATTGAAAGGTAGTAGTGGGCGTGTTTATCAGCCAGAAACTCACAACGTTGTAAGAATAGAGGCCTGATGGAGTAACAAATTAAGGTCAATACAGACCTGGTCAATACAGTCTTCCATTCTCGAGAGTGGAAAACAATCAGGTTTGTCACTCAAGTGTTGAGTGTAATATTTTGTTGTGGACAGGCTCTGGTGGGAACCACAGGACAGGAAGGTACAGGAAATAAAGGATTAGCAACCATTATGACTGGATATCGGAGCTTGATGCATGGTGCCCCTCCAAAAAAAATGTTTAGGGGAAACATCCTCTACTTTCCCAAGAGAGCCACTTAGCATTAGCGCATAGTCCAAAAAGTCACGTAAACCTTAGTTAATTTCTCCAGGAAGTCAAGATTTAACAGGGTCATTGAGTCCAGAATTAAAAATGACCTTCATCAAAAGGTACAAGATAAGAACTCACAGAATCAATGCACATTGTCCAATCTAATGGTGACTATAACTGATAAGGAGGGTAAATATTAAACTGAACTGTTTATGTGTTTTTGCACAAGATGATATAGGTGACATCTGTTAGTTTAATTAATTAGTTTTTGGGGTCACCGTTGTGCTGGAGAGTAGAGCCTGTGCTTCAGTCGATGATGAGCAGAAAAGCACTGATGTTATTCTGAATGTTGCTTTATTTAAAGACAGTAAGGCCAGCGACACACTGCAAACGTGGCGTGAGTGTCTCAGCTGTGTGGTGTGTCCGTTTTTATTTTGGCTCCCATGTTAACAGGTTAGAGCGCACACTCCCTGCGTGAAAATGCGTGCATGCTAGAAATAGAACTGATGCCTATTTTTCATGCGACATAAAGCATGTTGGAAGCGTTTCCAGGCAAAATAGAATAGGAAAAGATGTTTGTATGACATTTTGCCACAAATACATATTAATACATGACATTTTGATGTTTGAAAATCTCTAGGTTTTGACATGAATGCAGATATAATTTAAATAAATAAATAATAATAATAATTATCGATTTTCAATACATGTCAATAAAGAACGAAAATTCTGTAGCCATACATTGTCTTTGCTGTATCAGTAGGCTATATATTTATGTTTAACATGAAGTATACATTAAGTATAGGCTTTCCCTGTACGTCACCTAGCAGCAGCAGCGCCGCGTCAGACACACTTCTGGTGTGCAAAGACATAGAAAACGGCACGCAGCTTAACACGCAATAGAAATGCCAAGCTCACGCCACGCTTGCAGTGTCGCCAGCCTAATGGTGAAGCTGCTCATGCAGTGATATTCTCTTTGCTAAGTAATTTAACACATGCACCTGTGTTATTGCTAGCTAATGACGAACTACAAAGATTTGAGTTAAAGTCATGTTTTTAAATATTTCACTATTACTAATTAAGTATTTATATGTAGACTCAAATTAAATAAGTTCACAGTACTAACACTGTAAAAATAGTTTTTAAAATCAATCTGTTTGATGCAATTGGTTTTCCAAATGAAATGAGTTAATTTCCATTGCATTATTGCAATAACATACTGAAAAAAAGAAGAGCTGTACATTAACGTTAGAGGGCTGTAAATTAAAAGTACATTACTGGCGACCACAGCTACCAGTATTTTTTTATTTATTTATTTATTTATTTGATATGGACATAACAACAGCATTGGACAAACCAGATACCTTGTTTTTTTAAGTGTTATAGCAAAGCTGCTAATTTACAACACTTGTCCATAAGAGGCTACACATTTCACAAAACACAACACAATACAGTATACAAAACACAATGCAGAACAATACACAATACAATATTTAAGAAGATAAACAATAAACATCAGCAATATACATTTCATTCAACATTACCATGTGTGCAGGTTTGACGTGACTTCAGCCATTGTTTGAGACCTATGTTAAAGCAGATCATGTCTGTCTGCAGTTTTAAATCAGTGGGCATAGTGTTCCATAGTCTCGATCCATTAAAAGAGAAACTTAACTGACCAAAAGATTTTGTAAATCTTGGAACAACACAGTCCCCATTGACTGAGGCTCTGGTGGAGGGTCTAAGTGAACCCTGACGCCTAATAATAAGAGCACAAAACAGCGGTGACACATGACTGTTCAAACATTTAAAAAACAATTTCAGAGTACTAAAATGTATAAAATTTTCAAAAGTAAAAAGATTATGTATATGAATGATGTCACAGTGATGCGATCTCATAGGTTTTCTGGCAAATACCTGACTGCCTGATTGTACACTGAAATAGCAGGCTTAAGTATCGACGGGGAGGTTTGTGACCAGGATGTAAGACAGATGTGAGAAAATCATTGCATGCATGTATAACAGTGCAGCCTGATGAGACAGATGCCCCTGATAAAACGAAACAATTCAAGTTACATTTGACCTTTTTACAAACATTTTTAACTTGACTTTGAAATTTAAGTTTGTTGTCAAGAATAATTCCAAGATATTTGGTCTCTTTTACTTCTTGAATAATTTCATTGTTTATGCTTACTTTAAAGGCACTGTCAGAAGGTCGTGTTTTAATTGAGAAACAAACAGCAACGGTTTTCTTCACGTTTAAGGTTAGGTGAGACGAGTCAAGCCATTTAGAGATATCTACTAGGGCAAGTGTCAACTGCTGCGCTGCCAGAGCTGGAGTTTTAGCAGATAGATGGATGACTGTATCATCTACATACAGCTGGCAGTTGGCACCTTGGCAGCTATCTGGGAAGTCATTGATGTACATTGTGAACAGCAATGGCCCCAGTACTGATCCTTGAGGAACTCCCATGTTGTTAGGGCAAAGATCTGACATCTCCCATTAACCTTAACGCACTGTTGCCTTCCCTCCAAATATGACTGTAACCATGCTAGAGACGTAGGTGACATTTTGAAGGGCTGGAGTTTGTTAATTAGAACACTGTGATCCACAGTATCAAAGGCATTTTTTAGGTCTAGAAATACAGCACCAACTACTTGCCCTTTGTCTAGAGGCCCTCTGATCTTCTCTAGCAAGTAACAATTAGCTGTTTCGGTGCTGTATTTGCGCCTGAAACCAAACTGTTGAGGATGCAGCAGCTGGTTTGACTCAAGATGTTCAATGAGTTGTTCTGCAATTACCTTCTCCATTATAACACAGTAGATTACTGTTTTTATACAGTACAAGTTTTAACAGTGTACACTCCCAGACAGTGATATTTTTCAGGATCACTGTCCGATATCCTGATGCAAACCTCTCTGGGAGTCAATGCACTCGCTCTCCCAAGTCATGCTTTTAGTGTATCGTTTTCCTTGCTAGAGCGCCAACTGTCTTCATTCTCCCTTATGTTTTTTTTTCTAACTGTTGACACGTTTGGACAAGAAAAGAGATAAAAACGTCGACATATATGGTAATCGGAAGTAGGAGGGTTTATGATAATGTTCAGTAGTTTATCCAATCAAATGTAAGAGTCTTTGTTCTATATCAAATGAATATGCATAACAAGAAGAATATATAAACTGATTCTGACCAATACATTTTGAAGAAGAATCAGATGTGAAGCATACCACATTGAGTGTGTATGGACTACATGAAAAGAATTTGATGCAATACGGACGGACGGAACAACAGAGCAAAGTTTGTGTGAAAAGATAAACTAACAAAAATATTTTTTTACACTAACCTTATAGCCAAGATGTGTTGTCAGTTCTTGTTTAAATGTATGCATATGTTGCAGTAATAAAACTTCTCGAATTTAGCATTTATATGAAATAAAAATGTTGGTAACCAACAGGTTCACAATATTTGAACTGATTTGGTCCTATTTTAAAGGAAAGGCAAAAGTTTTTGAATCTCATCCAGTTGTGATTGTGTTCCTGTCTCTGCTGTTTGAAAAGAATCATGTATCTTCTATGGCCTTTACTGTTTCTTCATGTTTCAGCACAACGCTGGACACTGTTTGGTTAGTAAGCAAACATTTTATTTTATTTTTAAATGTTGTTTGCAGTATTTGTATTTATAGTTTTGACATGACTTTTATATATATAAAAAAATACAATGTCTAAGTAATATCTGTAAACATTACAATATATTTTTTAATGTTAAATGTAATCTACGAAGTCTTGCACATTCAGTGAATTTTGGAATTTAAAAATACAAAAACATGTCTGTTGCAACAACAAATGCACAGTTAGCTGAAGTTAAGCAATACATTTTATTGACTGTTTTAAATATTTTTTGTGAGCAGTTTTCCAGTAAAATATATAAATCTTCAAATCTTTTGTCACTGGATAAAGATGACCGACCAAAGCCAACACAGGAGGGCAGCATAAGATTGGTGGGGGATCATCCTTCATCTGGTCGTGTGGAGGTCTATCATGATGGACAGTGGGGTACAGTTTGTGATGACGGATGGGACCTGGCCGAAGCGCAAGTGGTGTGTCGTCAGATGGGTTTTCCTGGAGCGAAATCAGTTACAGCGGGAGGACAAAATGGTGAAGGTATAAGATCCTCATTCCATTTTATTGTTACACACTATGATAACATTAATTGTTTATTTATTTACAAAAATTATTTTAATTTTTCAAGGCTCTGGTCCAATCTGGATGGATGACATGAACTGTAAAGGCTCTGAGAGCTCATTGTCTGATTGCAGCTTCAAAGGCTGGGGTGTTACTGACTGCTCACATAAAGAAGATGCAGGAGTTATCTGCCAGACTGGTAAGAAATTCAGCTACCTGATATATTTGCAGTTGTGCACTTGAATTTTTATTACAACCCCAAATCAGAAAAAGTTGGGACAGTATGGAAAACGCAAAAAAAAGAAAAAAGAAGTGATTTCTAAATTTACTTTGACTTGTATTTCATTGCAGACCATATGAACAAAAATATTTCATGTTTTGTCTGATCAACTTCATGTCATTTGTAAATATGCATCCTTTCCTGTCATTCAGACCTGCAACACATTTCAAAAAAAGTTGGGACAGTAAAGCATTTACCACTTTGTAATGTTGCCATTCCTTTTCACAACACTTAAAAGACGTTTAGGGGACTGAAGACAACAATTGATGAAGTGTTTCATGTGTAACTTTTTCCCATTCTTCCCGCAAACAAGTCTTACGGTGGGCAACTGTACAGGGTCTTCGTTGTTGCATTTTGCGCTCAAAGTGCGCCACACATTCTCTATTGGAGACAGGTCGGGACTGCAGGCAGGCCAGTCAAGTACCCGTACCCTCTTCTTCCACAGCCAGGACTTTGTAATGTGTGCAGAATGTGGTTTTGCATTGTCTTGTTGAAATATGCATGGACGTCCCTGGAAAAGATGTCTTATTGAAGGCAGCATATTATGCTCCAAAATCTCTATGTACTTTTCACAGAAGTGCAAGTTACCTTTGCCAAGGGCACTGACACAACCTCATACCATGACAGAACCTGGCTTTTGGACTTTGCTGGTAACAGTCTGGATGATCCTTTTCTTCTTTGGTCCGGAGCACACAGCGTCCCATTCCTCCAAAAAAATACCTGAAATACTGATTTATCTGACCACAGTACACGCTTTCCACTGTGTGATGGTCCATCCCAGATGCCTCCGAGCCCAGAGAAGTTGCCCAGAAGCCCTATGTTAACGGCGCTTCTGGACACTGTTAACATAGGGCTTCCTTTTGGCACAGTACAGTTTTAACTGGCATTTGAGGATGTAACTACGTATTGTGGTACTTGACAAAGGTTTGCCAAAGTAGTCCTGAGCCCATGTTGTGATATCGCTTATAGATGAATGACGATTCTTGATGCAGTGCCACCTGAGGGATCGGAGATCACGGTTGTTCAGCTTAGGCTTGCCCTTGTCCTTTACGCACTGAAATTCCTCCAGATTCCTTGAATCTTTTAATTATGTTATGCACTGTTGAATGTGAAATATTCAAATCTCTTCCTATCTTTCTTTGAGGAACATTGTTTTTAAACATTTCAATAATTTTCGCACGTATTTGTTGGTAAACTGGCGATCCTCGGCCCATCTTTGCTCCTAAAGGATTAGACATTTCTTGGATGCTGCTTTTGTACCAAATCATAATTACAATCACCTGTTGACATCACCTGTCTCGAAATCACATCATTATTTAACCATTTTACCTTATTACTAGCCCTAAATTGCTCCTGTCCCAACTTTTTTTAAATGTGTTGCTGGTCTGAATGACAGGAAAGGATGCATATTTACAAATGACATGAAGTTGACCAGACAAAACATGAAATATTTTGTGTTCATATTGTGTGCAATGAAATACAAGTCAAAGTAAATTTAGAAATCACTACTTTCTTTTTTTTATTTGCGTTTTCCATACTGTCCCAACTTTTTCTGATTTGGGGTTGTATTTATAACATTTTGATAAATGTTATTACATTTTCCTCACAGGTACAAACATAACCAGCAATCGTCAGTTCTCTGTGGACAACAGTCTGGGTTTGTCTGATGATCTTGGTCTTCTGTTTGACAGTGGAGATGGTTGTGATTTCAGCATTAATGTACGAGACCTCAGTGAAGAGGCAGAGTTGGTGTTTTGTGTGCACCGTTTGATCCTGATGATTTATCCAGAACTAAACATAACAAATGAGTCCAGAAACCTCACAGTGGATGTCAGCCAGACATGCCATCCTCATGTCCCTGCTTTTCTCAGGTAACATTCTGAAGAATCTTCACAGTCTAACAGATAATGTTCCTTTGAACTGTGCAAATCAGATTTCTACTATATAATTATATACACATTATCTGAACTGTTTTTCTCAGGTATTTCTACACGTCAGATTGATGTTTCCATCACATCAGCTCAATGTCTCCATCAGCTGGCGTTTATCTTTGGAGTGAAGAATCTTATGGAGGATGTTGGCAGGGTCTTCACTTCACTCATTCCTGAAGACAACACCTTCCGGACACAGGTATCAATGTACGAGTATGGCGTCCGCACAGGTGACCTTGTTCTGCAGGAGAATGTCCTTCAGTATCTTTCCTGGAACTGTGAGTTCCTCATAAGCTCTCCGCTGTGGAGCACCATCTCCTTTCACATGATGGACGCTCTGTTGCAGCGCTCAGACCTGGTTGTGAAGGACGAAGCTTTACTTCTTGAAGCTCTGGAGAGATGGATCCAAGACAAAGGTGATGAACTTAGTTCAGAACAACAGACCAGCCTCCTGAATCACATCCGCTTCCTCTTGATCCCGGTGGATAAACTGTATGAAATGCAGTTTTCCTCAAGTGTTCTCCATCAGAGTCATGAGAAACTGTACCTAACTGGTCTGCTCAGAGGTTTTCAGTTCAATGTTCTGCCATTCTCTAAGATCAGGAATAAAATGGACAACACAAGTAATGATTATCTACCCAGAATCTACACTGCTGGTGAGTGGAGTGTAGTTATCAATGTTACCAGTTTCATACACCCATACCTTGAGCAAGGAAACAGAATCCAAAACTTCTATTTTCCTGTGCACCTAGTGCTCTTTACAGAGAGCAAAGGGTCTTGTGGAAAGTCCGGGTTTTTCTTACTGTCCAGGAATGCTCTAGCTATCAAGTTACATGTAAGACT
This sequence comes from Gobiocypris rarus, assembly GCA_023029165.1. NCBI lineage: Eukaryota > Metazoa > Chordata > Actinopteri > Cypriniformes > Gobionidae > Gobiocypris > Gobiocypris rarus. The sequence goes on along the minus strand of CM040934.1, from coordinate 438,917 downwards.
GTTCCTGTTGCAAGGCTCTTCAGTGATGATAATCAGAACAGTTATGCTAGCTCCATTCGCTTCAGCAACAGGTTGATTCTCACCTGTAAGAACCAAAACAATGTCTTTCATGTCCAAGACTTCAAAAACACCCTGGCAGTTATTCCAAGCAATAGCAGTATGGGCCTGTCTAACCCCTGTCCTGATGACTACAGTTTTAGATTTGTAGTGCGTCCAGAGTATATCTGACATGAGTTACATATGTCTACAGGTAGTTTCCTACAGGCATTTTAGATTCAATCAAGTCTCTTTTTTTAAATGCATGTTATTCATTTATAATATTGAATGATTTGTCTGAAATGTTTTACTTGATTTATATTTTTCACTTAATTGTTTTAGCAATAAAATGCTTAATTACGCACTTAAAAATGTGCACTTAAAAATAAAAAAATATATACTTATTTCATTATCTCGGATGTTTGATTCCATTTATTGTTTTCTGTAATTTGTCAGCCAAAATTAATTAAATCAATCAATCAAAGTGAGTTAATGAATCATTAATTTACAATTATCAAGTCTTATATTAGACATGTGTTCGTCCTCTTAGTCAAAAAGATTCTTTTTTGTCCAGCTGTCCACCAGTTTGGTAAGGTCCACTCTGTTAGGATTGAGATGACCGAGTGGATCATAAAAAGGTGAAGGGTGCATTATCACATTGACTTCAGATACTTTAGTAACTTTAGTGCAGCAAAAAATCAAACATGGGGCTTCATGAAATGTTCTATTATTTCTATTATGTTCTATAAACTGAGCTCACCTGAGTTTTACTCCACAAAGCAAAGTTAACTTACCATTTTATTCATCTTATTGGCCACCACAATTGGTGACACCATTTGTGTTCGTTTTGTCATCCTACTTCCGGCTGAGAGAGTTGCTAGTCGTAATTCCATAGCTGTAATAGTTAATGATAAAATAAAGCAAATATTTCAAGTACTATATGCTCTCTGTTTTTATTGACATTATTAATGTACTCATAATTTAGTGACCTGATAAAATAATAACATATTGAGAACATTCTTAAGTCATATGGGTGATGTGTTGATTTTACATTATTGATTACAACAGCTCTGTGATGTTACAGCAAGATGAGATTCTTTTAAGTAGAGTATTGCTTTAAACACACACAGAGACATTCAGAATCAACATATGAATCTCAAAAATGGTGACAAACAGCATATCAGATACATAGAAATCTGAACATCACAAAACAAGCTACTAAAATGTCACATAAAACAGCAAAAATAAAAATAAAACGGTAAGAATTAAAGCTATTAGTAAAACAATTTATCTTATAATTTATTTATGTCTCTATGCATGCTATGGGAGCCATGAGTGAGTTTTGATTGGTGCAACCAGAATGCATGGTGTAACCCAGGTTACCAAAAATACATGATTGAATTAAATGAGTCAGGACATTTTTTTTTTATTATTTATCTTTTATTTTCATGAGTACTGGGACATCCAATTGAATTATTCGGTTTTTGTGAGAACCGACCACTGAGGATCATGGAGGTTGTGTAGTGCATTTTTTGTTTTCCGGATTTCGCACACTGCGAGACACTCCTCGCTGCAGCCTGTAGCACGATGACGTAGCTGGATCAGATCCAATACGTACTGGATGGTGGTTCGTTATGGCTAGTGCATAGTTATAATGCGAAAGTAGTCTTGTTATAATGCGTGTCACTTAAGACCAGCGTATACGCATTATAACTACACGGGTCAGAACATTATAACTACATAGGTTAGATCATCTGTACAATATTGACCATGGTCAATATTGTATATGTGATGTTCTAACCTGTGTAGTAGTAGTAGCCTGCTGATAAATAATACGTAATTATTGATGAATAGCCTAAGTAATCGTGATGCTGAAGTTATCCTAGTTTCTCTCTACATACATGCAAAACAGTTAAAATTGTAGCATATTCTGGTCATACTTGCAGTTGAGTGGAAGCAAAAATGAATCAAGTAGCCTATTGTCTGTAATTTTAATCCTCAAGGTAAAACCGGTACACATTCAAGGGGAAATGCAAACGTGTGTCCTGATTTCGTGAGCATGTTATTAATAAATTGTTTTTGCGCGAGCGGTTTGAGTATTTATCCAGTTCACAAATCTCTCAACTGCGCGTGCGCATGTGACGTCATCAAAATGTGAACGAAACCACCGCGCATGAGCGTCCAGTACGTGTTGGATCTGATCCAGCTACGTCATCGTGCTTCAGGCTGCAGCGACGACTTCTTGCACGCTGCTGGAGTTCGCTCTCTCTCTCTCTCTCTCTCTCTCTCTCATTGGTTGATCATAAGAGCAGACGTGATTCGAGTCTCTCCAAAGAAATGAAAAAATTTGATAAATCAAATAGAAATATGTGATTTTAATCAAAGTTACAATGTCCAGAGACAATTTAGACAGTGAAGAAGTGAAGTTGATGTGAAAAAAGAAGGATAGATTGAGGTTTATAAAGTGAGATGCAGCTACTAAAAAGAAACCTGGGTGTTTTCACACCTGCCTCATTTAGTTCGACTGAATCGTACTAGAGTTCGTTTTCCCCTTTGGTGCGGTTAGTTTGGTCAGGTGTGAAAGCAGCAATCTGTTGTGTCCTGTTAATAACTGTTAGTGAACACGGAGGGCGCTAGAGTGCACAGGGAATGTGGGCAAGCGTGAGGAAGAATAAACTGGAAAAAGAACGGTGATACATGTCTCTCGGCCTGCTTTCTACTATATCTGTACAAGAAACCACATTTTTGGTGACTAGGATGGCTATTAATGTGCCTTTACCTACACCGTTCATGCCTTGCCCAGGCGAACCTGCTATTCCCTTCCCTACATGGCTGAAAATGTTCGTGAACTATATGTTCGTAATCGATGCGAACGGGGAGAAATGGCCCGAGGCAAGAAGGTGTGCTGTTCTTCTCCATGCACTTGGCACCGAGGGACAAAGATTGTTTTACACACTACCAGATACAGGTACTACATATGCTACTGCAGTGGATGGACTTAGAAATCACTTCGTTCCTAAAGTAAACGTGATTGCGGAACGTCACTAATTTCGCCAGAGGGCACAGCGACCAGATGAGTCGATAAATCAGTATCTAGCTTCACTGTGCGAGCTAGCTGCACTGTGTGAGTTTGGTACTATGGAGGAGCAAATGCTTCGAGATCAGCTGATAGAGCGTGTTGCCAATACACGCGTACGAGACAGACTTTTGTTAGAATAAGCGGATCTAACCCTGGCTAAAGCTACTTCACTGGCCCTGCAGATGGAGGCGGGACTACGGAATGCGGGCGTTTTCTCAGACAGAACTACAAGTGCCGCTACCCTAACGGATACTAATGCTGCTGTGTTGGTGAGGGCCATACATAAACAGCAAAGGAAGACCCGCAAAAAAGAACAAAAGACACCGGCTTCATCAATGGCATCTACGACTAGTCGCCGCACATGTTACCGTTGTGGATCCACTAGCCACCTAGCAAATAAACCTTCGTGCCCTGCCACTAAAGTGATATGCAATTCATGTGGAAAAGTGGGACATTTATCCAAAGTGTGTCGATCTGGGCAAAAAGAGGTGCGTGAAATAGTGATAAATGAACTGACTGTGCTTTATATGACTGATACAGTGCAAGATAAAATTCTCTGTACTGTGCAAGTGAATGCAAACGGTCATTGCCATGACGTTCAGCTAATAGTAGATACTGGTTCATCAGTTTCTATTATTCCAGAGAGCACTTACCAGACATTTTTTCCTACACGCCAACTTTCTGAGTCAGCAGTGAACCTGTTCACATATTCAAGAGAGAAAATACCTGTTAAAGGGTGTATGCAGGCCACAGTTAGTCATGATGAACATTCTACTACAGGCTCATTCGTAGTGATGAAGTCAGGCACTGCTCTATAAGGCTAGATCTAGTTGTGGCATTGCACATGCATATTGAGGGTACAAAAGTTGTTACAGCGGACAGCTCTGATAGTCCTACTGCACAAAAGACACCTACTGTACCACGCACAATACCACAGACTGCACCCGAGATCAAGGTACAGGAGATTGGCTGTAAAGGATTTGTGCACAAAATTCAACCCAAATCAGAGGCTGTGCCGATACAACAAAAAATCAGAAGACTTTCCTTCTCGGTGAGGCAGGCCGTGAGTGATGAGCTCAAAGACCTACAGGAAAGGGCGTCATAGAACGCATTGATGCATCTCCATGGGTTTCTCCAATAGTGGTGACGCAGAAAAAAGATGGAGGAAAGCTGCGCATGTGTATTGACCTCCGAACCTAACAAAGCCATTGTCAGTGACTGTCATCCGCACATATGGACGAGCTATTCTCACATTGTAAACATGAATTCTTATAAATTTGTTATATAACAATTATGCATTCAAATCTAAAACATAATGTAATCAAACTCTTAAATTAAAATAAATAAAAGTGCATTAGTTGAACATACAATAGTAATCAAACAGTAACCAAACATTGTAAACAAAAATATAAAGTGCAAAGTCCTGCAATCAGGAATTTAAAATGTAACATAGCAGCTGAACCTGAGTAATAAACAAATGCTAAATAAACAAATAAAAAATTGGTCGAACAACAACTTGATTACACATACAAATAATAATAACCAAACATTGTAAATATATAGTGCAGTGGCACACCACAACCACAAACCTGTGAATGCTCAATCAGCAATGACAAATTCTTTCTCATGAAGACAAGCATTTCTGCTCTCTCTGCTGTAAGCCTACTTCTCTTTACATCCACAATGTTGGAAACTGTGCTGAACACTCTCTCACTTTCTACACTAGTGCAGGGGGCACAGCGGTATTTTGTGGCAGTGGCAGCAAGACAAGGTAATCTGTATTTGTTGATTCCCCAGTACTGGTATGGGTTGTCTTAGGAAGCGAGGGTTTTCTCTGCAAGATATCCATGCAGTTGGACTGTGATACCTCAGCTGTGCTTCTCCTCAGGTCTTCCTCTAGTTCCCCTGTCAGTGCATCTTTTGCATGCTTTGCAGATTGTGCACTCGTAAATTATCTGAAACAGAAATAAAACATGTTAGGCTAAATGAAACACTTGATGACACTAAAAAACCTGAGGCTGATTAATATATATATCTTAATATCTAGAATTAGAATATTAGGAATTATGTAGAATTCCACCTTGTTTTGACATCTTGTTTCAAGCGTTTAGGTTGCATTTGCATCTGGAGCTGGATATCTTGTAGCCTTGAAAACGCAAGTGGAAAATGTTTGAAATGCCCCACAATTTGTCTACCGATTGCAATGGCATCGCTCACACTCTGTTGTGACAGAAGTCCCTCATTGACTACAAGCTGCAAGCTGTGAGCAAAGCAGCCTAAGCTCCGCACCCCCATGTTGTCCATGGCCTTTTTCACGTTGCTTGCATTGTCTCTGAGTATGACATGAAATTTATTCAAAGGAATGTGCCACTTGTCAAGAATATCCTTAATTGCAGCCGAAATGGTATTGCTGGTGTGTGAACCATGAAAGTTTTTAGCTTGAAGCATTGCACCGTGTGGTGTACTGCTCGTGTCCAACCAGTGGACTGTTAAACTTAAAAGCGACATTGGACTCACAGCAGAGCTCCATATATCTGTAGTAAAGCTCATGGCTTTTAAATCTTTAATCTCTTTCGAGACGTGTTTGCAAACTTTTTTGTACAGTTCTGGCAGGTGCAGTCTCTGAAAAACACTTGCGTGATGGAAGAGAGTACCTTGGCTCGAAGTGTTCCAGTAGGCGACGGAAGCCCTCATCTTCAACAACTGACATTGGTTGAGCATCTAAAACAATGAATTCTACAACTTTCTGTGTAACTGCCAGTGCTTTAAAGCTTTCCATCGGAAACTTTTCGCGTCGTTGAAATCCATCCTGCAAAGTTTGCTGCTGGGCTGTATTGTCCACTCCTTTCGTTTTGCTAAGCTGCAGGAATTCAGCATGCTCCTTAGCATGGTGTTTCTGGATGTGCTTTATTAAATTGGTAGTATTCTACTTTGCAGTATTACCACCTCCCCGCGAAACATTTACTTTGCAGTCGGACACCCACATCACTGAAGCGCTCTTTAATTTCCACAGACAGCGGCTGGGTAAATTTGCTGGCAGCTGTCTTACAAATCTTCCAATAAGTCAGGGCAATCCCAAGGCCAAGGAACAGGGACCCCTCTATCAAAATTCCAATTATGAATAAGTCTTCCACATCCTCCACAGACAGGGCTTCCAGGCACAGGACTTGCCAGCTGTTCCAGACGTCCCACGTGTAGCCTGCAGTGAAGGTCCTGTCTGGGTAGGTGCACCATTCCTTAGTGAGAAAATCTTGTCAATCTGAGTGACAAATTAATTATTTCCATTTCAGTATTTTCAGGAGTCCAGAAAGCAGGGAGTCAAGAGGAAAAAAAGTCTGACAAGACAAAAAGGAACAAATGCAAAAGCAGAGCGGGAGCAGAGAGAAGACACATCTGCACTCTATAAGAACAGGAAGAGGAAACCAGAACAGGAAGAGGAAACCAATTCTTCCTCTTGTATAGTCATGCGGTGGGAAACCCCCTGTCGTCGATCCATTGTGCAGTGTGAACACAGCAGTGACTGAATGCTACCCCACATAGTCATGCAGTGTGAAAAGAGCAGAGATCCGACGAGTTTGAAAATCGTGCAGTCTGAACTAGGCTTTAGATGTTGATGTTTTATTGAAAATGTTTGGTCACCAATATGGAGATCAATGTTTCCTTTAGTTGGGCAGTTTGACTCTTGGCTTTTATGTGAGTTTGTGGTTTTTGTTGCAGTGTTAACAACATAATCTGTTCAAATAAAATGAAACCATAAACAAAAATTATCATGAATAATTTTTTTGGACTAAACTCATTACTGCCTAAACATGTTAATAATTAATATTCACTAACAATACTTTCTAGCCACAGGTCAGACATTATGAATTCTGAATTTAAGAATCAGCATATGAATCTCAACAATGGTGACATACAGGTCCTTCTAAAAAGTTTGCATTTTGTGATAAAAGTTCATTATTTTCCATAATGTAATGATAAAAATTAAACTTTCATATATTTAAGATTCATTGCACACCAACTGAAACATTTCAGGTCTTTTATTGTTTTAATACTAATGATTTTGGCATACAGCTCATGAAAACCCAAAATCTCAAAAAATTAGCATATCATGAAAAGGTTCTCTAAACGAGCTATTAACCTAATCATCTGAATCAACTAATTAACGGTAAAATGCCAAACTTCAGGCATTTTAGCATTTCCTTCTCCCCAGTTTTCCTCCAGACTCTGGCAACTTGATTTCCAAATGACATGCAAAATTTGCTTTTATCCGAAAAAAGTACTTTGGACCACTGAGCAACAGTCCAGTGCTGCTTCTCTGTAGCCCAGGTCAGGCGCTTCTGCCGCTGTTTCTGGTTCAAAAGTGGCTTGACCTGGGGAATGCGGCACCTGTAGCCCATTTCCTGCACACGCCTGTGCACGGTGGCTCTGGATGTTTCTACTCCAGACTCAGTCCACTGCTTCTGCAGGTCCCCCAAGGTTTGGAATCGGTCCTTCTCCACAATCTTCCTCAGGGTCCGGTCACCTCTTCTCGTTGTGCAGTTTTTTGCCACACTTTTTCCTTCCCACAGACTTCCCACTGAGGTGCCTTGATACAGCACTCTGGGAACAGCCTATTCGTTCAGAAATGTCTTTCTGTGTCTTACCCTCTCGCTTGAGGGTGTCAATGATGGCCTTCTGGACAGCAGTCAGGTCGGCAGTCTTACCCATGATTGCGGTTTTGAGTAATGAACCAGGCTGGGAGTTTTTAAAAGCCTCAGGAATCTTTTGCAGGTGTTTAGAGTTAATTAGTTGATTCAGATGATTAGGTTAATAGCTCGTTTTTTTGGGTTTTCATGAGCTGTATGCCAAAATCATCAGTATTAAAGCAGCACTAGGTAACTTTTGCTCTCGGGCTCCCCCTATAGTTAGGAAACAGTATTGTCGTCTACTACTGTCGTAAACTATCATCCTACATCAGGGGATGCATGGGATGCACGTGCATTTGTTGACATGACAACCATGATAGCCCTGAACACTGTGTAACGATTGTTGTTTGTGGCCTTTACACGTCCCACACAACCGTCACAAACTTAATGGACACGTATGAAACTGGTTGTCTTTCTTTTTATTCTCTGCAGCAAAGTTCATGGGTGAAAACACTGAGAAATACATTAATGTGTATTACCATGGGTGAAAACACTGCAGACATAAACCACCACAGCAGTATCAGCCATTTTCTGCTGAACTCTATACAACTTATCACAATTCCATGTTAACAAAATAACATAAACATGAATAATCACATACCTGAGAAATACATTAATATGTATTACCATGGGTGAAAACACTGCAGACATAAACCACTGAAATAAGAAAAACATAAAATGAACAAACTCTCCCTTTAAGAGTAACTGTGAGCTTTATGAGACACGAAGTTCAGTGATAATTACTCAAAGTTTCTATCGGACATATTAACCCATCCAACTCATTGTACACTTGTTGATATAGTCACTACAAATGTTTACATTTGAAACAAAATCATATTTATACTCTATCACCACATTTGTAGACACAATACACAGGGGAGAAAAGAAACACGCTTACCCACAGCAGTATCAGCCATTTACTGCTGAACTACGGTAAGCGTGCAAGGACAAATTAACGAATGTCTGCAATGCAATAACCACTAGGGGGCACTAAAGCACCATTTGATTTATTTTAACCTCTAATTTCATGTAATTAAACACCATGAATACATTTAGAATTCATTTTCTTTTTAACTCTGTTACAACTGCAGGAGGAGTTCACATGCAGGTGTTCTGCTTGCGTCGCGTGTGAAATGTCTTCATCCCAGGTACAGTGGCATATGTTTCAGCATGTCAAATGAATATAATTTCATGTTTTTTTTTTTGTTTTGTTTTTTTAAACGCCAAATGATCTTTATGCTCACGTTTACAAGCCAGCGTCATTATAGTAGTCTAGTCTATTGGTTAGCGTTTTACAGAATCTATATGATACTTCAATTCAATGTTTGTCAATATTCAATATACGTCAATATTATAATATCAAGCTACCATAGATGAATCTGCAAATTTGAAAAAATCTATTTGCATTGAGTGCAGAATTATTAGGCAAGTTGTATTTTTGAGGATTCATTTTATTATTGAACAACAACCATGTTCTCAATGAACTAAAAAAACTAAATAATATCAAAGCTGAATATTTTTGTAGTTTATTAGGAAGTAGTTTTTAGTTGTAGCTATTTTAGGGGGATATCTGTCTGTGCAGGTGACTATTACTGTGCATAATTATTAGGCAACTTACCAAAAAACTAATTTATACCCATTTAAATTATTTATTTTTACCATCTCAACATTCAAAAATCTCAACATTCAAAAATATACATTTCTGACATTCAAAAACCAAACAAAAACAAATCAGTGACCAATATAGCCACCTTTCTTTGCAAGGACACTCAAAAGCCTGCCATCCATGGATTCTGTCAGTGTTTTGATCTGTTCACCATCAACATTGCGTGCAGCAGCAACCACAGCCTCCCAGACACTGTTCAGAGAGGTGTACTGTTTTCCCTCCTTGTAAATCGCACATTTGATGATGGACCACAGGTTCTCAATGGGGTTCAGATCAGGTGAACAAGGAGGCCATATCGTTAGATTTTCTTCTTTTATACCCTTTCATGCCAGCCACGTTGTGGAGTACTTGGACGCATGTGATGGAGCATTGTAAAATCATGTTTTTCTTGAAGGATGCAGACTTCTTCCTGTACCACTGCTTGAAGAAGGTGTCTTCCAGAAACTGGCAGTAGGACTGGGAGTTGAGCTTGACTCCATCCTCAACCCGAAAAGGCCCCACAAGCTCATCTTTGATGATACCAGCCCAAACCAGTACTCCACCTCCACCTTGCTGGCGTCTGAGTCGGACTGGAGCTCTGCCCTTTACCAATCCAGCCACGGGCCCATCCATCTGGCCCATCAAGACTCACTCTCATTTCATCAGTCCATAAAACCTTAGAAAAATCAGTCTTGAGATATTTCTTGGCCCAGTCTTGACGTTTCAGCTTGTGTGTCTTGTTCAGTGGTGGCCGACTTTCTGCCTTTCTTACCTTGGCCATGTCTCTGAGTATTGCACACCTTGTGCTTTTGGGCACTCCAGTGATGTTGCAGCTCTGAAATATGGCCAAACTGGTGGCAAGTTGCATCTTGGCAGCTGCACGCTTGACTTTTCTCAGTTCACGGGCAGTTATTTTGCGCCTTGGTTTTTCCACACGCTTCTTGCGACCCTGTTGACTATTTTGAATGAAACGCTTGATTGTTCGATGATCACGCTTCAGAAGCTTGGCTATTTTAAGACTGCTGCATCCCTCTGCAATATATCTCACTATTTTTGACTTTTCTGAGCCTGTCAAGTCCTTCTTTTGACCCATTTTGCCAAAGGAAAGGAAGTTGCCTAATAATTATGCACACCTGATATAGGGTGTTAGATGTCATTAGACCACACCCCTTCTCATTACAGAGATGCACATCACCTAATATGCTTAATTGGTAGTAGGCTTTCCAGCCTATACAGCTTGGAGTAAGACAACATGCATAATAACGAGGATGATGTGGTCAAAATACTCATTTGCCTAATAATTCTGCACTCCCTAGCTTGAGGCAAGACAAATAAACAAATATCACAGACATGTTAGGTATCCTAAAATATGATTTTGTGCGCAATAGCATCGGTCGGGCACCCCTCCTACTCCTTCAGCTCACGCCAACGAGCAAACGCTGAGCAAATGTTGATCCTCGTCCTCCCTTAAATCCGATCACTTTCTTGTTTCCTCTTTTTGCATTCCTCCGACAAAACCTTTGCTTTCTTCTTTTTTTGTGCTGCCTCAGCCATGACTATAGCATTCGGCAAACAAAGGATAGCTGGGCTCGCACGTCCGATTTTAAGGAAATGGGGGTGATGGTGGAAGTGACGTATATGCCATAAAGCAGTCGAATTTTGTAGTTCTTTTTTTTATCGGGTTACTACCCGAAAGCCGAAGTTTAAAAGTACGATTAAAAACGATACAGACCCCGTCAGGCTATGGCAGACGTGTCATTCAACCTATTGAAAGTTGATGTATCATCACAAGAGTCTTGAAAATATATTATGACGGTTGAAAAGTTACCTAGTGCTGCTTTAAAAAAAACCTGAAATATTTCAGTTGGTGTGCAATGAATCTAAAATATATGAACGTTTGATTTTTATCATTACATTATGGAAAATAATGAACTTTTATCACAATATGCAAATTTTTTGAGAAGGGCCTGTACTTTTTTAATGTATGTATTATGTATTTATGTATGCTGGGAGGCATGAGTTTTATACTGTGATGGCTTAGTAGGGTTGGAGCTAAACTCTGCAGGATATCAGCTCTCTAGGACCGAACTTGCCTACCCCTGACTTAAAGGTACAAAAATGTACCCTTAATGGTACAGCCCCACTGACAGCCACTTGTACCTTAAAAGGTACAATTTTGAAAAATATATATTTGTTATTTTTCACTTGGAAGTTCACTTGGAAGGTGGGCACTTTTGCTCCTCTCTTTCTGTCTCTTTACTGTTTTGTTGATTTTTTTTCAGTCTCTTTTACTTGTTTGTGTGATGCAATTTTGTGTGAGACAGGCAGGCTGTTCAATTTGGTGCGCATCTTCCTATTCCTCAGCAGCTCAAATAGAGTAGCTCCTGTTGTATCGTGCGGTGTGGCACGGTAAATCTGTATGAACTCTGTCACTGCTTGTTTCCACGGCTTGTGTGTTCTTTCTGCAGTCTGGAGACACTCATTTAATACCCTATTAAATCTCTCAATTGCTCCATTGGCTCTTGGATAGTAGACGCTGGAGCGCAGATGCTTTATCTCTCTCTCTCACAGCAAAATCCTCAATGTTAAAAGTGTATATATGAGTCCACTATGAGTCCACACTCAGAGTGTTAAAAGGTAACACTGAATCAGTGTTGAAGTTATTTTCTGTGCTCTCTCAGAAAATTAGCAAATGCATGAGATGCAAACTGACATCCATTGTCAGAGACCAAGCAGGTCAGATTTCCTTCACGACTGAACACTGTAGCTAAAAAACGAGTAATCACCTCTGTTGTGACTGAAGAGGCAAAAGCTACTTATGGCCATTTGCTGAAGTAATCTGTGAGGGTGATGCCGTAACGACAGTCCCATGTTGTTCAAAAGGACCGGTTATGTCAATGGCCACCTTTTCCCATGGTCCATCTGGCAGTTCGACGGGTGTAAGTGGTGCAGGTGCCGTTTTCACGCTTTTCGTCTTCTGTTGGTGTTGTATTGGCATGACACACACAAAGCTATCTTACTCTGTACATGTTTTTCCATTTGTGGCCACCAATACAATTCACGCAGTCTCTGTTTAGTACGCACCACTCCCTGGAGCCCCTTGTGTGCTAAGTCTATCACTTTGGATCGCAGTGATGTAGGCACTATCAAGCGGTCTATACCTCTTGTGACAAGTGTTTTGTCTACAGCCAATTCGTCTCGTACTCTGAAGTATGAGACCAGCTCGTTTGGTATGTTCTTTCTGCTTTTTGGCCAGCCTTTCTGAATTTGCCGTCGCAATTGAGTAAGTTCAGGACAAGTGTCACATGTGACTGTGAACGCCGACAATGGCATGTAAAGATTCCCTGAAAACGGTTGCTACTATGTCCGGTTCAACTTCGGCTTCTCCTGTGGTAGGTAGTGGAAGCCGGGACAGGCAGTCGGCAGTCACATTCAATTTCCTTTGGCAGTAAGCGACATCATGTGTAAAGCAAAGCAGTCTTGCAGACCACCTCGCAATTCGCAGTTCAGCACGGCCAGTACCCTTAGATGTGAGCAGGGTAGTAAGCGCTTGATGGTCTGTGCGTAACACAAAGTGATGTCCCCATAGATAGGCTCTCCACCTTTCTACTGCTTTCTACTACTACGCATGCCAGTGCTTCACGTTCCACAGTGGAATATTTCCTTTCAGCAGGAGAAAGTGTTCTGGATGCAAACGCTACGATTTTCTCTGTGGTATCTGAATGAAGTTGACTAAGTGCACTCTCTAGCCCGTAGTCAGAGGCATCCATAGTTACATATGTAGGCAGTTCAAGGTCGTATAATGCTAGGCCGGGGCTCCCAACAATCAGTCTCTTAATGTCCGTAAAACTATGCTCAGCCTCAGCACTCCAGTTGAACTGCTGTTCTGTAGACTCCCTGTAGAGTGTTTGCCGTAGAGGTTCAACAACAGTAGAGAAGTCAGGAATACATTTACAGTACCATGACGCAAGACCCAAGAAGGATTGCCGGGAGTGTGTGTCATGTGGGGCAGGTGCATTTGTCATGGCTTTGATCTGGTCTTGATCTGGGTAAAGCCCCTCTTTGGATATGGTGTGGCAGAGGAACCGCAAAGAAATTTGGCTGAGCCATTTCTGCATGTTCAGCTTAAGTCCAGCCTCGTTCAAGGCATGCAGCACCCTCCTTAGGTTGGCATCATGCTGCTGTTGAGTGGTTCCGTAGCAAATCACATCATCCTGGTATGCCTGTACTCCTGGTATGCCTGCTAGTATGGCTGTCATCATCTTCTGGAAAGATGATGGAGCTGAAGCAAGACCAAATGGAACCGGGCAGAAACGGAAAAGTCTATTGTGTGTGATAAAAGCAGTCATATCACGGCTGTCCGGATGCAGTAACAGTTGATGGTAAGCAGAGGCCAGGTAAATGGTCAAAAAAACTGTAGCTCCTCTCCCCACTAAGTAAAGTTATGTCCAAAAGACGTCTTTTCCACGTCTTTGACCCTAGAGGCGTTGATACAGACGTTCATGGAACCTCAAGGTGAAACAGTTCAAATGTGCTCATTGTGGACATATATTCCTTTTGTAATTGCAAATCAACTCACAGACAGTGTGTGTTTTTGTCCAAAATCTTGAAAATAAAAGAAACTTAGCTCACACCTTTAGACACTTTAGGCAACTTAGCATCTGTAATTCACACATCTTTGGATCATGGGAGAAACCAGACCTGAAGGAAAGACTCTCTAGCTCAGGACTCAATCCAGGATCTTCTTGCTGTGAGGAGCCAGTGTTTCACACTCATACACTGGTCATCACAGATATAAGAGACACTTTGACTATTTCTGTCAGACGTCTACAGAAGCTCTTACTGAGAGTTAACAGAGGTTTAGATGTTGATGATTTATGGTTCATTTGAAGTCACCATTGTGGTGGGAAGCGTTTCCTTTAGTTGGGCTCTTAGTCCCTGTAGTTGTGTTAGCTTTTCTTTGGCTGCTGTAACTGTGAAAGTTGGAGGGTATACAGTTTGTTATTAATTCAACAATAGTATCGGATCGGTATCGGGTATCGACAGATACACAAAGCCCAGGCGTCGGTATTGGTATCAGGACTGAAAAAGTTGAATCGGTGCACCCTACTTTTTATAGCTGCAGCCAATTCTTGGCCAGCCAAGTCTAGCTCCAAAATTCTTGGAATTTCCCCATTGCGGGACAAATAAAGGATTAACTATACTATTCAATAATTGCTGACAACTATCTCTATCCGATGCACAAACTACGTTTTCCCAACGTTCCCAACCAAACCCACGTGCGATGTGACAAGTAAACAACGTGAGATCACACGTGCATCAGACTGGAGTTCTCGCGCAAGACTGGAATTGTTATTAAAAATTATAAACTGCAGAAAGTTTGCTCTCCGAATTGTCTGTGCACTGATTTGCAGCGAAAAGGAGAAAAAGAAAAAAGATTATGGCGAAGGAAATTTTTGGAGAGACCAAGGGAGCAAAGAGAGTTTAAGGTAAATAAATAATTTTGCAATATGCTGCTGCTGCAAATGTTTGGGCTTTGTTTGAAAGAATTGCAAATATATCTGTTAAAATAGGCAAAGCAAGGCAAGTTTGTTTATATAGCACATTTCATTCACAAGGGCAATTCAAAGTGCTTTACATAAGAAATAAGAATACCATGTGTAAGAATTAAAAATAAAAACAAGAATAATTAAAACAGTTGTAAAGAGAATTTAAGAAATAATAATAAAATGCAGATAAATAGATCCCTATCTGCCTTCTCTAACTGCGGTCACCCCTATCTGAGTTGGAAGAGATGGAGCAAGTTCGCAATGTCTCCTGGCCCTTACAAGTCGGTCCAGGGAGAGAGATTGTGAGAGGCAGACGGATGGAGGGGGCCTGGGATGGGGAGGGTGTTGTGTTGTGTGAGAATGGCAGCCACAACTTCAGATGTTTTCAAAGTTCAGTTCAATGGCTTGTCCTTGAAGAGAGATAAGGCAATGCACAGGGAGTGATAGCAAGAAACCGTCTGACAGGCTGACCTCCCAACCGAGAGAGATAGGAGAAGGGGAGAAGTTACTTTTTTAAATTTGTATTAATCCATTTTTTCTGATCTTCGGTCATTTGGCCGGATCATAAATAATCAAACCATTCTGATCCTCAGCGTTCCTGGCGAACCGGTTCATGCAGTGACTTAGACATTTCATCCAGCTTCGCAGTCAGACCGGTCAGAGTCCGTAAAAGTTCACCAGCCTGACCCCCGATGGAGCCCACTCTTGCCTGCGCATCCGCAGTCCGGACTGAGATGTTACAGTTCAGTTCATCAATCAGTATCACTCTCTGATCTAATACCTTCAGTCGGTCACACACATCCCCGAAGTGGCCATTAATTTCCGCAGACAGCGGCTGGGTGAATTTGCTGGCAGCTGTCTTACCAATCTTCCGATAGGTCAGGGCAATCCCAAGGCCGAGGAATAGGGACCCCACTTTCACAATTCCAATTATGAATAAATCTTCCACGTCCTCCACAGACAGAGCCTCCAGACACACGGTTTGCCAGGTGTTCCAGGCGCCCATCGTAGCCCGCAGCGAAGGTCCCATCCGGGCAGGTGGGTTCTCCCGGAGCACCCTTTCTCGGTGAAAAAATCTTGTCAATCGCGCTGAGGGACCAGTTAATCAATTCCATTTCAGTATTCTCAGGAGCCCAGCCAAGCAGGAGTTTGGAAAAAAAAAGAGCAAAGGACAAAGCGCAAGAGCAAGAGCGGGAGCAGAGAGAAACACGCCTGCTCTCTATGAGTACAGGAAGGCACTCCTGCAACCTCTCAAAGGCTGAAGACATTAACGGTCAAGGATAGGTATTCTTTACCGTGATGTTGTTCAACCCTCGGTAATCAATACAAGGTCGCAGAGATCCATCCTTCTTACCCACAAAAAAGAACCCCGACCCTGCCGGAGAAGAAGGGCTGATGAACTTGGATGCTAGCAAATCAGAAATGTATTTCTCCATGGCCTCCATTTCTGGAGTAGAAAGTGAGTATAACTTTCGGAGACGTACCTGGCAAAAGGTCTATAGCACAGTCCTAGAGACGATGAGGAAGAAGAGAAGCAGCCCGAGACTTACTGAACACTTCCTTCAGGTCGAGGTACTCCTGGGAACGTTAGACAAATTCACCGCCTCTCCTGAAACACAGAACTAGACACAGCACTGATTACTCCAGACAGAAACAGAACTATGTCCCCAGTAAACCCTGGGGTTATGCTTTACCAGCCAGGGATGACAGAGGACGATGGGGATGAGGGGTGTGTCAGTGATGAAATATTGCATAGTCTCAGTGTGGTTGCCCGAAACAGTCAAAATAGTCAAAATAGTCAGTGGTGTGTGTGATGATGGGAAGTGTCATGTCCGTTAAGGGCAGGAACAGTGATGGGTTTACTGAGAGGGTTGAGAGGAATCTGGAGGTGAGTGGCCAAAGAAAAATCCATAAAATTACCCTCTGCTTTGGTGTCCACAAACGCTTGACACTCCTGTGACCTGCCTGCCTATTGCACTCTTCCCGGTAGGAGAGTCGGGATGATTTCCCAAATGAAGCTCCACCTGACAGTAGCCTCCTTTCTACTGTCGGGCTTGATCTTTTAATGGTCAGTGTATGAGGAAATGCGCCACAATATAAATAATGTCCTCAGCTCTACAATGCTCTCTTTCAATTCAATTCAATTCAATTCAATTTATTTGTATAGCGCTTTTCACAATACACATTGTTTCAAAGCAGCTTTACAGAAAGTGCATTTTATAAATGTACATTGAAAATGTTAGAAAAAGTTAATCAATCAGTCATTATATAGCGCTGGCGTTGAGTCGTCTTCACAGGCGTTGAGTCGTCTCATCACAGGTGTTGGGGCATCTGAAGTCTCCATGAGAGGCTGGATACAAACTGAGCTGACTAACTATTTACCTCGGGACTAGTGTCCTGAGATAATAACAGAAAAGCAGATGGGAAATAATTAGCATAGCTGCTGTTCAGAATATTAATTCTTTTGATCCAATTTAACTGTAGTATAAAAGGTAATTATAATGTGAATGCTTACTAAAGAGATGCCTTTAATCTAGTTTTAAACTGGGACAGCGAGTCTGAACTCGAACAATATCAGGAAGACTATTCCAGAGTTTAGGAGCTAAATGTGAAAATGCCCTCCTCCTTTAGTGGACTTAGATATCTTAGGAACGACCAGAAGCCTCGAGTTTAGTGATCTTAAAGAGCGATGGATTGTAGGGCGATAGAAGATCCGTTAAATACACTGGAGCTAAACCATTTAGGGCTTTATAGGTCAGTAGCAATACTTTGTAATTGATACGAACTTAATAGGTAACCAGTGTAGAGATGATAAAATTGGTGTTATATGATCATATTTTCTGACCTAGTAAGAACTCTAGCAGCTGCGTTTTGGACTAACTGTAGCTTGTTTATTGAGGATGCAGGACAACCAGCTAATAAAGCATTACAGTAATCTAGTCTTGAGGTCATGAATGCATGAACTAACTTTTCTGCATCAGAAATAGATAGCATGTTACGTAGCTTAGCAATGTTTCTAAGGTGGAAAATGCTGTTCTTGTAACATATGAAATATGATTTTCAAAGACAAGTTGGTCTAATATAACACCCAGGTCTTTTACTGTAGTGGATAAAGTGACAGGACGTCCTTCCAAGTTAAAGTTGTATTGTGAGAGGTTTTGTGGGGTTTTTTTGGACCAATAAGTAATACTCTGTTTTATCTGAATTTAATAGCAGAAAATTACACGTCATCCAGTATTTAATATCTTCAACACACGCTGTCAGTTTAGATAATTTAGCTGCCATCTGGTCGTGATGAGATATATAATTGAGTGTCATCAGCATAACAGTGGAAATTAATTCCATGTTTTCATAATATTACCAAGTGGCAGCATATATATTGAGAATAGCAGAGGGCCTAACACAGATCCTTGGCATTACATAGTCTACTGACGTTATCTTTGATTTTTCCCATTTAGACAGACAAAATGGTAGCGGTCTGATAAGTACGATCTAAACCAGTTTAATGCCTTTCCTGAACACCAGTGTAATTTTGAAGTCGATCTAAGAGTATTTTATGATCTATAGTATCGAACGCAGCACTAAGATCGAGTAGAACTAGTATTGAGATACAGCCTTGGTCAGAAGCTAGAAGTAAATCATTTGTGATTTTAACGAGCGCAGTTTCTGTGCTATGGTTTGGTCTGAACTGGATTGAAATTTTTCATAGATATCATTTTCTAAGAAAGAGCACAATTGAGCAGACACAACTTTTTCTAGTATTTTAGACATAAATGGAAGATTTGAAATGGGTCTGTAATTTGCTAGGTTATTATGATCTAATTGTATTTAATGAGAGGTTTTAAGGTTTTAAGAGGTTTTTCCTGTAAAGCCGAGCTTGACTCACCTGCATGAGCTCGGGATCGCTGGGTGGGCTGACCGTGTTTCTCACTCTGAACCCGAGATTCTCTGATGTGAGTGCGCTAGATCTCCCACTGAACACGGTCAGCCAGCCCATGCAGGAATCTGTCCCACTACGCCTCTTCATTCCATTTGCACTCGACAGCCAAAATCCGGAACTGAATCATGTACTCTGAGACAGAGTGCTTGCCTTGACGTAAGTCTGAGAGTTTGAGAGCCGCGTCGCGACCTGCCACCGCTCTATCGAACACTCGTCTGATTTCCTCCGATAGTGCATGGAACAAGAGCAGCATTGATGGTCGTTCTCCCAGACCGTTGTTCCCCAGACAGCCGCACGACTAGATAGTAAGTTGATTACCAACGCCACCGTAGCTCTCTCCGTCACAAAAGTAACAGGCTGTAGAATAACAGAGAACATTGAGTCAAGAAAGGTCTGCATAATTGTTGACCAGGGCTATTCAAATCTTACCCTGGAGGGCCAATGCACTGCAGATTTTAGCTCCAACCCTGATCAAACACACCTGAACATGCTAATCAATGTCTTCACGATCATTAGAAAATGACACATAAGTGAGTTTGATTAGGGTTGGAGCTAAACTCTGCAGTGCATTGGCCCTCCAGGGTAAGATTTGAATAGCCTTGGTGTTGACTGATGCCGGCAACTGGGTGGTTGGGGGGAACAGACGGCAGGCTGGGCGCGGTGGGTGATGTTAGCTGTTTAATCTGAGTCGTGAGCTCAGACAACTGCTTCCGCAGTGCTCCTCCTGCCGCTCCATGTGTTGACTGTTAGCACAGCAGAGGTGGAAAGTAACAAATTACATTTACTCGGGTTACTGTAATTTAGTAGTTTTTCTGTGTACTTCTACTTTTTTAAGTAGTTTAAAAAATCAGTAATTTTACTTTTACTTAAATATGTTTTGTTTAAAGTATTGTACTTCGCTACATTTTAAACCACATCCGTTACCAAGTAAAAATAAATAATACGAAAGAAAAAAATTAAAAATAAAATCGCACTCTGGAAACTACTGCATTGAATTGAAGGGTGAGAAAAAACACAGAGAACATTTTCGGGAGCACCAACCCTCTGTGCAGATAAAGGTATGTTTATAACTTAAGGTCGAATGATTTCTGTGATGCAGAGGGAATCCCAGAATACAGTCATGACAATAGAATTTGCAGTGTAGGCCTACGCAGACGTAAAACACGCAACCTGATGAATGATGAATACATCGAAAGTAGAGCTGTATAATAAATCATATCGCGACATGGTCTCAATATTAAAGCGCAAAACACTGCAAAATAAATATGATCTTCTGCCGTTCTGTCTCTGTGAATGAGCAGCGCCTTTTCGTCTAAGTTACATAGCTGCTCAAGTATGGTGCTCGTGCACGTCTCAGTCTCATCATATTTGGACGTGAATATGCTACATGAACATTTCCAGAGTTGATCATCATTTTATTTGAATAAAAACTCTGAAACAGGTCTTCACTAAAACCCGTCTAAGATATTGTGACAGGCTATATCACTAATAGGCATACAATAGAATGTACTTGTCAAAATAATAATAATACCAACAATAATACATTTAACAATAATAGCCTACTTAAATTTTTTTTTAATCCATGGTTTTTAGTAAATCTCTGTTTTGCAGCACTTTGCAAAAAAATAAAAGGATAAAACTTTGTTACATTTTATTTAATTGCCACTGTTTTTGATAAATCATCAAATGTAATAGGACTACATTTTAATAAATTAATGATACAAATAATTAGTTAATCTAATTCATAATGTATTGAATTTAGTTGAATAGACATGTTTTAATTGAAATTTTAATAAACAAACAAATGGTTTTAAGTTTGTTATAAAAAAAGAATTTCAACCAAAAAAAAACCATTAATTCATTTTAACAGATGACAATAATAACCATAATTTAATACAGTTTATTTATTAAATAATTGTTTAATACCGTGATGCTGTGAAACTCTAATGTTTTCTGAGATGGTTATCATATTGTGAAAATCTCATTCTATTACAACAGGAGACTCCCCCACCCCCGCTGTTAAAAAAAAGTAACTCAGTAACTTTTACTCTGAGTACATTTTAAATGAACTACTTTTTACTTTTACTTGAGTACATTTTTAGTGCGGTAATTTTACTTATTTCATTGAAGTCATAGTATTTATACTTGAGTAGAATATTTTGTTACTCATTCCACCTCTGGCAGACAGATACTCTTGTAGTTCAGGCATTTTTCGCTGGATTCATGATCTGGTTAGATCATTCTGTTGTATGCGCTAGCAGAAAATAACAGAAGGATCCAAATGCGAATAACAGTGTTTTATTACTCTCATACACACTGTGAAATAAACAGCAGAATCACTGAAGGCAAAAAGCAGTCGCTTAAGGATAGATGTTTTTAATTATATTAAGCTTATACAAGATGTTTTTGTTATAAGGGAATTCTAGTTTTCCGTAGTAAACACATTTTTGTTTTTTAAACTTTGATACTTTTCTCAATAGAACTAGTGTGGTCATTGTCTGTAGCCTTGAACAAGTTCTCATAAACCTTGTGTGTTCACTCAAGGTGTGACAGCTGCAGATAACGTCAACTATAAGAAGTTTGTTATTGTGTATTTGTGTTACTGGAGTAAGAAGCCCTCACCCACTGTATAAAACAACAGGTGTGAGACTTCCACTTAGTCTTTTCTAAATGCACAACATGCATGTCCGAATTTATCTTCTTGGCAAGAATAAAGGCTTATAAAAACACTTTGCTTGTGTTTTTCAGTTCCAGCTTCACCATGATCATTTTTTTTTTTTTTCGACAGGCCTCAGGGTGAGAAACTTCCTGGCCAAACTACATTTGCAGCTGGAAGCATGTGAGGGGAGAACGGGAAGCACATACTGTGGTATGTCGTAGTCCACACTGGGCTTCAGATGAGCACTTAAACTAATGTCTGACCTTCCTGCGGTCATTTCCTCTGTCATTCATGACTGATTGCTTTACATTTTAATTTTAAAGTATTGTAACTCATGCATTTCTGTTCAGATCCAGTTATCTGTGAGCAAAAGGCTCATTTGGTAATAACCATAAATGCAAACTTTTCTGCAGCATGAAGTTAAGGCTATGTTTCAGCTGTGCCAGTTCTAATCATAGAAGTCACTGGCATGCCCACACCCAGGATTTGAATGGTTTTGTGGATATGAATACAATGAAAAGGCAAACAGTCAGGTTGCTTTAAACATAGATTTTTTTTATTTACATATGCGCAGAAATTACTTGAGAACCTGTTCGTCTTCTTCTTTTCTTTTTTTGGCATTGTGTGAATTGCTTTTGTGACAGCTAAAGCCACTCATGGGATTTGTTTGAACATGCACAATGCAGTATACCAGGTTTTTTTTTCTCATGAAATGAAACTTAAGGTAGTCCTTAAATTTGATTGGACAGAACATGTAAGCGATAACTATATCCCAATGCTTGACCTGATTTGTTAGATATAGATGAGAGAAGAGGATTTCCGTAAGAACTTTCATTTGAAGTGTTCATCCTAATTTGCCATTTTAAAGAGTTTCCAGCAAGCTACTGATCATGTATCTTCTATGGACCTTGATGTTTCTACATGTGTCAGCACAGCATTGGACTATGTTTGGTTAGTATCTGATATACCACTGCTTTAAATCGTTTGTTTAAAGCGTTTGTCTTTTCTACATAAATATTACACTAAATGCATGCATTTACAAATATAAGAATGTATCTCTTATAAATGTTGGGTATGTAAAGCTGCTAATCTGATGGTCTTCATGGTGTTACAAATTACTCTGTTTTGTTTGTCGTGGGCTTTCTGAGAACCATTTTCATGAACCATCTATATAAACAAGTGTATCGCTTGCGGCAGATGAGCAGTCGAAGCCTAAACGGGAGGGCAGAGTGAGATTGGTCGGAGATCATCCTTCATCTGGTCGTGTGGAGGTCTATCATGATGGACAGTGGGGTACAGTTTGTGATGACGGATGGGACCTGGCCGAAGCGCAAGTGGTGTGTCGTCAGATGGGTTTTCCTGGAGCGATATCAGTTACACCTGGAGGACAATATGGTGAAGGTATGGTGCAATGAGAGTTAGAGAAATTGATCGTTGCACATTGTGATAACAACAATAGTCTTATATTTGATCTGTTATACTTTTTAGGTTCTGGTCCAATCTGGTTGGATGACATGAACTGTAAAGGCTCTGAGAGCTCATTGTCTGAATGCTGCTTCAAAGGCTGGGGTGTTACTGACTGCTCACATAAAGAAGACGCAGGAGTTATCTGTGATGCTGGTAAGACATCTGCTGGATCCTACCGAGATTACAGCTCTTGCTTGTGGATTTAGCTTTGTGATACTGCCCAGTTATATTTTTTTATTTATTTTCCCTCGTTTTAGTTCAGATTTATTGTTATTATGACATTTCTTCTGAAAGCAAGGATATAGGAAAATATTCAAGCACTGTCATTAGAAAACTAGTTGTCCAATATCTGAAAACTGATTGAGCGCGTCCTCTCCATCATGTCTCACCGGATGTCACTTGTGTTTTCGTGTCAACTGACCACAAGGTGCTGCTATAAAAAGCAAACGTAGATCAACTAGTAAGAAAATCAGTTCTGTCAGGATCACTATCGTCAAAGTGATAGACAATTAGCATATTTTAGATTGGCGGTAGGGTTCTGTTCTGGGCAAGAACTCCCTGCGCATCCATGCAGCCTAGCATGGATAAGAGCAGGTAGAGCATTGATAAACCCCCCTGGGTAAACAGAATAGAAGCAATGATGTATTGCAGATAGCATTATTGTCAATATTAAAATGTACAGCCTAATTGGGGAATTTAGTCTGATTCAGGGGGAATCAGATGCAAAATCCTGACTGACGAGAGGAGGAGCTGGGGATGGAGGAGGGTAATTAGCTCTGGAGAACGCGATCACAGCTGATAATACTGAGGGAGCTTAAATATGCATGCTGTGATAGGCACCGTATTCCTATAGGCAGATGAGATCAGCTGACATCACTGATGCGAGCTTACCCTGCCAGAACTAACGCTATATGCTGGATTTTTACACAGAAATGTTAATAATTTTCTGTCTTTTCCCAACATGCTTTAACCACAGGTTTTTATCAGACTGAGGAACTTAAGGAACAATCACTTTTATTCAATTTTCTTTGCAGGTACAAATATAACCAGCAATCGTCTGTTCTCTGTGGACAACAGTCTGGGTTTGTCTGATGATCTTGGTCTTCTGTTTGACAGTGGAGATGGTTGTGATTTCAGCATTAATGTACGAGACCTCAGTGAAGAGGCAGAGTTGGTGTTTTGTGTGCACCGTTTGATCCTGATGATTTATCCAGAACTAAACATAACAAATGAGTCCAGAAACCTCACAGTGGATGTTAGACAGACGTGCCATCCTCATGTCCCTGCTTTTCTCAGGTAACTTTCTGAAGACCATATTTTCTTATTCTGTCAATACAATGAATGTGTAGAAGCCATATTTCATATTTCAAAATTTATATTTTCATATTTTTACTACATAAATTTGGTATAATAATAATTTTGTTAATTAATAATTTGCTGTTGAATATATTTCTTTGGTTTATATTTGTTCTTACCACGCATGTTCAGTGACGTCTATTTGGTAGCGCATGTAAAAATAAGTGAAGAACGTCAGTGGGAGAACACAAAGCTTTTGACAGTTTATTATAATATAGCATAAATTGGCTCACAAGTAAAGTATCTCTACAAATAAGCTGTTGTGAAGACATTGTTGCGCAAGAGTTTTATGCTATATGTTAGAAATGTGATTCCAATGTGATTCTTTATCGACTTGGAAGAATAAACAGTGATAAAAGAACAAAGGACTTTGAGTTGTGAATACATTACAAGAAGATCAGTCGGAAACAGCTGTTTGTCTGCTTTGGGGGCCGCACTAAAGGTAGCCTGGTCACGAAACAGAAATTATCACGATGGATATCGTGCTGGCTTATCAGTCCAAATGTCTCCTCTGCCCTATAGGCATCAGAGCTCATTCCACAGGGGGCATGGCCTCGTCATGGGCCTGGTCTAATTGCATACCATTAAAAGATATCTGTGTGGCGGCAGACTGGGCCTCTCCGTCCACGTTTATCGGATTCTATAACCTAGATGTTCCATCAAAACTTGTGGGATAACTGAAAGACATTTACATGTCCTGTACAGAATGGGATAAACTGGAATAGGTAATGTTGTGGAACTAGTCAATGACAACCCCAAATCAGAAAAAGTTGAGGCAGTATGGAAAATGCAAAAAAAGAAAGTAAAAAGAAGTGATTTCTAATTTTTCTTTGACTTGTATTTCATTGCAGACAATATGAACAAAAAATATTTCATGTTTTGTCTGGTCAACTTCATGTCATTTGAAAATATGCATCCTCTCCTGACATTCAGACCTGCAACACATTTAAGAAAAAAGTTGGGACAGTAAAGCATTTACCACTTTGTAATGTTGACATTCCTTTTCACAACACTTAAAAGACGTTTAGGGACTGAAGACACCAAGTGATGAAGTGTTTCAGGTGTGATTTTGTCTCATTCTTCCTGCAAACAAGTCTTAAGGTGGGCAAAAGTACGGGGTCTTCGTTGTCGCATTTTGTGCTTCAAAATGCACCACACATTCTCTATCGGGACTGCAGGCAGGCCAGTCAAGTACCCGTACCCTCTTCCTCCGCAGCCAGGACTTTGTAATGTGTGCAGAATGTGGTTTTGCATTGTCTTGTTGAAATATGCATGGACGTCCCTGGAAAAGATGTCTTCTTGAAGGCAGCATATTATGCTCCAAAATCTCTATGTACTTTTCAGCATTAATGGTGCCTTCACAGAAGTGCAAGTTACCTTTGCCAAGGGCACTGACACAACCCCATACCATGACAGACCCTGGCTTTTGGACTTTTGCTGGTAACAGTCTGGATGATCCTTTTCTTCTTTGGTCCGGAGCACACGGCGTCCATTCCTCCAAAAAAATACCTGAAATACTGATTCATCTGACCACAGTACACGTTTCCACTGTGTGGTCCATCCCAGATGCCTCCGAGCCCAGAGAAGTTGACAGAGCTTCTGGACACTGTTAACATAGGGCTTCCTTTTGGCACAGTACAGTTTTAACTGGCATTTGTGGATGTAACTACGTATTGTGGTACTTGACAAAGGTTTGCCTAAGTAGTCCTGAGCCCATGTGGTGATATCGCTTATAGATGAATGACGATTCTTGATGCAGTGCCGCCTGAGGGATCGGAGATCACGGTTGTTCAGCTTAGGCTTGCGCCCTTTTCCTTTACGCACTGAAATTCCTCCAGATTCCTTGAATCTTTTAATTATGTTATGCACTGTTGAATGTGAAATATCCAAATCTCTTCCTATTTTTCTTTGAGGAACATTGTTTTTAAACATTTCAATAATTTTCTCAATGTATTTGTTGGCAAACTGGCCCATCTTTGCTCCTAAAGGATTAGACCTTTCTTGGATGCTGCTTTTGTACCGAATCATAATTACAATCACCTGTTGACATCACCCGTTCGAAATCACATCATTATTTAACCATTTTACCTCATTAATAGCCCTAAATTACTCCTGTCCCAACTTTTTTTGAAATGTGTTGCAGGTCTGAATGACAGGAAAGGATGCATATTTACAAATGACATGAAGTTGACTTCATGAAACTTTTCTTCAGAGTCTTGGAAATAGCCTACACAACCTCACCTTGCCCGCTGATCAGTGCCTCATCAGAGGACAATTCACAGCAATGTTCCCCTGCAGCATCTACAGCAGGGGTTCTCAACCCTGGTCCTCAGGAGCCACTGTCCTGCAGAGCTAGGGTCCAACCTTGATTGAACTCACCTGCCTGTGGCTTTGTAGTAATCTTGAAAAGCTTAAATAGTTGGTTCAGGTGTGTTTGATTAGGGTTGGAGCTAAACTCTGCAGGAAAACGACTCGGTTATTAACATGACCTCGGTTCCCTGATAGTAGGGAACGAGTCTTGCATTAGCATAACGCAGGGGGTACTCCGTATTTCCTTGAGACTGTAGTCAATTTTATCCTTAAAATTTTCCATGTAAAACGTGTAGCTGCACAGTACACCTAGCAGAGCTTAGGCGCGCACTGATTTTATGTGCTGCTACAACTGCAGGCTCCCTGTGGTGAGGCGGCTGAGCGGGGTGAGCCAATGGGATGTCTTCTTTGTTCCCGCCCGCGTAGCCCTCCTGAATTTGCATAGCGAGCCTATAAAGGGCCGTGTCTCACCATAGGAACTCAGTTCATAAAATCGACTGAAGCGACACACTGAGCTAGCATTAGCACGTCATGCTACTCCATACTCTCAGGGAACCGAGGTTATGTTAATAACAGAGTCGTTCCCTTTCGAGAGAGTCACTCGTCTTGTGTTAGCATAATGCAGGGGGACCAGTGTAAAACATTGTGGATGCAGATCTCCACCACTAGGGCGCAAGCCCTGACAGACTCTGGAGAGAACGAGCCCCTTAAAGCCGACCTTAGTGGGCTTCCTAGAGGGTAATGAGTTTTATGCTGGCCAGACATAGTCGGGCCTTATAGAGTGTAGCCGGACGGTGTCTAAGAGGGAGATACCCTTATTACGTAGAAAACACTCCTGCTTGCAAGGCCGTTACATCTAGGTTATAGAATCCGATAAACATGGACAGAGAGGCCCAGTCTGCCGCCGCACAGATATCTTCTAATGGAATGCAATTAGACCAGGCCCATGACGACGAGGCCATGCCTATAGGGCAGAAGAGACCTTTGGACTGATAAGCCAGCACGATATCCATCGTGATAATTTCTGTTTCGTGACCAGGCTACCTTTAGTGCGGCCCCCAAAGCAGACAAACAGCTGTTCCGACTGCCTATAGGCTGCGGAATGCTCTATGAATATCTTGAGTGCCCTGACTGGGCAAAGCATGCTTGCGCCTTCTTCGTCCTGCGAGGATGTCAGCGTCGATAGAGTGATCACCTGTGCTTTGATTGGAGTGGAGAGCACTTTAGGTACATATCCATGTCTTGGTTTTAGGATGACTTTGGAGTCATTCGGCCCAAATTCCTGACAGGAAGCACTCGTTGAGAGGGCATGTAGGTCGCCTACTCTCTTTACGGACGCGAGAGCCAGCAGAAATGCAGCTTTGAGTGAAAGGTGCTTTATCCTTACTGACTGCAGTGGTTCGAATGGGGGCTCTTGCATAGCTTGTAGGACTATAGAAAGACCCCAAATAGGAACTGTGAGGGGGCGCGTTGTGTTCAGCCTTCTGGCTCCTTTAATGATTGATGGCCCATTGATGGCCCATGCATGAAGGACCCAGAAATCTGGTCTGGGGTGCCAGATCTTCCCCTTCGCCTGACTGCGGAGGTCTTTCCTCAGTGGTATCGGCCAGGGGGCTGTATCCAGCATTTGGTTCAGATCCGAATACCATGACTGGCTCCTCCACAGCGGAGCTATCAATAGTGTTCATTCATTCATTCATTTTTTAAATTTTAAAGCACATTTAAAACAACCAGGGCTGACCAAAGTGCTGTACAGTGCAAAACAATTAAAACATAAAAATAATCAAATTAAGATAAAATACAAGACAGAATATAAATGTTCAACTATTAAATGCTATACTAAATAAATGTTTTTTAAAATGTTTTCTCTTAAAAATAGAGAGCGATGACACCATTCTAATTGAAATCGGTAAACTATTCCACAGTTTTGGGCCTGCTACTCCAAATGCTCTGTCCCCTCTATGTTTCAATTTAGACCTACGAACTGTGAGAAGTCCAAGGTCCCCGGACCTAAGGGATCTAGATGGATTGTGTATATTTAACATTTCAGTAAGATAATCTGGTGCTAGGCCATTTAAAGATTTAAAAACAAAAACATTTTTTTTTTTATTCGCAAATTAACTGGTAGCCAATGCAAAGAGGTTAGGATTGGAGTGATATGATAAAATTTTCGACTACCAGTCAGCAGCCTGGCTGCAGCATTCTGAACCTTTTGCAATCGCTCAATAGAAGAATGGTTAACTCCGTAGTACAATGAATTACAATAATCGAGACGTGAAGTGATAAACGCATGAATTACTATTTCAAAGTTTTTAACAGAAAGAAACGATTTAACTTTGGCAAGGCGTCACAGATGGTAGAAACAGGATTTAACTACGGAATTAATTTGTTTAATTCCGCAGTCCTGAGTCAAACAAAACACCAAGGTTTTTTTACATATGGAGTAACATGGGAACTTAGGGCGCCAAGGTCCAAGTTCCCATGTTCATAGAAATCACTTGGTCTGAAAAAGTAACACTTCAGTTTTACTGTCATTTAAAGCCAAAAAGTTTTACGCAAGCCATAATTTCAAGTCCTGTTGACACGCTGATAAAACCTCAGAAGAATGTAAATCATTTCATTTAAACGGTATGTACAATTGGGTGTCGTTGGCATATAAGTGAAAAGACACTCCATGTTTACGAAAAATTGTTCCCAACGGAAGCATATATAGTGAAAAAAGTTTTGGAGCTAGGATTGATCCCTGTGGAACGCCACAGGAAAGATGTGCTGCCTGGGAAGTATGATTACCAAGACAAACCAAAATGTTCCTATTTGACAGATAAGATTTAAACCAATTTTAAACAGTCCCACGGATGCCTACAAAGTTTTCCAATCAAGAGAAGAATTTTATGATCAACCATGTCAAATGCTGAGCTAAGATCTAAAAGGACCAAAGCAACAACATTCCTGTTATCAGTCGCTAACATAATGTCATTGGTAACTTTTAATAAAGCCGATTCGGTGCTATGCAGTTTTCTGAAACCCGATTGAAAGGTTTCATATACAGAATTTGTGCTACAAAAAGACTGTAATTGAGTGAGTACCACCTTTTCCTGAATTTTCGACATAAACAGAAGATTAGAAATTTAGTCTAAAATTATTTAGACCAGACACATCCAGATTTGGTTTCTTCAAAAGGGGAGTAACCGAGACATGTTTTAAACAGTCAGGGACCAAGCCAGTAGTCAAAGAAATATTAATGAACAACAACAGATCAGGCCCTATGGTGTCAATAATTTTCTTTAAGAAGCGTGAGGGAATAAAATCATATGGACAAGACGCCGGTTTTAGATGCTCAATAATGTCTTTACAGGTGTGCAGGGAAATAGGATCGAACAAACTTCAAGTGGCCAAAGAACTGGATTTTTCAAAAGACGCATGCAAGGTCAGCAGTGAATGAGGTCTAGCCATAATTGACTTCTCATTAAAAAAAGACAGGAATCAGGAAACACATTCACAACAGGATTCAGGGTCAGGTGATCGTTGTTCCTGGATAGCATATCCGGCCCCTGGTTCAGTATTCCCGGCATGTGTGCTGCTCTCAACAAGCTCAGGTTGTGTGATGCCCATATCAAAAGGCGTTCTGCCATAATATGAAGGCTGCATGAGTTTAGCCCACCCTGACGGTTTATATATGAGACTACTGTCATACTGTCCGAGCGGACCAGGACATGCTGTCCCTTTAGGAACGGGAGGAAAGCTTTGAGCGCTGATACCATCGCTCTCATCTCTGGGCAGTTTATGTGTAGCCTCTTCTCCGCTACTGACCACAGGTTGCATCTGTCGAGACTACTTTCCATCTCGTGGTGGCGCCCGCGCTCACCCCTGACTGATACCAGTCCTCCACTAGCCAAGGGGCTAGGGCTCTGATGCAGCTGTGGTTCACCTTGATTCGCAGCCGGCCTGAATGCCACACCCAGGCTGGGACACTGGTACTTTAGCTAACGCTGAGGCCATCTGACCCAACATCCTCTGAAATTTCTTGAGAGGGACGCACAAGCCCACTTTGAATGAAGCTGCCAGACTCTGAATGGCACGCACTTGACTTGACGACAGCTGCACTCTCATTTGTATAGTCTGTGTCCCACCATAAAACATGTATTCTGGGATGGGGACAGCATGCTCTTTTTCATATTGATCCTGAGCGATTCCTTTCAAATGGCTGAGGAGCCAAGATCTGTGCATCACCAGCTGAGCCTCTGATTGGGCTAAGATTAACCAATCATTGAGGTAGTTGAGGATGCGCGTACCCTTTAATATTTGGGGAGCTAGAGCGGTGTCAATACATTTCCTAAAAATGCGTGGCGCAACAGATAGGCCGAATGGCAGAACTGTGTATTGATAAGTTTGTCCCTCGAAGGCGAATCTCAAGAATGGCCTATGACGGGGAGCTATTTGTATGTGAAAATAAGCATCCATCAGATCTAGTGTGAAAAACCAATCTCCCGGGTGAATGTGCGTGAGGATTTATTTCATGAACAGAATTCTGAACGTACGGCTCAATAGCGGCTTCTATTGCTTGTTTCTCTAGCAGTTTGGCCACTTTGGCGCAGAGTACGTGACTAACGGTGCTCTTTACCGAGGATTCCACTATCGCTTGAAAGCGCGGGGGCCTGCGAGTGAATTGCAACGAGTAGCCTTTCTCTATGATGTTCAGCATCCATGCAGATATTCCCGGGATGGCTTGCCATGCCTGAATATGCGCCGCTAGGGGCTATATACCCTACAGGGGTGGGCCGCTTCGAGAAATGGGACCAGTATATTGAATAAACAGCGTCTGTGAGACCCCAGCTATATTGGTTATATTTTGCACCCATGCATGGTGGGCTCGCTCGTTATATTTGACGCGCTTGTCGCGTGGGGCGTAATGTGTGCACTGGCAACGTTTTGCGGCGCACTTTGTGAAGTGGACGTGCGTATAACAGCTGCAGCATTTATGTCGCAAGAACGCGGTGCTGTGCGCAAAATGTTTGTGTAGGGTACAAACTGAGAAGTCCAGGAAGGCTGATCTGTCTGCGTCCTTCATCTCTGTCAGGTTGAGCCAGAGATGGCGCTCGACCACTGTGAGGCTGGCCAGAGACTTCCCGATTGCCTGGGCCGTTGCCTTGGTTACTCGCAGGGCTAAATCTGTGGCGCTCGGGGTCCGGGATGAACACTTGTAGTATTGCCATGGTGTGAAGCGGCGATATGCGCATATGCTCGGCTGATGAAGGACGAGGTCCTGTGGCATGGCTTCGATGGGTGCAACTCCTTAGCCTGCCGTCCTCTTGAGGAGGGCGGGCAGAGGTGGGCAGCGATGGCTTCTTCAAGCGACGGGAAGCTCGTATCCTTTCTCCGTTGTGTCATCCACAATGGAGAGCGCTGGGGAGAAGGAAGACTTGACGCAGGCTGAAAACGGCGCCTTCCAGGCTTTGGTAAGCTCCTCGTAAACTTCCGGAAAGAAGGGGGCGGGTCTCTGAGGACAGGACTGGCGATGACCTTGTAGGAACCATGAGTCCTGTCTGTGTAAACGTAACAGGAGGGTGTGCTGCACGTGGGGAGTGGTCAGGCGTGTGAGCACATGGCTGTTCCAGCCGTCTCTAGTCATGGCGCTTTTTCTTGCGCGGGGCCGATGAGAGAGCAGACGGAGCGGGGTCTGATCGAAAATGGCAAGCAGAGCCTGCAGGTCTGCAATGCCATTTCATCACACTCTGGGCAGCCACCCTGGTAGAGTGCCGCCAGGGTGTGGTCTCGGCCGAAGCACACCAGGCAGATGATGTGGCGATCCCCGCTTGTCAGAGGGTTACCGCACGAAGCGAAACATTTGTAACAACGCTTGTGAGGGAGTGAAAAAAGGATATAGAACGCCGGATAGCATAGCTGGAACACGGCGTCTGAAGGCAGACGGCTCCGATGTCCTCAGAAGTTGCTTGGGTTCTGCTAAGGTACTTCTTCGTTCAGAGATCAGTGAAGTGAAGAGTCGCTGAAGGAGATTTGAACTGAGTCCCTATGGCGAGATACGGCCCTTTATAGGCTCACGATGCAAATTCAGGAGGGCTACGCGGGCGGGAACAAAGGAGACATCACATTTTCTCCCCTTGAAATGTTTACTCCCCTGCTTCTGATTGTTTAAATCAGTGGGGAGGCTGCTGCCTATCCCTCAAGCAAATCACCTTTATTTGAATAACACTTTATATTATACAGACCAAAATAATGGTTCAGCCCACCCCCAAACGAACAAAACTATATAATTTTGAAAGAAAAATTGGCCCCACTTTATATTAGGTGGCCTTAACTACTATGTACTTACATCAAAAATTAAGTACAATGTACTAACTGTGTTCATATTGTATTGCAAAACACCTTTGCTGATATTGAGGTGGGATACGGGTAGGGTTAGGGACAGGTGTGGTGGGATGGGTAAGTTTAAGGGTAGGGTTAGGTACAAGGGAAGTGTCAATAGTGTAATTACAAATGTAACTACAGAAATTAATTACAGATGTAATTACATGCAGGTATTTTTAAAAATGTAAGTACAATGTAAAAACATGTATGTACACATTAAGTGCAATGTATCAAATTATTAATTAAAATGTTAGTACGTAGTAGTTAAGGCCACCTAATATAAAGTGGGTCAGAAAATTTTTATCGATTATTAATTTTGTTCGGTTTTTTTTTTGTTTAGTTTTTTTGTTACAAGGCTGATTTTCATTGATGTGTGACAATTTATAGGCCTTTAAATTATAAACTTACTATGACAGGGTTGAAATAATAGTGCTTTGGTGTTAGGTATAGCAACAATAAATTCAGCTTGTTCTGGGGGGCATGGTGAAATCCATAACAATTTGTCCTAGGCCCTGTAAATGTTAGCGTTGGACCTGGCTGTACATTTGTATTTGGTCTACTAAAAAAACATATTTGATCAGTAATCTGACCACAGGATCACAGGTAAGAAAATAAGATTTTGTAAATTTTGCAGTAACCTTTTCAAAAAAATTATAGAATTCTTTCTTTTTTTTGAGGATGACCCCTATCAGAACTAATGACAAAGTACATACAAACTAATAATATTTGTTTTTCTCAGGTATTTGTATACACGTGAAATTGATGTTTCCATCACATCGGCTCAATGTCTCCATCAGCTGGCATTTATCTTTGGAGTGAAGAATCTTATGGAGGATGTTGGCAGGATCTTCAGTTCACTCATTCCTGAAGACAACACCTTCCGGACACAGGTATCAATGTACGAGTATGGCGTCCGCACAGGTGACCTTGTTCTGCAGGAGAATGTCCTTCAGTATCTTTCCTGGAACTGTGAGTTCCTCATAAGCTCTCCGCTGTGGAGCACCATCTCCTTTCACATGATGGATGCTCTGTTGCAGCGCTCAGACCTGGTTCTGAAGGACGAAGCTTTACTTCTTGAAGCTCTGGAGAGATGGATCCAAGACAAAGGTGATGAACTTAGTTCAGAACAACAGGCCAGCCTCCTGAATCACATCCGCTTCCTCTTGATCCCAGTGGATAAACTGTATGAAATGCAGTTTTCCTCAAGTGTTCTCCATCAGAGTCATGAGAAACTGTACCTACTTGGTCTGCTCAGAGGTTTTCAGTTCAATGCTCTGCCTTTCTCTAAGATCAGGAATAAAATGGACAATATGAGTTATGATTATCTACCCAGAATCTACACTGCTGATGAATGGAGTCTATTTATCAATGACACAACCAGCAGTTACCAGTACTATCAGTACAACTATGGCCAAAATATCAGAATTCAAACCTTCTCCACTCCTGTACACCCTAGTGCTCTTTACAAAGATCAGATGGCCCAGTGGCAAGCACACGTTTTTCTTAATGCTCAGGAATGCTCTTACTATGGTGTTTCATGTAATTCTTTTCCTGTTGCAAGGTTTTTGGGATATGGCAATCAGAACAGTTATGCTAGCACTATTCGCTTCAGCAACAGGTTGATTCTCACCTGCAATAACCAAAACAATGTCTTTCATGTCCAAGACTTCAAAAATGATATGGCGGTGATTCCAAATAACAGCAGTATGGGTCTGCCTAACCCCTGTCCTGATGACTACAGCTTTAGATTTGTTGTGCGTCCAGAGTATATCTGACTGCACGCTGTTGACATCAGGTCATTTTCTGCCACTGTTTTAGTTTGGCTTTGTTTATTAAAATCAATCAAATAAAATAATCATTAATCTTCATTTATAATGTTCATTGTCAGTTTCTGATCATTTAAAAAATAAGTGAAGGGTTTTCCTTTAATCATTTTGATTATTTTATGTAATGATTATTGTTAGACATTAATGTTTAATGTTAGATGCATAACATAAATAAAAAAAATTAAAAATCATATTTTCTTTTGCAGTTTTCTTATTATATCCAGCTATACTGTTGGTTAGCTGGTAAGACATCTTTATTCCTGTCAGTTTCTCCTGAATCCATCACATTTGAACACTTGTTAAGATAATATAACTTTTTATTTTGAAGAAAACAGGAAGAACCAGACTTTGGAGGTCAAACATGCTCGGGCATGGTTCAGATCACCTAGTGTGAGTACATATACCCAGACCTTAAAGGGGACCTATTATGCAAAATTCATTTTTATAGGGTAAAAAAATAGTATACAAATATATAATTCCTATAAATCAAAATCAGTCTCTTCACACAAGTAGTTTCAGATTTCCCCCTTACAAAAAAGAAGTTGTTTTCAAGTGTTCTATACTAAGAAAGTATACTTCCAGTCTACTTTCTATGTATTTCTCAGAAATATGTAATATGTACTTCTCAGGAATATACTTAAATTTGCACTTAAGTATATTCGACTTGTACTGACAGAAAAGTGTAAGTACACTGTAAAATACAATTAGAAAACCTTACTTAAAAAAGCATGCAAACCGATTGCTTTGGGAAAAGAAACAAGTAAAGTGAAATAGGAATAGTATGTCAAACCAACAAGTGCCTGTCAAGTTTTGTACACTCACAAGAGAGTTCCAGAAACTTAAGAATATACTTTAGATGTACTTGTCTTAGTATAGACTACTCAGAATTACTATTTCTAAATAATTTCAAGTAAAATACACTTTGTGAGTATTCCTAACTAATTAAAGTTGTGCTAAGGTATACTGTATATTTGGCCTATACACAATCTTTTGATCAAGATATACTTAAAAGTATAATTAAGTATTCTAAGTATACTTGGCTTGTAGTTGATCAACTAGCTATTCATTTATTTTTATTTTTTTCACATAGTTTTGTATACTGTCTTTGTGTCTTATAAACTTACATTGATGAAAATATTGATTTATAATGAAAATGTATATGTTCCTAATTCAATTCATTTTTGTGTAGGCTAGCGCACTGGTAGTGAACATTTTGAATTTACTGAAAGAACTGTCGAACCCATGAAGAGGAAATTACTGTGAAGCTTTGGAGGTGATGATGGACTTGATCTACTCCATCTGTGTTTTGATCATCGTTCTGAATCTGATCAAGGCTAGTCTTTGACAAAAATGCAATTTTGTTTAAAATGTTGCTTTTTTTTAATGAAACTTGCACATTCAAGTGTTGATGAAAAGGATGCATGAAGCTACAATAAAATGTTTTTTTAAATGGAAAGAGTTAAAGGTATTTCAAATATAATAAATAATATAAATAGGAACATAGCAGTATACTTAAAGTGCAAAAATAATATATACATACTAAACTATAAGTATGCTCACTTAAAGTAAACTTATAACTATACTTGCAGTGTAAAACTACCAAACTAGAAGTTGACTGAGAATTTATTTTAAAGTGTACTATCATAAGCAAGTATTAAAATAGTAAACTACTAGTATAATAAGTTCACTTGTAGTACAGATGCAGTACGAATGAGAAACGTAGTTGTGTGCTTAAAGTTTACCACTGTTACACTTATAGTACACTTAAATGTATACATTCAAAAATCAAATGTATACATACAAAAAGGGGCAATTTAGTCCAAAGCAGTATTGAAATAGTACACTTACAAGTTTACTACCAGTGGATTGATATTAGTATACTTACTAAATAACATATACTCAAAAATATACTTGAACATTAATTAAGTATACTTAATAAAATGAACAACTAATAAATTAACTTTTTCGTAAGGGTACTCTTACGTAAGTGTAGGGGAAAGCCCATGACTGGTGACGATCTGCCCTATTAGCATAGATACTGCCGTGAGTGAGAAGCACAAAGTAATTTTTATACCCACAAAGTAGCAGCTGGAGTTATACAATGTCTGCACCAAAGAGACAGTACAAGTGTTGTGTTTTGGGATGTACCAATGAGTCTCCTTAGACTCACGCTATTTGAGTCACAGAGGATACTGTGGTTAAATTTCATTTTTAAAGGAGAGGTCCCGAAGAATATTGCCAAAACTTACACATACATAAACCCGGTTTTAGGTCTTAAGACCATTCCGGTCTTGATACCATTTTTTGACGGTCTTGGTCTTGTCTCAGTTTCGACCACATTTGTACTCGTTCTTGTCTTGGTCTCAGACTAAGAGGACTCTAGATTTTGTTGCAAGACCGGTATAAGTTCTAAGACATTTCTCAGGTGGTAATGTGGATCTCTATAAATTTAAGGCGTGCTGGTCTGGTCTTGGTCTTGACTCGGTCTCGTCCTGCCTTGGTCTTGTCTTGGTCTCAGCCCCTCAAAGTCTATGGTCTTGTCTTGGCCTCAGCACACATTGGTCTTGGTCTCGACTTGATCTCAGATTAGGTAGTCATGACTACAACACTAACTGTAATTAAACAAAACTATACATGTTATATCTTCATGCAGCAGATATTCTCAGTGCATCTTACAACAGTTCCCGAGCGATTATCATGACAGAATATGATAATCAATGACATTGAGAGATTGTTAACTCCACATCAGCTACATAAATTAATCAATTAACCATGTTAGGAGAACATATATGCTTTACCTGTGACTGGTTATAATGTTTTGGCTTTTCAGTGTATTCTTCTGTTACAAAAAATCAAGTCATTCTAAAAACATCCTATATTAATTATAGGATGACAGCATTGGCAGTAACGCATTACAAAGTAATGACATAAAGTAATATATAACTTTTTGCTGTAATGCAGTAATATAATGTCTTTCTCAAGTATTTGTAACTGCTTCCTCCAGCACAAACCCTCTTTTTGCGTTAAAAAAACCTACTGTCAGGATTTACTTAAGACACGTAGTAAAAAAAATAGTGCTGAAAAGGTGTGGGCAGAGCTATTTTTGCAGCTGACCTCATAGCACATGCATTCGTTGGAGTTTCCTTTCAGACACAAAATTTATGGGAGGAGAGTATTTAAATGAGTCATGCAAGGTAAATGAAACCATGTGTAGTAAATCTAGCGCTATGTTAGGCTTGGAGGCCAACACAATCATGCTATACTATATCGCCCTCCACTGGATGTATAATGAGTAGCAATAAACAACATAGCATTTTACAATGCCTAGTCATACTTCTGTGGTTATTTTGATGAAAGTAACTCAAAAGTAATGCAAAGGTAGTCTAACACATTACAATTCAGAGACAGTAATATTGTACTGTAGTGAATTACTTTTTAAATGACAGTAACTAGTAATATATGATGCATTACATTTTGGAAGTAACATGCCCAACACTGGATGACACAAAGAGCTTCTGTACATCTGCCATTTTAGGAGGTGTAAAATTTTGTTAAGTATTTTTTCCAAAAGTATTGTGACTCCCCTCCAAATCATTGAATTCAGGTGTTCCAGTCACTTCCATGGCCACAAGTGTTTCACGAGTTTGCACTTACACACAGTATAATTTTATGGAGAGTAAGTTTAAATGTGTATTTGGCGTGCTGTCCTGGGGGAGGGCTTCGAGCTCTGAGTTTGGATCCAACCCAGAATAAAATCAAGCATGCAGACACTTCTACAAACATTTGTAAAAGTATGGGTCGCTCTCAGAAGCTCAGTGAAATCAACTGTGGTACTGTGATAGGTTGCCACCTGTCCAATAAGACCATTCATGAAATTTCATAACTACTAAATATTCCATGATCAACTGTTAGTGGGATTATAACAAAGTCGAAGCAATTGGGAGCAACAGCAACTCAGCCATGAAGTGGTGAGCCACATAAAATCACAGAGCAGGGTCAGCGCATAAGTCAATAGCTACAGACCTCCAAACTTTGTGTGTCCTTCAGATTAGCTCAAGAACGTGCGTAGAGAGCTTCATGGAATGGGTTTCCATGGCCGAGCAGCTCATCCAAGCCTTACATCACCAGGTGCAATGCAAAGCATCAGATGCAGTGGTGTAAAGAACACAGCCTCTGGACTCTAGAGCAGTGGAGACGTGTTCTCTGAGTGAGCACGCTTTTCTGTCTGGCAATCTGATGGACG
The DNA here is from genome assembly GCA_023029165.1 of Gobiocypris rarus. Lineage (NCBI taxonomy): Eukaryota > Metazoa > Chordata > Actinopteri > Cypriniformes > Gobionidae > Gobiocypris > Gobiocypris rarus. Next base: position 399,756 of record CM040934.1, on the reverse strand, counting down.
AGTCTGGGTTTGGCGGTTGCCAGGAGAACGGTACTTGCCTGACTGCATTGTGCCAAGTGTAAAGTTTGGTGCAGGGGGATTATGGTTCGTTTTCAGGGGCTTAGTTCCAGTGAAAAGAACTCTTAATGCTTCTGCATACCAAGAAATTTTGGACAATTTCATGCTCCCAACCTTGTGGGAACAGTTTGGGAATGGCCCCTTCCTGTTCCACCATGACTGCACACCAGTGCACAAAGCAAGGTCCATAAAGACATGGATGAGTGAGTTTGGTGTGGAGGAACTTGACTGGCCTGCACAGAGTCCTGACCTCAACCCGATAGAACACCTTTGGGATGAATAAGAGCGGAGACTGAGAGCCAGGCCTTCTCGTCCAACATCAGTGCCTGACCTCACAAATGCGCTTCTTGAAGAATTGTCAAAAATTCCCATAAACACACTCCTAAACCTTGTGGAAAGCATTCCCAGAAGAGTTGAAGCTGTTATCGCTGCAAAGGGTGGGTCAACTCCATATTAAACCCTACGGATTAACAATGGGATGCCATTAAAATGTATGTGCACATTTGGCAATATGGTGTATATTGATATGCAATTCATTAGTGACTCAATTGCATATTTATCTGATATTCTTTTATTAGTCTAAGTTTGCCAGTACACTTATTGTATTATTGACTTGTGGTCAATTGGTAAACTGGGACATGTAATCATTAAATTCATTTTCAATTTACCAAGGGAAGCAGTTATGGAATCTAAAAATGTAGATTAACCAAGATCATGTGTTATTGCTGTTAACCGGCATTTACAATTATTATGAAAAAAATGTGTATTTAATAAAAAAAATTTTGTATATAATATAATGGCTTGATCTGTAAAAATTGGTATTGTGTGATTAAGAAAAACAAAAATTTAAAATGATAAAATTTTAGAAATATATAAGCACTGACAATATTAAAAACTTCCAAAAGGCTCAAGAGGTCAGATTTTTTGCTTCCACTGAAGTATAAAGGCCAATTCACACCGCACCGACATACGACAACAGACACTTCGTCATGTTTTGTCATATTAATGTGTCTGTCCGAGCTTGTTTTCGTCAATTTACCATACTGAATCGGGATGAGTTTTTCTGAGAAGTAACGTGATGTAATCTGGTGATGAATGGGTCTTAAAATGCTCTGGAACATTCTTAAATCATGCTGGAGAACATGATCTTGATGAATTCTTAAATTCATGACAATAATTTTCACTAAACATATGCTGATTGTATATCATTTTTAATGACATAAATGTAGTATTCAAAAATGCAAAAGGGAAGCATTTCCCTATAGGAACTCTGGACCCCATTGTATTTGGTGTGATGTTTGCATTCAGCTGTATTTAAAAGCTCTCTATCTAGTAAGAAAGTTTTTTAAATACTCTGCCATTCAAAAGTTTTTGATCATAAAGATCTGTTTCATTTTTTAGAAGTATCTTATGTTTACCAAGGCTTTTTAAATAAAAATACGAAAAACTGTAATATTGTGAAATATTATTAAAATGTAAACAACTTTTTTTCTATGTGAATATATGTTAAAGTAACTTATTTCTGTGATCAAAGCTGAATTTTCATCATCATTACTCCAGTCTTCAGTGTCACATGAACCTTCAGAAATCATTCTGATATGAGGATTTGATGCACAAGAAACATTTATTCTTTGATGAATAGAAAGTTCAAAATAACAGCTTTTCTTTAAAATATAAAACATTATATACATTTTGTAATATTATAAATGTCTTTACACTTTTGTTTCTTGATCATCCGATCCTCATATTAGGATCATAGGATCATGTGACACTGAAGATTGAGTAATAATGCTGAAAAATCAGCTTTGATCACAGGAATAAATTACACTTTACAATATATTCAAATTGAAAACAGTTATTTTACATTTTAATAATATTTCACAATATTACTGTTTTTGTATTTTTAATAAAATAAACACAACCTTGGTTAGCAGAAGAGACAATAAAAAATCCTGCCAATCAAAAACTTTTGAAAAGCATGTTTGAAGACGAACTCAATAGAGGAATTTCCCGTAAACATATTCCCTCCGATCATAAAAACACCTGTACAACTTTCGGAAACATGTCTGAAAGAAGTCTTCAAGTCTGGACTAGTTTACTGTAGTTCACAAATGAGCAGCCTCACATGTGTTTTACTGGTCTTGTGACTAAGCAAGCAGATTTCCTGTAGCATGCCACAAAGTTAATATAATAAACATGAAGGATGTAGCTAACTCCTCAGTGCACCATGACAAATTTCTGAGGAAATATGAATACATGTTAAGATATATAAGAGCTTTTGTTGAGAGTTTAAAAACACAAGTGTTACCATTAATGACTAACATTGTTTTGATGAGGCTGGTCTGACAAAGACTAAATAATTAGTTATTGTGTTGGAACTTGTACTGCGTCTCACATCAATGACATGATAAAACCACCCTCGCATCACAGTTGCACAATTCTGTTCTTTCCTCGGTGAGGGCACTTTTATTTTCTGGATAAGATAAGCTTTGTTCTTAATTTCGAGAATGAAATAACCGGTCTACAGCTACTGTATAAGCTCACTATATCCACAATAAGGCAATCTATGTACCAGTGAATTCGTTTTTTTATTGAAAAAGTAATACTGACTTGGAAGGTTTTTTTTGGAAGGGCCAAAAAAAAAAAGATGGCACTCAAAAGTAGCAACATCCTGTATAAAGGGTTTCTTTTTACCCATCTGCTACATTAGACAGAGTAAAGTGAATGGTGAACCATTCATGTTTGAAATATTTTTTTACATATATGTAAGCATTTAAAGTGAAATTTAATTTTGTGCTTACCACAGTTGGCAAAGAATAGTAAGCTTTCATAGTAATTCATTGTAAGCTTGAATTGCAGCACCCAAAATGGCATACAATGAAATGTTTTCTACCCTGCTCCATAAATAACTGTATCATAATAATAATAATACACTTTTTAAACAGTATGGGCCCTATTTTAACGATCTGAGTGAACTGCACAGGGTGTGCCCTAGTTTACCGACGGGAAAAACGGTTGGCGCACCAGGCGCATGGTCCAAAAGGTTTGTCCCTAGTCTCTTAATGAGTCATGGGTGTGTTTTGGGCATAATGTGCAAAAAAGCAATCAGAGTCTCATCTCCCATTCCCTTTAAAAGCCAGTTGTGCTCGCACCATGACGGATTCGCTTTGGCAGAATTTGCAGTGGAAGACTGGATGCTTCTCCAGAGAGGATTTTTTTTTGTATTTAAAAATGTGTGTGTTCTGCTGCACATCCCTGTGTGTACTAAGGATGTGAAAATGATAACTGCGTCAAGCTGAAACTTTCAAAAAAACACTTGCGTAATGCCTGGCGTCACATTGTGCCATGCTAGGGCCTTATATCTGACTGTCTGGTCATATGATCTGGATGTATTAATTAATAAATGTATAAACTCAACAATGACATTGTGAAGCCAACATTCAAGTTTGTCTTCAGTTCAATTGTGAATGGCAAATAACCTTGTTGTCAGCGTGGCTGAAATGTCAAGAGAAAAGCTAAAAAGCGAGAAGCTGAAAAGATTGAGTTGGAGGTGGTGCTCTTTAAATCTGAGAGAATTTTCTTGTGGTGCCCCCCTCAGCACTTGGTGCCCTACACGCAGCGCGTGATGCACATGGTGGGAGCGGCGGCACTGGATCTTGTTCTTGCTTCTCGGCATGTGGCTGTTGAAGAAACTGTATTGATTTTAAACTGTATTAAAAAATGCGGTAACACTTTAGTATAGGGAACACATAAGGTAAGGTAGTTTTTGTAGCATTTAAGTTTAGGTATTGGGTAGGTTAAAGAGATGTAGAATAAGGTCATGAAGAATGAGGCATTAATATGTGCTTTATATGTACCTCATGTGTTAGTCTAGTTCCACCCTTTAGTACTGGAATACTGTGCTTGGTACCCTAACAGAAATGTCCCAAAAAAGTGGTTCAGTAAATTTCAGAATTAGGGTACCATTAACAAATTCTGTTATCAGAAACAACAAAAATTGCGAACTGTACTGAACTATACTGTATACCATTCAGTGGAAATGAGGCATTAAAGTCCCCCTGCAGAGAAAATGTTTATATGTTTAAATTTATATGTTTATACCATTGTTGTGTATTTTCTCCTTAAAACTCTAGAGAACCAAAGACAGTCTCAAAAACGCAGTTTGAACTCACTAGTGTTCCTTATGTCACAAACTAACCTTGAAACCAATCAGAAGGCATACTGAGATGGTGAAAGGGAACATGGTTTGTGAAACAGTAGCAACACATTATTAGCTGTTTGATAACGTAGTCAAGCAAAAGTCTAATCATGTGAATTACCATTATGTGTCCGAAATTACAAAGAGCGATACATAGAATGCATTCATTATTCTGATACATCAACTTTGTAGACGACCCTGTATAATTAACTCTTCCTCTTCTTCTTCTGAATCAGTTTCTGGTTAAAACATTTATGGTTGAATTCAACCAGTGTTTCCACTTGTACAGTGTTTACAGTAAAGTTGACCGAATGGATCTCTGAGTGGAGGCAGAGCTAATATGCATATTCATGAATCTACTTATACTAAATGGATGTATAGAGTTATATTCAAGCTTTTTTAAAGGGTTTGTTCACTCAAAAATGAAAATGACTGATTTACTCAGCCTCAAGTCATCCTAGGTGTATATGACATTCTTCTTTCAGACAAATACAATCAATGTTATATTAAAAATGTCCTGGCTCTTCCAAGCTTTATAATGTCAGTGAATGGCAGCCCAAAATTTGAAGCCCAAAAAGTACATCCATCCATTCATTATAAAAGTGCTCTATATGGGTGTAATAAAGAACATCTGAAGCAAATCCATGGGGTTAGAAAAATATCCATATTTAACACATTATAAAGTAAAATATTCCGCCTTCTGTATTCAACTTATGGAAAAGTAACAACTTACACTTTTTCCATAAGTTGAATACTGAAGGCGGTCCGCCGAAGCTAGTTATTTTACTTTATAACGTGTTAAATATGGATATTTTTCTGATTTGCTTCAGAAGGTCTTTATTAACCCCCGGAGCCGTGTGGAGCACTTTTATTATGGATGGATGGCTTCAAATTTTAGGCTGCCATTCACTGCCATTATAAAGTTTGGAAGAATATCTCTGAATAACTCTGAATAACTCTGATTGTGTTCATCTGAAAGAAGAATGTCATATACACCTAGGATGGCTTGAGGGAGTAAATCATGGGGTCATTTTCATTTTTGGGTGAACTATCCCTTTAAGTCACGAATAACTTTTTTTCACAGGAAAAAAAACAAAGCATTTAAAATATGTAATTTTGTTGATTAAAGATGAGTTTAAAGGGATACAATTACAGGGGGACTTTAAACATCCTTCCCCTCTAGATATACTTTGAAGGTTTGGATTGAAATTACTTTTTTAATATGTATTATCATTATTTACAATTATTTTAACTAACAATATTGTCTTCCTGCATCTTCCTGCAACTTTGTCAAAATAAAGCATTCTTTTTTAGTAATTCTATTGATTCTTCTTAGAGATCTTGTAATGGTATTTCAATAGTATTTCCTAAATTTGGTTTAAAAGTTCACTACAACAGTGTCACCAACAACACGTCTGAGTTAGTATCACTTCTCTTATCAGGTCTTTCATATGACGCATCATTTGTTCTCTAATGTTGCGATATCATGTTTAAAAAAAATTAAAAATACAATTTGCAAAGTACAAAATATTGGCTTAACGAAACAGCTTGAATTATCCCATGGCCGCACCGTTTTGTAAGAAAGGTGCCTTGTTTCATTTTCCAGATCCGATTTAATATTTATTCATTGACATAATTTGTATATGGATTGTTCAATCACATAATAGCATTTACCTGCCATCTGAAGTGAAACATACTGTAAGTTTAAAACATTGCATAAAAATACTCTGCAGAAGGCTAATAATAATTATTATTATTATTATGTGATACATAACAACTTTTATGCAGGTTTCTACAGTTTTTACCTCATAGTCACATTACAATATATAGTTTACAATGTAAAATAATGCCACATAGTTCACAGATCCTGAACATGCTATATGAAGCAGATGATTTAACTGTGTGGTATTGTGGTACATGATTTTCAGTTATGTGTTCTTAATTCATTTTATGCTTAAAATTTAAATTGTTCCAGTAATGTAACAAAATGAGCAAGAATTCCTGGAATATCCTGCAGTCAGGTGGGGACCTTGAAGAGAAAAAAGCAGTCCCTGCCACACTAGACATAGATGAGCTGTTTGGGCAAGGGGCCGGGGCATTACGCTGTGCTCAGATGTAGAAATCTCTGTTTTTGTCCTCAGGCTGTGGCTGTGGCGTGCCATGAGGAATTGAGGCATGGATTTCTGCTCATTTCATCTTGAGTTTGTCATTTCCCCTTCATGGTTTTAATTGCCATGTCCAGCTCCACATCCTTGTTTCTTTGAAGCCCACACGTTTCTCAGGGGTCTTAGGCAAGTAAGAATGAAATCTTCCATACAAGGGGAACCATTCTTCAGTAGAGGTCACTGTTTATTCTGTTTCTTCACTGTTTATTCATTTAGAAACGTAATCTAATGTCAGACTGTGAGCAGTGCATTTTTTTCAGATGTATCATCCTTGCGGAATTTCCTTATATCATCAGTCAAAGGAAACACCTACTCATTAATACTATTTCACACATTTTAGTATAATAAAGTAAAAACTTTAAAATAACACAAGTATGGGAACTATGGTAACCAGTGTATTAAACAATAGTGTTGGGGCACTTGGATTATGAATGAACTCGATTACAGTTGAATCCATATCATGTGTAACATATATATATATATATATATATATATATATATATATATATATATATATATATATATATATATATATATATATATATATATATATATATATATATATTAGGGCAACGTAAATATTTTAAGCCAAAGACCTAAATGCCAGTTGGTTAGTTCCTAATATTTTATTGCTCCTCTTTAGCTGCCAAAACAGCCCTGACCCGTCGAGGCATGAACTCACTAGACCCCCGAAGGTGTGCTGTATCTGGCACCAAGATGTTAGCAGCAAATCCTTTAAGTCCTGTAAGTTGTGAGGTGGGGCCTCCATGGACCGGACACAATCCATGGATGTTCAATTGGATTGGGATCTGGGGAATTTGGAGGCCAAGCAAACACCTCAAAACTTACTCCTTAAACCATTCCTGAACCATTTTTGCTTTGTGGCAGGGCGCATTATCCTTCTGAAAGAGGCCACAGCCACCAGGGAATACCGTTTCCATGAAAGGGTGTACATTGTCTGCAACACTGCTTAGGTAGGTGGTACGTGTCAAAGTAACATCCACATGGATGGCAGGACCAAAGGTTTCCCAGCAGAACATTGCCCAAAGCATCACACTGCCTCCTGTGGTTTGCCTTCTTCCCATAGTGCATCTTGGTGCCATGTGTTCCCCAGGTAAGCGACACACACGCCATCCGTGTGAAAAATAATCTTAAAATAATCTTATTTCTGTTTGGAATTATTTTTCTCACCCCATTGGCAGATTATTGTGCTTGTTTTAAGCAAAAACTCACTTCATTTTGATTTTATTTTCAAGAAAACAAAAAAATATATATTTTACTTATCGAGTAAATGCATCTTGATTTAAGAATTACTAAGTAAGAAGAGAATTTTTTTGCAGTGAAGTTGTTTCTGTTATAATGAGGCAGAATCATTTGACATGCCAATTTGTGTCTCACTACTTCAGTCCAGTGATGAAATATGCTTGTTCTGGAAAAGGGAAGCCTCAGGTGCCGCTTCACTCACTGTCACCTTGTGGAAATGTGAAGAAGGCTCAGATGTGTAGATGGCTACTTTGCTCCTCCCTCATCTTTCTGTGATTTTTTGAAAAAGCGTAATATTGAACTCTGTGCATCCACCATTGTCACAGCATATTAATGAATTCTAATGGGTAAAGAAAATTACAGTGAAGGCTACGCACACCACGTTTAATCAAACCAATAAGTTTGAAAGTAGGTGTTGGGGTGGGGGTATATAGATGTACCCAACTTGTATCGAACTGTGACTCCTAAACCGAGGTATGTACCAAACCATGACTTCTGTGTACATTTACACCCCTACTAGAAACTATCCTGAACTGTAACATGAAAGGCAGCGGACAGGAAAATATAAACAAAAATAAGAAATAAAAAAAATTATATTATAGACAATTTCACATGTTTAAGAAAGAACTAAAGAAATAGTGGACATTTCTGATGTTGACTGCAGAGAGACGAGGGACTACGGCAAGCGATGATGTAAGGGATGTTGATCATACAGTAAACGGCTCATATTCCACACATTACTCATTACTCTCATAATGGCTCTACAGGCCTTTCACTGTTTTCCTTTCCTGTGAGTCATGAGGAATACTCTCCCTTGTATCTACACTATTTATGACTTGAGTTGTGACTTAATGTCACCAGTGAGGTATTTTGTAGTCTGTGCAGGAAGCAAAGCAGATGTGGGCAGCTGCAGTGGAAGGATACGTGGTCAGCTTGAACCTATTATGCTTTACACCCCCACATGCCACAGTCTATAGGCATTTAACCCTAAAAACTTTGTGTATGGGCGTTTTAGAAGTCTGCACAGCCCTCAACACAGTGGTTTACGTAGGTTTATGGTGTATTTTCCAGTATGGTCTTGCATAGCTAGAACTTCAGACTGACGGCAGAAGGTCTGGACTCCATCACAGCTTCCATTGGCCAGGGACCACCCAGAGGCCATCTGACTGACATGTAAAGCAACCAATCACAGTTAGTTTTGTTCTGCATCATGTTTAGGATCATGAGAATGTAAGATAACAGACCGGCATGTATATAATAAATTATTAAATCAAGAATGTTACAGCACAATGGTGCTGCAAACTTTACTTACTTTTGAGAAAACAGTGTTTAGTCGATCCTGGTAGTCGACACTGACACAGTTGTAAGATGTGGTGAGGTAGACGAGCGAGAGACGTGGGAGGAGCGACCGGTACCTGTGCCTCACAGGTGATGCTCATTCTTCAATCCAGTTTATGGCGACACCAGTGAAGGGCGAGAGACCAGGCCTGGACTTTACGTTGTTTTGTTTATGTGTGCGTGGCAGTCGTTTGTGAGGGCTGCCTATGTTTTTACTTTAATTTTGTGTTTATTATATTTTGTATTTATTAAAGTCTTTAAAGTGAGGCGAGGTGGAATGGCCGTGCCCTGGGTCGATTTCCTGGATGTTGTGTTTTGTTTATGTTTTGTTATTTGTGTGCGTGGCAGTCGTCCATGAGGGGCTGCCCTCATAAATAAACAAACTGAAAGTAATGCTCTTTCAGTGTGTTTATTTATCGATTCAAGTCTTTTAAATGGTCGCCAGCTCCCGTCTCCTTCTTTCCTTATTCTGCAAACGTTACGATGGCTTTCTTTTTCCATGAGGAGGTTTGGCAACACAGCCAATTTGTTTCCAGGAAGACTGTTAAAGAACGCTAGAAATCTCCCGGAAATCCTGTAGAATTCAACCAATCAGATCACGACTTCTAAACTCCTGAAGTTTTTCCCATTTTGTGTGCCTTTTCCATCAGAAGTTCAGCTAGTGGTACGTAGTACGTGGGCGTGATGCCTGAGGCTTAGTCCAAATTCCAGAATGACCCATGGAGATCATCATTAGTGGTATTTTGTAAAACCAAGTGCAATATCTCTATTTCTATTGCTCATACTTAGGACTGAGGATGTGAACAAACCTAACCCTATCAACGTTGGAGTGTAACTCATCCCACATCTATGCTACGGACATGAATACCTCAACTGTAAGGATGATGGAGGACGATAAAACTTCATTCTTGAGCCATAGCAAGAGACCACATAGAGACTGTTGAGAGGGCAACCACCTAACAATTCCCTAGCTGCTGCATAATAATGTCCTGGAAACAAACCACAACAGCGATTTTTGTATGGATCATTTACATTTTGGTGGAAAATCTAGTTTAAATACCTTTCGTCCTTACATATCGACTTTTGAGGTCATGAATGTCATGAAGAGTATGAATGTAAAGGCCTTCACACTAAGAACCATAACTATAAAGATATTGTAAGACCGCTGAATTCGCTCCAATGGCGGCAGCGAAGAGCGGGTGAAGGGATTTGCGCGTTCGGTGTTCTCAGCCGGGCAACATGGATTTAATTCCAATTCCTCTTTATCTGACTCTATTTTATCATAATTTAGAATTTAGATTAGAATGCCAATTTGGTTATTTGGTCATTTATATTTAATAGTTAATACACATTTAATTATTCTGTTTAACCCTTTGTGGAAACTACCCATTAATAATTCCAGAGTAAGTCAGAATAAATCAAAATGTAACAATTTTAAAATGATGGTGTTGTCACATCATATTACTACACATAAACATTGACGAGACCGAACAATGAACTGAAAAAAACTGAGGGCTTGAACAGGGAGTGTATTCAACGTAATCGACATAAAACAGAAGAGGTGAATAATGAACAATCAGTGAATCTAATGATAACTGGGAATGCAGGCAAAACACAGGGAACATGGTAAAAATGAAACCAAAACAGAATGTTACAAGTGTAAATGAGTCTTAAATCGTGAATACCAGGAATACCCACTAATGAGAATGAGAAATGAGAGTTTTATTGCATTACAGTGTAACTGAGCAGCCACCAAATCATTAAAACAAAAATTCTGTTCACTTCAACCTCTTTTCAGACATTTGTTATGATGCACAAGTCATGAAAGAATCTTAAAACCATGAACAATGGCTTCTCACACTAATAAAGCAAGAGTGAACCACAAGAACACATTCTGATGCCAGATTTGGTCTTTTAATGGCTTTAAGGGAAAATGACACAGAATTACTCTTAGAAAATTCCCCATCTGTCTACAGGCAGGACCAGACATACCTTGAAGTAGTAAAGCATGAAGTAGTATGTCTAATTTCTTAATGTGCCTGAAAGCACCCTATTTACCCTATTTTAGTGGTGTTTGCTAAGGCACGCATCACTGAAGAAAGTCCAGAAGAGAGAAAGAGAAAGAGAGAGAAAGGAAGGAATGAGTGAAGGGTTGAATAGTGAAGATGTAGAAGTGTTTCCTTGGATCTGAGGCAGCACTGGTGTTTGTGATTTCAACAGAAGATAATGCAAGATGGACTTCCTTCATTTACTTCCAACTGATTTGAGTTCCTTATTTCTCTTTACATGAGGAAACTGTGCAATCTCTATATCCTGATAGACAACATACTGGCATTCCACTTATAAAATTGCAGTGCATTATGTCTCTCTTTAGATTAAATGAAACTAATAAAATCTTTACATATTGAAGGTCTTTTTCTTTTTAAGAATACCATTTCAAACACAGAGACAGAATATCTTGTTGCAATAACAGCAACACATCTTAAAAATGATGCTTAAATTGAAAAAGATGAATCAGCAGAAAAATAAATTCAGAGCGAATTGAAAGAGACGGGGCACATTTCTACTCACGTCACACTATTTGATGACAAATGAGACAGATAGCAATTGTAACATAGGTAACCCCTAATATGGGAAGCTGGGAAATTCTGATGAATAGACACAAAATCCAAATTCTCCTTTGCGCCATGATCAAATGTACTTCTGTGAGACACAGTTTACTTCACGCGCCAACGTCAAACATGTACGTGTCAACCAAAGGTCAAGATGATAAACCCAGTTCTGTGAACGAAACTTGAAATGTTGGTAACTTAAAATCACAGACACCTGGTTCCCTATCTTTGTGGGGACTCTTCATAGACATAATGGTTTTTGTGCTGTACAAACTGTATATTCGCTCCTCTTACAATAACCATGACAATGATTTCAAATATTGCTATCTTTGTCGGAACATTTTGTCCTCATGGGTTTACCAGGCCACCCACCCACACACACATATGCACACAAAAATATAAAGCATAGATTATAGCCTACTGACAATGGGAACGCCAATTGTCTGAAGCCCTTATAGAATCAATTGGCAATTCATTGGCTGATGGTTTGGCGCAACCCGACGCTCTTATGTCGTCATAATATGTTGTTGCGCACGCCATCTGCTCCGCAGATTTCTTTGCCCTCACAAAGTGGCAATTCTAGCCATTCAGTCTCAATTTGTCTGAAAAATTCAGTTTTCTTTATCTGCACTTTAGCGAATATGAATAGTGGAAATACGTTTTCCTTGCGGTGAAGTGCCAAGGAGTTTCATTCGTTGTCCACTACCGTGATGACCCTCACATTAAGTGTGTAAAATATTTGAGTTTTTCGCACACCTGCGAGGCTGTTCACGGCGTTCCTAAATGTAAATTCTGTGACAATCTCCTTTTCAAAAAACGTGAGCCTATAGCACAAAGGTAGTGTCCCCGTCACGCTCCCGAAGCCATCGAGGCCTCGCTTGGATCCGCAACTTGGGGTTCGGATGTAGAACTCGAGGACATGGAGAGTGAGCAGACGGGCCTTGCCCTTAGTCTCCTCCCTCCCTCTCCCGAGCAAGCATGCAGTGTTCTGCCAGTACCAAGTCAGCAGCTCTCAAGCTGTTTATGCCCAGGACAGTTAGGGAATCTTCTAACCCTTCCCCCTGCCCAGTTCATACCACGGTCGTCCATTTCCCCGCCAGCAACCTCATAGGTGACTTGAGCTGAAGCGATCAAGCAAACCCTCTGCTCAAGCTCCTTCGAGTCACTCCTGACCCTAAGGCCAGAAAAAGGAGAGCTTCCCCCACCTTCCAAGGTTGGGACAGACCACGCAAGCCTTTCTGCCCACCTCTCACTCTTTATCCAACCCTGTCACATTCCCCACCCAGGGCGTTTTTAAGTTCGTCCTCACCCTTCTTCAGTGTAGGAGGAAGGAGACTTGCTAAGCTTTCTCCCCTCACCTTCGATTTATTTGTTGCTTGCTGCTCGCATAATCGGTTTTCTCCAGGAGCTGCCAGACCCTCTATTGTTCACTCAGGCCATGGTATCTCTTACTCTGCATCGAGATGCCAGGTGCTCTCCTTTGTGGTTGACCACGCTAACCCACAAGGATCAGTTCAACACCCTAACACAGATATGTCCTCTGCATTGCAACACTATCACATTTCTCTAAACAGCTTGATGCTGTCTTCCTGGCCCTTCTGCACTTTCTCCCGTCTCTCAAGGGGCACTACGTCATTGTCAGAATGGACAACATGGTGGTGGTGTCTCACATGAATCAACATGGGGGCTCACAGTCACACACCCTAGACAGGCATGCACTTTGTATCTTCCTTTGGGCTCAGGACAAACTCCTTTCCCTGAGAGCGGTTCATGTTCCTGGGATCTTTAACCTTGCATCGGATTTTCTGTTGAGGCAGAAGCTTAGATCGGGAGAATGCATGCTAAACCCTCAAACAATAGCCCAGATTTGGGATGTGTTTGGCAGAGCGGCAATGCCCACTTTGGTTCTCCCTGATCTCCCCAGTACCGCTGGGTATAGATGCATTCGCTCAACCACAGCCGATGCTCAAGCTCTATGCATTCCCACCCATCAAGTAGATTCCGGCTGTTCAGTGCAGGGTGAGGGAGAGTGGGGTCTGTCTGCATGGTTCTCGAAACTAATTCTTCTTCTGGATTCCCCTCCCTGGGAGATTCCGGTCAGAGAAGATATGCTGTCTCAACTTCAGGGCAGGATATGGCATCCTCATAAAAAAAAATAACTACCATTTTTTTCATAACTCTCAGAGGACTACATACAGATAATGTATAATTAATTCTAAAGTGAATGTAATGATAACCCACTAGTAATGACTTAAGTGTTATTACATCCTTTCAAATGAATTACTAATTATTTGGATCAGAATTCTAAAGTAAAAAACAAAAGTCTCTCGTAATGACTTAAATCATTGTAAGCTTTAAAAAAAATTGTAATGTTTTGGATAAAGGAACACTCGACCGTTTTTAGAAATAGGGCTTACTCAAATTCTTTCCTACATTTAGATATGTGGGAAAATGCATTTTTGTCTCAGTGCATGCATTGTTTTAGTTTGGCAGGGTCGCCGCTAGCTTAGCAGGGATATTACGCAACACATGACATCCCACAACTTACATTTTTGATGTGTTGTGTGATATCTCTGTGCCCAAGTAGCAGTGCTTCGCCTGTGCTTCCCCATAATATAGCCCCGAATCCATACCTAGGAAATCGCCTAGTCTTAATCTGCATCGATATTTGTATTCGTTGTGAATATGCAGGCCACAAGATGTAATTACGTGGGGGTATTTTTTTTAAAATCACTTTTAATCACTTTTTTTAGCTGGCAACATAGGATTCCATTCACCCTTGCTAAGCTAAGCTAGCGGCGACCCTGCCGTACTAAAACAATGCATGCACTAAGACAAAAATGCATTTGCCTACATATCTAAATGTAGGAGAGATGTTGAATAAGCCCTATTTCTAAAAACGGTGGAGTGTTCCTTTAAGTAATTACTAATGTGTTGATCCATGATCTTCACTTTAGAATAGTGATCCAAATAAGTAGTAATTCCTATAGAAGGATGGAGTAACACTTGAGTCATTACTATCCAAAACCTTACAAAAACCTCAAATGTTTACAATGACTTCAGTCTTTACTACAGAGTTATTATGTTTTTCACTTTAAAATACTGATTCTAATAATTAGCAGTTCCCTTTGGAGGATTTAGTAACATTTGAGTCATTAATAGTGGGTTACCATGATCTTCAATTTAAAATGTATATACTGTTACTGCTACCAGAGGTCATGGATCCTTTTCTTAATATCATTAATTCATCTTTGTCATTAGGATATGTACCGAAAACTTTTAAGTTGGCTATTATTAAACCACTTATTAAAAAACCGCAACTTGATCCTACAGAATTAGTCAATTACAGGCCAATCTCAAATCTACCCTTTCTTTCAAAAATACTTGAAAAGGCAGTGTCTTTACAATTATGTTCCTTTTTAGAAAGAAATGGCATCTGTGTGGATTTTCAGTCAGGATTTAAGACCGTATCATAGTACTGAGACTGCTCTCATCAGAGTTACAAATGATTTACTCTTATCATCCGATCGTGGTTGTATCTCTTTGTTAGTGTTACTCGATCTTAGCGCTGCATTCGACACTATCGACCACAACATTCTTTTGAATAGACTCAAAAATTATGTAGGCATTAGTGGACCTGCATTGGCATGGTTTAAATCATACCTATCTGACCGTTATCAATTTGTAGCAGTAAATCAGTAATTTCCTGCAACTTAATTCAGAAAAAACTGAATTTTTAATCATTGGACAAAAAAGCTCCACAAGTAGTAGCCTAGAATACTGTCTAACCCTCAATGGCTGCTCTGTCAAGTCCTCGTCATCAGTTAGGAACCTGGGTGTGCTCTTTGATACCAATCTTTCGTTTGAAAGCCATGTTTCTAGCATCTGTAAAACTGCATTCTACCATCTTAAAAATATATCTAAATTACGGCACATGCTCTCAATGCAAAATGCTGAACAGTTAATACATGCGTTCATGAGCTCAAGGCTAGATTATTGTAATGCTCTACTGGGTGGTTGCCCTGCTCGCTTAATAAACAAACTCCAGCTGGTCCAAAACGCAGCAGCTCGAGTTCTTACTAGAACCAGGAAGTATGAACACATTAGCCCAGTTCTGTCAACACTGCACTGGCTCCTTATTAAACCTAGCATACATTTTAAAATCTTGCTTATTACTTACAAAGCACTAAATGGTTTAGCTCCCCAGTACTTGAGTGAGCTCTTAACACATTATACTCCATCACGTCTACTGCGGTACCAGCTGATAATACCTAGAATATCAAAATCAACTGCAGGTGGTCGATCCTTTTCCTATTTAGCACCTAAACTCTGGAACAGTCTTCCTAGCATTGTTCGGGAAGCAGACACACTCTATCAGTTTAAATCTAGACTTTCTCTTTTCTATGGCATACACATAAAACACTTTTTCAATTAAATGATTATTAGGCTGCATTATCTAGGTCAGCCGGAACCGGGAACACTTCCCATAACAGCTGATGTCTCATTACATCATCAGAAGAATGGCATCTAACCTAATGTTAATGTCTCTGTTTTATCCCGAGGTCTACTGCAGTCAGCCGGATCCAGGCTGTATCCAGATCAGACGGTGGCCCTGCCCCCAGATGTGACCAACACATGACCCTGAAGTGTCTGCAGAGACCGTGTCATTTAGACTCCCCCTTAAGCTGCCTCATCGACACGGCATCCTCAATAAACCTGTCTCCGGTGTGATGACTCCGATTGTTTGAATAGTCCTAGTTAACAATTCTTTAAATCGATGTCATCCTCAAAACAACCCGTCTCCAGCGTGTTGCCGCCGATCTTTCGAATATTACATTTTAGTAATTGTTTAATCAAAAGGCATCATCAATAAAAACCTGTCTCCGGTGTAATGACTCCGATATTTCAAATTTTTTATTTTTAATAATTATTTAATCGATACATCATCCTCAATAAACCCGTCTCCGGCGTGTTGCCTCAGATCTTTCGAATATTCAGATCGATTATGACCTCTGACCTTTAAAATAATAACTTTAATAATAATACGCTGTTTGTTAATTGGCCAGAGGAGAACTGGCACCCCAGCCTGGTTTCTCCCAAGGTTTATTTTTCTCCATTAGGTCTCCTGATGGGGTTTTGGTTTCCTTGCAACTGTAGCCTCTGGCTTGGCTTGCTCAGTTGGGGAAAAAAATATTTTTCAAATATATTTCAAAATAAATCTAATTATTAAACTAAATTAACCATATAGACCAAATTACTGATCTAATTACTGATCTAAAGCCCACATTGTTACTGTATGATAATCAAAATATATTCTGTTGCATTATTTTTCTGTTTAACACTGTGAAGCTGCTTTAAAACAATCTGCAATCTGATTATCTCTTCATGTTAGTGGGATATTGGATGGCCCGTGTGGTCCGATCAATTAGACGAGCTACTGTAGCTCAGACTGCTCAATAAGTTAATGCTGGTTCTGATAGAAAGGTGTCAGAATACCCAGTGCATCACAGTTTGTTATGTATGGGGCTGCATAGCCACAGACCAGTCAGGGTGCTGACCCCTGTCCACCGCCGATACAGCCAACAATGGGCACTTGAGCATCAGAACTGGACCACAGAGTAATGGAAGAAGGTGGTCTGGTGAATCATGTTTTCTTTTGCCAGGTAGCAAAGTTGCCAGCAAAAGGGGGATCAACACAATATTAGGATTATTATTATAATATGACATTTATCAGTGTATAGAGTGTATTTGTGCACATACATGTACATGTGACAAATTCCTGCACACTCAACTGCACAATGAACAAGCAAAAGACCGAAGAGTAGTATTTTACCTCACTGTGTGTTTTGGTGTGTATATGTGGCTAATCATTTGATGTTTGTGTATAGAGTAACTACACAAAAACACATTTCTTAGAAGAGTTAAAATAGTTTTGAATGAAGTGATAGCTTTTTGCACTAGTTGTAACTGGTTTAAAACAGGGAAGTCAGTGGTCATAGAGTTCGAGGGGACAACTGTCAGCGCAATTGCTCAATACTGTTTCTGCAATAGGCTGTCCTTAAATCACAATGTTACTCATATTGTAGTCTGCTAACGTAAAAAAGAAAATTACAAAATATAAATAAAAGACTTAACCTATGATGACATGATGACTAAGGCAGGGCAAAAAAAAAAAAAAAAGAAAAAAAAGTGAAAAGTCATATGCAGACTAAAAATGGGCGGAGCTCAGAGAGGAATAAAAAGCAGGGTAATTCAGAGAGAGCGAGTACGACTAGCCATTCATACAGTCCTGACATTAGAACGTCCTCAGCAGGTTAGTCTTTTCACTCTTGTCAGGTTTTCAGCTAACCCTTTTTGAAGTCAAAGGCAGCGCTGTATTTGGAAGCAACTTGTTTTTGTTGTTGTTGTTTTTTGGGAAATCTTCGCGTTTGTTTAGTCTCGCGCCTCAATCAGTCAGTCCTGTGAAGATGAGCCGCTCGCGCAGTGTTGTTGCTCCTCTGCTGCTTTTGTTCCTGTGCGGAGCCGCAGAGTTCGCCGAAGCCTGCAGCTGCTCTCCCGAACATCCTCAGCAGGCGTATTGCAATGCGGATGTCGGTAAGATTCCATGCATTTAACCGTTTCATATCCATAGCCATTTCTGTGTTATATCAGGACACCTTCTGTCGTGTGCATTTGTCAGCGTCTGTGACAGCATCTGACAACATCTTTTATTCTGAAAATTTCTATGCAGAAACAACCATGTTTAGCATAAATAAAAATAATTTAGACTGCAGTCAAAAGCATATAATATCACATTACAAATGTAAAGGAGAAACTTATTTAATGTGATAAACTTTAGACAATACATCTGATCAATACGTTTTTTTACATTGATTTAATCATCAAAATAAGTTAAGCAATTTTCAACCTTTTTTTAATAAGTTATAAGGTAAGATAAGATTCAACTCATTTTTTTAAGTCAGTTCAATGTAATGTTAGCCATCCAAGTTCACTGTACTTAAAATGTTTACAGTGCACATCCTCCCAAAAGGCACAACGGGTCATGTTTTCCATCTTTGTTTTAAATTAATTCGCTCTGTTTCACTTAAAATCCTCAATTATCAATGCAGGTAACATTTTTTTCCAGTTTCCTTGTTACACATTACGTGTACTAACTAACTAGTAACAGTAAGTTATGCATAATTACTTAAGCAACTAACTGCCAAACCCTAATACTAGCCATATAGTAATTACATGTTAATTAATATTCCTCACTACTCATTGGTGTAACAAGGACACCTTAAATAAAGTGTAATCTCACTGTGTCTATGGTTTATTTGCCAAGGTTAAATAGAAATGTGTGGTATATTTTAGGTATTGTAGTATAAATCACAATAGTTGCTGTTTTTTGTGGCAATATAATCCAGTGAATTCAAACGTGTAAATCAAAATCGACCTTATTCTACTTTGCTAGCACACATTATGGTCTTAGGGTGAACAATTAATCCGTGCACAGTTAATACACCAAAAATATTGTTTGCCGTGGTAATCTTTAATCAAAATCTGAAAAGTAACTTCCGGTCTGGAATGGCGTTCCCTTTCCAATGACGTCAGTTTGACGGCTTGGGTTTGAATATCCTCCCACTCCCATTCCCACTCCCACTAACCACTCCCCTCCAACCATTAGTCTGCTATGAGTGAGAGATGGAGAGGAGGAGCGCTGAGGTAAATACATGCCCTCTATTCAATATTCCGTTTCACTTGGAAATACGTCACAGCACTGAAGAAAACTCAGTTGCAACTTCCGGTTCATGGTGACTTTAAATACTGTAGAAATGAAAGGTACTTCAAATATAATTTGATTATTTTCTCTCTCTTTTTTTGGCTTCATGGGCAAAAAAACTACAGGATATATTCATAACAAGTAAATGATGAGTCTTACATCATATAATAGCTGATTAAAGCTCAAAACAATACAACTAACATTTTTGGATGAGTCACATTTCACAGGTCATTATAAAACAATTTAACACACACCTGTTAAATTCTGTATAATAATACATTATTAGAAGGTGTGGCGTTACTTGGCAACAATAAATAAGCGCCTCACATCCCTTAATAACAAGTTCTGCTAAATCTGGACTTGTTTGGGACACATCCCACTCTCTCTCTCTCTCTCTCTCTCTCTCTCTCTCTCTCTCTCTCTCTCTCTCTCTCTCTCTCTCTGTATATATATATATATATATATATATATATATATATATATATATATATATATATATATATATATATATATATATATATATATATATATATATATATATATATATATAAGAACAAAGTAAGTGTTAGTCATAAAGCTTTCTCTCTTTCCCTCATTTTTCAATATCCACTCTGTATCTGTTATGCTTATATCTGAATTATTAGGTTGTACTTGAGTGTTTCCTGATTGACACACATTTTGTGCCTCTGATGAGACTAAATATAACAACAAACCTGCTCAGTCCAAAATCCAACAAACTGTAAGAATCCAACAAACTGTAAGAGCCATCTAGCGCTGCACAAACTATATAGCAGAATCTGTATCTGTTGACACATTTCTGTGTGGCGTACTTGGCAATTCAGAAAAAGTTGAAGTGATGGGGTAGAATCGTAGGCCTACTTTTAGCTTTATTGTGTCATTGCGTGTAACCTGCCTCAGATCCTCTGACCTTCTGTGTCCCTACAATACCCTGCCATTACATGACCTATGCATTTTCCATTGTCTGTAGTAGCCCTGTGATTAAAACCTCTTTCAACAGGCTGATTACAATTCAAAAAATTGAGAAAGTATTGCCACATGCTAGCAACATATTATGGTTTTCCTTTGATGTTAGTTAGATGGTGATTACATGACTTGGTATGGTGAAACTTGGGTCACTGTAGTCAGACCCCAATGACCATACGCCCACCTGTACAGTGAGTGATTGGTTGAAAACAACATCTGCTGCCCACCACATCTCATGGCATCATGATGCTGGCTATTTGAAACTCCCACATTACATTTTCCTGATGGTTTTGAGAGAGTCAAGTCATATATATAAGCTCTGCAGAAAATAATAATGTCACTATTTAGCTCAATTTAGTTCGTGTCAGTGTTGCAAAGTCCATCAGTGATGAAAAAAGTTCATTTCAACTATAAAGCAGCTCTGCAGATGACAATGGTGTTGATAGTTGATTATCATAATTTTCAACTGAAAACTTTTTAGGCAGTTTGGCTGTTCATTTACACAATAACTGTATATTGAGGGCTTAAAAATGCAAACATTGGAAAATAAGCAGTGTACAATAATAAATAATAATAATTTGTTACATTTATATAGCGCTTTTCTGGGTGCTGGGCACTTTACATGGAAGGTTGAATCTCCTCAACCACCACCAATGTGCAGTATCACATGGATGATGTGATGGCAGCCATATTGCGCCAGAACGCCCACCACACACCAGCTGATTGGTGGAGAGGAGTGATGAACCCAAACGTGTATATATGTGTGTGTATATATATATATATATATATATATATATATATATATATATATATATATATATATATATATATACATAGTGGGTGTTCTGGCACAATATTTACATATGGGGATGATTAGAAAGCCATGATGGACAGGGGCCAATGGGCAAATTTGATCAGGATGCCAGGGTTACACCCTAGTCTTTATCGATTTTTAATGACCACAGAGAGTCAGGACCTCAGTTTAACATCTCATCCAAAGGACATTGCTTTATACAGTATAGTGTCCCCATCACTATAATGGGGTTTTAATATTTCTAGTATTTCAGTGTTAGGACCCACACATACCACAGGGTGAGCACCCCCTGCTGGCCTCACTAACACCTCTTCCAGCAGCAACCAAGTTTTCCCAGTTGGTCTCTCATCCAGGTACTGACCAGGCTCAGTCTTGGCTACAGGGTGATATGCTGCTGGCTACAGAAAACAATAGTGACATTATTCCGCTTGAGTCAGTTCATTTCAGTTAAATAACAGAGTCGAACATACAGTGACAATCAGAAAGAAGTGCTTAGTTATTAAATGTTCTGTTTTACTCTTTCTGCAGTAGTTTTTTTAAAGTTGCACATCAAATCAGACCTATAGATCCCCCCTTACGGCATTCCCACATAACCAGTAAATGGATAATTTGGAGGGCTCCCTTTCCCCCTCACATACCTGGAGCTGAAAACAGCACCCACACTGTGTGTCTAACTTCCGCCTCAGTATGGAATGAATGTGTGGAAAAGGGAGGCTGTGATTTAACTAGCATAAACCCTGTATGTGTGTTACTGATGAGACAGGCATGCCTGACTTGAGACTGGGATCCTGTGGGTGTGTTTGGCATTCTGAGTGTGTGGCCAGTAGAAAAGACGCTCTGTGTTTAAACCTGAATATGTGGACGGTATGTATGGGCTCTCTGAAAAGTCAGATAGATAGAAGATCTCTTATTCCTATACAATACCATTCAAAAGTTTGAGGTCAGTAATGTTTTTTAATGTTTTTAAAATAAGTATTTTATGCTCACCATTTATTTATTTATTTTAAATAGAAAATACAGTAAAACATGAATATTTTGAAGTATTATTATAATTTAAAATAGCGGTTTTCTATTTGAATATATTGTAAAATATAATTTATTCCTGTGATCAAAGCTAAAGAGAGGCCTAAGCAATATCCAGAGAACAGGGTGAGCCCCTTTGATGAGGTCCAGTAACTAACTACCCAGAAAACCCTAGAAACCACATACGGTCCTAAAGATAAAGGTTCTTTATTGGCATCTATGGTTTTATGAAGAACCTTTGACATCCATGGAACCTTTCTATTCCGCAAAAGGTTCTATATACTAGAAAAATATTCAAAAATACTTAGGTTGTACTTTTAAGAACTGTAGACTGAAAGGTTCTTTAGGGAATCAAAAGTGGTTCTTCCATGGCATTGCTGTGAAAACTCCCTTTATTTTGAAGTGTAGAACCTCAGAATGTCCCAGCAACTGCAAAGCAGTGAGGCACAGAACACCACAGTAACCACTTAACACTGCTAGAGGAAAGAGCTCTCATTTAAAAATCTGGACTTTCAATCTCTATTTTGTTCAAAGCATGTGATCCAACCCCCTTAATTTGTTTATTATAGAGAGATGAGTTTGGAATGAGCGCTTGGTATTTGTATGTCAGCAGCTCTATGGAGAGCAGGCAGTGTGGAGATTAAAGCGGCCAGGCGAGCGGGGGGCAAACTGCCTGCTGGAGTCAGACTGCTGACTGGCTTCCTGAATATCAGGCTGAGAGCACATTCCTCACACGGCCCTCCACTAATCAAATACTCATGTGTCTCCATACATACACCAGCTTTCAGAACCTGTAGTACAGACAAAAGATAAATCATCTCTCTCCATACTTGGAGGATACACCGATCTACAGAGGAGAGGGATTAAACATGCCAGAAACATTGAATTGATATTTAAATGTGTTTGTCTTTTCAGTCATCAGAGCCAAAGTAGTCGGACGGAAGGAGGTGGTTACCGGCAAAGATGCCTATGGATATCCAATCAAAATGATCCGATATGACATCAAACAAATTAAGGTTAGTGGAGAATATTCTTCATGTTGTCATCGACAGATTTCAATCTAGCACTGATTTATTTTGCTATAGCCTACATGAAGCCAAACACAAATTAAAATACATAAAAGTATATTATAATATAAACATACACCATTACCGTGATACAATGATATGCCAAGTTGCAACATAGACACATTGGAAAAATATGCATCTACCAATATCTGTACAAAACCCCAAAAACATACATACTATTCACTACAGTTGAAAACAAGCTGAACCAGCTGAAATAAACACTTGAGCCAATAAAAAAGCAACAACTTGCACACAAATGATCATTAAAATTGCAGATTAAATACATATTTTTATGTGGTTCCTTGCACAATACACTTTTTCCATAGTGCATGAATTGTAATCTAATACATTTTGATGTTCGCATCACATAACATTGCTTTTCTGACAACGTCAACTTGCTTGTGACCTTCCAAAATGACTTCTTCCTATCTTCTTTGACTAGATGTTTAAGGGTCCTAATAAAGAGATTGAGACCATCTTCACGGGTCCCTCCTCAGCTTTGTGCGGGGTCAGTCTTGAGAGCAATGGCAAAAAAGAATACCTGATTACAGGTAAGAGTGAATTAACATATCGAGGGGAGCAGCACCCAAGAAACAGACACTCCTATTCCTTCTGTAAACTGTAGTGGCACCTTTATACCAACATCCTCTCATTGATCTGCACAGGTAAAATGGATTCAAATGACACACTGCGTGTAAATCTTTGCGATTACATTGAATCTTGGGAGTCTCTGAGTCTGACACAGAAAAAGAGCTTGGGTCCACGCTATCAGATGGGCTGTGATTGCAAGGTATTGTCTATCTATCTATATCTATCTATCTATCTATCTATCTATCTATCTATCTATCTATCTATCTATCTATCTATCTATCTAGCTAGCTAGCTAGCTAGCTAGCTAGCTATCCGTCTCTCTGTCTCACAGCTCTTCTTCTCTTGTCTTTGTGCAGGTCATCCAGTGTTCCAACATCCCCTGTTCCATTAACGACCCTATAGAATGTCTCTGGACGGACTGGGTGGTGGAGGGAACAGTTCAGGGAACTCAGGCTCAGCACTACACCTGCGTCAAGAGGAACGACAGCAGCTGTGCCTGGTACCGTGGATCCGCTCCACCTAAAAAAGAGTTCATGGACATTGAGGACCCATAAACTAGTCCTCAGTTTCATCACTAATTCAGAACCTGAAAAAAAAAAACAAAGCTACCAACTCACACCTTAATTCTGCAAATAAACATATGGGCCATGAAGGACTCATCCCAAATTCAAAAGTAAAAAGTTATAGATGGTAATATTTTTGTAGTAATATAAATAATGAATCATTATTTGTTTAAGAAATAATAAACTTAAAAGACCATAAAGCTGCCCCTCATTCATTTGTCATTATGGTAATACAAATTACAAATGTTAAAATGGTCAAATATTTGAATATCATACATTTAATTTATGTTGTTTTTAATTTAAAAAAGTGCATACAGGTTGATTCACATTATTACAGTAAAAGTACAAGTAATTAAACTCACCATTGACTCATATGGACATATTATGTGATGAGAATTATGCAGTGAATATAATGAAAAATCTAGTGATCTATATTGCTATATTTTAGTGTGAATTGTGATGCAGGCATTTCTGTGTAATATTAACCCATACATGACATACAGTACATTTGGTTGCATGTTAATATATCACGTGAATCTTACCTCTAGTGTTGAAATATTTTTATGACAGGCAGAAAAGTTTCTCTTAAGCACTTTGAGAACCCAAGGATTGTTGTTTTGTAATATTGTTGCTGTCCAATAAAGAGGAAATTGATTACAACATTTATTTTTAGTTCCTTAAGCACAGGCGCTACGCATTTATTTTTGTCTTGAAAACTGATTTTAAGCATTTAAGCAGAAGGTGATTAAGATCATATAGATTCTTTATATTGGCATTTTCTCCAGAAATTTTTCTTTCCAGTTTTCTTTGAAAAATGAATGTATAGTTTTGTAAAGCAGATAGCAGCCAGTAGGAATCCAGCATATTAACTTATGAAGGCTTTGAGAGAATATATAACTTGGTTTTGATTTTGTTTAAGTTTTTTTGTCACTGCATAATTTCCATATTTCATAGTTTTAACTATTATTCTAAAATGGAGGAAAGTAATAATACAGAAAGTCAGAATAATTGTGTCCAGACCTTTGTTCATGAGTGTGTAAGGAATGTATATTGTCAGTAAGATGTAAACTCATGATGTGCA
The DNA here is from genome assembly GCA_023029165.1 of Gobiocypris rarus. Lineage (NCBI taxonomy): Eukaryota > Metazoa > Chordata > Actinopteri > Cypriniformes > Gobionidae > Gobiocypris > Gobiocypris rarus. The sequence goes on along the minus strand of CM040934.1, from coordinate 374,238 downwards.
TATAGCAGCATACTTAGATCTGGCAATAATTTATGTGATTATTGCCAGGATTTTGTAATTTATTTCAAAATCATGCTTCCAAAAAATATATACACACTCTCAGAAAAAAAGAGTACAACAAAACGTGGTACACAATTGGTCCCCTTAGGGTTCAATTATACCATTGTTTTCCTACTTAGAGCGGGGTTAGGCAAGTGCGGTCTCAGTGAGTCGCTGTCCTGCAGAGTTTGGCCCCAACCCTGAAAGACATCTATAGAAGCTCTTATTGAGAATTAACAGAGGTTTATTAGATGATATTTAGATGTTGATGTTTTATTGAAAATGTTTGGTCACCATTATGGTGATCAGTGTTTCCTTTAGTTGGGCAGTTTGACTCTTGGCTTTTTTATGAAAGTTTGTGGTTGTTGTTACAATGTTAACGAAACACAATCTGTTCAGCAATAGCAATAGCAGCAGCAGCAGCAGCAGCAACACCAAAACAAACAAAAAAAAAATTAAACAAAAGTTATCATGAAGAAAATGCATGCATGTTGGGAGCCATGAGTTTTAATGCTGCGGTGGCTTAGTAGGGTTGGAGCTAAACTCTACAGGACATCAGCTCTCGAGGACCGTACTTGCCTACCCCTGATTTAGAGGTACAAAAATGTACCCTTAAGGGTACCACCCCAGTAACGCCCATTTGTACCTTAAAAGGTCATTTAAAAAAGTTTTTTTTAAAGAGAGTAAAGTGTTCTTTTTCTTCTTTTATTTTGTCTTCACTGAAAACTGCATTTATTAAGGGACTGTCTGATCATGTCTTATAAATCCCCCCCTCCTTGATATTTTTTGTACATGTGTTTCAACTTTTTTTTGTTGTGTGAGATTTCCAGTGCTGGAACCACTTGGGAAGACTTGTTGAGAGCTAGCCTTTGTATGTATTTTAAAGTTTAATACTCATTGTTAAAACTGTTATGGTATTCATGAATAAAGAAGCAGAAATGTTCACTGAATTATTATTTTTCAGTATCTGTTCAGTAATATACCCAGCATTTTGTCCATGTTTTTTTTCTTCTTCTTTTTTCTCAATGGTGTTTTATTTAAAGAACAGTGATTGTTTTACTGGCATAATCATACATAATTATACATTATTATCTGGTATTATGTTCTAACGTCACAAATTAAGAATATAGTTATTTATGTTAACATATAGTTATTTATGATTAGTAGTGATTTTACTCAGCTATTGAACCATTAATCACCTTGGTTTGACGGAGACAATGAAATCCTATGGGAAACTGCTATGACATGCGTACTGCGACCCCTAGTGGCACTGCTGCTGTTTTCCACTTATGACACTGCAATTTTATCCAGTGTGACAGAAAAGAGGAAAGCGATTTTAGCAAAATCGAAAACAGATCAGCACTGTACCAAGCTAAACATTCAGCATTTCAGTATACACAGATTAGGCATTATATTATGACAGCTGAAGTGAATAACACGGTAACTAATGTTAACACAATTTCAATAATGCATTAGTTAATGTTGAAATTAACTTTAACAAAGATAAATAAATGCTTTATAAGTGCAGTTCATTTATTAAGTTCATTAGTTCATAGTTAACTAATGACCATTTTTCTAAAGTGTTACCAATAACACTAATTATCTCTTCATCACAGCACTGTGCCTGCTGGACTCGCTCCAGACGTTCCCATGGACTCCGCTCCAGGCGTTCCAATGGACTCCGCTCCAGACATTCTCCTGGACTCCGCTCCAGACGTTCTCCAGCCCTCCGCGAGCCCGCTCCAGCCCTCCTCGAGCCCGCTCAAGGGGTCACATTCAAGGGAAAATGCAAAACGTGTGTCCTGATTTCGTGGGCATGTTATTAATAATTGTTTTTGCGCGAGTGGTTTGAGTATTAATCCAGTTCACAAAGCTCTCAACTGCGCTTGCGCATGTGACGTCATCAAAATGTGAATGAAACCACCGCGCATGCGCGTCCAGTACGTGTTGGATCCAAGCGGCAACCTCCCGCGGTCTCTCTTGAAGCCAATACGGAAGTGGATTAAACTGCAGTTCATCGACTGGCCACTAGGGACAGGCTCCAGAAGGGAGCAGAATCTCATTGAGCCCCATGTTAAAATGCCCAACTTTACAGCAGAAAAAAACATGTTTACAGCCTGGTACAAATTCTAGTTTTGGTCTAAACGGCTAGTTTTGCCCTTCATGACAACTCTGAGGGGAGTGAATTTTTTTATAGCGCATTTGTTTACATTATATTAAGCCTTAAAGTTCTGCATAATTAAAGGCGTGGCCACTTTGAGTGGCAGGTGGGTATCCATTTATCTGTTGTTTGTTAGTCATCGCGTCACCTCAGCTCCGCACAAGTCCCGCCTCTTTGCCCATTTTCTGTTATCCGGGGTGACGGTTGATAATGCGCTGCTAAGATGGCAACTGCCAGCTCGTCCCTACTTTACGCTTCAAAACTGCTCTGCAGAATCCTATGGGTGACGTCACGGACACTACGTCCATATTTTTATACAGTCTATGGTTGGATCCAAGCGGCAACCTCCCGCTGTCTCTCTTGAAGCCAATACGGAAGTGACTTAAACTGCAGTTTATCGACTGGCCACTAGGGACAGGCTCCAGAAAGGAGCAGAATCTCATTGAGCCCCATGTTAAAATGCCCAACTTACAGCATAATAAAACATTTTCTGTTATCAGGGAGTGACGGTAGTTGAAGCGCTGCCAAGATGTCAACGGCCAGCTCGACCCTACTTTACGCTTCGAAACCGCTCTGCAGAATCAAATGGGTGACGTCACAGACATTTCGTCCATATTTTTATACAGTATATGGTTGGATCTGATCCAGTACGTCATCGTGCTTCAGGCTGCAGCGACGACTTCTTGGAGAGACCGGGTCCGTGTATCATCTGATCATTTCATTTCTTGAAATGGAATAAAAAGAAAAGAGAAGACGGCTTGTTTATTCGTTTTTTATTATTGCACGGAAAATGAGATTTCGGCTAGATTTCTCGTTTTTAGTTGGTGGTTTACAAATCGGTTTATGGCTTGGATATTTAATATGCACATGTTTTTATTTGTTTTCCAATCTGAAATGAAATAAGCCAAACGAAGCAACGCCCACTTTATTCGTTTTTTCAAAAAACGAAAAAACGAGATTTCGGCTTGATTTTTCATTTTTTGGTTCAGGGGTAAAAAAACTGACTACCGTAATAACTTCAATATTAGTTTTTCACATGTGGGCGGTCATGAGACGCCCCATTCCGCCGATTGGTCAAGCTAATCTGAGCGTGTGACGTCATCTGTCATTCCCCTGGCCAGCGCCTGTTCAACAGGCGACCGCTTCTTAAACTGTAGCCTACATGGCAGGTCCTAGATCGGGCTTTTTCTGTGCAACTTAATGCGTTTCACAAAACAAAATTATATCAGAAATATTAAATATTAATCTGCACCCAGCCTGTTTTATTTAGATGTGTGGATTTAAACCTGTGTGGTGAAGCTGCACTAGACAGCGAAGAGCAGGTTCCACAGTCGGCCTGTCAAGCACATGCTGTAAATACAGTCATAACCTTTCTTTACAATACGCTCAGTTGAGACAGCGAGAGTGAGACAGATGAGCGAGATTATTGACAGGATAGCGGAGCTGCGGAGGCATTAAATTGTAGGCTATAAAATGATTGCATTAACAAGTGTCATGTTTGTGATTTTCATTTGTCAAGTAGCCAGATCCTGCCCAGGAAATCATGATTTTATAGCATTAATTTTATTTATTTAGATACCGACATAATATGTTGCTTCAGAATAGTTTTTCAGAAAAGGTAAAAGAGAGGTAACACGTCTTATTTTTATCATAGTAATAAAATAATTGAATATACAATTTAATAATAGAAATTAATATAATAGATTTAGTGCGCCTTTGAAATACAGAGAAACGGTGCCGGGAGCAATGCCATGCGTTGAAGCTAGGCTATAGGCTAATTCTGTCATGTTTCGACATAGAGTTTATGCGCTAAAGTTAAACGGAAAAATATTTTTGCATTTACAAAAAATGATAGATGATTGGCATTTCCATTAGTGTCAGTAAACATTTGAATGCGCTAAAACTTTTTTCCCAAAAAAATCCTGGCTGTGACGCTTTGATTTTGATCGTTGATGTTTAACAACACATCTTCCTCCACTCTTTGAACAAATTATTAAAACAAATGCTAAGTTTGTGGTTCACTATTATTTTATTGAAAACAACAACAACAATAAAACAAATAAGAAATGAAATGATCAGATGATGCTCCGTTCGACTTTTCTGACATCCTTTACTCTTCCCTGATGATGACCTCTGACCTACTTTCTGTACGATCTGCATTTCTGCGGTTTGAATTTTAGAATATTGAATTTGATGTTCTGAATTTCTTCTTCATCTGAAATCTTGAATCTGGAATTTCAAAAACTGAATATTTCCAGTCTATTAATTCAGAACAAAATATCTGCTGTTTGAAAATACATGTGTAAACAATTTCGACATAAAAACATTTCAGATGTGTTCAATTTCAAATGTTCTATATTCAACATTTAAAAACTCAAATTCAGGACTATGTAAAATTCAACATAATATTCAATTTTGTTCGATTACACTTGTCAATAATTCAGATTTACACAATTCATATTCAGATCATTTTGTCATATTTCTAGCTCCATATTTTTTTGCAAACAAAAATTATTCTTGTCACTTCATAAAATGATTGAAGAACCACTGTAGAGATGAACTTTGTAACGACGTCTTTAGTACCTTTTATGGGTCTTGAGAGAGGAAATGTCATTACTGCCAATGGAAGCCTTTCTGAGCCATCAGATTTCAACAAAAAATATCTAAAAAAAAATATCTAACTAACCCTTTAAGTTGAAGGGAAAAGTTTGGAAGAAAAAGGTGCACAAGCAGTTGGAATGACCACAGCCTAGAGAGGATTGTCAGGAAAAGGCCATTCAAATGTGTGGGGGAGCTTCACAAAGAGTGGACTGAGGTTGGAGCCACCACACGGATCCTGGATATGGGCTTCAAATGTGGTCAGAAGCGTCTTACCTGGACTAAAGAAAAAAAGGAAAAGAACTGGTCTGTTGCTCAGTGGTCCAGCCCTCTCTTCTGATGAGAGCAAAGTTTGCATCTCATTTGGAAACCAATGTCCCAGAGTCTGGAGGAAGAATGGAGAGGCAAACAGTCCAAGAGGCTTGAAGTCCAGTGTGAAGTTTCTACAGTCTGTGTTGGTTTGGGGAGCCATTTCATTGGCTTGTGTTGGTCCACTGTGCTTTATTAAGTGCAGAGTCAACGCAGCCGTCTACCAGGACATTTCAGAGCACTTCATGCTTCCTTCAGCAGACAAGCTCTATGGAGAGGCTGACTTCATTTTCCAGCAGGACTTGGCACCTGCCCACACTGCCAAAAAGTACCAAAACCTGGTTCAATGACCATGGGATTACTGTGCTTGATTGGCCAGCAAACTCACCTGACCTGAAACCCATAGAGAATCTATAGGGCATTGCCAAGAGAAAGATGAGAGACATGAGAGACATGAGAAGGAACAATGCAGAAGAGCTGAAGGCCGCTATTGAAGCATCCTGGTCTTCCTCAACACCTCAGCAGTGCCAAAGGCTGATCGCATCCATGCCACGCATTGAGGCGGTAATTCATGCAAAAGGGGCCCAAACCAATACTGAGTACATATGAATGATTATACTTCTCAGAGGGACAACATTTCTGTATTTAAAATCCTTTTTTATTTTATTACAATTTTCTGAGATTTTGAATGTAAGGTTTTCATAAACTGTAAGCCATAATCATCAAAATTATAACAAATAAAGGCACGAAACATCTCACTTTGCATGTAATGAGTCTATATAATAGCCTATATTAGTTTCACCTTTTAAATTTAGTTACTGAAATAAAGGAACTTTTGCATGCTTTTCTATAATTTTTCGAGTTTTGTGTGTGTGTGTGTGTGTGTGTGTGTGTGTGTGTGTGTGTGTGTGTGTGTGTGTGTGTGTGTGTGTGTGTGTGTGTGTGTGTGTGTGTGTGTGTGTGTGTGTGTGTGTGTGTTTATATATATGTATAAAATAAACAAAAGCCAAAATAAATGACATTAAAAATTATTTTAAAATATCGTCTGGATGTTTTTACTCCCTATTAAGCCATATATTTTGTATCTAACTTGTATTTTTAATCCACATTTGTGCCCTTTTTCACAACAACCTTGTCAGTCCTCTCTTTTTCCCCCTAGCGCCCCCTCGCAGACCCGAGTTTAAAAATCCCTGGCAACAGAGAAGAAAGTATCCTTCCGTCCGAGTAAAGCAATTCTTGAATTGAAAGGATCCATGTTAAAAGTTAGAGAGCAAATCTATGCGCGTCCTCTGATTGGACACTGGAACCATGAATGAAGTGTTTCGTCACAGCCGTTGCCAAGACCGATTGGCCGCTCCGTCAAGTCAATCACACCCGCACACGCCCTTTCATAATGCAGCATGGGGGAAGAGAACGTAACAAAATGACGGCTTCGTAGCGGAATACAGTCTTAACAGCAAAGCAGATCAAACGATTCGCGGACACTCACGGATGGGTACGTATCTGACGCGATTCGCATGCGTTTGGTGGCGAGTGAGATACCGAATTCCGTCAATAAACGCCTATATGAGCAGCACGTTGCAGCAGTTTGATCGCCACGTTCGCTTTGTGAGGCGGCTCGGGTCAGGAAGTGAAGCCGTTTATATCTGATTTAGTTACATTTGACCAGCGTTAAACATACAAATGCGCCGGAACGTCGAAGCAATTCGCAGTGTTTACGCTAAAGCAGATGCTAGCTTGTGTGACTAGCGGCTCTGACTAGCGACCCGCGCAAAACACTGACATTAATACTGTAACGTTACTCTTGAGGTAAACAACCCCCTGGGTGGTAAGTAGAGCTGGATCATAATATCATTACATATTTCTGTGTAACGTTACTGAAATCATTAGCTGCAGCAATAATCTCCAATAAAGGCACTGTACGCCACTTTGGCTTCAACTAACTTACACAAAATACTGATGACATCCACCGAGCTAGTTTACACAACGAGCGAAGTAGGGTTTTTTAATCTCTTATGTGTAAACTTTGAGCTGTACGAACGTATGTTGATGATACATTTCAATGTACTTAGGCTGTGTCTCAAACCCTAGGGCTTCAGCACGTGCTGTGATGGCCAAAACTGCTGTCTGGCCACGTTTTCGAGACGCAACATTAACAAGCTTCGCGAATCCATAAACTGAATATAGAAACATGGTTATATTTTAATACGCTAACTGTAAACCCGACAGCTAGATGCATGAAGGAGTAGTAGTGGTTAGTTAAATGCCACATGAGTCCTCATTGGACACGTGCTTTTAGCCGGAAATGGGCTACACTTCAGACTTTACTGGGTAACTCTTTACCTTTAGTGTCCTTGTGACTGTATGTATCTACCATTAGTAATAACAAATTATGCATAATTACATGGAACTAACCCTCAACCAAACCCTAATCCTACTATAACTTACTATAAAGTAATTACGTGTAGTTACTAAATATTACTCTGCACTTAAATGTATAATTACACTGTAACACAGACACCTTAAAATAAAATGTAACCCTTTTATTTTAAGGTGTCATTGTTACAGTGTAATTATACATTTAAGTGCGGAGTAATACTAATTAGCAGTGCATAATTACATCAATTACAACGAACCCTATAGTAAGTACGTTGGGTTACACTTTATTTGGTAACACTGTTTTAGTGTTTTGTTACATGTACTTACTATTGTAATAACAGTAAATTATTTATAATTGCATGCAACTAACACTCATCCTAATCCTATGGTAAGTACATGTAGTTAATTAATATTATGCAGCAGTACTTAATTACATAATTACACTGACTGTAACAATGACACCTGAACAAAGTGTAACCCTTTATTTTACGATGTCATTGTTACAGTGTAATTATGTATTTAAGTACTGAGTAATAATTAACTACATGTACTTACTATAGGGTAAGGATTTGGTTTAAGGTTAGTTTAATGTAATTATGCATAATTTACAGTTTTTACTATAGTTAGTACATGTAGGACACTGTAAAATAGTGTTACCACGTTGTTCCTTAAAGCAGCACTAGGTAGGTTTTGCAGTTGGGAAACGGTATTGTCCTCTACTGTCGTAAACTATCATCCTACATCAGGGGATGCGCACGTGCATTTGTTGACATGACAACCATGATAGCCCTGAACACTATAGGTGTTCTGCTCATGTGTGAAATGTCTTCATCCCAGGTACAGTGGCATACGTTTCAGCATGTCATATGAATATAATTTCATGAGTTTAATTTTTTTCAAACGCCAAATGATCGCGATGCTCACGTTTACAAGCCAGCGTCATTATAGTAGTCTAGTCTATTGGTTACCGTTGTACAGAATCTATATGATACCATAGATGAATCTGCAAATTTGATAAAAATTATTTGCGTTATAGCTTGAGGCAAGACAAATAAACAAATATCACAGACATGTTAGGTTTCCTAAAATATGATTTTGTCGGGCACCCCTCCTCCTCCTTCAGCTCACGCCAAGGATCAAACGCTGGCCCAATGTTGATCCTCGTCCTGCCTTTAATCCGATCCCTTTCTTGTTTCCTCTTTTTGCTTTCCTCCGACAAAACCTTTGATTTCTTAATTTTCTGTGCTGCTTCGGCCATGACTATAACATCCGGCAAACAAACGATAGTTGGGCTCGCACGTCCGAATTTAAGGAAGTAAGGGTGGTGGTGGAAGTGACGTATATGCCGTAAATTAGTCGAATTTTGTAGCTCTTTTTGTTCTTGGGTTACTACCCGAAACCCAAAGTTTAAAAGTGCGATTAAAAGCGATACAGACCCGTCTATGGCAGGCGTGTCATTCAACCTATTGTAAGTCAATGTATCATCAGGAGTCTTGAAAATATATTATGAAAAGTTACCTAGTGCTGCTTTTAGTACAGTAATTAAGTATGCAATTATACTGTAACAGGCACTAAAATAAAGTGTAACCAGATACTGTACTATTGACCTATATTATGGGGGAATAAATAAATAATTGATCATTCATATCATAGGAGTACAATACATGTTGGTTGGAAAAATTGCAAAAATTGTAATTTTTAACTGTTTTTCATGTAGACTATCTTATAGGGATAGTTCCCCCAAAAATGAAAATTAGCCCTTGATTTACTCACTCTCGTGTCATCCTAGGTGTGTATGACATTCTTCTTTCAGACGAACACAATCTGAGTTAAAATTAATAATGGCAGTGAATGGCTGCCCAAAAGTGCATCCATCTGTTTTAAAAGTGCTCCACATAGCTCTGGGGGGTAAATAAAGATCTTCTGAAGTGAATCCATGGGTTTGTGTAAGAAAAATATCCATATTTAACATGTTATAAAGTAAACTATCTAGCTTCCGCTTTCCACATTCAACTTGTGATGAGTTGGATATAGGGCTGTAATCTCCCAGTCGATTATTAGTCACTACGTTCTGGCTCGACCAACATTCTGATTGGTAGATTTTTTGGCCGCGTTCATTTCATCGGTTTTTCCGCGTTCATTTCATCCGTTTTCGCGTTCATTTCATCCGTTTTCGCGTTCATTTCATTCGTTTTCGCGTTCATTTCATTCGTTTTTCCGTGTTCATTTCATCCGTTTTTCCGCGTTCATTTCATCCGTTTTCCGCGTTCATTTCATCCGTTTTCCGCGTTCATTTCATCCGTTTTTCGCGTTCATTTCATTCGTTTTCCGCGTTCATTTCATTCGTTTTCCGTTCATTTCATCTGTTTTTCGCGTTCATTTCATCCGTTTTCCGCGTTCATTTCATCTGTTTTTCCGAGTTCATTTAAGAGACAGATTGAAGTAGGCTATTTTGCTGTGTATTTTTTATTTAATTGTGAGAGCGTTTTCCTAGTTAGTCCTCTTCTACCATGTCAACAAATGCGCTGTGCGCTGTACCCACTGTTTGTATTAGTTTTGAGCCTATGCTTTATTTTTTAGTTATGCACTTTATTTCATTTCTGCTCTTGATCTAGCTTGTTTAATAAATATTCCTTTTTTTATTTAGTGGACGTGTGTAAAACCTTTTGTGTTTAAGAGTAAAAGCTTTAAGTTAATAGTCTATTCGTGTGTCTACCGTGAAGCTGAGCTCCTATGTTCGAGCTGCACAGGGCGGCTGAAATGATAGTGTCTGTCAGTTATTATAACATATATGACAAAAACAATTGTCTAAATTATGTTGCATATTCCTCAAAAGTTCTTGTGATGATATCACTAGTTGACAACATAGTACTATATTTTCAGAAATCATAGCTATGATATTGTGCAGGTGCATGTGATGCAATTTATTTTTAAATTAATTTCTGCTAATAATTCCAGATCTGTTCATGCTTAATATTTCCTGCATAATTACGTGCATAAAGAAATCTATTTTGTGTTAGTTCAGTTACTTGTGTTGACAGTGTGCCGTAGACACGCCCATCATAACGATTCCTGTATCGCTTATCCTGCCCAATAAGACCATAAACATTATAGAGAGCGTTCATTTAATGTAAAAGTAAATGTGCGACTGACTTGTTTTTTAGGTCAGTGTTTCAGCTCTGTTGGTAGTGAACAGTAAGATGGCCGCTTGTTGTTTATATAGATCAGTGTAATAAACAATGTCAAATTATAATTTATTGTGTTCATGACAATGGTGGTTAAGATGACCGTACATAAGTTAGTAGATTAGCTATGGTTGACTTAAACTTGGAAAATTGTGTGTCTTGTTGTCTTTCCATGGTTGAAACAACATACCTTGTTCATGTTCATTTGGTGCTATTGCTAGTAGTAAAGGGAGAGGCGCTACAGTGATCTGTCACAAAACATTAAACAGTATTTATTGTTTGAATTTGTTTGCTATGGCTTGTCGGACCTAGCAACAGTAACTAAGGGGGGGTGGATCTTTGCAACGTGTCAATTGAGTTTTTTTGTTTCCAATAGAAAAATTAAAGGAGTTAGATTTTTAACTGGGTCGCGACCCTCAAGCGAAATCACTAAGTACTTTTATTTGGCGATGGAGACCGACCTGAGAATTGTCTTCCTTGAGAGTATTTCATCAATCATGCTGTATGTTTGTAGAATCAGATCTAGCAGTGCTGAATTCATCAGCCTTTTGATGTAGTCGGTCAGAAAGTTTTTAAAAAAAGATCTGATTTGATGCGTTTACACAGTTCAGCTGCTGGTTTGTCAGACCGTAACAGTAATGGGATACTGTATAAGACAGAAAACAAAAAGAGCGCTGGATGAGTTGATCTAGGATGCATTTATGTACAGTCCATCGTAGGAAACTAAACTCACAAATGTCTCGTTTGTCTGCGATGTAGATTGTAAACGACTCTCTACTACAGAGAAGGAAAGTTCATCTCCGTGTATTATGAGTAGAATATACTGCATAATTAATTGTAAGATCTGCTGTTGAATATTTACGCGTGTAAAACGGTCCGTAGAGTGAGGAGATGCCTGTGAGCGAGAGTGTCTTGATGCACACAGGCGCATGTGGTTACCTCTGCTTTTGGCTGAGCGCAGCTCGTGCAGGACTGTGTCACCATTCATCGCAAGTGCACGTGAAGGTTATTCTGCCCTTGTGGCTTTGATGCATGTGCAGCCTGCTCTGCTCTGTACGTCAGCACTAGACCTGATGAGTAAGACCATGCAGAACACAACTCAGCCTTTACTGCTCATCTGTGTCCTGATTGCACCAAAGGAGCATTATATACATATAATGCTCAATTTTATATATATATATATATATATATATATATATATATATATATATATATATATATATATATATATATATATATATATATATATATTATACATTTAAGTGCTGGGTAATATTAATTAATGACATACTTAATTAGGGGTGCAACTGTACACACAACTGATGATTCGGTCAAGGTTTGGTACGAGTTCGGTACAGCATAGGAGAGAACTAGATACAAAACTTTTTATTGAACAGTTTTTATTGAACAGTGGTTTGCTGAGCAAATTGTGTCTGTCCTTAAATTAATTCAATTATAACTGCATGATTCTTAAAGATACAAAAATTCACTGCGAATATTGTAAACTATATAGGGAGCCCTTACTTGCAAATTATTATAAAATTATTATAAAAAGGTTTTAAACTTCACATAAGGCAGTTTTTTGCATTAACTTCTAAATCTAATTATAAATTATTATTTAAATTATTTAAACACACATGAAATAATCCATACATCAGTAACAGGTTCAGTAGAATATAATACATATATGGGCTAATATAGGTCATATGTTTAGTGAAAGTTGATTTCTCTAGTGAACTAACAGCTGTGGACACCTGCAGGACTTTTGAGGTAAATGTAATGCTACGTGACATTGTTTACAAGCTGTTTAATTGACGTCTTTCCGCGGTTGAAATGCGGATTGAGCGATTAAACGACATATGTTTCAGTAAGTTGTAATGTATCCTCAACATACCTTCAGATGTTGATTTATTATTATTATTTCACTAGGAAGAGATGATTGCATTCACTCACGCCGTGCTGCTGCTTGAACTGGCGCCTGTACAGTGATCACCAGTCACGTCAGATTAAAGAGTGTCAAAACGGCATTTATCGTTTGAGTTTCATGATAAAATGGACAGAATACTTAATATGTTTGTGTGGTAACTCGGATTGAAGTGTGTTCCGCAGCGTAAAGATTGCATTCGTGCACCATACCGAAGTCCTGTACCGAAATGTTTGGTACAAATGCATGTACCATTACACCTACATAATATAGTTATATATTATATAATATAGCCTGACTGTTTAATGTCCAATTGTTTTTAATGAATTATAAAAACGGTAACAAATTTTACAATAAGGTTCCATTATTTGATGTTATTAAATGCATTAACATTAACAATGAGCAATACATGTGACAGTATTATTTACTTTGGTTTCTTAAAATACAATTGTTCATTGTTAGTTTGTTTTAGCTGAGCCCCATTTAAATATTATTAAAACTTTATATTAATCATATGTTGGTAGATTGACTTTAAATGAGAAGTGCTTTAGAAATGTTTCATTGTTGATTTAACTAATATACTTAAACTTCATTGTAAAGTGTTACCATAAAAACATGCTTTATCCTCCACTTGACGATACTTTTTCCAAGGAGCACTTGTGCCCTAAGTTGAAAAATGTAGGTGCGCATTTAGAAACTGTGGTCTGTGCAGTGACAAATCACGCTTCTCTGTTTGGCAGTCTGATGGGCGAGTCTGGGTTTGGCGGATGCCAGGAGAACGTTACCTTTCTGAATCCATTGTGCCAACAAGTTTGGTAGAGGAACTTTAGTTGTATGGGGCTGTTTTGAGGGTTGGGGCAAGCCTCCTTACTTCCAGTGAAGATAAATCTTAATGCTTCAGCATACCAAGACATTTTGGACAATTTCATGCTCCCAACTTTGTGGGAAAAGTTTGGGGAAGGCCTTTTTCTATTTCACCATGACTGTATCCCAGCGCACAAAGCAAGGTCTATAAAGACATGGATGAGTGAGTTTGGTGTGGAGGAACTTGACTGGCCTGCACAGAGTCCTGACCTCAACTCGATAGAACACCTTTGGGATGAATTAGAGTGGAGATTGAGAGCCAGGCCTTCTCGTCCAACATCAGTGCCTGACCTCACAAATGCTCTACTGAATGAATAGGCAAAATTCACACAAAAACACTTGAAAATCTTTTGGAAAGACTTCCCAGATGAAAGGGAGCTGTTATGTCTACAAAAGGGAGGCCAGCTCCATATTAATGACTATGTATTTAGAATATGAAGTAATTACAGTGCCTGTTGGTGTAACGGTCAGGTGTCCCAATGCTTTTGTCCATTCAGTGTGTGTATATACTGGTAGATGGGCTGTCTATTGGCTTGAAGGAAGTAGTATCACTGCACTGGGAATGATCTCGCAGCTGGTCTCTTTGTCAATAACAGCCGCAGTCAAGGCAAGTGCAGCTGCAATGAGCCATTTGCCCTGCAGTAAATCTCATATGAACTGACTGTTTTAGAATATGCGTGTCATTTTTCAAAAGATAATGTGGTGATTGATTGCTCATTTTACAGTTTTTTCAGTACTTAGTGATTTAAACAATGTAGTACGTTTTATTATATTGCAACCTGGAGACAAAATTAAAAATGTATGTTTGTATCTCATTTAATCTGCTTTATTTTATGCATGTATCGTTTGGATGCCCTGTCCATTTCTGTTGCATCGACTTCTGTTAATTCGCAAAAGCACTCTCAGCGTTACCTGATGGATGTGCTCTTTTGCCTAGTAGCAGTGCTGTTGCTGTTATGTAACTAGACACCTGCCACATCCTGACTGTTCACCTATTGGATTTTGTTCACACACAATGTTTGGCTGTTGCGTTTCATGTAGCCATGTGTTGTTATCTGTCAAAGCATGCAAAAGCTCTGTTAATGCACCTTTACTGTTACTGATAGCTTGATTCAAACACTTGTATAGGCTCTCCTGTTTTTCAAATGTGGCTTTCTTTGTTTGCCAGATAAGACATACATTTATATCTACTGAAATTACTTACTTGCTTACAGGTTTGATTTGTTAATCTGGATTAGGGCTTGGCAATATGGCCCAATTTTAAACTATCCTTTATTGTCAAAACATGACAAATACTTCGAAACAGGTGAACAATTCATCAAAACTGAGGTAGATTTATTTATTACTAATAAAATCAATAGAGTAGAATATTATACAATATAAATAGAATGTAAATAGAATATATAAAATAAATATCTAAAGTAAAATCTAGAACTGTAATGATAACATTTGGCTCTACTGACTGCAAATGCAAAATTAAAGTTCTTTAAAAATAATGTTAAAGTCAATAAACAATTGAATAATAATAAAAAAAATATTTCTGGTCAGCATGCCAAATTTTTAAATAAATGACATTGACAATATAAATTAAATAAAAGAAATCTTAACTGGTCAGCATTTTTTTTCCAACTCTCTTGCCAAACAGTGGTCCACCGCGCACCTTACCGACTGCGGTGGGCTGGGAGAGAGCACAAAGTTCAGTAGTTGTGTGGAACTTCAGTAAGGGCTGTCCATTTTATTAACTTTAAACATCGGATAAAATGTTTTTATTTCTCTTTTAATACGGGCGATGCTGAGTTATTAATAAATCACCAAAGACAAAAAATTGATACCAATGTATTTTACCAATGTAAGTCCGATGTTTTAGTGATTATAGTTTGGTAACGTTAGCTTGTTGTAAGTCACCCACTACAACTAACAAGGCGATAAGTCTATGCATGAACTGATATAGGCTAATGTAGATTTACTTGTATAATTATATACCGTGTGGTGAACCTATGATGAGCAGTGCACGTTGCTGTGTTTTATATGTCCTGTGTCCTCAGAGCTGGTCGTGAGCGCTGAATTTCCTTCGCTAATGCAAATTTTTCGCTCCACTTCACTCCAATCCTCCAAGCTTGTCAGCCACTGTGACTGTCAGCAACATGGCGTCGGCACCCAGAAGCCCGATCTGCAAAACCAGCGCAGCATTACGTATAGTGCGTAAGCATTATATCGAGCTCTTGTCGAACTGAAAAATTATTCTGCGATCGTTATCGTTTTATCGCCCCGCCCTAATCTGCATGAACTTTACACTTGCTTTTCAGACTGGAAAATCATTGGTTTCTTACAAGTTATACTGAAACTTCTAACCAATTAATGAATGAATGGAGCAGTTTTCAAAAAAAAGGTTTTACCTGTTTTTCCTCATCAGTGACACATAATGCCGATAGTGGACAAGCTCAAAGAGGCCCTGAAGCCGGGCCGCAAGGACTCCAGCGATGAAGGCGACCTCAACAAGCTGCTGGCTTCATCTGCCAAGAAAGTACTTCTGCAGAAGATCGAGTTTGAACCGGCCAGCAAAGGCTTCAGCTACCAGTTGGAGAACCTCAAAACAAAATATGTGATCCTGAATCCCAAGAATGATGGGGCAGCGGCACAGAGACCGTCAGAACCTGCTCAGATTAAGAGACAAAGTAAGATCACCAAGACTATAAGGCATACAGACCTGAGGTCCACTCTTTCAGCACAGTTCTCAGGGTTGTTTATTACTGTTGATGAGGGTTTTTCTTTTTGTAATTGATTGTAATTAAAATGATTTAAGAAATGGGGTTTTAGTCAGACTAAAATATTTTGTTGGTTTCTAATTGGTGTCTTTTCCTCTGAGATATTCTTTATATATATATTTTTATATACTGTTGAAAAGGTTTTAAATCAAATGTAGGAGTGTAATTTATTTATTTTTTAGGAAAAAAAAAATTTAATTGAATAGTCTTAAATCTATTATTTCTAGTTTAATTTCTAGTTCAGACTGGCATACCTAGATAAAACAATTGGATTTCACCCTCCTCTAGCACATCAATTGGTCTGAAATTGGCCTTGAACTTGTGCTCTGGGGTGATACACGTTTTAACACTTTAAATATTAATTTACACATTGTGTCATGTATTCTTGGAATATTCTTGGACAGAAGCAGATTGTAGGTCAACGAAAAAAAGCTTGAACTGCTCCTTTTAAGCCTCGTGCACGCTTGTCACCAGCGTTTTTCAACATGTCTGTGTTCATACCCAAGTGATTTTCACTGGCAATGCGCAGAGTGAACGTGCAAATTCACTCTCTGACAGTAGATGCCGCTTATTGATATTGACATGAAAGATGATGTGAAATTAAACTCACCATCGAATCCTATTTGATCTGCAGTCCCTCTCCATAACAACTCTCTCTTATGGAGGTTTTTGTAGTGACATTGTCGCTATGGCGTTTGTAATGAAGTTCTTTGGTGTCTGAACACAAAGAACTTCATGACAAACACAATGAGACCAGCAGCTCTACATTCTTCTTCTTCGTCTACTTACTTCC
Organism: Gobiocypris rarus; assembly: GCA_023029165.1. Lineage (NCBI taxonomy): Eukaryota > Metazoa > Chordata > Actinopteri > Cypriniformes > Gobionidae > Gobiocypris > Gobiocypris rarus. Next base: position 357,221 of record CM040934.1, on the reverse strand, counting down.
TCTGTCGTCTTCTTCTTAGGTATCAGCGTGTGCTCGGCAAGTCTGCTTTGTGCCTGAGCGCCACCAAGTCTTGTTTTACTGTAACTTTAGCAGCTCCAGGCACATGAGCAAAAGCGCTAGACTCATTGGTCGGCCATGTTTTTAACGGGGCACGTCAAACCAAAAAACAAACCAGAGGAGTTTTTTAAATAAATAAAAAACTCACATTGGTGCCCTTTGTTTAGTCACGAGGCATTAAAAGTTGGCAATAAGCGTGCACGATAATCACCCCGGTGTGTATGAGGCTTTAAACATACTCGATTATTCGTTAACTTGAAATGTGCAATCACATTAATAAAATTTCAGTGAAATTTTGTGGGCAAAAAGGGTCTGTTTACAGTCAACAGTGTAATGATATATAAAGCACAGCTCATGAAAAAATGTTTTTAAAATCCAAGCAGCGTTCAGTTGGGAATTTGCTCGATGATTCAAAATCAGCGTAGGGAAATCTTTTGCCCCTCGTGTAAATTCCTGATTGCATGGGTTACTATTGGCTGGATTTTGCCAGTGTAAATTCACTAGACAACAATAAATGTGCCTGCACCTCAATACTGCACATTGCATGTGAATGACACCAAGATGGTCTTCATTTGGTTTATTTTACTAAACCGGTCTCGTGTTTTCCATCAGTTTCAGAGAGCCTGAGTGTTGGGCAGAGCGATGGGATTCCAGCCCCGCAGAAGATGCTCTTCCCTGGGAACAAGCTGTCCATGAAGTGGGAGCGGGTGTATCGGGTTGGAGCCGGACTCCACAACTTGGGCAACACCTGCTTCCTGAACTCCACTGTGCAGTGTCTCACCTACACCCCACCGCTGGCCAACTACCTCCTCTCAAAGGAGCACAGCCGATCCTGTGAGAAAGCACTAATAAACTAAACATAATCTACGCTAGTAAGCAAATGTGACTGTTAGACCTTCATTAATGTGATTGTAGCGAACATAAGTGCTCTACGCCAGAGGTCTTCAACCCTGCTCCTGGGGACCCACTGTCCTGCAAAGTTTATTTCTAACCTGCTTCAGCATGCCTGTCTATACAATATAATTACCCAACTATATAGTTGCGAGAGAACGCAAAAGCATTGAAATATGTTTTTTGCTCCTATCTTATATAGGGGCTCCTTTCCAAACATAGCATTCTGCTTCAGGCACATCCATAGTAGTTACCATGTCTATTCCTTTGAACTGGATGTATAGCTAGCTATGCATATGTTGATAGCTGCCAAAAAAAGTCATGATTTTTGCTTATTTTAAAGCTTGTTTTGTTTATTTTAAATGACCTGAAGCCATTTTAAAGCCACCTCTCTTGGAAGTGTTCCAGGCCCCCGAAGTGGTTCCATGGTTGAGAACCACTGGTTTAGAGAATATTCGTTTTGAAAGAAAAATGCTAACATTGTAGTAGTGGTGTCTCTGATTGCTGACATCTCTCTTTTGACTCCTTCAGGTCACCAATCTGGATTTTGCATGATTTGCGTAATGCAGAACCACATCATCCAAGCCTTTGCCAACACAGGCAATGCCATCAAGCCTGTATCGTTCATCCGAGATCTGAAAAGTAAGAGCTTCCTCTAATGGCTAAGTTTGGTCAAACAAACATTTCCAAATGGCTTTTTCAGCCTAGAGATGACTTGCATGTTACAGGAAGTGCTGCTGATGACTACTGTGGTAGCCTGTGACTAAGTGTTGAGTCATTCAATTGTTTTCCCAGATACTCCTGGGAGTGTCGTTTTTTGTTCTGTTCTTTTTCTTGCTCCCTTTCCTCACCTATCCTCTGACATAACCTGATACATTTTTTTTTAAACCATTCTTCAGAAATTGCTCGCCATTTTCGATTTGGGAGCCAAGAGGATGCTCACGAGTTTCTGCGTTACACCATTGATGCCATGCAGAAAGCTTGTTTGAACGGATATCCCAAGTAAGAACACAAAGAGTTTGCTAGTTGAACCTACAGAGTTTGCTTTATTGGATCAGAGGAATAACAAGCCCTTTTCTTCACAGGCTGGACAGACAGACACAGGCCACCACGCTGGTCCACCAGATTTTTGGGGGTTATTTGAGGTCAAGAGGTGAGCTTGAACACCACATGAGTTTCAAGGCTAACCATGATGCATTGAGCTTTAAAGGAAAATGTGCTTTTGCTGGCTATAGAAAAAAAATTAAGCTGTAAACTTAAAGGGGATAGTTCACCCGAAAAATTAAAATGATTCCATAATTTATTCGACCTCAATCCATCCTAGGTGTATATGACTTTCTTCTTTCAGATGAATACAATGTTATATAATGTGACCCTGGAGTACAAAAACCAGTCATAAGTCGCACAGTTATATTTGTGGCAATAGCCAACAATACATTGTATGGGTCAAAATTATAGAATTTTCTTTTATGCCAAAAATCTTTAGGATATTAAGATCATGTTCCATGAAGATATTTTGTAAATTTCCTACCTAAAATGTAAAAAATTTATTATTAGTGGTAATATGCATTGCTAAGGATTTCATTTGAACAACTTTAAAGCGATTTTCTCAATATTTAGATTTTTGCACCCTTATGGCGCCTTTCCAGTACACAGTACCAGCTCTCCTCGACTCGCCTTTGTTTGGTTTTCCACTGTGTAGAAGTTGTACATGTACCTTCTTCCAGGTATGTTTTTCCGTATCACCTCCGGCGAGGTTCTGAGTGAGCTGAGGCGATACTAAAATGTGACGTGAAAACACCGCAGACTGATGATTGGTCAGAGAGAATCGTCACTATTCACTACGTCATCATTGCACGCGCCAGACGGAGTATCCTGAATAACTGCCATTTTTAAATAGTTTGGCCAGAGATTGCATGATATACCATAGACAGTAAAAGTGATATATCCATTGCTATTATGGCATCTCGGAAGAATATGCCGTGGTCAAACGAGGAGGTGGAGACTTTCCTTTGTTTGGTTAGCGGGTGTGTGTGAAAGAAGATTACGCCACGGCAGTTTTCTGCAGCGTCGCTATGGTGACCAGGTACTATTGTGGAGGTACAATCTCCAATGGAAAACGGAGCGCTTAGTCGAGGCGAGTTGAGCTGGTACTGGTAATGGAAAAGCGCCATTAGAGTCCAGATTTTCCAATAGTTGTATCTCAGCCAAATATTGTCATATCCTAATAAATCCTATCCAAGTCCTATCCAAACCATACATAAATTGAAAGCTTATTCAGCTTTCAGATGATTTATAAATCTCTATTTAAAAAATAAAAAATAAAATTGACCCTTATGACTGGTTTTGTGATCCAGGGTCACAAATATCCTGGCTCTTCCAAGCTTTATAATGGCAGTGAATGGCGGCCCAAAATTTGAAGCCTAAAAAAGTGCATCCATCCATTATAATGGATGAACCACCTTCCGTATTCAACTTATGACAAGTGTAACGCCTCTCGAGTGTAACGCCTCTCGAAGTTTAAAACACTTATGTTACGTCCAACGTCAGTGTCGTGCCAGTTACGCTTTTTCCGTTAGTTGAATACAGAAGGCGGTCTGGCAAAAGCTAGATATTTTGCTTTATAATGTGTTAAATATGGATTTTTAAATTTTTTTTTTACTCAAACTCATTGATTCACTTCAGAAGGTCTTTATTAACCCCTAGAGCCATATGGAGCACTTTTATAATGGATGGATGCACTCTTTTGGGCTTCAAAGTTTGGGCTACCATTCACTGCCATTATAAAGCGAGGACATTTTTTTTATTTATCTCTCGTCTGAAGGAAGAATGTCATATACACATTGCTTGAGAGTGAGTAGCCTTAATCATGGGCTGATTTTCGTTTTTAGGTGAACTTTCCCTTTAATGGATGATATAGGTAAAGTCAACAATAATAAAGCATGAGTATAGCGTTTAAATATTTAGCAATATCTCCAAGCCTGAGGACTGAATAGAAAGTCTTCAGTGTCACACGATCTTTCTGAAGTCTAATATGCTGATTTGCTTCTGAAGAAACATTTCTTATTCTTATCAATGCTGAACCATTTTTCTGCTAAGTATTTTTGTGGAAACTGATACCTTTTTTTCTAGGATTCTATGGAAGATATGGAAGCTTAAAAAAGACAATAGGGACTTTTTATCTCAAAATTCTGATATTTTTACTCGCAATTGTGAGTTTACATCCCACAATTCTGACTTTTTTCTGAATGTGCAATATAAACTTGCAATTGTGAGTTATAAAGTCAGAATCAGTGTCTTTATCTTGTTTTCTTGTGTTTTTGCAGTGAAGTGCTCTGTTTGTAAAAGCGTGTCCGATACGTATGACCCATACCTGGACATCGCTCTGGAGATTCGGGTGAGATTCTGACTTCTGTTTTTCAAAAGCCCTGTCAGGATGATGAATGTCGTTTGTCCCAGGCTTGAATCTCCTCTGAATAACATTAACTCTCCATTTCAGCAAGCGGCCAACATTGTTCGCGCTCTGGAACTGTTTGTCAAGCCTGACGTTTTGAGTGGTGAGAACGCCTACATGTGTGCCAAGTGAGTTACACACCAATCTTAATATATATATCGTCAACACATTCGTGCAGGCCAATCAAGCTCTTGATACAGTTTGCAGCCACTCAGAACATATTTGCATCTCTGGAAACTCTGTTCAGAATTAGTTGTTTCTTTTCCTGCTTTAGATGTAAGAAGAAAGTTCCAGCGTCTAAGCGGTTCACAGTTCACAGAACATCAAATGTGCTGACACTGTCACTTAAACGGTTCGCCAACTTCAGTGGAGGGAAAATTACCAAGGTATCAGCCTACACACGCCACTGCCACGCAAAACGGGCCTTTAGTCTGTGATCAACCCACTGATTGATGGTTTTCTGGTAGGATGTCGGCTACCCAGAGTTCCTGAACATTCGTCCGTACATGTCCCAGAGCACTGGAGATCCTGTGATGTATGGCCTCTATGCTGTTCTTGTGCACTCGGGCTACAGCTGCCATGCTGGACACTACTACTGCTATGTCAAGGTGAGTGCCATTTATTTTAGTTAAAGTAGTGTATGTAGGTTAAAGTAGACATTTGTTCACGGGCAGCCAATGAAGCCCACAGGCTGGCATTGTTCAGATTTGTAACAAACCTACGTAATATCGAGTAACAAGAACGACTGGAATCGTGTTTATTTTATTTATTTTTTCTCATTTATTTTTTTGGGGAGACAACTCATTTGCATTACATGAATGTAAATATCTGAAAGAGCATAATAGAGGCACTTTACAAAGAAGCTAATTTTAATTTATGAAGCAGTTAATGCAGCACTATATAACAGGACAAGACTAGATTTTATCAATCAGGATTTGATTGGCTCATCTCTTATAAGTGCTGTGGTTGTACCGTGATTTGGTAACGTCATAAGTTGGTAATACCATGTCACATGGAATCGCTCCGGTTTCAATCGTTGAAAGACGTCAGTAAAACAGTTTTTAACGTCACATTTACCTCAGAAAAACCATATAGTGTCCATAAACTCAGGAGCATTTTGTTAAATATATGTACCATATTACATATTCATTATCACTTGTAATGTTTTCATTATTTAATGCATGTTTGAATAAATTTGGCAGGTTTTAATGACAGCCACCATTTAAAAAACCTTTATTATAAAAAAGTAGTGTAATTTGTAGTGTTTGTATACAAATCAGTACATTTTTACCTTCAATAATTATAGTGTAGGCTACAACTGACTCCCATCGTTTACATCATTAGTAAAGAGATTAGATTTCCTTGAGAAAATGTTCCATGTATTGTGCCTGATATATATAAAAAAATAATCGGTATTGAATCCAATAAATTCTAATTGCAAGCTTGTGAATCGAAATCAAATCAAATTGTGAAATTTGTGTCAATAATAACCAGCCCTAGTAGACTGTAAAGTTAGAATAAGTTGACATGTAGTTGCAAAATTACTATTAGTCATGAGAATGTCTGTTGAGGACCATCAAAATAAATGGTTGCTTGAATGGTGGGTTCATTAGCCTATTATTCTTAATAAAAACACGACAACAAAACAGTACAATGACAGACTACCTTAAGTAGGCGCTTTTACTTTTCGCTTTTAAACCAAATCATCCACGATCATCTTGTCATTTAGCTTCTCACACTCATAAGGAATGAGATCCGACTCTGCTGTAGTTTGTGCTGCAATCTCGCTTTAATTGTAGTTAATCTGTTCATCACATACATTTTTGTTCAAACTGAACAAAACATTTTATTACTATAAAATATCAAAACGACGGTGCCGCAGTGGGCAAATGATGGACACCTGTAACACCGACAATCGCACTAAGCCTAATATTACACTTTATTATCAATCTGAATTAATCTACTATGTTACATCCCAGTAACTAGCTCCTATATTTCAGACCTGTGTGTTTTGTATCACTAGTGCAGTCCGTTCTCGGAGCATATAATCCCTGCCAGCGTGAGGCGCGCGACTGAGATTCCTACCTTTTATTGGAGAGAAGAATATGTTCAGCCCCTCCCTCCGAATATTTGAATATTCGGTGTTGATTACTACCGAATATTCGAAGCTCAAAAAATGGTATTCGGACCAGCCCTAATATTAAGCATCCAGTCTACTAATACTCTAATGAGAGTTAGTTGACATGTAGTTGCAAAGTTACTTAGTCAACAGAATGTTCAAAAGGGACCATCAAAATAGTTACCAAGAAAAGTGTACAGTATCGTTTCTTATGGTGCGTTCACACCAGACACGAATAACATGTAAATCACTCGCGCTTTACTCTTCAAGTCAGTGCAAAGATGCGAATAGACATTCCTGTTGCGTGATTCGCGCGAATGAGGCGGTGCAGATACTTTTGAACATTCGGTTGAACAACTTTGGTGGATATTTGCACCATTTGTTAACCAATCAGGAGCTCTTGCTCTATTAGTGACAACAATGAGGACAACATCATATGTGGATACCATAGGTGTACTATACATTTTTGCACTTTATAGAAACAGGAATAAAAAGGATCTTGCTTGGAAGAAAGTGAGTGAGGAGGTCAGACAATTTGAGCTATGCAAATTTGGACTACACGCTAGCTAAAGCCAGCAAATTGAGCTTATTCGCCATATTTTAAAACAATCCATGTCAGCCATTTCGCAACGAGGCTGGAGCCGCCTTGCAGAAGCCCCTCCCATAACGCAAATTTGTGCCTGTTGTGAAGCGAATGTCACGCGTGAATGAAGTGAGTGAACTCAATGTTCAAGCATTCAACTACATGCAAATAGCACGATTTATTTGCACAAGTCACGTCTGGTGTGAACGCACAGTAAGACTTTCCAAAATTGGAAAAGAATATTGAAAATTGTCAAATTTGCAGTCACTCTATCAGCCATTGTATTTGAAAAACTCTAGTTTTCTAAAATTCAATGCCAAGCTAATATAACACACAGAATAATGTTATAAATATATATGATATAATGGAAATTTAAAAACTTCTTTTACGATGTTAGTAACTGGAAAAGTATCATCAGTCTGTGAAAAGTGTCCATTGGTACAAGTCCCAAAAACCACTGAAACCATGCTTTTTTTTTACTTGAGGTAAAACTTGCTAGTCTGTCATTTATTATTAGTTATTACTCTGGAGAATTGATGAGAATTCTAATTGACCAAGCAGTCAAGTCTTTTGCAGCATAATTGCTAAACGGTACCTTTCACTGCTGTCAACCTACCGGCTCTTAATCGTTTTGTAACAATGTAAGTTAGAAGACCTCATTGTAGCTGTACTACTAAAAACCGTTATAGCTACTAACTTTGCTACAATGACTTCAGATAACTTCAGTATTTTAATATAGTGAGGATAAAACATTTGAATGATGGCTAGAATCTCAGTAGTCCCCAGTTAAAGAAAAAAAACACATGATCAGAAGACACACAGAGCTGGATGAGGGACCATATATTGCATTGTAGTTACGGTTGTTAGTTAACAAGCTCATAGGAGGGAAAGGTGATCATGTGTTGTGTTTTTTCATTTTAAATTTGTTTTATTTAATATTGACAAATGTCCTTTGATAGGCCAGTAATGGGCAGTGGTACCAGATGAATGACTCAATGGTGCATTCCAGTAACATCAAGGTTGTCCTTAATCAGCAGGCCTATGTCCTCTTTTACCTGAGGTAACATTCATGTTCTTTCATCTGCTGTTCATATTTTAGTAGCAAGCAGATATGCATTATTATTACAATTACAAATTTTGTGTTGAAGGATCCCTGAAAAGAAAAATACAGATGCTTCCAATACAAAGCAGAACATGGTACACTCTGGGAGAACTAACATGACACCGGAGCAGCTGAAGAAGAGCACATTCAACGGACCTTTGTCTTCACCACAGATTGCAAAGGTAGGCAGGCCTGACACCATCTGGAGATTTGATATGAATAAAAACAAAGGAATTGCAATACAAAGTGCTATGGATTTACATTGAAGGATGCAACACAGGTATTGTATCGCGCTATAGAAATAATGGTGACTTTGATGGCCCTTGGAGTCTTTACTAACTAGCTGATGAGTTGAGTCAGGTGGGTTTGATTGGTCCTGGAGGGCCAGTGTCCTGCAGAGTTTAATTCAATTCAAGTATTCAAATATATTCAAGTTTAGCTCCAACTTGCCTCAACACACCTACCTATAAGTTTATAGTATCCCTAATAAGACCTTAATTAGCTGGTTCAGGTGTGTTTAATTGGGCTTTAAGCTTAACTTTGCAGGATAGTGGCCCTCCAGGATCAGGATTGTACACTGTGGTTCGGTTCATGTCACGGTTCTGGAGCCATGGTTCGGTTCTGTTTGCTGTGGAGGCAGGTTTCATAGCAGGGCACCAGCAATAATAACACTAGATTCACTTTTAACTTAATAATAACAACAGCAATAACGTAACTTATTAACTTTATATTAATTAACTTTATACATACGTTTTCTTTAGAGCAGTTAGCATACCCGATTAAACTAAAATGAAATAAATGCCTCCTCTGTAGACTATAAATAATCAAATTTTACCATTCACCATAATGTTTAAAAAAACAAGCACATTTATTTCATAAAAGTTGATGACACACAAGTAATTTCCCACTTTAGCCTTATTAACAAACACTTAAATTGTACAAATATGACTAATATTGATAAATAAATAGGCCTATAAAATTAAATATCAGTTTTTTGTTAATACAGTAACAAACACCACACTAATTAAAAAATAAACAAAATAACAAATTGAGAATAAAGTGGCATTTTGGGGTAACGGAAACAACAGTTACCATGGTGAATACAAATTACAACACATGTCAATGAAACATGAAAACTGCTCCTAATGATCAGAATAAACAAATGCATGCAAATCATTCCCAGCTAACATACGTCAAACCAGATTTTTATTTCGTAACAAGGCACAAGCTATGAAAATTACGATGTTGCTGGACTCCAAGGTAGCATTTTACCTATACCTGGCTAAATGATTCGGACCGTGGGTGGTTTTTCGGTTTGGTTTGAAAATCGTTACACCTAATGTTTAGTATATATGCTCATAGTGTCATCTCCAACTACTGGCCGGGCATGAGTAATACAGCATTTTTAGTCGTTTTATGGGATGCGTGCGGTGGGATCGCTGACAACACTGTCTGTATGCAAAGAAAAAGCTTTCCCATTTTGAGTACATAGTTGTTGTGTAAATGTACCCTAAACTGCAGTGCTGGGGTCTTTTAGGACCAGGGTTGGGAACCAATTGCACAACATTTTAAACATAAGAAAACAACATCTTATTTTTCCTCCTACAGAAACTTGACCCCGCTCAGCTGAGAAAAATCCAGTCTGTGGATGGAGGTCTTGGTATTCCAGTAGCCAGGAACTGTTCAGGGATCCAATCGCCGAAGATGTCTAATGGTACGGGCACATCTCATGCCCTGCCCAAGCCACCCAGTGGACCCACGCTGATCGAGGAGTCCTTTAAGAAAGTGAAGAAGCCCATACCTCAGCCTCAGCCCCGCAGCAGCACCTTGCTTCATCCAACGGCCTCCCAAACCCGACACCGACAAGAGGAGCAACAGCGAGGGCCGTGGCCTGCCATCATCTACCTCACTCAAATCCCTGTCTGACAGCTCCTCGGCAGACACCTCCTCCGAGTCTAAAGTAAGTCCTTCCGTGTTTGTGATGGATTTTTGTCACGCAAAGTGAACTTTGGCAGTCTTGCAAGAGTTTCGGTATGATGACATGGGCTGCACGATATTGGATAAAACTGATATTGTGATGATTTTTTTTTTGTGTGTGTGATCATTAAAAACATACAGGAAGTTTCACCAGATGACTTGAATATCCGCTGTATTTGGAAAGAATTAATCATTCTACAGTGAGTGGGGTGGTTTGTTGCATCTGCATAGAAAATAAAAATAATTTAAAAAAAAAGTAACTTAAAATGCGTTCTACTCTGAAGACTTTTAATGGCAAAATTATTTGAGGGTGAACGATTTAGGAAGTGTCATGTAATAAACTTTTTTGAAGTTGTAAATAATGATTATTGGATTGAATTTAAATAGAATTACTGAAATATTGTTTTCTTGTCAATTCTCTCAATTACAAAGAAATGGCAAATAGCGTATTGAATTTAAATATCATCAATCCAACACCAAATATTTTTCTAGTGTTGAAAAATTGGGTGTTTTGACCAATTCAGTATGACTATAAAATAATCAATTATGGTTTTGTGATTTTATAAAAAAAAATCTGTTTTTTGTTCAATGTAATACTATATTGTACTGTAAAATAGCAATGAATAACAAAAAAATACAGTATTAATATTTGTCTTAATTTCTACATTTTTAAACACTAACCCATCAGGCATTTATTTTGACTGGTTGCTGGTAAATAAACATGTATTTCAGAGAGCGAAGCTCAGCTCCGTGTTCATTTACACGCATGCAGCTCGTGTGTAAAACTCTGAAACCAGTGTTAGCGCATGTTTAATTAAACTACAATTGCACTTAGCCATATTACGATATCAATTATTGATATATCGTGCAACCCTATTATACTTGTGTAAACAGAAGTTGGTATGCAGTGGAAAAGTAACTTCCAAGTTCAAGTCTGAAGATGTTTCCTCTCATTTATTTAACACTACATATTCACTGAGCATTCACATTATAAACGCGGTTCGATGTTCATCTCACATGTGGTTTGTGTTCTCTGTCAGGAGTCTATTGGCACGAGGAGCGCGCCTGTTGGCGACACGTCTAGTGTGAACGCGCTATCGTCTCCAGCTAAGAGCACCGAGCGTGTGAACTCAGAGGAGCAGAAGGTGGTGAAGCTCAAACCCCAGGCCCTCACCAATGTCACATCCGAGGCCGTCAGCACCATGTCCCCCCCGCCTGCCAAACGACTCGCCCTGTCCGCCAAGAAGGTCAGTCTGCCAGCTCAGTCCACCCTCGTTTCATCTGCTGGTGGTGTTCAAGACTACTCGTTTGTTTGCCTTCCCATGTTTGTCCACTTCATCCCTTGTAGACGAACAGATGTTAAAAGATTTTGCTCATAACAGCCAATGATCTGTAATATGTTTACTTCTCAGCTCATGTCTCTTTTGTCGGTTCGCAGTCTGCACTGCTGTCCTTTTAAAAATTTATTTTATTTTAATTATTTTTTTATTTCTAACAAGTTCTAATTCTTCTCTGCTACACTTTCTTTTCCCTTCCCCCTTCCTACTGTTTTTTTCCCCCTTCTTTTTTTGTTTGATTTTGATGATTTCTTCCCCCATATATGGATCCCTTTGTCATTGTCACGTTTCATGGCTATGTTTTTTTTTATTTTATATTTTTTTAGACCACAAAGTTTTTATTTATGTCAATAACTGCAGGCCAGTCCCCGGCAGAGCCCGAGCAGCAGCACTGAGGCTCCGCCCCCTTCATCTCTTCATCTGTCCAGTGACAGCCAGGCCTCAGCTCACCCGCACCACAGGTTCTCTCTCTCTCTCTCTCTCTCTCTCTCTCTCTCTCTCTCTCTCTCTCTCTCTCTCGCTCTCTCTCTCTCTCTCTCTCTCTCTCTCTCTCTCTCTCTCTCTCTCTCTCTCTCTCTCTCTCTCTCTCTCTAAATCTATCGATTTCTTGATTTCAATTTCTTGATATTGATTCGTAATGTCAAAAATCAATAATTTAGTCTTGGCTATTTTCAGTTAATGAATGAATAAACTGAAACTTTGTCACGCATTCTGAAAAAGTTTCAGCTTTCAAGTTCAAAAAATAAATTCTAGTCATGGCATAACATAAATGTGAATGAATGTCTGAAGAAATGTGTATCATGGTCTCATGTATTCACTCAGTGTTTCAACCGTGGAAAGACGTCAATAAACAGCGTGTAAATGGTCACATCATTTTACATTAAATGTCAAAAAAATTGAAAGTTAGCTTAAAAAAAAAAACAGGAATATTTTGATAAATAAATACACTATATTGCATATTCATTGCATTTTTACTTGACATGTTTTTCAGTATTTTATGTATGTTTGAATAAATTCGCCATTTCTTGACAGCCACTATTTAAATTTCACAAACACATTTAGAAACATAAATATCATTGTTCAATATCATATCAAGTTGTTATTATTAGAACATTTGTTATTATTAAAAAAAAGTCATTATCTGTAATTTAAATGTAAGAAGCCAGAAGACAACTACTTGAATATACTGAACTGCGTTCATTCAGAAATACAATATTATATCGATCAGTGAGCCGAGAGCGCACATAGTACATCGTCTTTTTACCTTTATTACAATCGTCATCCAAACAAAACGTTATTCTTTGAGCCGAGAGCGCGCACATGGTTTGTTTGGGCATCAATAATAACTTACTTGCGTGTGCCTATAATGTATGACTCCTGCAAGCCACTGTAATCGTCTTTTTACCTTCATTACAACCGTCATCCATCAAAACCTTTTAGCGGCACTGGTTTGCTTTATCCAACTGTGTAGTTTGCGTATCCTGTGTTCATGAAGGGGTTGGGTGTTTCGAGCCGCTGTTCAGTCTGTATTTCACACAATGCGATTTAGAAACGCTGATCGTGCTGCTCCGAATCCAAAACAATCACAGAATACGTACGAGGGCCGTGGCCCACAGGTTGTGAACCACTGGTCTATACAAATCAGTTACTTTTTTACTGTGAAATTACTGGGGTTTCCTGTGTAGTTTACAGCATTAGTTGAGAAAAATGAATATGTTCTGTGCCTGATACATGTGTGAAGCAGAATCGCGAGCTTGTGACTCAAATCATGAAATTTGCGTCAATACATAGCCCTACTTTACATTAAAGGATTAGTTCACTTTTAAAAAACTTTTGCTGATAATTTACTCACCCCCATGTCATCCAAAATGTCCATGTCTCTCTTTCTTCAGTCGAAAAGAAATTAAGGTTTTTGATGCAAACGTTCCAGGATATTTCTCCTTATAATAGAGTAAATGGACCCCAAACGGTTCAAGGTCCAAATGACAGTTTCAGTGCAGCTTCAAAGGGCTTTAAACCATACCAGACGATGAATAAGGGTCTTATCTAACGAAACAAGCGGTCATTTAAAAAAATGTTAAGTTTAAGTTTTATGACCACAAAAAAAAGTTTAAGTTTTATGACCACAAATGTTCGCCTTGCTCTGTTCTGTGATATGTGTACGTGACATCATGTAATATGCAGTTACGTTGAAAAGGTCACGCTTGTCATAGGCGGAAGTACCGAGTCAGTGTTTTCAAATGAGCAGAAGGAGGATTCAAAATCGTCCGACATCGTTGTTTTACCTTTTAATTCTTTTTTTTGTAAACGCCGTTTGACTTAGTATGTGCACGTTCAACACTGACTCTGTACTTCCGCCTATGACAAGTATTTCTGACATCTCAACTCAAGTGTCTCTGTCCCTTTGCTCAGATTTTCAGCTCATTCGCTCAACCTGCAGTCTCCACCTTCAACTCGCCTTCCTAAAGATTCAAGTCCCCTTAAACAGCCCTCCTCCACTCTGAAGCCACCCGCTCATGCTCTCTACACACAGACCAATGGCGTTCAGCCCCAGCCACCCAGTACACCCAAACCAATCCAGAGCCAGATCCTGTCAGCCTCATCGACAGGACTGCCCCAGGTACTCGCCAGTCCCACGTTAAAAAAGAAGAAAAAGAAACTAAAACGACGACATTCGGAATTAGAGCCGGACACCCCTAAAGCCTCACCCCGAGAAGAACCAAAGCCAAGTACTGAAAACGGGCAGAAGAAGAAGAGGAAGAAGAAGAAGAGGAAACGGGAGCAGGAGGCAGATAGTCTTGAGATCCAGAGGGAGAGTGTGCACTCCCATCTTGAGCCCCATCAAGATGAGGACTGGTGTCTTGGAGAAACTTGGAGCATCTCAGAAGCCAAGGGAAACGAGATGAAGTCATCTAAAGCAGCAGAGAATTGTCAGACAAAACCTCAGTCAGTGCCTCCGGTGGATCGACCAATGGCAGACACTGTCCCGAAGAAGAAAAAGAAGCACAAACTCCTGGAGCACCTGGAAGAACTCAGCAATGGGGCCACAGTCTCAAAGTGGTAAGTTGGTTACTGAAAAGTTTAATCGCAGCCGTTGAGTCCGATCCGCTTGGCTCATGATCAGGTCATAACTGATTTGCTGTAAGGCAGCAAAGTCATAGTAGGATTAGTGCTTCTGTGAGGAAGTTAAGTCCACTGTCAAAGTGACCGGATCAGCAGAGAGGAATCTGCTTGGTCTTTAAGGTGCTGTTTAAGCCCAAAATATACTTGATCAGCATGGTGTGCATGTGCAGTTTAGAAAAGTACATACACATTTCATCACTCTCATTTAGGGCTGCAATTAACCATTATTTTTATAATCAATTAGTTGGCTTTTTTTATTTATTTTTTTAATTGAGGAAAAAACACACTATTCCACATCCTGCCCAATGCTGTCCTTCAAACAAACAGGTGGGCTTAGGGTTATGAAAACGTACATGGTGAATATATCCAGAAATTAACCATAGTTTTACAATGAATACAAATAAATGAGTATTGTTGTTATTCCATGGTAACCACAAATGAACCATGGTTTTGCTTAAAATCCATAGTTTAACTATGGTATTTATGTGGTTATGCAAATGGTAATCAATATGCCAAAATACATGGTTTTACTATAACAAAATATGGATAATTTCCTTAAGGGTATATCTGTGCTATACATTGTGCAAAAAAGGACAGTTTAAAATAAATCCCTACATAAAAGTCATATTAAAGAAAAAACAATAACACACAAAAACTTTTACCAGATTAGAGTTCTACACACTCTCTCTCAGAAGTTTTAAGCTTAATGCAGACAGTCATACTCTTTTGAATTAGTAGCGTAATTTACAGATGATGATATAACCTGTAAAATTAACGTTTTGCACTGAGGACGCACACATCTGTCAAAGTGCATGACAGGGTATGTTAAACTCTAATCCATGAGCTTAAGGCTTAAAATAAAGATTTCTCATGTTTTGGGCACTTGGATCACATATCTTTTCTGCAGCAGCTCAATCCACTATTTTAGATGCATTTACCATAAAAATGTGTTTAGTGCTGGAATTTGGCGCGACTGGAAGTTTTCCATTTATAGCTTCTGAAGCATCTTTGTCATCTTGGACAATGATGAAACTTTCTAATGAGCATGTGTCAGTGGAGTACATTTGATCGGCTGTATGTGTCAAAAAAACTGAAGTACACTGTGGGATTTACACAAATTTTGCACACAATTAAAAGGCTGTTTTACTTGTAGATTTTCAACAACGGCATTATTTTAAAAATGATGATCACTACGTTCCTGTTTAATATCATACATCCCTCATCCGTCCTTCGGGTCATTTTGACCCAGAATTTTTTTTTTTTGTGTTTGTGTTCATCGGACTGGTCCAAGACCTTAGGACTTTTGACGCAGTTGAACTTGGAATACACTCAAAAAATGTGATTTGAATTTGAGGAGTTTTTGATTGAAATAAAAAAAGTAACAGTCCCATGCTGGTCAATTTAACTCTCATAGGAATTAATTGAATGAGGACCATGTTTTAAATTTTTTCAATGTTAAAAAATAAAATAAAATCTGGCACAATCCAGAAACAAACACGCATTGAGACCATAGAATATCCCCAATGCAGAACACACTAACACACACACACACCCCTGGGAATTCCCATTAAAATAAATAATGGGAGCATGTGTTTTTTTGTTTGTTAGTTTTTTTTATAAATCCATCAGTCACAATGCAAATATACACATATGACATGGTTAGATTTTAACACGTTTCTAATAACAGCTGAATTAACAGGGTTATGCATGAAATGTTAAGTTATTTTGAATTTAAGTTGAAAGATTGTGCTTAAACTATATTATTTATCGATAAAATCGTATGATTAAAGGTAAGTAAGATAAATCTCCAAAAAAATGGATAAATTTTAGGTCTTCTGGTCTGATTTGTTACAGAATGCGAGGGACAGATGAGTACAGTACGACTAAATTCACTTAACCTGGTAATTGGCTTCTTTTCTTCCAGTTCTGCTGTAAAAGAGGTTGGTGGTGCAAAGACAGAGGACCTAGGAGAGACCAAGAAAAAAAAGAAAAAGAGGAAACATAAAGACTTCAGAGAAGAGGAGGAAAGACCGATGGATGAAGAAAAACTTCACAGGATCTTCAACAGACCAATGGAGCGATTCTCCTAGTCAGATAGGAAATGCGGATAAGCAGAAACCTAGTAAACCCAATGAAGGTATAAATCTTGCTGCTATAAGATCATAGACATGAGGAGGTTTTTAGTATTTTCGACACTACTGATTAGTGGAAACAAAAGTGTCACTTATCATTGATTAAAGCTTTTGTTTTATTAGGTCTTCTAACGGCTAGGATGTTCTTTTGCTTGATGGGTAAAAATCAATAGGACGAAAAAGACACTTATGCACTGCAAAAGATTTAAAGAACGCAAGAGTTTGTCAGGACAAACTTCTGCTCTGCTTGAAGCACATCAATCCATCACCCTTTACTATTTACTTTAGTCTGGATTGCATTCATATCAAATGCAAACGTACTGGATTTCAAATGAACTATACACTAAAAACACTTTCTGTGAAGCCCATGCTTATAAATGAGTATAAATGAAGCTGCATTATAAGTACATATTACTATTCTATAATTATATTTATAAAGACTCATTAAGACCTATGCTGTTATAAGAACAGTTATAGTTACATTTATAATATTTTATAATTAGAAGTCATGTATTTTCTTTTCACATGCTCATCATCCACTTTACAATCGTCTGGTTCCATGAATATATTTATAAAGATGCAGCCAGCATTGATATAGTTATCATATTATATTTACAATGACTTTTTAGTAATTCTGATTTATCGGTCAAATCAATTTATATATTGTTAATAATAGCTGTGTTCTTAAAACATATTGTGAGTGGTAATGTAGTTACTTACCTCTAAATGCATCATTAATGGCTTTAAGTAAAGTGAAAACATAGGATGCGATTTTCCTAAAGCAAATGTTAAGACATCACGAAGATGTGCTCGTTATACATTTGAAGTTGTTTACTTGTAAATGTAACTAATGAACAATAATTCCTGTAATAAAAAAATGGGGTGGGTGGAAACCCTACCGAAATCACTAATACAAACAGTTGGTAAAACTCTATCATTTAATGTTACTAGAATAACAACAATATATTTAAAAATATAATTCCAAACTGCTTTAAGGGCTACCATGCATATGGCTGAGGATATTTTAAATTAAAATTTCTATTCATGACCTCTAATGCAAACATTAGCCATTGAAGACATTAATAACTAATTGGTACAGCAAACATGCATCTCTCACTGGAACTATATGCATATGCATATATGCTACTGGTCTGTCAGAGAGGGGAAGCTCATTTTCGGCCTACATCATAGAATTGTCTATTTAATTAAAAGTAAATTCTGCCCTACGTTCCTTTTCAAGAAAATGGTCTGTGACCCTGTCGTACCAACTAGGAGTCTTTTCAAGTGACTTGACCAGTGTCCTCTCAATGGCCAGCAGAGCTAGGCTGCTTAAACGGCCTTGGTTTGTGTTTCGGGTGTAGGACTTGAGTCGCTTTAAACAGGAGAAGCTCCTTTCTACACCTGCAGATGTAGCTCCAATTGTTGCCACTAATGAGAACAGTTTATTTTTCCCTATCTTTTGCACTAAATCAATCTTAGAATTAAACAGCAGGGCAGATCAACACCTAAGTTTTTCCTCGTAAGGAACACTTTCAAATGGCTTCGCCAAAATCAGGTCGACAATATTAGCACCGTCTGACATCGTGCGCAGTTTCACCCACAACGCTAGCCTAGCCTACTAACGTTATATGAATGAATAAATGAATGAATGAACGATCTCAAAAAAAAAAATAAACTCTGTAAAACTGAAACAAGGAATGTGGTGTATAATTGTGTGAAATGTATGATGAAAATCAAGCAATTTCGCCAAGCAAATATCAAAGAAATAGGTTGCAGCAGTTTTTATTTCGACTGAACTTGAGAAATCCGCGATGGGACTGAGCGCGAATAGCTTCAGTGATTCCTTATAGTACAGAATCGCTGTCAGTCAAAAGGAGATGCAGTCTTTCGACAGACCCGCCAATCATCACGCAGAAGCTCAGAGTCCGGGCCAGCCCACTCCCCATTCACCCCCAGAGACGCTGAGCGTCCGTGGGCGGGACATAATCGCAGCGTTTATCCAATGACCGTCTAGTTTCGAAGCGCTGAAAAAACTTGAAAAGAGACTTAAAAAAATTGAAGTCAATGGACGCTGGGCTTCAATAGGGAAATGCACTGTGACGCTGCGGGAATGTATGAGAAGGAAATCGAGTCAGCCGACCAGCTCTATGTAACTGATTCTGAACGAACTCGTCTTTGAGATGAACGTTTTCTAACGCATTTTTAGTCAATAAAATGTAATACAATAGTACATAATTTGACCATTAATTGACCATTAATTTTGTGACATTATAAGGAAGCCGAGCTTCCTTGCAGTCTTAAAGAAATCGCCACTGATATATATATATATATATATATATATATATATATATATATATATATATATATATATATATATATATATATATATATATATATATATATATATATATATATATATATATATATATATATATATATATATATATATATATACAAAATATACTTATGAGCTATAGCCCCATTTATGCGGTTTATAAGCATGGCCTTCATGGAAAATGTTAACTTAAATGGATTTGGGTTTGTTTCTTGGTGTTAAGCAATATCTGACATATTTCAGAGTTAACCTTCTGGCCTTTTGTGTTACAGCTGCAGTAATCGTTTGGGACAGCCAGGTTCAGGACGGCTACAAGCGCAAGCAGAACCATCAAGAAGCAGAGGACGTGTCGAGGAAAGGCCCGTGCTCCGCCCCCATGGGCTGGGATGGCAGGAAAAGCTGTGATGTTGTCGAGGAGCTCCTCAAGAACTCCTCAGATAAAGCCTATGGAACTGAGGGTGAGTTGTCGGTCAGAAGTCAACCGAACCTTGTGTGCAAAACTACTCAGCTTTCCTGACAAATGGAGAGGTTAGGATTTAATTTTGAATCTTAACATGTTTTTAATGTATTTCCAAATCTAATGGGCGATTTCTGTTCTGATACGATTCATATGGAAAGTGTGCTTGTTTCTGTTTAGATGAAAAAAAAATATATATACACTAGGAGGAATTGAGATCAACCATAGTTCTCAGTTGTACCTATGCTTGAATCCTTACCATGAGCTGAAATATTGACAGTGTTGGGAATCATTTCCTCCTCCAGTTCTCAGTTGGGATGGAGATCCGTCGGCCATCAGCAGAGACGCCATCGAGGATGTACGCTATGCCAAAAATGATACTGTCCTTGACGAGTGGGACAGGGAGTTTGACAGTGGAAAAGTGAGGACTTCAACTTGGACTTCAATATTTCAGTATTTTTGAGCATTGCTTACTCCAGAAACTCATTTTGACTGGAAATGACTATGGTTACATCTTAGACTACTAGTCGTGGAATATTTTACTACCATACTACTATTTTTCTTTTTTTAACAAAATGTATGTATACTGTGCACAGTATTTTATTTATTACCAATTATAACACAATATACTGAGTCATTTCATTTCCCTCCTCTTGATTAGGTGAAGAAAGTGAAAAAATACAAAAAGGAGAAGAGGAGGAATGGAAACGTCTTCCAGAAGATCCAAGAGCATCGTATCATGTGGTCGGTCACGCCGGGTGGCAGGCGGAGCAGTCTGGGCTATCGCCATTGAAAGGTGCTTGGGTGTTTCTTTTGTAGTTGTTGTGTTTTTTCTCTACACTTCAAGCTTTCTATGCCAAGTTACACAAGTATTAAACAATTATCCATATCATACTTTGAAACTTGTTGCATTTGAAAGATTTTACTTGAATTGAATTACCAATCTGTTTGATAAAAAAAAGGCTGAATCAGTGGCCTCTTCACTTGGCCAATCACATAAACCGAGCATTTTGATGACCGTGAAGTGACCCGCATCAGTTTTATGTCATCGCACCAGTTTTAGAAGTCAAGAAAAGATTAAACTGGACCTATTATGCCCTTTTATCAATTGTTTTTAGGCTCTACTAGATCAGGTTATTCATTCTTGAATGTTTTTTTCCGTATTTGACATTAGCAGTCTGTCAGTGATGCTCTGTTTACAGGGTTCATACAGTCATGGAAAAACCTGGAAAACTCATGAAATTTTAAAATAGAAAAATGTACAGGCCTGTAAAAATTTTGGAAATGTCATGGAAATTTGTTTTACAAATCTGTATAATATCTCTTTAATCAGGGCCCTGATTTGCAGGTATTCGGCCTCATTCATGAAACTTTCTTAAATATATGAGCAAATTCTGAGTAATATGCGTAAAATGGACCTTTACGAAAACTCTACTCCAGATTCACAAACGCTTCATATACCATGGATTCGGTAGTTAAACGTGTGTACTTTAATGAATTCCAAACATGCGTAAATATGATGCACGTGCACGCTCATTCATAATTAGCCTAATCCCCGCCCATGAGTTACAATTGCAAATGACGTGGCCAGGAACGCAGTGGACTCTTCTGGAATTCTTTACTAGTTACTAGATACTATCTATTTTCATCTCATTTTGAAGACTATTACTGAATTTAAAAAAGCAGTATTAACTCCATTATTGTTGTTCAGTCGTGTACATGTGGGATAATTGGTCGGTGTAGTTTTTGTCCCACCCCTCCTCCACTGTGATTGGCCTGGTAAAAAAGATGACAGTGACGAGCGCTGCCTATAACCCAACTTTAAACAGTACAAACAAAACAAAAAAGACAGGACAAATTAACTCTTGAAATATTATTATGGTAGGCCTGCCCTGCATAGTGCATCAATGTCATCAGTTTGCCTAAATTACTTTCAAAATGTTTTACGCACCATTTACTCGTGGTAAGGGAGCAGGTGTAGATTATTTACGCACCACTAACATTTAGAAAAATACAAACATTTTGTGAATCCGAAAATTTACGTCAGAAAGGCTTTACGAATGATTTACACACAAATTCATTCTGCTCGTGTTTCATGAATGAGGCCCATTGTGCGTATTTTGACTCGTCCCGCATGAATTTCCGGCAAACTTTTTTCTTTCTCTATAACATGTAAGAGTAAATAAATCCACACAGAATATCAGGTCCCACTTTATATTAGGTGGCCTTAACTACTATGTACCTACATAAAAAAACGCAACGTATTTATTGTGTTCATATTGTGTTGCGCCACACTTTTGCTGATATATGGACTACCGGCACATCTGGGAATTGAAGTGTCAATTTCGTCAACTCCCCTTTTTATGGAAAAATAAACTATACTTCCCATAGAGTTCAATACAAAATAGCGGCACAAAACAGCATCCGTACACAACCGGCAGGCTTGAATAACTTAAATCACTAAGATTAAACATATCAAGTAATTATATGTCCAGCCTGCCTGTCACATCCGACACATGCACACACTTAATTTGGTCAATTTAAAACATGTCCCTTCATTCTCCCACCATCAAATTGGTGTAACAAGTTAATGATTTTACTTCGGTTTGCAAGTAAACACCTTTAAATGTATACACTCACCTAAAAGATTATTAGGAACACCTGTTCAATTTCTCATAAGGCAATTATCTAATCAACCAATCACATGGCAGTTGCTTCAATGCATTTAGGGGTGTGGTCCTGGTCAAGACAATCTCCTGAACTCCAAACTGAATGTCAGAATGGGAAAGAAAGGTGATTTAAGCAATTTTGAGCGTGGCATGGTTGTTGATGCCAGACGGGCCGGTCTGAGTATTTTACAATCTGCTCAGTTACTGGGTTTTTCACGCACAACCATTTCTAGGATTTACAAAGAATGGTGTGAAAAGGAAAAACATCCAGTATGCAGCAGTCCTGTGGGCAAAAATGCCTTGTTGATGCTAGAGGTCAGAGGAGAATGGGCCGACTGATTCAAGCTGATAGAAGAGCAACTTTGACTGAAATAACTACTGTTACAACCAAGGTATGCAGAAAGCATTTTGAAGCCACAACATGCACAACCTTGAGGTGGATGGGCTACAACAGCAGAAGACCCCACCGGGTACCACTCATCTCCAATACAAATAGGAAAAAGAGGTTACAATTTGCACAAGCTCATCAAAATTGGACAGTTGAAGACTGGAAAATGTTGCCCGGTCTGATGAGTCTCGATTTCTGTTGAGACATTCAGATGGTACAGTCAGAATTTGGCGAAAACAGAATGAGAACATTCTCCATGGATCCATCATGCCTTGTTACCACTGTGCAGGCTGGTGGTGGTGGTGGTGTAATGTGTGGGGATGTTTTCTTGGCACACTTTAGGCCCCTTAATGCCACACCTACCTGAGCATTGTTTCTGACCATGTCCATCCCTTTATGACCACCATGTACCCATCCTCTGATGGCTACTTCCAGCAGGATAATGCACCATGTCACAAAGCTCGAATCATTTCAAATTGGTTTCTTGAACGTGACAATTAGTTTACTGTACTAAAATGGCCGCACAGTCACCAGATCTCAACCCAATAGAGCATCTTTGGGATGTGGTGGAATGGGAGCTTCGTGCCCTGGATGTGCATCCCACAAATCTCCATCAACTGCAAGATGCCATCCTATCAATATGGGCCAACATTTCCAAAGAATGCTTTCAGCACCTTGTTGAATCAATGCCACTTAGAATTAAGGCAGTTCTGAAGGCGAAAGGGGGGCAAACACAGTATTAGTATGGTGTTCCTAATAATCCTTTAGGTGAGTGTACATTATGTATTTATATTTAAAGTACTGAGTGCACTTTTCTGTCCATCCATACAACCAGCCTGACTAGGCTTCCGATAGCATCATCCGTACTTTGATTAAAAAACGAAGTTAAAATATTCCCTGGCTTACCTGGTGTCTCGATGAGGTAAGAACAAATGTCCTCTGGCCACTGGGTGGAGTTGTTACACCAATTTGACGGTGAGAGTCACACTTTTTTTAACTTTTTTTTTATTGACCAAATTAAGTGTCTGGATGTATATTTCATGCTTTATGGCAGGCAGGCTAGACATATAATTACTAATTACTTATGATTTTCTTAAGTTATTCAAGCCCTCCGGCTGTATACAGACGTTTTTTTGTGCCGCTATTTTGAATTGAAGTCAATACAGACTACCGGCACTTTTCCCCTAAAAGTGGGCGTGAATCTGTTCAGAGACATTCTATTAAGTTGTGCGTATTGAGGTCGAGGTGTGTTACAGGTACAGTTTGGGACGTTGTGGTGGTATGGGTAAGTTTAAGGGTAATGTTAGGGACAGGTGTGGTGGTATGGGTAAGTTTAAGGGTAAAGTTAGGGACAGGTGTAGTGGTATGAGTAAGTTTAAGGGTAAAGTTAGGGACAGGTGTGGTGTTATGGGTAAGTTTAAGGGTAAAATTAGGGACAGGTGTGGTGGTATGGGTAAGTTTAAGGGTAAAGTTAGGGACAGGTGTAGTGGTGTGGGTAAGTTTAAGGGTAAAGTTAGGGACAGGTGTAGTGGTGTGGGTAAGTTTAAGGGTAAAGTTAGGGACAGGTGTGGTGGTATGGGTAAGTTTAAGGGTAGAGTTAGGGACAGGTGTGGTGGTATGGGTAAGTTTAAGGGTAAAGTTAGGGACAGGTGTGGTGGTATGGGTAAGTTTAAGGGTAAAGTTAGGGACAGGTGTGGTGGTATGGGTAAGTTTAAGGGTAGGGTTAGGGACAGGTGTGGTGGTATGGGTAAGTTTAAGGGTAAAGTTAGGGACAGGTGTGGTGGTATGGGTAAGTTTAAGGGCAGAGTTAGGGACAGGTGTGGTGGTATGGGTAAGTTTAAGGGTAGGGTTAGGGACAGGTGTGGTGGTATGGGTAAGTTTAAGGGTAAAGTTAGGGACAGGTGTGGTGGTATGGGTAAGTTTAAGGGCAAAGTTAGGGACAGGTGTGGTGGTATGGGTAAGTTTAAGGGTAAAGTTAGGGACAGGTGTGGTGGTATGGGCAATTTAACTCTTTACTGGTAGGCAGACTTAATGCATTTTAAAAAGTCCTTCTGAAATGTTGAGCATGGCTGGAACTTGGAGAGTAATAAGAATGTTCTTATGTGTTTATAACCAGCCATTTCACTGTCTTTTTGCAGTTTTGAAAAGCGGATACCATGTGTGTTTCCCCTGACCAGACCATTTGCCTTATTGGTTCAGCAGCAGTCGGATCTGTCTCGGATTCCTCTGGAGAACACAAGTCCACTCAGAAAGCAGCAGTACTGTGAAATAAAGCGATGAGGCCGAGGTCATCTGCTGAGGCTTTAGTCACCGTCTGAAATCCAAAATATATGCCACTAATGGTGCCATTATGATCTTGGGATCATAGTAAATGTGGCAAACTGTAGAGTCAGTACCCCGTTTAACCTTTGATGGTCTCAATTATTCTTATTGTAATAAGAACAAATGTTCACCAAGGCCAGTTTTATCTTGGCGAGCATTTGGGCTGTAATGGCCAATTATGCATGATTTGAGGTCTTCTATTGAGAGAAGCCTTACACTTTCTAAAAGCAGGAAAATTAAGCCCTTTCTCTCCAATGTTTTTAAGCATAATTTGTCTGACTCAACATAACATCATTGTTCCCATTAAGGAACTTTCGCTCACTTGATTTAGCTTTTTCATACTTGAGCCCTCCAGATACTACTAGGCAGTTGTTTGCCTGTTGCCTTTTAGTTTGCCACAGACACGCGGCCCTGGTGTCTTACATCGCAATACATTTATTGCTTGTGATTGTATATCTTCATGTCTTGCCTGCTTGAGTACTAGCTCATCCTCCCCACCTTTGCAGTGATTTTTCATCAAATAGAACTCTATTCAATAACATTTTTGAAGTGAAATGAGTCTCTTGTGAGAATTTCCACTGTCTCTATAAAGCACCTCTTTAGATTCCCCAAAAAACGTCACCATTTCTAGTCAGATGACGTGGTCTTTTATGCACAGTGCTGCATACAACAATGCAATACATTTTCATCCATGTGAGCTAAAAAAAACAAAAAAAAACATGGGCCTTAACACAAACCACTGTGTTTTGCCAGGAGGGGTGAGTTCCTTAATAATTGGAGTATCCCATTGTTTTTGACTGACTTAGCGTGTCCCATCTCTTTTCTACTCTCTATGCAACAACAGCAATCCCATGGATGCTCTAGTCCAGGGAAAGACTCTCCAAAAGCTGGTCCAAACATCATCTCTGTGAGCTGTAAACACCCTGTCATGTTCTTGTTAACTGTGCATTGGGTCAAAATGATGTACATGCTTATCCACTGAAGAGCTGTCATATGAGTAAACCAATGTTGACGCTTTCCTATTTAGAACATTGTACAGTCTTACCTTGTGCTCTCTGTGACCCCCTTCCAGTCATTCTTGTTGTTGAACACCATACCTTTCACCAATCCTTGGGTTTTAGAAAAGTTGCCTTGGTTTAATTTTTAAAAATGAATAGAACATATTGCGAATTATACTTATTAAAAACATGTTAAAATGCACATTGCTAAACGGAAGCCTAATGTATTTAAGGTCTGTGAAATTGTAAATGGGAAGCTCTATTAAAACACTAGATATGTTTTGAAAGACTTGTTCAGGAGCCAGACAGAAACTTCCATATGCGTTCTGTAGGATGTCTGTTTTCTCTTAGAAATTCATTTATTTTTGAAGAGGTTGGGTGCTGAAAAGCAGTGTCTTTGTCATATTTGAATCAATGGTTCTGTACCTAATGCCTTTTCTGAAAAGGAGAAGTCATTCAGTATTGCAAATACATAAATATAGATATAACTGGTGCAATAAAGTTGTGACTTTTGTGAAGAGCCGTTTTTTTGGTTCTCTTTAATGCTTTAAATCAATTTAAAACAGAAACATGGTTTTTATTTTCTTAAACAAAGCTATTGTATGGCTTCAGATGTAAACAATTGCATGTAGCACTTATGTTTTTTTAACACCTCTGGATGTTTTAATCTGTACATACTGATACTGTTGGTAAACCAATTACTGTACATTTGTATAAAACCTAGGTGAAAACCAGCGTGAACTTCTTTCTAGCTAGACAAACACTGAAGTGGTTTATGAGTAGTCCATGTGTTTAAATCATTACCTCAGGTGTAAATTACGTTTCTAATAATTCAACAAACCGTAGACAATTGTTTTAAAAATGTTGAGTAGTGTTGCTATTACCTACTTTTTCAGTAGCTTGATAGTTGCTCATTTTAAAAGTGTAACCTTTCCAGTAGCTGACTACACTTTAAAACATTGCTGTAAAAGAACTAGACAGTTTTAACAGTAACGTCATTTTGTTTCATGAAAAAAAAAACAAAAAAAAACAATGCACACTGGGTTATTGATGTTTTTTAGAAAGTAGCCTACAGGAATATTCTGTGGATTGAAGAAGACGCATGTTGGAGGAGTAGCCGAAAGGCTACTGGTACCCTGAGGAGGGCCCTCCAGCAACAGTGGGATCCGACTCCTGCAGACGCTTTGTTAGCCAGTCACATTTTACTCTCTTCCCTGTGTCCTACATCCATACACACA
The DNA here is from genome assembly GCA_023029165.1 of Gobiocypris rarus. Taxonomy (NCBI): domain Eukaryota; kingdom Metazoa; phylum Chordata; class Actinopteri; order Cypriniformes; family Gobionidae; genus Gobiocypris; species Gobiocypris rarus. The sequence goes on along the minus strand of CM040934.1, from coordinate 330,039 downwards.
CATCATTAATGATGCGCTTCACTGGTGTCCAGAATGAAAACAATGGCAGAAGGTAAACGCCCGTCTGATACGGGAAAATTATATTTTATTAACAAAGTTCAGGAGGAAAATGTTCAAATGATCTGATCAGTAGGTAAATTCCAGCCGGCAGTCAGCAAACAGTGATCAACATGTGTACCCAATCACACGACTGGAGGCCGATAGAGAGACACCCACTCACCTGTTCCTCCACAGTTTTCAGCATCCCTCCTCCACTCTTGTCTCCTCACACTCGTCTGGTTACTTTCCTAACCAGGATACTTCTCCGACAGCCACACACAGACACACTACTTTACTCTTTGAGTATTTGTGAGTGTGAATTGTGAACTAAAGGGTAACACTGCCAAAGCTGAAGGAGGACAAGGACAAGCATCAAGAACTATTGAATATGGCCTCACCGGTGCTTCCAGTGCCAAACTCTGAATTCCCTCACCATACATAGTCCCGCCGCTGCTACGACTGCAAAGACTGTCTCTATTTGTGCTTCAAGCAGAAACATGCTGGAAAACATTAATTAATGTTGAAACCAATAGAGCCTCAAACAGACCACAGGAAACGACTGAAGTGAACACTCATGAGATGCTCTTTGACTCTGGTCAAATTGATCGTGTTCCAGCAGACTTTATTTCTGTCAGATGTCTACAGAAGCTTTTTTTGAGAATTAACAGAGGTTTAGATGTTGATAATTGAAGGAAAATAATAGTTTGAAGTTACCATTATGGTGATCAGTGTTTGCTTTAGTTGGTTAGTTTGACTTGACTTTTTAACATTAGTCTTTCTCTGGCTGCTGTAGCTGTTTGTTATGACAAGAAAAACAAGAGAAAATGTAATCAGATGTTATTGTTTTATATTATGATTAAGATATGATCATCATACAGTGGTCTATTTCACTGTCCAGCCAACATGTGTATGTGGGGCCCACGTGGATTAAACATGGGCTACAGGGGTACAGTCAGAGCGGGCATGGGCTCAAAATGGGCATCTTTCCTGTCTGGGCTCCCCATGTGGGACCTAGTTGGTTCATTAATGCCAAATGAGTACATGAGTTGAAAATGGGTTACTCAGTCGTCTAATTCATTCACAATTTAGACAAGTGCAAAAACAGTCAATTCCAAAGGTTGATTACATGGGTAGATATAGTACACAAATTTGCACCCTTGAAAATGTATTATTTTGACACTTGAACACAAATAATGCAACTTCAATCTAATCAAAATCTAAAAACACAATTGCAATTTTACCAAATGTCTGCCATATAAAAGTATCAAGAGCCTGTGGATACAGAGAAAATGTTTATTTTGTGATCACAGAACAGCGCCATACAGGGACCATTTTAGACTTTATTCTAAAAGTGTACACATTGAGTGAAATATTTCTGTTCTCAAATGTTTAAGTTTAAATAAATCTTTAATAAATGTTTCACTAGAATGAATCACTAGTTTCCGATGAGTAATGGCAGCCAGTGCTTTTTACCCTTTTTTATTTAGTGCTAATTCAAATAACAAATGCACAAAAAGATACCCAATATAGTAACACTTAAGAATACTGTTCTAAATAATTTGTAATGTCTTCTAAAGGATTTGGTAATACTGAGTCCTTATTAGGTTACACCAGGATCTTCACATTATACTTAACACATTTTGTATGAGACATACAAAATCTGTAGGGCTGGTGGTACTCCAAGACAGGTTTGAAACCATAACCACGTATTTTACAACACATCCACTTGTGAGTCTTGTTAAGTGGGTCATTTTTTAGGGTTCTTAAGCTAACTTAAGTCTCTGAGATCCTGACACTTCACTTTTGGAGACTCCAGGTAGGTTGCAGTTCTGAAAAATTGTGGTGCTGGAGACTAAATGGTTTCTGATGCTTTCAAACTTAATTCTTAACCTTGATTCTGAATTATTTTGCAGTTAGCGTGTGTCGTTTCTTCGCCATCGGTTTTTGTCTGCCCCTGGTTAGCATTTAATCTAGATCAACTAGATGTGGGGCACCAAAAGGTTTTAACTGTGAAAAAGGGAATAAATAAAGTGACACAATGGTTGATTAATTTGGTCTTTTCAAAGGGCTGTTGGGCAGCGATGAGTGAGGAGCTGCACTGTTTCTTTTCTTTGTTTCGCTTGTGAAACACATAATCTTTGAGAGTACAGATATGATATATAAACAATACAAGTTTTGTCAAATTAAGTTTGTCAGAGCTTTACTTTAACATCGGCTTCTTTCTTTTCTTTTCTTTTGATACTTTTGTATTATAAAGTAGTATATGTAATTTTAGTAATTTTCAAATTGTTCTAAATAAACCTTGCATGTAAAGCATGACATACTGGTTTCTGTTGAATACCTTTAACATTTTAGTGTAGTTTAGTGACATTATGATCGCCAGCATCTATTAGACTCACTCTCAATAATGGTGACATGCTTAATGCCACAATGCATTCTGGGAGTTATAGACTTCTTTTGTATGATGCACCCAGAATGCATTGCAGCATTAAGCATGTCACCATTATGGAGATTCACACACTGATTCTTTAAAATATGTTGGTGCACAAAGGATGTGGTGGGGAGAGGGATCATTCTAACTAAATTTAACGGCTGCCTAACGCTTGACGCCAAACAAATGTTGGATTTAGACATCAAACCCATTTTCATTTTCAACCAAAATCCAATGTCTGACTGATGTTGGGGTATAAATCCTCTGCCTGCTGGGCGTGCTTTAGTTACAGGCACAAAATTATGTTAAACTTCAATGACAATCTGATGTGATGTGTAATAATTCAAAATCCCAAAGTATGCGTAAGCTTCGGCAGTTTGGGGTTCACAAATATCTTTTATATCCTCCAGCAAAGCTCTTTTATATAAATTACTGTAAAATCACAGTTGTCATTTTACATCTATGGCAGTGATTCAGCTGTTGTAAGAGGGATGTTGTTGTTCGATGTCAGTGTATTTGTAATGTGCTGTATTCTGTTGATGTTTGTTTGTATTTGTCAGTTTTAAAAAAAAAAAAAAATTCTGAAAGGACAATAAACTAAAGTATTAAACATGTTGAAGTAAAACTGTGAGTTCAGTTTCCGTTTGTACATTTTGAGTTTGTACAAATATGTGTTTGTAAATTAGCTGAATCTGAAAGGCTGAATATGAATTGATTGATACTCTCTAAGTGTTTATTTGACGTGTAATCTGTTTCGTCAGCTTTGTGTTTTTGGATGATGAGATGTCAATGTATGGGTTTAAACTGAGTTCACCCTTTTACATTTCAGAAAATAAATGTCAGCATGTGCTTCAGGTTTATTACTTTTGTACAAGACAAAAGGTTTTAACTGTAAACAAGTGCAAAACATGAAAATGATCCATTATATTGAGGTTATATCATTGATCTACTGTATATACATTTATATACACCAAGAAATTAACCCAAAGCCATTAATAAAAGTGTGTTTAGTGTATAGTTCATTTGAAGTTCAGTACGCTTCACATTTGATATGAACGCAATCCAGCTTTAAGCAGAGGAGCAAAAGCTTGTCCTGACAAAACGCTACAAATGCTTCTTTAAATCGTGTTTTTACAGTGCATAAATGTCTTTTTGTCCTTTAAAGTTTGTAGTGAAACACAAAACATCAGATAAAGATGCTTGGACAACAGCCAGGCACCTCTTAGAAGAAGACCACCTCTGGTATCAAGCCCGGGATGGACAGGACTTCTCACTGGTCTACAAGCAGTTTCTGCCCTTCATCCATATAGAGACTAGTTCCTATGGTTTTGGTCTGTGAATGTCATAAAAATTTGGGACCTCAGGACCTCATCAGCAGTGGGTGACAAACAAAGAGAGACTACAATAATCCATCCAAAGAAAATGAAGATCTTAAACATATAAAGATGATGTTGCCACCATCCACCTAAACTCAAATAATAGGTGCCACTTGGTATTACTGGCAGTTTGGGCTGGATAATGTGCAAGATAGCCACAGCTGTTTTTTCTACTCTTTGGCTTGATTTATGCACTCAATGTTAACTATCATAAATAATTCAAATACACTTTTGAAAAAAATCATTGCTCAGCAAGAGTCCGGTCCTTAATGTATTTTTTTTGTGTGTGTATTCGTGGTTCAATTGCAACAAAAGTCATATTGTCTTTTGGACCACTCTGATTTAAACTTATTTTTTGATTTTTACTCTTAAATTTAAAAATGAGTTTCTGGTCAAAGTAGTCCAAGAGAAAGATGAGGATTATTTTTCCTCTTATAATTCCTCCATGTAAACTCAAATAATAAGATCAAACAGGAATTAAGTTTCCACATGACTTTTTTTTTGTTGTCTAAAAACAACAGCTGATATGGCCCAGAAATTCCCACAAGGATGTGTAAGAAAACACAGACATTTCTACTTGGAACGCCAATCAAATCTAAAAGTTACATCACATCAGAAATAATTACTGTCTGAATAAATAACTCTGGGCAATGCTTTTTGTCTTTAGATAAGTCTTTAGATGAGTCTTTAGATAAGCTGGTTGAAGCTCTTCCCACATGAACGGCAGAGGAACGGCTTCTCCAGTAACTCTCTTGGGATCCAGACTGATTACATTTTTGGTTGCTCCAAGTCGTAGGTTTTGGAAAAGGCTTTCCCACACTCAAATTGAGCACAAGTGAGATCTCACAGCAATGCATCACCACACCTGTCCCTAACCCTACCCTTAACCTTACCCATACCACCACACCTGTCCCTAACTTTACCCTTAAACTTACCCATACCACCACACCTGTCCCTAACTTTACCCTTAAACTTACCCATACCGCCACACCTGCCCCTAACCCTACCCTTAAACTTACCAACACCACTACACCTGTCACTAACTTTACCCTTAAACTTACCCATAGCACCACACCTGTCCCTAACTTTACCCTTTAACTTACCCATACCACCACACCTGTCCCTATCTTTACCCTTAAACTTACTCATACCACCACACCTGTCCCTAACTTTGCCCTTAAACTTACCCATACCACCACACCACACCTGTCCCTAACCCTACCCTTTAACTTACCCATATCACCACACCTGTCCCTAATCCTACCATTAAACATACTCATACCACCACACCTGCCCCTAACCCTACCCTTAAACTTACCCATACCACCACACCTGTCCCTAACTTTACCCTTAAACTTACTCATACCACCACACCTGTCCCTAACTTTACCCTTAAACTTACTCACACCACCACACCTGTCCCTAACTTTACCCTTAAACTTACTCATACCACCACACCTGTCCCTAACTTTACTCTTAAACTTACTCATACCACTACACCTGTCCCTAACTCTACCCTTAAACTTACCCATACCACCACACCTGTCCCTAACTTTACCCTTAAACTTACCCACACCACTACACCTGTCCCTAACTTTACCCTTAAACTTACCCACACCACTACACCTGTCCCTAACTTTACCCTTAAACTTACCCATACCACCACACCTGTCCCTAACTTTACCCTTAAACTTACCCACACCACTACACCTGTCCCTAACTTTACCCTTAAACTTACCCATACCACCACACCTGTCCCTAACTTTACCCCTTAAACTTACCCACACCACTACACCTGTCCCTAACTTTACCCCTTAAACTTACCCACACCACTACACCTGTCCCTAACTTTACCCTTAAACTTACCCATACCACCACACCTGTCCCTAACTTTACCCTTAAACTTGAGAAAATTACGTTTCAAGTCACTGAAATAAGTCCATAAAACCCATACTGAATATTTGTTCACACGACTTTTGAACGATGTAAAAACGATGTCAAAATCACAGGCCACTCATTCACATGAAACAATATATTGATTTAAAATTTGTAAGACATGTTTTGTGACAGGGAGGCTTATGCAGGGAGGGTGTGAATCATCATGAATATTGATGTTTTTCACACCTGAGAAAGACAAAGACACTCCCCTAATGTCCCTATCAGCAAAATGGGACTGTGAGGGAACTAGAACAAAGAATATGAAGAGATTGAAAGAATGGCATTTATTTACAATACAACATAATGAAGGACAAAAAGTGGGACAAAAATAAGGGACAGTTTCTTTGTGAGGACATTCAAAATGTTTGTTCTGTAGCTACCACACAGTGTACGTCATTTCAGAGTCTGCAGTTAAGTGTGTGTATAAAAGGTTCTTAGATATAGCTACATTTGATTTGCTCAACATATTAATGCACAGTTTAATCCTAAAAAGAATTTTAACGTCATAGAAATGAATGTCAATTGTTACACACAAACCTTCTAAAGCTTTTGTAGCATTACAGATAACCTGAAGAATACAGGATGTAGACAACTGTTTTAAACATGGATTTCTTATTATGGTATCACTGTGAATTTCATATTGATTTGTTTGCAATATAATCTACAAATGTATATACAAACAGATGTTTCTGCAATGTTGCTAAGCTTTTTCATCTCGCTGCAGGGAAAAATGAGCGTGCAGCACGCATTGAGCATTGTTCTTTATTTGAGCGTGCAAAACACAGCAAAGCAGTGCAAAGACAAACTCACTTAAATAGGCGCTTTTACGTTTGATTTGATACAAAATCTTCCGTGATCATCTTATCTGTCAGCTGTTTGCTCTTGTGATAAATAAAATCTTACTTCTGCTGCTATTTTGTGCTCTTGTTCGGTTCATGCTGTATTAAGAGTTCAGTTTTTAATTGTAGTGTCTGTTCTCTAACTGAACAAAATTATTTTATTAACTATAAAAATCAGTGCCACGGTGGGCAAGTGATGTAACCGGTGTTTCGCCTGAACACCAGTAACACTGGCAACACCGACTATTGCAGCAAGCCTAGTTACCACGAGTCCTGTGTCGCAAACAGAGAAGCATCCTGAGACCATCCATGTGTGGTGTTGCTTTTCATCCAAGGAGTGGCTCACAGTTATTCCCAAAAGCGTTGCCACAAATACAAAATGGTATCAATGTGTCTGGATATCAGCATGACAGAATGAATTGAAGAGGTGGTTAAGAAGGGCCAACACTGTAAATATTGCCTCTTTGCATATATTGAATGTTTTTGCCAATAAAAGCCTACAGAACTCATTATGTTTATCACTGTTTTCCAGTATACCATGCAAACATGAGAAATAGTAATCTACAAATACTGAAGAAGCTTTGGCCATGGTGTGTAAATGTGTAAAAGTGTGTATTTTTGTTGTCCATGTTAGAGCATTCACACATAAAGGCACAAGGCACGTAGCAGCAGCATAAGCAGCAGTGATGCAATCATTTTGGTCCTGAGTCTGCATACATGCAGATCTGTTCTGCGTCCATTTACACAGAAATTATTTTTGTCACATTATATAGGTCAAATGCATCAATGTCATATTGACACATTCCTTTTAAATATGCAGTTAATTATCTCCCCCAAACTTCCCATGAAACTTTGTTTGTGATGTCATGAAATAATTTGGCTACAATAGAAATCATGCTATGTTCCATTAACACTTATTCTAGATGTGGTATGATTTCAAGTACTTAGAAGTCATTTCTGTTTTTGTATCTCTATTCTTAATGCCTTTTCAGTGGTGGGAGAATTGATCAAAACAGAGATGTGTCCTGTCAGACCAGCACATCCTCCTCCTGTCAGAAACACGTCAGTCATCATGACACAGAAGCAGCCCTGCAGCTCGACTCTCACCAGCCAGTGCATGATGATCTGCAGAGAGTCAAAGACCAGCACAAAACCAGCATAAAGAACAGATATGAGGGCGTATCTGAGGGAATCAAACCACAAAAATCAGACTCTTCTGTACAGGATTTACACACAGCTGTACATCATAGAGGGAGAGAGTGAAGGGGTGAATGAAGAACATGAGGTGCTACAGATGGAGAAAAGTTACACAACACTCCAAGGCACTTAAATCAACTGCAATGACATCTTTGATCCTTCACCTGTACCAGGATATGAGGAGAAGAGAAGAGAAAAAAAAGACAAAATCAAGACTGTTCTTACTAAAGGCATCGCTGGAATTGGAAAAACCATCTCTGTGCAGAAGTTCATTCTGGACTTGGGCTGAGGGAAAAGCCAGTCAGGATGTAGATTTCATGTTTGTGCTTCCATTCAGAGAGCTAAACTTGATTAAAGATCATCAGTACAGTCTTCACAGACTTCTGCTGGACTTTCATCCTGAACTTCAAGATCTGGACTCAAAGATTTATGATGAATGTACAATTGTGTTAATCTTTGATGGTCTGGATGAAAGCAGAATTACACTGATGTCTTCAGACAGTGAGAAAGTTTCTGATGTGACTGAGACTTCATCAGTGGGTGTGTTGATATCAAACCTCTTGAAAGGAGATCTGCTTCCCTCTGCTCTCATCTGGATCACCACCAGACCAGCAGCAGCCAATCAGATCCCTTCTAACTACATCAACCGTGACAGAAATTCAGGGATTCAATTCCCTCAGAAGGAGGAATATTTCAGGAAGAAAATCAGTGATGATCATCAAGCCAGCAGAATCATCTCACACATCAACAAAGCAAGAAGCCTCCAAATTATGTGCCACATACCTGTCTTCTGCTGGATCTCAGCCACTGTGCTTCAAAACATCCTGAAACAAGATCTCAGTGAAGAAAATCCTCAAACTCTGGCTGAAATGTACATCCACTGCCTGCTCATTCAAACTAGTATGAGGAACCAGAAGTATGAAGAGAGGGATCCAGAGAAACGCCTACAGTCCAACAGAGATGTGATTGTGAAACTTGCTGAACTGGCTTTCACTCAGCTGATGAAGGGCAATGTGATGTTCTATGAGGAGGACCTGAGAGAGAGCAGCATAGACATTACTGACGCCTCAGTGTATTCTGGGATTTGCAGATCTTTAGGGAGGAATTTGTGATTTATCACTGGAAGGTTTACAGCTTTGTACATCTGAGCTTTCAGGAGTTCTTTGCAGCTCTATATGTGTTTTTCTGCTATTTACACAAGAACAGTGAAGTTCTGAAAATATTCCTGTCAGGAAAGTCCAGGACTCAGTGTGGGAATGTTCCTCTGGATGTGTTTCTGAAGGGAGCAATGAATAAAGCCTTGAAGAGTAAAAATGGACACCTGGATTATTTCCTTCGATTCCTTCATGTCATCTCACTGGAGTCCAATCAGAGACTCTTACAGGATCTGCTGATTCACACAGAGAACAACCCAGAGAGCATCAAGAAAATAATCCACAACCTCAAACGAGGTCAAAAAAGCAATATCAGTCCTGAAAGATGGATGAATCTGTCACACTGCTTGATTGAGATGAAGGATAATTCTGTTGTTGAAAAAATGCAGGCATTTCTAAAATCTGAAACAAAAACCTTTCTCTTGCACAATGTTCAACTTTGGCAAACATGATCCTGATGTCAGAGGAGGTGATGGATGAGTTTGACCTTAAAAATTATGTTGTCAAATCAAAAGAAGGTCGAAGGAGACTGTTACCTGCTGTTAGGAACTGCAGAAAAGATCTGTGAGTGTTATGATCTAATAATATTACAATATGAACACAATTACGTTTAACAGAAGTTGTTAAAGAGGTTTGATAAAACACAAATTACTGTAGTTAAGTGTTGTTCTCATTCTCAAACAAATCATTGATTAATACATTTGGTAAACATCACAGCCAATTAAAAACATTTATGACAGTATTCATCTAAAAATGCTTTTAACAATAAAGGTTTAAATTGACAAGATACAAGTTTTTGAAGCATTATGCACATAATGTTCAAAATGTCCTCCAAACAAATGTCCTTTGTTTGTGATGTCATGAAATAATTTGGCTACAATAGAAATCATGCTATGTTCCATTAACACTTATTCTAGATGTGGTATGATTTCAAGTACTTAGAAGTCATTTCTGTTTTTGTATCTCTATTCTTAATGCCTTTTCAGTGGTGGGAGAATTGATCAAAACAGAGATGTGTCCTGTCAGACCAGCACATCCTCCTCCTGTCAGAAACACGTCAGTCATCATGACACAGAAGCAGCCCTGCAGCTCGACTCTCACCAGCCAGTGCATGATGATCTGCAGAGAGTCAAAGACCAGCACAAAACCAGCATAAAGAACAGATATGAGGGCGTATCTGAGGGAATCAAACCACACAAAAATCAGACTCTTCTGTACAGGATTTACACACAGCTGTACATCATAGAGGAGAGAGAGTGAAGGGGTGAATGAAGAACATGAGGTGCTACAGATGGAGAAAAGTTACACAACACTCCAAGGCACTTAAATCAACTGCAATGACATCTTTGATCCTTCACCTGTACCAGGATATGAGGAGAAGAGAAGAGAAAAGAAAGACAAAATCAAGACTGTTCTTACTAAAGGCATCGCTGGAATTGGAAAAACCATCTCTGTGCAGAAGTTCATTCTGGACTGGGCTGAGGAAAAGCCAGTCAGGATGTAGATTTCATGTTTGTGCTTCCATTCAGAGAGCTAAACTTGATTAAAGATCATCAGTACAGTCTTCACAGACTTCTGCTGGACTTTCATCCTGAACTTCAAGATCTGGACTCAAAGATTTATGATGAATGTACAATTGTGTTAATCTTTGATGGTCTGGATGAAAGCAGAATTACACTGATGTCTTCAGACAGTGAGAAAGTTTCTGATGTGACTGAGACTTCATCAGTGGGTGTGTTGATATCAAACCTCTTGAAAGGAGATCTGCTTCCCTCTGCTCTCATCTGGATCACCACCAGACCAGCAGCAGCCAATCAGATCCTTCTAACTACATCAACCGTGACAGAAATTCAGGGATTCACCCTCAGAAGGAGGAATATTTCAGGAAGAAAATCAGTGATGATCATCAAGCCAGCAGAATCATCTCACACATCAACAAAGCAAGAAGCCTCCAAATTATGTGCCACATACCTGTCTTCTGCTGGATCTCAGCCACTGTGCTTCAAAACATCCTGAAACAAGATCTCAGTGAAGAAAATCCTCAAACTCTGGCTGAAATGTACATCCACTGCCTGCTCATTCAAACTAGTATGAGGAACCAGAAGTATGAAGAGAGGGATCCAGAGAAACGCCTACAGTCCAACAGAGATGTGATTGTGAAACTTGCTGAACTGGCTTTCACTCAGCTGATGAAGGGCAATGTGATGTTCTATGAGGAGGACCTGAGAGAGAGCAGCATAGACATTACTGACGCCTCAGTGTATTCTGGGATTTGCAGATCTTTAGGGAGGAATTTGTGATTTATCACTGGAAGGTTTACAGCTTTGTACATCTGAGCTTTCAGGAGTTCTTTGCAGCTCTATATGTGTTTTTCTGCTATTTACACAAGAACAGTGAAGTTCTGAAAATATTCCTGTCAGGAAAGTCCAGGACTCAGTGTGGGAATGTTCCTCTGGATGTGTTTCTGAAGGGAGCAATGAATAAAGCCTTGAAGAGTAAAAATGGACACCTGGATTATTTCCTTCGATTCCTTCATGTCATCTCACTGGAGTCCAATCAGAGACTCTTACAGGATCTGCTGATTCACACAGAGAACAACCCAGAGAGCATCAAGAAAATAATCCACAACCTCAAACGAGGTCAAAAAAGCAATATCAGTCCTGAAAGATGGATGAATCTGTCACACTGCTTGATTGAGATGAAGGATAATTCTGTTGTTGAAAAAATGCAGGCATTTCTAAAATCTGAAACAAAAACCTTTCTCTTGCACAATGTTCAACTTTGGCAAACATGATCCTGATGTCAGAGGAGGTGATGGATGAGTTTGACCTTAAAAATTATGTTGTCAAATCAAAAGAAGGTCGAAGGAGACTGTTACCTGCTGTTAGGAACTGCAGAAAAGATCTGTGAGTGTTATGATCTAATAATATTACAATATGAACACAATTATGTTTAACAGAAGTTGTTAAAGAGGTTTGATAAAACACAAATTACTGTAGTTAAGTGTTGTTCTCATTCTCAAACAAATCATTGATTAATACATTTGGTAAACATCACAGCCAATTAAAAACATTTATGACAGTATTCATCTAAAAATGCTTTTAACAATAAAGGTTTAAATTGACAAGATACAAGTTTTTTGAAGCATCATGCACATAATGTTCAAAATGTCCTCCAAACAAATGTCCTTTGTTTGTGATGTCATGAAATAATTTGGCTACAATAGAAATCATGCTATGTTCCATTAACACTTATTCTAGATGTGGTATGATTTCAAGTACTTAGAAGTCATTTCTGTTTTTGTATCTCTATTCTTAATGCCTTTTCAGTGGTGGGAGAATTGATCAAAACAGAGATGTGTCCTGTCAGACCAGCACATCCTCCTCCTGTCAGAAACACGTCAGTCATCATGACACAGAAGCAGCCCTGCAGCTCGACTCTCACCAGCCAGTGCATGATGATCTGCAGAGAGTCAAAGACCAGCACAAAACCAGCATAAAGAACAGATATGAGGGCGTATCTGAGGGAATCAAACCACACAAAAATCAGACTCTTCTGAACAGGATTTACACACAGCTGTACATCATAGAGGGAGAGAGTGAAGGGGTGAATGAAGAACATGAGGTGCTACAGATGGAGAAAAGTTACACAACACTCCAAGGCACTTAAATCAACTGCAATGACATCTTTGATCCTTCACCTGTACCAGGATATGAGGAGAAGAGAAGAGAAAGAAAGACAAAATCAAGACTGTTCTTACTAAAGGCATCGCTGGAATTGGAAAACCATCTCTGTGCAGAAGTTCATTCTGGACTGGGCTGAGGGAAAAGCCAGTCAGGATGTAGATTTCATGTTTGTGCTTCCATTCAGAGAGCTAAACTTGATTAAAGATCATCAGTACAGTCTTCACAGACTTCTGCTGGACTTTCATCCTGAACTTCAAGATCTGGACTCAAAGATTTATGATGAATGTACAATTGTGTTAATCTTTGATGGTCTGGATGAAAGCAGAATTACACTGATGTCTTCAGACAGTGAGAAAGTTTCTGATGTGACTGAGACTTCATCAGTGGGTGTGTTGATATCAAACCTCTTGAAAGGAGATCTGCTTCCTCTGCTCTCATCTGGATCACCACCAGACCAGCAGCAGCCAATCAGATCCCTTCTAACTACATCAACCGTGACAGAAATTCAGGGATTCAATTCCCTCAGAAGGAGGAATATTTCAGGAAGAAAATCAGTGATGATCATCAAGCCAGCAGAATCATCTCACACATCAACAAAGCAAGAAGCCTCCAAATTATGTGCCACATACCTGTCTTCTGCTGGATCTCAGCCACTGTGCTTCAAAACATCCTGAAACAAGATCTCAGTGAAGAAAATCCTCAAACTCTGGCTGAAATGTACATCCACTGCCTGCTCATTCAAACTAGTATGAGGAACCAGAAGTATGAAGAGAGGAATCCAGAGAAACGCCTACAGTCCAACAGAGATGTGATTGTGAAACTTGCTGAACTGGCTTTCACTCAGCTGATGAAGGGCAATGTGATGTTCTATGAGGAGGACCTGAGAGAGAGCAGCATAGACATTACTGACGCCTCAGTGTATTCTGGGATTTGCAGATCTTTAGGGAGGAATTTGTGATTTATCACTGGAAGGTTTACAGCTTTGTACATCTGAGCTTTCAGGAGTTCTTTGCAGCTCTATATGTGTTTTTCTGCTATTTACACAAGAACAGTGAAGTTCTGAAAATATTCCTGTCAGGAAAGTCCAGGACTCAGTGTGGGAATGTTCCTCTGGATGTGTTTCTGAAGGAGCAATGAATAAAGCCTTGAAGAGTAAAAAATGGACACCTGGATTATTTCCTTCGATTCCTTCATGGCATCTCACTGGAGTCCAATCAGAGACTCTTACAGGATCTGCTGATTCACACAGAGAACAACCCAGAGAGCATCAAGAAAATAATCCACAACCTCAAACGAGGTCAAAAAGCAATATCAGTCCTGAAAGATGGATGAATCTGTCACACTGCTTGATTGAGATGAAGGATAATTCTGTTGTTGAAAAATGCAGGCATTTCTAAAATCTGAAACAAAAACCTTTCTCTTGCACAATGTTCAACTTTGGCAAACATGATCCTGATGTCAGAGGAGGTGATGGATGAGTTTGACCTTAAAAATTATGTTGTCAAATCAAAAGAAGGTCGAAGGAGACTGTTACCTGCTGTTAGGAACTGCAGAAAAGATCTGTGAGTGTTATGATCTAATAATATTACAATATGAACACAATTACGTTTAACAGAAGTTGTTAAAGAGGTTTGATAAAACACAAATTACTGTAGTTAAGTGTTGTTCTCATTCTCAAACAAATCATTGATTAATACATTTGGTAAACATCACAGCCAATTAAAAACATTTATGACAGTATTCATCTAAAAATGCTTTTAACAATAAAGGTTTAAATTGACAAGATACAAGTTTTTGAAGCATTGTGCACATAATGTTCAAAAATGTCCTCCAATTTTTCAGACTGACACTGTAATCTCAATGATGAAGCACTGTGAAGTTGTGCCTTCAGCTCTACAATCATTAAACTCCTCCCTGAGAGAGCTCGATCTGAGCAACAATGACCTGCAGGATTCAGGAGTGAAGCTGCTCTGTGCTGGACTGAAAAGTACAAACTGTCAACTAGGCGTACTGAGGTTTGTGTTTCACATTGTGTAGCAATTATCTCAAAGGCTAATATATATATATATATATATATATATATATATATATATATATATATATATATATATATATATATATATATATATATATATATATATATACTCACCTGAAGGATTATAAGAAATAAGAAATACCATACTAATACTAAATTTGACCCCCTTTCACCTTCAAAACTGCCTTAATTCTACGTGGCATTGCTTCAACAAGGTGCTGAAAGGTGCTTTATTCATCGTCTGGTATGGTTTAAAGGCCTTTGGACCTGCACTGAAACTGTCATTTGGACCTTGAACCATTTGGGGTCCATATACTCCATTATAAGGAGAAATGTTTGCATCAAAAACCTTAATTTATTTTCGACTGAAGAAAGAAAGACATGGACATCTTGGATGACATGGGGGTGAGTAAATTATCAGCAAAATTTTTTTTTTTAAATTGAACTAATCCTTTAATGCTTCTCTTGTGGACCATACATTAAATTATTGGGGAAAATTTTTAAAAATGAGAAGAATCAACATTTCCTATTAACCCCTTACCTGTTAAAGCTGTTTTTTGCAAGCTGTGTGGACACAACTGAACCGCTGCAGATGAAAAAGCGTGTAATATTCCAATAAAAAAAATATCGTTCATAACAGATCAATTATTTTGCACTCCTGACATAAATTAAGTAAAAATTTAACCTGGAGTCTTTAAGCTCTCTAATGATACTGAGTCCAGATAAAGTAAGACTGTGATGTTTTAGTGAGCAGTGAAAGTTGAACAATAGTAATCTGGGGCCGTCTGCAATCTTTGCCACTCAAGGGGTTAAAATAAATGTATATATATATATATATATATATATATATATTGGTCTGGGTTTGAAGATGCTTTTAATTTTCATTGATGACTAATTATGCTGTGTTTGGACCTAAAGACTGTTATTAGGCCTATATAATATTAATAATAATATTAATTATTAACAACTTGTATTTGTATTGTTAGTAGTTGTATTAGTGTCAGAAAATGTTTTATCATTGTGATTTGTAAATAAAACAAAATTCTGACAAACAACGATGCTGTTTAAGAATGACGAAGAAAGATTTATAACAATCACTCTTGGCAATTTGTGAATAGATCACCTTGAAATTCTATGTTGATATGGGATATAGTTTTATAGTCTGTTTTAAAAACATTTTCATTAAGGAGTTAGCGTGGTGTTGCAAGTGTGGTTATGTACAGGTCCTTCTCAAAAAAATAGCATATTGTGATAAAAGTTCATTATTTTCCATAATGTTATGATAAAAATTAAACTTTCATATATTTAGATTCATTGCAAACCAACTGAAATATTTCAGGTCTTTTATTGTTTTAATACTGATGATTTTGGCATACAGCACATGAAAACCCAAAATTCCTAACTCAAAAAAAAAAAATAGCATATTTCTTCCGACCAATAAAAGAAGTGTTTTTAATACAAAAAAGTCAACCTTCAAATAATTATGTTCAGTTATATAACTATATTTTCATCAATACTTGGCCGGGAGTCATTTTGCAGAAATGACTGCTTCAATGCGGCGTGGCATGGAAGCAATCAGCCTGTGGCACTGCTGAGGTGTTATGGATGCTTCGGGATGCTTCGATAGCGGCCTTAAGCTCATCCAGAGTGTTGGGTCTTCCGTCTCTCAACTGTCTCTTCACAATATCCCACAGATTCTCTATGGGGTTTAGGTCAGGAGAGTTGACAGGCCAATTGAGCACAGTAATACTATGGTCAGTAAACCATTTACCAGTGGTTTTGCCACGGTGAGCAGGTGCCAGGTCGTGCTGAAAAACCAAGATGGAAGCATGAAGTGCTCCAAAATCTCCTGATAGCTAGCTGCATTGACCCTGCCCTTGATAAAACACAGTGGACCAACACCAGCAGCTGACATGGCACCCCAGACCATCACTGACTGTGGGTACTTGACACTGGACTTCAGGCATTTTGGCATTTCCTTCTCCCCAGTCTTCCTCCAGACTCTGGCACCTTGATTTCCGAATGACATGCAAAATTTGAGCGACAGTCCAGTGCTGCTTCTCTGTAGCCCAGGTCAGGCGCTTCTGCCACTGTTTCTGGTTCAAAAGTGGCTTGACCTGGGGAATGCGGCACCTGTAGCCCATTTCCTGCACACACCTGTGCACGGTGGCTCTGGATGTTTCTACTCCACACTCAGTCCACTGCTTCCGCAGGTCCCCCAAGGTCTGGAATTGGTCCTTCTCCACAATCTTCCTCAGGGTCCGGTCACCTCTTCTCGTTGTGCAGCGTTTTTTGCCACACTTTTTCCTTCCCACAGACTTCCCACTGAGGTGCCTTGATACAGCACTCTGGGAACAGCCAATTTGTTCAGAAATTTCTTTCTGTGTCTTACCCTCTCGCTTGAGGGTGTCAATGATGGCCTTCTGGACAGCAGTCAGGTCGGCAGTCTTACCCATGATTGCGGTTATGATTAATGAACCAGGCTGGGAGTTTTTAAAAGCCTCAGGAATCTTTTGCAGATGTTAAGAGTTAATTAGTTGATTCAGATTATTAGGTTAATAGCTCGTTTAGAGACCTTTTCATGACATGCACATTTTTGGAGATAGGAATTTTGGGTTTTCATGAGCTGTATGCCAAAATCATCAGTATTAAAACAATAAAAGACCTGAAATATTTCAGTTGGTGTGCAATGAATCTAAAATATATGAAAATTAAATTTTTATCACTACATTATGGAAAATAATGAAATGTTATCACAATATGCAAATTTTTGGAGAAGGACCTGTATGTGGTGATGCCTTTATGATTTAGGGAAAGCAAATTAATTGTAGGCCTTAATATTAATTTGATAATAATACTATCCTAATAATAATAATTTAATACATTAATTTAATACATTAATACATATCAAGGCAACCATTTGTTGCCTTGATATATCAAATGCATCAGCTATCTGCAATATCTTTGATTATTGTTTATGCACAATACTATCATCTGTCAGCACAGCCCTAATATGCATAGAGTTCATGTGTCATGCAGCACTGCGATTTCATTAAAATCATTCAGCAATGCCACCATGTTATTATATTGTATATCTCTACAAATGAAGCACACTAACATGACCACCTACTGTTTTGGCAGATTATCTGGTTGTATGGTGACAGAAGAAGGTTGTGCTGCTCTGACATCAGCTCTGAGTTCAAAGTCTTCACACCTGAGAGAGCTAGATCTGAGCTACAATCACCCAGGAGATTCAGGACTGAAGCTGCTCTCGGATGCACTCAGTCATCTGGACAAAATCAGGTATGTATGAGTCTTAAGAACGATCCAAAGATGTGTGAATTACAGATGCTAAGTCATCTAAAAACACAAAAACACACACTGTCTGTGAGTTGATTTGCAATTACAAAAGGAAAACATGTCCACAATGAGCACATTTGAGCTAGTGTTTAACCGTAAGGTTCCATAAACATCTATATCGGACGTGCAGATCACGTCCAAAACAGACGTCATAAAAACTTTCATTCTGGCTCCTCAGTGAACGTCTTTTCAACGCTCATTGTAGGGACAAAGACGCTGAAAATATATCTTTTGGACATAACTTTGCTTAGTGGGAATGCACTGCTGCCTCTGACTGGTGTAGTAATGTCATTGCATCCTTTGTTGCTACTTGCTTGTTTCAAGTAAGCGGCACTCAAACATTTGAGTAAACTGTTATTTTCACCCTGCAATTGACTGTAACTCAACAAAACCAAGTAAGAAGTATGTATTCTATATTACTCTATCCTATATTCTATATTAGTAAAGTTACTTAAGTATATGTGAGTCAGAAAGCTATTAGATTTTACAGTGTATGGGGCTGTGTTACCTCCAAAATCCAAACACACATCAACATGTAGCTATCACGTGTTTAGTGACACATCACACATCATAGGCCAGATGCCACTCAAAGACCAAATACAAACTTTAGAGAACATAAAAGAAGAACAAACGATCAGTGGTTCTATTGAGTAAAATCAACTGGAATTAATCATTAGAAATAGGAGGATAAATATAAATTAAGACTTTAATTATGAATTTAATTAGGCTATTTACAGGTTTATCGAAACGGCAGTGAATTCCAGAATTTATTCTTTCAAAATAAACAATGCCAAATCAGGTAAAAAAGGTAACTAGCTATATTACATTCA
Source organism: Gobiocypris rarus (assembly GCA_023029165.1). Lineage (NCBI taxonomy): Eukaryota > Metazoa > Chordata > Actinopteri > Cypriniformes > Gobionidae > Gobiocypris > Gobiocypris rarus. The sequence continues at coordinate 311,154 of CM040934.1, read as the reverse complement.
GTAACTTAAACAATACATGAGGCCATCTAGTCATACTATAAGCTCAAATACACATTTAAATAACTAAAGCACATGTCTAGGTAGGAAATACAGCAAACATGAAAATAAACATTTATACCAGACTTAAATCATACAAAAGAAAATCTTCAAATATCAAGCAAAAGTACTTACATGGTCAATTACGCATACGTAGGAAATAGAAAGGTAGAAAGGAGTAAAACTCAGTCCTCTGCATGGTACAGCCTCATGCAACAGAAAGGGTAAAGCTCTGGGCACAGGTGCAGTTAATAAAGCCTGTGAGAAAGTCCTGAACTGCGTGAAGTTGAGTGGAGCTTGGGGCTAACAGGGTAATTAACTTAGGAGGAGGTGTGGCATTTGCCTTGAGAGTGCAGCTTAGAAACCTAAGAACATCCCAACAGTAGTCATAGAACCTATTGCATTATATGGCAGGGAAGTTTGGGGTACTGAAGAAAACGTCTAAAAATGAGTGACCCTAACTCCTATAATTTTAAAGCCCTTAAAAACCATGTGTCCCCTCAAGTCAGCTGGTCCTGAAGCTGCAAAAACAAACACGACTAACAACAGACAGTATCAGGACACTGACACCCTCATCCGCACATTGTGCCCAACCAAATTATAAAAGCTCAAAAAGAAAATTAATGGACTGAAACAACACAAAAATAAAGTAAACTTGAATGTTGTTTGGCCCTAAATAGAGACACAACAGCAGAATACCTGAGTACAGTGAAAGACTGTAAATTAAGAAGTAGAATGACGAGGTACAGACTGAGCAATCACACTCTGACTGTAGGGATGGGCAGATACAGACAGAACTGGCTGCCCAGAGAGAGCTGCATCTTGCCCATTCTGTACCAGTGGAGACAGAAACACTTCCTCACCAGCTGCCACAACTATGATTAAACCAGAAAGACAAATATACTTTGCCCTGACTTCATAAAATTAAACATTAAACAATAAAACACAACTTCAACATTTATTAGGTGAAAAAGATTGTATCCTACTAGCAACAAGATACATTGATGATGTTGTTGTCAAGTAAGAGTCATTCTATAAAACTGTCCGGTGCTGCACTCTCTGTCTGTGTGTGTGTGTGTGTGGGGTGTTTTCTAATGTGGACCATAGAGGACAGTTTATGATGACACCAGGACTACATAAATGTAAGTTCTGAAACACAAGGTTTTAGTGTTTGTTGTAAATATTGCTGTTGTGATGTGTGTCCTTGTGTTCAGACGCCTGTGATCTCACACTGGATCCAAACACAGCACACACTCTCCTTGTTCTGTCTGAGGAGAACAGGAAGGTGATGCGTGTGAATGAGGAGCAGTCGTATCCTGATCTTCCAGAGAGATTTGATGTGCGTCCTCAGGTTCTGTGTGGAGAGATTCTGACTGGACGCTGTTACTGGGAGACTGAATGGAATGGAGATGCTCATATATCAGTGGCTTATAAAGGAATCAAGAGGAAAGGAGTGAGAGATGACTGTCGTTTTGGACTGAATGAGAAGTCCTGGAGTCTGAGATACTCTGATCACAGACTCACGGTCTGGCACAATAGGAAGTACACTGTTGTATCTGCTGGTTCAGGCTCCTGTAAGAGAGTAGGAGTGTTTGTGGACGTGTCGGCCGGTACTCTGTCCTTCTATAGCGTCTCTGAAACACACACAATCATCACACATTTACATACATTCACACACACATTCACTTAACCCCTCTTGGCTGGATTTACACTTAATAATTATATCTCTTCAGTGTCTCTGTGTCACTGTTACACCCTTGGTATGGAGGAACAATAAAGGAGAAGGCGAGACTATTTGAATATTTGGGAGTATTTGAATAAATGTATTTTGGAAATATGATTATTTAAATAAAGCCAAATAGACCCTTTTCTGTGATGACGCATTTTAACGGTCATCAATATCGAATCCTGCACAGTTTTTTCATTATATTGATGAATATTCGTTATATTACTTTTTCATAAAAAAAAAAAAAATAAAATGTTATCGCTGCTGTTAGAGTAGTGATGGTAAAAATTAATATCTTTCTCTTTTCACTGCCGTAATCAATCTCACTCTATTTTTCCTCTTTTGAAAGTTGTAAAGATGTAAAAAAAAGTTTTAGTTTGCTATTTGATCAAATGGGGACACAAAAAATATATTTAATGTATACTCTCATTCACTGCTATAAATGTTAACCCAACTATGATGACTTCTATTCTGAGAAACCCAGAAATGTGTAAAGGGTCTATAGATGCAAATGCTGAATAAACTATGCCATGATTCTTTTTCTTTTTTTTCTTTTTTTGCCAGATGGCTGAAGAAATCCAGAGAAACCAATCTTATGATTTTAGGACAAATTATAGATGAATTTTAAACAAAATTAGAATTGACTGCAACCTTTTTCGAACTTTTGGGGCCCTTGCTCAAAAAATCTTAAAACTTTGCACACACTTTGGAATTGCAGCCATCAGGGCTGTGCACAAGTTGTCATAGGGGGGCATGAGGGCTCTGTGGTGCATCTTTTTATATGGTTGTATTTTGAGCGCACCCTTTTCATCTACAGTAACTAAACTTCATACAGTTATAGATCTCACTTTTGCACTAGAAGTCAGCCCAACAGGACGTTGGCTATTACGTGTTGTTTGAAAACTTTGACTTTGAGGATGCTAAATTGCAATCAGATTTTTGATCTTTCACACGATTAATACGCTGGAACGAATTTAGGGAGAAAAAAAGGAAGCTGAGACTGCATCTTTTTCTCTTTTTTAAGCTTTCATTTGCACCTAATTGTGCTGTTGAAATATTTATTCCAGCACCACTGGACATATTCAACATGTATGATAGCTTGATAACTGTGCTCCCGCGCGCATGCTGTGAGTGACGTCATCCTATCTGTTGAGGAGGAGCCGATCTGTAAGGCTGAATAGCAGCAGAGCTGCGGCAGAGAGAGGGAGAGGGAGACCGCATGGGCTGGACAGAAGAAAGCAGCTGGTTCCCTCACATTATTGTTGACACTCCTTCAACTGTTCCTGCATCAGTGTCAGTCAGCTGGAGATGGATGAGGAGAGCTACGGTAGGACATGCGCTTGAATATCTGCTTCATCATGCCTAAGTGATAAAATGGCATTGCAGTTGCAAGGCTGAGATTTATCATGGAGGAAATACTGTAGCCTACATGTTGCGTGTTTCTTGAATAATTTCTTGAATCACAGAGCTCAGTTGATTCAAAATGCATTGTTTGCGTGGGAGCCACACAGACATATTGGGAGGATTCTGATGTTTTAAGTTTTGGGCATGTCTCAAACAGGTCCTTTAGACTTATAGCGCGCAGCTGCTAGATCATTCTGCATCAGCTTGTGTTCCTTACTTTGATAATGTGAAGCTTAATGTTCATTGTGAACAGCAGGGTATAGAGCAATGTGCCTCAGTTTTATACTTAAGTGAAGTTTATCACAGAAAGTCAGTTTTTTGTGTGTGAATTTGACTGAACATGTTGATCAAGTTGTGTGGCTAATTAATCGGATTATGGGATTATTTAAACATTAAAACAACTGTAAACCTTTATGAAAAAGAACCATGCTTTTAAATGTTTTATACATTTTTTGTAAAGAATATACTGAAATGTGAACTAAATGTAATATTTTCAGACACTTAATTGCATGTTATGTACAATTAAATTAATATATGTTACAATTTGTATTAAATGCAATTAGTTAAACTCAAGAGTGCCTTATTTGTCCCTCTTATGTGGATTAAGTACATATTTATATTTAATTTAATTTGTCTTGTACTGTCAAATGAACTGACAAGTATTTATGATAAACTAAATATACTTTAATGTCATTTCTGTTGAAACTTGTCACGTATTTAAATGTGCAATGTGCATTTGTTGAAAATGTACATAAAATCATCAGTGATAAATGAACAATGCTGGTGTTTCAATGAGTCTGCACTCTGAGTGTGAAAAGTGTCAAAGTTAATGAAATAATTAAGCGATTAAGTGATGGTTGAGCATTTGTGATGAACACCTGCTGTTAACAAGCTGAATCACTGAAGAAAAGAGAAACAAGAACAAAAAAAAGAGACAAGCAGGTAATATAAGAGCTACAACTGACTTCAGCCACAGCCTTAGATGAAATCAACTGAAGATAAAATACATTAAGGCCCGTCCACTCTGAGACGCGTTTAGCTGCTTATGTAAAAATGTTGTATCGTATCAGCATTTCGTCCACACGGATCAGGCATTTTGGGAGCATGAAACCGATATCTTAAAGTGGATAAATCTGAAACTGACCCCTTGCGTTTTCGTGTGTACAGCCAATCTGTATATTTTGTGAAACTGTGATGTCATCACACCATGTCCCTCATGGTAAAGAAGTGATACAATTACAGGCACTAGGCATGCACACATCAATATTGCCTCATTTAATTACTGTATTTGCATTATTGTAAGGGTAGGTTTAGGGTAGGTAAGTAGCAAATGTATTTATTGTTATTTTATTGTGAGATTGTGCCTCACTTCCTACCATTGCTTTACCTCTTCTAGCCACAACTCTTCTTCTCCATTTTTAGTATATTTCTGTGGCAGAATTACAGTCCATTCACCGTTTGTGAATTTGTCAGATTTGTCAAATCAAGCATATAAATGCCCAGTGTCAACTAAAGCAAACTGGTCACCACAATGGTGAGTACAAATTACAAACTATTACTTAAGAACGTATGATAAATGACAGAAAAATCAATCTGGCCCGTAATGCATGAAAACGGTAATGCTGTTTGTTGTGTTGTTTAATCCTCCTCTGCTGAGATCTTCAGAGATTTAACGTCTTATTTTATCTTCAGTTGATTTAATCTAAATGCTCAGGCTGAAGTCAGTTGTAGTTCTTGTGTTTTTCTTCATTCAGTGATTCTGCTCATTATAATCAGATGTCTTCAATAAGGCTCAAACATCACTTAATTACCTAATTAACTTCAACACTGCTTCAGTGTTACTTATAATACTCTGAGTTTGGACTCATATAAACAATGCACAGTGTTAATTCAACACTGAAAAATTAGCTGTGTACTTGTTAATGTCAGGTGTTCATCACTAATGCTCAATCCTCACTTAATTAATCACTTTATTATCTCATTAACTTCAACACTAATTCCGTGTTACGCTTTCACACTCTGATAGTGGACTCACTATCAGTTTAGAAACTCAGCAAGCACTGGTTTTAAAAGACATCTAATAGCCGTTCAAACACAACCCTGACTTCCTTTATTTTTCACAAGGGACCTTTCAGTTAAAATACCTTCATTAACGGTTTTTGAATTTTGTCTCAAAACTTCACAGTTACTGAGTCCTTATAGTCTTGACCTGTGTCTGTAATCGCCCCCTATACCCTTAAATAGGACACTATTTGAGGGCACAGCCATTTTTAGTGGTTTCTGAAACCATAGTGGATGTTCCCACAATGCATTGCAATAATGAGTATACAGCTGATGTACACTTAATGGCTAAATAATACCCATAATGCACCTCAAGGGTCATGTGCTGAATTAATTCCCGCATCTGACTGATCATCCATCCATCCATTTAACATACAGCTGGTCCAATGTGGAGCATTATATCATACAGGTATAAATCCTTTATACATGCTATGACAGTGTTGCAGACACAGCTTTGGTTTCTCTTTTAAAAGTGTATAATTTCAATCTTCAGTCTTTTTAATATTATAGATTGCATTGTCAGCGTGTGTATGTGGATCAGTTTAGATCTTCACTTCCATTTTTTCATCTTCTTATTATTAGAACTGTATAGAGTAAACACAGTAAACTCACAGGGAAACTTTTTTGAGGAAAATATAAAATCATACAATTTACCTTATAGGAGTTTTGTAGCTTCTGGACTTATATTTAGTTTTGTATCTTCTAAATAAACTTTCACTCAAATCAACGATAAAGACATCGACTTTGCAGAATTGTGGAATGTTTTGTCATGACGAAACAGCAGCAAAATGCTCTTCTTCAGGATGTGTGCTGTTTTATGATGTTCAGTGAGATAGAAAGACTTTCTCTTCTCAATTATTCATTGTTCAGTTTGCTGAGAGCAGAACTCATCCCAGAATAGAAAAGTGTGGCAAGTGCCTGTTACAGGATCTGATTCGCTGTAGCCTCTTACAGGAAATCACATTGTAGTCTTCTTAATTGATAGTGAACTGAGAGAATCTTGTTAGTATGCTAAAACAATAGAAAAACTCCCACAGACTTATGTTGAAGGAGGCTAGCAAGAAAACCCTAAGCAACCACCCAGAATAATTGGTAACCACATATCAGCATCGTGCCACCCACACATATACTGCGGCGACGGCTTGTGTCTGCCAGTTCACTCCTCTTCAGAAAATGTAAAGTTATGAGTCTGTAAATGAAAACTGACTTACTCTGTTAATAAACAGTTTTGTCCAGTACCTTCAATAGTAGCATGTTTTCTATGAGCTGAACTCATTAGATCTAACAGTATTGTATGTTGAGTTTTGAATTTGAGACCTGCAAGTGAAGAATGAGTTTTTCATTGTCTATGAATGTTTATTTGCGTTTATTTATTTAGTTCTTTTGGCATACAGTTATTCAGAATTTGTGTCATTTCATAAATATTCAGACCACCAAAACCTGAATGCGAGTCTATTTGTTGAAATTAAACAGTGTAAGATTATAGGTGAAAACAAAAGTGAGTATAAATCTGAAGCACATCACTGAGCCAGTCTGATCTGGTGTCTCATTGCACACAGTGACGGCGCTACACCGGGGCTAAGGGTGGCTATAGCCCCGTCAGAATTTTGAATAGCCCCGGTTTAGCCCCCCCACATTTCTTGAATATATGTCTTAATTACAGTAGGCCTATATATAGTTATTATATTTGTGGCTTTAAAGCAATCGGCTATGCTATATTGTATAAAGTGGTATAAATCGCAGGTGGTGCAAACGTATCCACATGGATATGATCCGATCAGACGCTTTCTCTTTAAAATGTCATATTTGTTGTTGTTTTTTTATAAGTGCGCTATTCAATCGGCATTGCACTGCAAAAATGCTCTTCTAACTTTTGTCTTGTTTCTAGTCTAAATATCTAAAAATTCTAAAATCAAGATGCAAAATTAAGTGAGTTTTTGCTTAAGACAAGCAAAATTATCTGACAATGGGGTAAGAAAACTAATCTTGTTTCTGATTGAAAGCTTGTTTTTTCTGTGGCATGGGGACGTAATAGCCTAACTTGCGCCATTCGATCTATGTTCTATAACATGTAAAATGGGCACATGAACGTAATATTCTAAAAGCAACTCATGTAAACACCTTAATCAGAATATTGTCCTATTCAGAATAAGGTCAATAATTAGATTACTAGTGTCCATATAAACAAACTCAGTGGTGAGTGCTGCGTTTTATTAAAAATTTGAACATTCTTCATCTCTCGGTGACGGTTCAAAACCGTTTTCTTCAAAAGCGTTAACGCTGAGCGTGAAATAGAGGCTCAGCGCCTCGTTGCGCTCATGGCTTTCTAAAAATGTGGCGCTCCCATTGAAAAACAATTGGATTTGACAGCCATGTGAAAAAAACCCGCTTAAATCCAAAGGCTACATTTAATCCGTTACATAATCACTAAGATTGTGATGTGCTGTTCATGTTTCATTTAACTTTTTTGTTGTTGAATATGCCTATTCTTTGGCCAAATATAATTTTTAACTACACTAATGCATTTGGTGTGTACAATAGCTGCTTTTATTTTATTTTTTAAAGATTTCTTTATGAAGTAACTCTGACGTCATGAATATTGATTATTTTCTTAGCACCCCAACATATTGGTTTAGCCCCCCCTTAGCCCCGGTATAGAGAAAAAATTCTGGCGCCGTGCATGATTGCACATCTGTTTACTAACTGATGTTCAGCAGTACTGCATGCTGAAACTCAGTACTAGAGCTCACAATCTCAGATCACACTGACTCTGGATCAGCTCTTCTCTTGACACAGGCTCTAAGACCAGGAAAACCAGCCAGCTGGATGATGTTTGAGCTTCAGATCCAGATGTAACATCTAAAATAGCATCAGTGAGAGATTATGAGCTGGTTTTGTAGATATTTTAACTGTTGTGGGCCGAATGCGTGAAGCTCTGGCCACCCGAGGGCTCTATTCCTCCCACACAAACAGCTCAACATGACACCCGGTAAACTCACAAACACATGCAGAACGAGTCCTCGGCACATTTAACTTTTATTTATAGTTTAATCCTGTCAGACTCTTCAGATGTGTGAAATACCACAAAACAAATGAACATTATTCTCACACTTGCCATATATGAACAGTTAACATTCTGTTATTATTTATTTACTCACTAAACCATTTTGTGCCTCTTCAGTGACGTTTCTGAACTCACATGATGTGCCAGGTGAGATCAGATACCCATACATACTTACTGCTTATTGATGGAAATATGAAAGGGAAAACAATTAAATAACTATAATTGTCTTAAGGCATATCAGAATGTGAGCTTGTGTGCAGTTTTGCACTGCTTTCTCTGTTTTCACAGATCTGCGGTGAGGAGGACAGGAGGCGTAGGAGGTGCTTTAGCGCTGCATATCACATCTCTGCCTTTGACAGGAAGACTCCAGCTGATACTTTGCCTACCAGTTCAGAATCCCTTCAAAACTACAATACAGTTCTTGAATTTGAACTGAGGTAGAAAATGGATTGCAGAATCATAATTTCAATGTAAAGTAGAAACTGAGAGTACTCTTAGTATAGTTTTGGATTGTTTTTTTGGTATGAATTAATCATAAACATGTTATCATAAAACACTTTGGCTTTTTCCAACAACACTACATTATATTAATCAAAATAAGAGATTAACTTTTATTTTATGGACCATGATGGAAGAACATTTAATATACCAGAATGCTGTAATTTATTTCATACTTAATCAATTTTATTTGATAATTTTATTTATTATTTATTTTAATAAAATCAAACCCCAATTACAAATTAGCAACAACAACCACTACAGTATTTTTGTAAACAGCTGCATGTCAATTTGAACTAAAATGTAATCATTTAACAATGGTTTTTGATTTATGTAAAGTGCCGTGAAAAAATAAGTGCGCCCCATGATACTGGACATTCTCAACAATGGAGCTTTATTTCAATAGTATTGATGGGTATTAATATTTTTTTAATGAAAACTTGACTTTTAAATATTGTATTAATAAAAAATATCAATGTAATGGAAACCTGTAACCTCTGTTCCCTGAAGGAGGGAATAAGGCGTTGTGTCGAATTAGAGACACTAGGAGTCCGCTTACGGCCCCAAACACCTCTGACGTTTTCAGAAAAGATCAATAGAATTGGCTTATGGAATTTGCATGCCTGACCATGCCCCCAGACAGAGTCTCTGTTGTGGGTTCAACCTGACGAGGGGGAGACTACTGGCTTCATAGCGACTGGTGACAGAGCTAACTGACGATGCAGTGGGTCAGTCTCTGTTTGAAGACAGTATTTCCCCTTCTGTTGAACTCCAAAGTAGACAAAGAGCTCCTCAGATTTCCTGAAGCTATGGTCTAGGTATATGTGTAAAGCCTGCACTGGACACGACAGCGACAGGCTTCTTGCTTTTTGACATGGCTATGGCTGCAAAACAAAACTGTCCTTAAAGTAAAAAGTTAAAAATAGTGCCAAGAAACGAAAAAAGTATGTACATTTTCATTTAGTCTTGACAAAGCAATAAGTTCATAAGCAAGTCGAAAAACCAATAACTCCAGTCCAGGTCTCCACCATGTTTCATTGCAGCATGATAAAATGTAACTTTTGGTTTGTGTTACTACACATCAACAATCAAAATGTTTTTATGTGTGATTTAATGTATATAATAAATAAACATTGCAGTTAAGTATTACAAGCTGCCGTGTGACTCGGGTACTTTAAAAACAATGCCCACTAGTCTAAAATGAGCTTATTTAGCTCAGAATTATTTATGTATTTCCTTATGTTTACCTTCTTCACTCTAATAAATGCTGGGTTGTTTCAACAGAATCTTTTACAGATTTTAGTCAAAATGGACAAACCAACTGTTTGGGGTAAAAATGTTTTTAAAAAACAAATAAAAAAAATGTTACCCAATGGTACGGTTTGTCCATATTTGACCCAAATTTGGGTTGAAACAGCTATGCCTTTTTTATTTATTATGCTGTAATTTCGTTAGAAAATCGCACATTTAGAAAGCCAATTTGGCTGTGTTATAGTTTTTCTGACAGCAAGATGGTGCCAGAGAGCATTACTATTGAAAACATTTATTTAGCTGTCAGCAACAGCAATTTTGGTTTTAATTTTATTTAAAGATTTACATACAAATTATCCAAAAACCACTTGCCCAGTGTTATATATTTTGTTCAGTTGAGTACTTCCAATATCCCAAATGTTTCCAACTATTTGTAAATTGTGAGAAATTTGCTATTTTAACCAAGGAAACGGGACGTATGCGAGAGTCGCCTGTCAATTGCGTCATATCTGCGTTACCCTCGGTTTCCAGTTCCGGTGTCATAGCAGCCACCCAGCAAATGCACAGAGTAACGTCATAACATCATTTTCAACACACTCAGATTTATCAAATATGATAAACAGAGTTGTGTTACCTCATACTCCGGAAAAGCTGAAATGGCACGGGCGAATGTGTCCCATCATAATAAAAGTCCCGCTGCTTGTGAGGTGTGTATTATGTTCATCTTATTAACTAAGCAGCCTTGCTCAGCTCCCTCAACACTTGGTCCTGCTCTGCTATACAGTAACGTTAATAACAGCATCCATAAACATTTCTGCCCGAGTCCTATCCCGAATCTTTCCCACCGGCTGTGAGGAGAAGACCACATGTCCCACGATTCTGCGTCATCAGACTATGCCTTTGTTTTGAATAGGCGACCTCTAGTAGATGGAAAAGTTACATAGTGCACCTTTAATTGTTCTTACTACCAGTTTAACGGGTTTTAACAGGTTTCCCTTTACATGTTTATAAAGGTTTTTCATAACTTGCAGTTGGAGGTTCACTCATAGTTCACTGCCAGAAAACTTATACTTAAACTTAAAATAAGTTATACATTTTTAATATCAATTTTTTTTATATTTGCGCTGTTTTATTTTTGCAATTTGGATTATTTTCCTATCCTATTTTTTTTTTTTTTTGCCTTGATATTTTAAGTTTAGTCCAAGTTGCTTTGGACCCTGATGCTCTGATGCTCACCTGTTGATAGGGACTGTGAAAACAGTCCCTATCAACTGAATGCCTCTCAGCTATAGTTTTGACATAACACTGGATGGCCTTTGAGGGGCGACATTGTAGCATAATTTAAGTGTCTTCTGTTTCATCAGCATTTTCAAAATATACTGAAAGGAAAGATAGTGTGTGGTTGGGGGTGGTAAATACATACCTAAATAAATAAAAATAAAACCCTTAATGCATAGATGATGTTATATAACAAAACAAAAAATTTAGATGGCCTGGGATAGAAATAAATATTCATGCTGCAGTGCGTATTTTTCAGTCTAAAATGTGATTTGTAATAGTGGTATTCAGCAATCTTTAAATCTATATATACTCAAGTATTAGATTGCATATGATGTTAAAAGTAAACCTGCACAAATACAGACATATTTTATACTGAATTTATATTATTCAAAGTTCCCACACTCTTGACTAACTTTACTCGAACATTTCTACAGTAAATAAATTTCTTTTCAAGTTATGCTGAGCTGGAATTGTGAAATGATTTCACAAAAGAAAGAAAAATGTTAACTTTAGTTCATAACTTCATTGGGAACTTCGTCATAGATTTAATAGCAATGGGTTATCAGGTTTGTGTGGCAGAGATAGAGAGTGAGAAATTAACCTGCACTTTATGCCACTAATAAGAAAAAACAGCAAAATACTATAATGTCATGTATAAATAAATTAATAATAATAAAAGACTGTTGTCATGTGAATTCATTGGTCAGATGTGGGAACTCTTTGAGAACGTGCCATGAGCGTTTGGTGTATTTTCACATGTCTTGGCAGCAGCAGAAAAAAATGTCATCTGAGATGGAAGTGAGGGTCAGATGTGAGCAGAGCTGCTGAGTTGACAGACAGTCTGCTGTCCTGTGACACGTTTGACGTGCAGCTGCAGCATTTCAATTCCCTGACTATGCAGCTCACGCATGAGACTTTTGTCCCTCGGCATCTCTCTCTTTCTCTCTGTACTCGTGGTTTTCACTCTGTTTTTGACTGTGATTGACAGAAAGACAGTTGGCATGCTGAATCGGCATGTAACGTGTCATTTATGCGACTGCTGAGTGATTTGGAGTAATGCAGGCACAGTTGATGGCAGTCATTGAAGAGAAAGACATTAAAGGACAACAGCGTCTCTATTATTGATCCAGCTGTCATATTTCAGTGCATGTTAATATGTAGGCTATTGCTTCATGAAATGAAAGGGGAAGAATTGTTCTGGCAGACAAGTTGTGAAAATAAGACTTGTCTGCAATAACTATTCTTTTTTTTAAATTTCATAAAGCAATCTTTATATGTGTTCTTATTATAACACAAAATACACCAATCAGGCATAACATTATGGCCATCCTAATATTTTGTTGGTCCCCCTTTTGCTGCCAAAACAGCCCATGGGGCCTCCATGGATCAGATTTGTTTGTTCAGCACATCCCACAGATGCTTGATTGGATTGAGATCTGGGGAATTTGGAGGCCAAGTCAACACCTCAAACTCGTTCTTGTACTCCTCAAACCATTCCTGAACCATTTTTGCTTTGTGTCAGGCTGCTGAATCCTGCTGAAAGAGGACACAGCTACCAGGGAATACCGTTTCCATGAAAGGGTGTTCATGGTCTGCAACAATGGTAGGTAGGTGGAATGTGTCAAAGTAACATCCACATGGATGGCAGGACCCAAGGTTTCCCAGCAGAACATTGCCCAAAGCATCACACTTCCTCCTGTGGTTTTCCTTCGTCCCATAGTGCAGTGGTTCCCAACCAAGTTCCTGGAGGACCCCCAACAGTGCACATTTTGCATGTCTCCTCAATCAAACACACCTGATGAGGTCATCAGCTCATTAGTAGCTACTCCAAGACCTTATGTGGGTGTGTCAGACAAAAGACACATCCAAAATGTGCACTGTTGGGGGTCCTCCAGGAACTTGGTTGGGAACCACTGCCATAGTGCATCCTGGTGCCATGTGTTCCCCAAGTGACACACACACGCTCCCGGACATCCACGTGATGTAAAAGAAAACGTGATTCATCAGACCAGGCCACCTTCTTCCATTGATCCGTAGTCCAGTTCTGATGCTCACCTGCCACTTTTGGCACTTTCGGCGGTGGACAGGGTCAGCATGGGCACCCTGACTGGTCTGTGGCTATGCAGCCCCATATGCAACAAACTGCGATGCACTGTGTATTCTGACACCTTCATATCAGAACCAGCTTTAACTTGAGCAGTTTGAGCTACATTAGCTTGTCTGTTTGATCAGACCACACTGGCCAGCTTTCACTCCCCACGTGCATCAATGAGCCTTGGCCGCCCATGACCCTGTCGTAGGTTCACCACTGTTCCTTCCTTTGACCACTTTTGATAAATACTGACCACTGTAGATCGGGAACACCCCACAAGAGCTGCAGTTTTGGAGATGCTCTAACCCAGTCATCTAGCCATCACAATTTGGCCCTTGTCAAAGTCGCTCAAATCCTTACGCTTGCCCATTTTTCTTTGAGGACAAAACAGGTGCCGTGATGAAGAGATATTCAGTGTTATTCACTTCACCTGTCAGTGGTCATTATTTTATGCCTGATACACTGGTGTAAGATCACAATGCCAACCTCCAATATTATAGTGGTGGAACTGACAAAAAAAGTAAATTTTTACAGAAAGGAATTTAACAAATGCATCTAAAAAACCATGCTATTTCTACATGATATGAGTTTTTTTTTTTTACCAGATCGGACTTTCTTTGGCATAGGTTGATTTTATTGAATTAAATTAAAAATTTAATAATTCAATATAAATTATATAGAAAACAGATAAATTATATTAAATTGAAGTCAACATTAATATCTACAATCATAATATGATGACTTTCTAGGATGTTCAAAATGAATAATAATGTGGGGGCGGGTCTTAATTTTATGCCGAGATTTGATTGGATGGCAAAAAGCGGGAGGTGCAAACCAAAATGGAGCCAGAACGGTTTTAACTTCATTGGGAACTTCATAGATTTAAAGGGGTACTTCAGCGCTGGTAAGATGAATCTGTATTTAAACTGGGTCATTAATGTAGTAGAAATGTGAAATTATTTTTGAATTTGGTGCCTTCTAGACTGAGAAAACACAGAAAATGTATTTTTGTCTCATGGGGATGAAAGACAACAATTCCCAGAACGCACTGCTTCACTGCCCTACTCTAGCCACAGCTAGTCGGCTACTGGATTACTGGATCACTTGCCCACCGCGTTTATCTCAGAAAATCAGTTCAGTTAGAGACACTACAATTAAAAACTGAACGTGTCTGTTCGATATAATGCGAGCGTCACGGCACAAACGCAGCAGGATCGGATTACATTCATCACATGAAGCGAGGTAATCGTGGGATTCGCGGCTGCTGCTACATTCACAGCGTGTGATCGGTCTGGCGCGTTTTCTGTTCATGTCTTTGGAAGCTTAACTTTCATAGGAAGTTCATTTTAAAAGTTAAAACACTCACTTTGCTCTCCACTGCTCCGTTTACATGAATCTCTGCAGCTCCGCGTGCCGAGTGATGTGAGTGCTGTGAGTGTGATGTTGAAAACATGTGGAAACAGCGCCTCCTGCTGGCTGTAGTCTTCAGCCTTTGGCCAAAAACTCCTCTGATGACGCAAAATTACGATATTTGCGTCATCGGAGGAATTTTTCCAGAAATAAAATACATAATTCTCTCTTACAATCTCCCACATGACCTGATGAAGTCATTTCAGAGGAGAAACAAGTTATTACATTTTGATAAAACATTATTAACCTTGCCTTTGTTTATTCAGGATAAAGTGCATTAATATATTGTTCACATAGGAAGATGTGGTTCAAGATAGGACATATAATCAGTTCATGTTGATTTGACACAAGTATGTATTTTAGACTAATTTTCAGTGTTCATATTTATGTGTATTATATGTGTGCAGACTTCAGAATATGTCATAGTCCGTGTGTGTGAGAAAGGCAGATTAGGAGAATAGAGAAGTGGAGCGAAGCATTAGCGGTGTGAGGGGAAGAGAAGAGTTGCAGTTCTTTTGGCAGGTTGTGAAAGAGGAAACAAACACACAAATGAAATTGTGAGGTACAGAGCTTGTCGCAGAGAGGTTGGGATTATCAAGCAAGGCACAACACACAAGCACGAGGACGAGTCCCATGAAGCAAACGCTGTGAGATACTGAGACATGACAGGCAGGATGCTTTTGGCGTACGTTGCTTGACCCGGGCACTGAAGGGAGAAAAGTAGCAAAGAAAGACCAGAAAAAATATTCAATCTGAGGTCATGGGGAGTGTTAGTGAATTGTGTGTGTCCAGTTTTCAAGCTCTCTTGTGTCCAACGATACCAAGGAGTTATCCAGGTAAGAGCTGTCTAATATTTCATGGCATTGTAATCACAACCAATATGTTTTCTGTTGATTCTGTGGTTAACCATCACAATTTCTTCCGTTCAACACTGTGCTGTAACTTTAAGCAACCAGATTACCATTTTATGACAGATGATAATGAATACTCGGAAAGATGGACACAAGACCAGAATATTATACAGACTTGGAGGTGGGATCTTTTAACTTGAGCCAATACACAAGTTAAAAGATCCCACATAACTTGCATGATCTATCATCTGTCAACACTTTTAGAGGATAAGAGCAGTCAGAAAGCAACTTCATGCACTATAATCAACATGTCAACAGGAAAAGCAAACTGAAGGGCTGAATTAGAGAGTTTGTTTCCGCCTAATGAACCTGGAGCTTGTGTGGTCAGCTTAAAGGATCTTCAGTCTCAGGCAGGAGCCGAGGGAAGAGATCTTTTAATGCCATTAAGGATTGTGTAGGCGGATGTAATCCCTCAAACCCAATGGTCAAGAGATTTTATGAGCATCTTCGCCAGGGTTGGTCTCGGAAACCTCTCAAGACATCATAAAACCCTCATCTGAATCTTACAATTTACAGGAATAGTTAACCCAAAGACAAACACAAAAGATATTTTGAAGAATAACTGCTTTAATTCCAGTCTGTTCTTCACACAAAGCTATTGACTGACTGCAGAAGACTTGGAAGTCTACTGGACTACTGTTATGATGCCTTTGTATGGAAGAAAGTAAGAGACATAACTATTTGAAATTTAACAGCCACTGAATACTTAGTTTTGAAATACTTTTATTTTGAAAAACATTTATCTGAATTTATTTGCTCTGAATTCACCCCTTTGAAATGATTTTACTTTGGAAACCATTCGAATTTACCTCTCAAAACCTGTTTTTTTTTTTGATGAATATTTTTCAATTCTCACAAATTCAGATACAAAAAAATTAAATAAAATCAACATACAGAATTTTAGATAAAATAGATTCAGGTTGATCAAATTTGATATAATATTTAAAAACTAAGTAATCAGTGGCTGTTAAATTTCATACAGTTATGTCTCTTATTTGCTACCATACCTTTGTGATTTATATGGTGCTTATGCTTTCCTTTTTAAAGGGGAAACGCCTACTGCTGTGATTGGCTTCTATGAGGCAAGGCAAGGCAAGGCAAGTTTATTTATATAGCACATTTCATACACAATGGCAATTCAAAGTGCTTTACATAAGAAATAAGAAAACCATGTGTAAGAATTAAAAATAAAAACAAGGATAATTAAAACAGTTGTAAAGAGAATTTTATAAATAATTTTTTGTAAAGAGAATTTTCTAATTAAAAAATAAAAAATAAAATTAGGATAAATAAATCCCTATCTGCCTGATTCTCTAAATGCGGTCACCCCTATCTGAGATGGAAGAGATGGAGCAGGTTTGCAATGTCTCCTGGACCTTACAAGTCGGTCCAAGACGGGCTCCTGTAGGGGCGTTACCTATACCCCAGGGCCTCCCTTTCTGGAGTCCGCTTCCTTGCACTGTCTGCTACCACAGAATGAAGCGAAGCACCCTGCTCTCCTTTTCCAATCTCTTCCAGTCAGACAGCCCTAACCAACAATGATAATCAACAGATACATAAGAAATAAAAATATATAGTAGTAAAGAGAATTAAAAAGAATAAGATTATATATAGATAAAACCAAAGATAAGAACAAATGTAAACTCCAAAAAACAAAGGTGATGCATAGATAAGAGCGAATCAGTCGGACGTACAGTGTCACAGTGCTCATTCAGTAAAGGCACGGCTGAACAGATGTGTTTTGAGTCTGGATTTGAATGTGGCTACTGTTGGAGCACATCTGATCTCTTCTGGAAGCTGGTTCCAGCTGCGGCTGGCATAATAGCTAAACGCAGACTCTCCTTGCTTTGAGTGAACTCTTGGTATTTCTAACTGACTTGATCCTGATGATCGAAGTGATCTGTTGGGTTTGTAATTAATCAGCATATCTGCAATGTATTGAGGTCCTAGGTCATTGAGTGATTTATAAACAAGTAATAATACTTTAAAATTTATCCTAAATGTAACTGGAAGCCAGTGTAAAGACCTGAGGACTGGCGTGATATGGTCATATTTTCTGGTTCTGCTCAGAATCCTGGCATGGCGTTCTGTATGAGCTGCAGCTGTCTAATGGTCTTTTGGGAAGGCCGGTGAGAAGACCATTACAATAGTCCACCCTGCTGGTGATGAAAGCATGAACAAGTTTCTCTAAGTCTTGCCTGGAAACAAAGCATCTGATTCTTGCAATATTTTTCAGATGATAGTAAGCTGATTTAGTTATTGCTTTGACATGACTATTGAAACTCAGGTCTGACTCCAAAATCACACCAAGATTCCTGACTTGATTTTTGTTATTAGACCTTTAGTCTCAAGATATCGTTCACCTTGAGAATTTCATCTTGGTTTCCAAATGTAATGATTTCAGTTTTGTTTTTGTTTAACTGAAGATAGTTTTGGCTCATCCAACTGTTAACTTCATCAATGCATTTGCACAGGAGTCAATGGGGCTATAGTCATTAGGTGATAGTGCTAAGTAGATCTGGGTGTCGTCAGCATAGCTGTGGTAAGCCATTTGGTTCTCTCTCATTATTTGGCTCAATGGCAGCATGTACAGGTTGAATAAGAGTGGTGCAAGAATTGACCCTTGTGGGACTCCAAGTCATGGATGTCCAGTCAGACTTATGGTCACCTATACTCACATAATAACCTCTCCCTTCTAAGTACGACCTGAACCATTTAAGGACCATCCCAGAAAGCCCAGTTTTCCAGCCTGTCCAGAAGTATGTTGTGGTCAACAGTGTCGAATGCAGCACTGAGGTCGAGTAGCACCAGAATTGATGTTTTGCCTGTATCTGTATTGAGGCGAATATCATTTATTATCTTTATGAGTGCTGTTTCTGTGCTGTGATGTGGTCGGAAACCAGATTGAAAATTGTCAAAGTATCCGTTTGAGCTTAAGAATTTGTTCAGCTGACTGAAGACAACTTTTTCAATGATCTTGCCTATGAAGGGAGATTTGAGATTGGTCGGTAGTTGCTCAATATGGAGTTATCCAGATTTCTCTTTTTCAGAAGAGGCTTAACTACTGCGGTTTTAAGGGAGTTTGGAAAAGTCCCATTGAGAAGTGATGAGTTTACCACTTCTAGCAGATCTGCTTCTAAACAGTTAAACACACTTTTGAAGAAAGAAGTGGGGAGTGTGTCAAGAGGCGCAGGTTGATGTTTTAAGGTGCTGTACCGTTTCTTCCAAAATGTTACAATCAATTGCTTCAAAATCAGACATAGTAACTTTCCGAGGTTGTGGTCTGATCTGACTGACCCCAGAGCAACTCATGGATGTGCTGATCGTCGTCCTGATATTATTGATTTTCTCTGAGAAGAAGGAAGCAAACTCACTGCATTTGCTGTCAGAGAGCATTTCACTGGGAATGTGACTCGGGGGGTTTGTTAGTCTCTCTACGGTAGCAAAAAGAGTGCGCGTGTTGTTTATGTTTCTGTTTATAATATTTGAGAAGAAGGTCTGTCTAGCCTTGCCTAGTTCCACATTGAAATCATGAAGGCTGTCTTTATAGATATTATAATGGACTGCAAGTTTTGTCTTCCGCCACATGCGTTCAGATTTCCTGCATTGTCTTTTCATTATTTGCACTGCCGTTGAGTTTCTCCAAGGTGCTTTCTGTCTGCCACTCTTTTTCCTGACTTTCTCAGGAGCAATATCATCAATTACACTCTTAACTTTTGAGTTAAAAGAGTCAAGGAGAGAATCAACAGAGTCTGCGGATATGCTTGGTGTTAGAGATATAGCCTTCATAAACAGCACACTAGTGTTCTCATTTAAGCTTCTCTTTTTGACAGAGACAGATCTAGCTTCAATGGCAGGAGAGATTGAGATATCAAAGAAAATACAGAAATGATCAGACAGTGCCATATCCTTAATAACTATCGATGAAATGTTTAGACCCTTACTGATAAGTAGATCTAGAGTGTGTCCACGATTGTGTGTGGGACCATGTACATGCTGTGTCAAATCAAAAGTGTTAAGAACAGTCATGAGCTCTTTTGTTGTACTGGATTCAGCATTGTCTATGTGAATGTTAAAATCCCCAGCAATAGCAAAACAATCAAACTCTGAGGAGATTATTGATAACAGCTCTGTAAAGTCCTCAGTAAAGGCTGGAGAGTATTTTGGAGGCCTGTAAATAATGATAAGCAGGATCGTGGAGCACCTTTTAACACAATACCCAGATATTCAAAAGACAGATAGTCACCAAATGACACTTGCTTACATTGATATACATCTTTAAAAAGAGCAGCAATACCCCCACCTCTTCTAAATGCTCTGCACACACTCATAAAAGTAAAGTTAGGAGGGGCTGTTTCATTGAGGACTGTTGCACTGCAGTTTTCTTCTAGCCACGTTTCATTTAGAAGCAAAAAATCTAGGTTGTTTGTGGTTATTAAGTCATTGACTAGAAATGATTTGTTTTTAAGTGAGCGGATGTTTAAAAGTGCTAATTTTACAGTCTTACTTATTGTCCCCACGGTAGTATTAGTTTGATGTGTAATAGGCAGCAGATTAGATGGGTTTGCTATACGGTCTGAAAAGGCCTTAGATTTTCTATCACGTAACAGAACAGAAATAGAGAAAGAGACAGGCACACTGGGTTCCCGCTCGTTCTGTAAACATTTGATAAAGTTACTGTTATCATGGCGGGGACCCAACACACATCACTGAGAGCTGGTATCAGTTGTTTTAGGTTCACCTACAGATGGAGGAGGTGTGGGCCCTGGCGTTGTGACCGAAGAAATCTCACAGGAGGAGGCGGAGGGCAAGTTGGGCCCACAGGCTTTGGTGGTCGCTGCTTTTTAGTTGATATTTGGGGACTCACAGCGATAGAGTGTGATAGTCTGATTCCAGCATAAACAAGATCCTCCATTCTCTCTGAGAAACTCAGAAGCGGGGCTGGAGAGGAATAGCATGTCTGGTGAAGGTGGCTGTTGCTCTGGTGTTACTGGAGGCTGTGATATGTTGTCCTGGCTTCCCTGGCTGTTTTCCATAAAGTCATCCTTGGGTGTTGAATCTTGGAGCAGTTCTAATCCGTCACAGTCTGTCTGTGGTGAGCTCTGTGGGCAGGGCTCAGCTGGGAGTGTGTCCGTGAGCAGTGGTTGTTGTGGCGTGGTGGTATCATTGTCCTTGTGGGATGTGTCAGCTGCATGTCCATTCAGATGCTGAAATGAAGCCCTGTGGTCATTCTGTTCAGGTGTGTGTGTGCCATTCAGGTTGAGTGGAGTGACACACACTGATGAAGGATGATGGAGGGAGAAGTTGATATTGTCCTTTAGCACTCTTGCACCAAGTTTGTTTGGGTGAAGGCCATTTGATGTAAACAATTGTCTCTGACTCCAGAAAAGATTAAAGTTGTCGATGAAGTTCAGTCCCTTCATGTTGCAGGATTTTTGCAGCCATGTATTAAGGCCAAGCAACCGTGAGAACCTATTTGTTCCTCTTGCTGGAAGTGGTCCACTGATGAGCGACTGAATTTTCAGTCTTCTAAGTGTTTCAAAAAGTTCATTGAAGTCCCTCTTAAGGAGTTCTGACTGCTCTCTCTGAATATCGTTCTTTCCCACATGAATGATTAGTCGATTTGCAGTCTTATGTTTCATCAGAATGTTCTTTAGTTCCCTGTTTACATCAGAAACTGTCGCTTGTGGAAGGCAGCATGTAGTTGTATGCCTGCTGCTAATGTTTCTGACTGTGGAGTCCCCCACTATCAGAGTCCTGGGCTCGGCTGCGCTCTGAGCTGAGTGCCGCTGTCTGCTCGACCTTGAGCGCCTGTTGGTATCAGTGTTAGCTGCGGGCTGATATGATCTGTGTCCGATCACATTTGGAGATTTTTCACCCACATTCAACACATTTGGGGATTCCTCACCCATATTCAATAATACTTCAAATCTATTCGCAAGATGTATAGGCGGTGGTAGGGGGGTGGAGGATGCTACTGCGGCAATTGTTGATAATCTTGACAATCTGTTATCTCGAGTGCCTTTCGGTCTCGCTCCCTGTCTGTGCCATCGATTATTGTGTGGATCAGTTAGAGCTTGTTTCTCTACACTCATTTTGGCCTGTTTAGGATCACAAGATTCATGGGACTCACCGGCTATATGCTGAGGCTCTGTTGTGTGTTCAGTCTGGTTTGGTAGTCCATAAGTAACTTTGTTTCCAGAATTGCAATCCTTTGTAGAAGTTTGTGGCAGTTTGTGCAGCATATAGATTTTTCAGAAAGAGGAGGCATTTTCTTTCTTATCCTTTTCAATGTAGGCAGCTGTGTTTTCCCTTCCGGAATGTAAGCTGGTGTCTGCTGTCGTGGGAGGTTGGTTGGATAATTCCCCTTTTTTGTAGTTTTCCAGCCAGCAAGAGTTTCTAGTTTTAGCGTTGATGTCAAGCTTTATCGTTTGAACACTGTGCTGTTTTGCTGTAGTTAAAATAAAGAGATAAAATATAAAAAGCGATAGAGCAAAGCGGAGCAGTAAGCAAGGCGTCGAACAGTAGCTAAGCAGGAAGTGAAAGCTAAGCATGAGACTTCAGTGTAAATGCCCACTGCTGTGATTGGCTGCTGTGAGACTTCAGTGTAAACGCCTACTGCTGTGATTGGCTTCTATGAGACTTCAGTGTAAACGCCCACTGCTGTGATTGGCTCCTGTAAAACTTCAGTGTAAACGCCTACTGCAGTGATTGGCTCCTGTGAGACTTCAGTGTAAATGCCCAATGCTGTGATTGGCTGCTGTGAGACTTCAGTGTAAAAGCCCACTGCTGTGATTGGCTTCTATGAGACTTCAGTGTAAATGCCCAATGCTGTGATTGGCTGCTGTGAGACTTCAGTGTAAACGCCCACTGCTGTGATTGGCTTCTATGAGACTTCAGTGAAAATGCCCAATGCTGTGATTGGCTGCTGTGAGACTTCAGTGTAAACGCCTACTGCTGTGATTGGCTTCTATGAGACTTCAGTGTATATGCCCAATGCTGTGATTGGCTGCTGTGAGACTTCAGTGTAAACGCCTACTGCTGTGATTGGCTTCTTTGAGACTTCAGTGTAAACGCCCACTGCTGTGATTGGCTCCTGTGAGACTTCAGTGTAAATGCCCAATGCTGTGATTGGCTTCTTTGAGACTTCAGTGTAACGCCCACTGCTGTGATTGGCTCCTGTGAGACTTCAGTGTAAATGCCCAATGCTGTGATTGGCTTCTTTGAGACTTCAGTGTAAACGCCCACTGCTGTGATTGGCTCCTGTGAGACTTCAGTGTAAATGTTCACTGCTGTGATTGGCTGCTGTGAGACTTCAGTGTAAAAGCCCACTGCTGTGATTGGCTTCTATGAGACTTCAGTGTAAAGCCCACTGCTGTGATTGGCTGCAGCGAGACTTCAGTGTAAATGCCCACTGCTGTGATTGGCTTCTATGAGACTTCAGTGTAAATGCCCACTGCTGTGTTTGGCTGCTGCTAGACTTCAGTGTAAATGCCCACTGCAGTGATTGGCTGCTGCGAGACTTCAATGTAAATGCCCACTGCAGTGATTGGCTCCTGTGAGACTTCAGTGTAAACGCCCACTGCTGTGATTGGCTGCTGTGAGACTTCAGTGTAAACGCCTACTGCTGTGATTGGATCCTGTGAGATTTCAGTGTGAATGCCCACTGCTGTGATTGGCTGCTGTGAGACTTCGGTGTAAAGCCCACAGCTGATTGGCTTCTGTGAGACTTCAGTGTAAAGCCCACTGTTGATTGGCTAACAACTTTGCATATATAACAAGTATTACATGTGGAACTCTCACAAAACCTTTTTCTACATTTTTACTATTACTATTATCTGTTGAGATACACTAATAATAAAAAAGTGTTGATTATATCATTATATTTAGATCTTCTCCCATCAGATTAAAGGTTGCAGAGCATTGTATGAGCATTGTAGCCGAACACAGTCATGTCTGTTGAGTGCATGCAGTGATCAATGCTTTCATCATAACTAACAGTGCAAACACAATGTTAATAAGAGATTCATTTTGTGTTTCAAAGTAAGCATTCTTTGGTTGCATTCTGTATATAATTTAATCACAATTTAAATAAATTATTTTCATGCTACTTTAAGAGAAACAATCTGAAGTTGATAATTTAGTCACTGGTTTGATTTACTGACACAAAGACAAAGAACATCTGACTGTACATGAATCATTACATATCAGAAATCACTGGTCACAGACCAGGCATTAGAATTAGCATGGTTACTTGCATGTTGTGGCAATACTGTCGTATCCGTATCTTACACTAAAAACCTGCCCCGAAATATGCGTCTGATTTACTGAAGAATCTTTAGTCCAATGATCCTGAATCGCTTTTGAATGTGCCAGTGGGTGGGGCCAAAGATGTGATGATGTCGAAGTAGGCGTTGATCTGATTCTGCAGAGGCGGCCTGTCGTTGCTCTATTACATCATAATGTAACAAAATCCGAAATGAGCCGTTTTCTGAGCCTGAGATTTCTGGACTAACAAAGAAGTTTTGAATTCTGAAACTTAAGGATATTTTTACCGTACAATGACCTTTTACATGTCAAAATATCAAGAACATTTTTATTTGTCAATTCCGCTTGAAAGCTTCTGTCCCACTTCCATGTAGCTGTACATTTGTGAAAAAGAAGTATTTCATTAATTAATTATATTGAATGTGCACTTGTAATATACAAATCTGTATATGTACAGTACAGTATATATTTAAAAAAAAAACTGTACTTCTGGAAAATATTAATGAAAAAAAGACCACTTAAATGTTGTTAAGACACTTAAAGATACTAAAGGTATGCTAAAGTGTCCTTCTGTCTGGGGCTTATATTGGTCTAGGCCTAAAGCTGTCTCAAAATCACCAATACCAGTGCTAATGCCAGTCAACATCATAGACTCACCACAAGCTTCAAAATTAATAAGCAATGCTTTATTCTCATGTAGAATCCACAAGTCAGTGTGGTTTCAACTTCTTCTTTTTTTAGCCGACTTCATAGGTTGTCTTGGCAAATATTTTTGCTACTCATTTTCTTCAAATAGGCATTTCAGAATGTTGTAAGTTTTAAGCCATGAATAAAAATTTTTAATAAAATGGTGTACTTGTGAAGACAAGAAGATTGAACTACTTATTCCACATAATGACTAAGGGTGTAATGGCACACAGAAGCAAGATTTTGGGGTCACGTTTTGTTTTAGCAGAAACAGTTTAAAATACTCCATTGTTTATAGTCATACAGATAAGAGTAAGATATCATTCAAAACTAAAGGGTCTGTTTTTATTTAAGTACACTCACAATAAAACAAATCATTGTGCTTTTGTAAAATAAAGAAAACAATTTCCTACTCTCAGTTAGCACATTCACTAGACTGCCAGATTGAGGAAGTGTTCTAGGAATTCGTCAGCGTGTTGAGTCAGCATGTTGATGCTTATGGGGACAGGAATTTCTGAACCTGAAAATTCTGGTTTGTAGATTGAGTTGGTGTGATGCAAATGTACAGGGGACAATAGGGAATTTGCCCCTGTTGTTTTGGGCAATGGAGCTTTGTTCAGAAATGTCGTCATACGATGGTGTTAGAGTTCATTTGAGTTCACGTTGCTAAACTCTGTGCCTCCCTCAGCTTCATCCTCCCAACATTAACAGAAAGACTACATGAGTTTGAACTAAGCATGAATCCTTTTCGGGAAAGACTTGCATGAGTCATCTAATGGCTAGATCACAATTTCATACACTTAGTCACAGCTAAATTGTCGATGTAACTGTTTGAAATAGAGTGCTCCTTCCTTATCATGGCCAAACTAAATATACTAATCAATTTAAATGTTTTATTATATCATGGCAATTGGAAAGGTCTTAATTTCACCTCGTCCAAGTGCAATGGTCTTCTGTGAATGTCCACCCCAAAAACATGAAAATCTCCAGCTAATTAGCACAATGATTGTATTGGAAAATGTGAAACAAATCCCAAGATAATGTTGCTTTAGTTGTTCTTGATGATAATTAGGAGACTGAATTAAACCCCTGTGTATGTCAGTTCAGAGCAGGTGCTTTGAAATTATAGCTGCCGTCCACTGTGTGACACGGAAATTGTTCCCTAGGTTTTGACTTCCGTTTGGCTGGAGGCGGGCGGCGATGGGGAACAGATCAAGACAAGGGCTCATTACTCTGACCGCTGTAAAATCACAGCGCAAGAGGTGGACATTTAAGACCCAAGTTTCAATACTTCATTGCTTTACATTTTGTCTGTTCTCACTACATTTGGGTATTACCAGTTAACATATGAGAGACTCATTGTGTCTGTGAACTCAGATGAACTCAGACTCAAGGTTGGGTTAGAATCAAGGTGCAGCCTCCCCCAGTTTCTCTTGAAGCCAATACGGAAGTGACTTTTAAACTGCAATTCATCGACATGCTCCAGAAGAGAGCAGAATCTCATTGAGCCCCATGTTAAAAACTTAACAGCAGGAAAAAACATGTTTACAGCCTGGTACGAAAATTGGTTTTGGCCTAGATATCTAATTTTGCCCTTCATGACAACTGTGAGGGGGAGTGATTTTTTTTATAACTCATTTGTTTACATTATATAAAGCTTTAACGGTCTGCATAATTAAGGGCGTGGCCACTTTGAGTGACATGTAGATTGCTGGTTATCTGCTGTCTGTTCCACTCAGCTCCACCCACGTCCCGCCTCTTTGCCCATTTTCTGTTATCCGGAAGTGACGCGCGATGACGCACTGCCAAGATGGCAACGGCCAGCTCGACCCTACTTTACGTTTCAAAACTGCTCTTCATAATCCTATGGGTGACGTCACGGACACTACGTCCATATTTTTAAACAGTCTATTGTTAGAATCCATTTTGCAGAAGGGGTTATTAAACAAATCCAAACAAACTGGGTCAGTAAAACAGGCAATAGTCAAATAACAGACAAACAATCCAACAAGCAATTAAGGAAGAAATGATCATCCACAAACATACATCAAATAAACAGGTAGAAGATCATAACATGAGACAAGACAGTGATTCCATGGGTGAACACTCAGTGAGGCAGGTGAACGGGCAATACGTGAGCATATGGAAACACATGGCTTTTAAAGGGGTCATGGCATGTTTTTTTAATAATAATTTTAATGTCCCTTGAGGGTCACTTATAGGGCCCTATTTTAACGATCTCAACACAGTGCAGGTGCACTTAGTGACCAAATCCACTTTTGCTAATTTAAGACGGAAAAAACGGTTGGCTCACCAGGCACATGATCCAAAAGGGTTGTACCTAGTATTTTTATGAGTCATGGGTGTGTTTTGGGAGTAACATGCAATAAACCAATCAGAGTCTAATCTCCCATTCCCTACCCTAACATGAGCTAGTGTTTTTAACACTTTAAAACCATAATTTACAGACAAAGCATTATGAAATAATTTACTTATGATTTGTGATGCATCTGTTATCAGATTATGCTACAGTTGCTTCATCTGTCAACAAAAGTTTCCTTGCGAACACTCTATTACACTGTGCCTTGTTCACAAAACAAAATGCTCCGAACAAACATATAATCCTCTGACGCAATTCAAGACCCCCATTAATATAAACCATCCACTTGTCTCTGATGTTGTATCCTTCACCAAGTCTGTAGAGATTAGATTTGGGGAACGAGAATCATGGGTTAACATGAACATTGACTCGATACAATCACTTATTTTTGAAAAATACTTTTTGTGTCACAATAATGTTCTTTCAAAATTTTCCATTTGAGTCTTGGTTCCGGCGGTTCTGAGTGCAATGTGTGGCGCTGGGAGGCGTATCCTTTATACTGCATCAGTGTACGACAGCTAACCTCATCATGAATGGATTCTAATTACGTTGCCTGTAATCGCTTTTTTATCCAGTTAAGTGCAGTGTATTAGCAGTGGATTTTAGTCTACTTTAAAATGTCGGGCGTGGGCGTGACACATCCTAGGTATATAACGTGAGATCTTTCTTATCTGATGAATACAGTCAGAGTTATATTAACATATCGCCTGATTCTTCCAATCTATTCTCAATGGAAGTTGACGTGGGTTCATTGGACTTGACCCAAAAAATTATATCCATCTATCATGGTAATTCACACGGCCCATGACTTTCACATGTTATAAAGTTAAAATCTAAGCGTTTCACGGACCCTTCCGATTTGGCTTTACGTAAGAAAGTGTAACCTTCCGCAGTTCAAAAATGCTTATGCTACATCTGATGTCATCACAACGCCAGTTACGCTTTTTCGTAAGTTAAATACAGAATGGCAGTCCACAGGAAGATAGATAGTTTATCAAAGCTCAATAATTCCCATGAAGCTGTGGTCGCCTACCAACAGTTGTTCTAAATCCACTGTAAACCATGGCTTCATGGGTAAATCCAGCATTCTTTCGTGTTGCAATACATCGTGCAGTGCCGATACGTGGTTACAAAACTAGCGGTTCAAAAACAAAAAGAGAAAATATAAAAGTTAGGGATTAATGCTGAATTACCATTTATTATTTACAAGTTCACTGAATAACTGAATTTCTATTAAATTAATATACAAATAACTAATAAATATAACTAATATATATATAATATTTTTGCAAGAATGCTTTTAATACTGTAATATATGTACAGTACAGGACTTTTTGACATTGCCAACCTGTAAATGAATCAGAGATCATGTAATAAACACAAAAAGGATTGTTTGAGTTGCTTATTATGCCTTTTCCTTTACCACTATTTGTTTAATAATTTTAATGGAACCGAATCGGAACCGGAATCATTAGGCGGAATCGGAACCAGAACCGAACCGGAAAATTTCTCACGATTCCCAACCCTAGTAGAGATACAACAAATCATGGGCTAATCATGAACATTGTCCTTGACACACAGAAAAAAAAGCTGTTTAAACAACTTTTTTTGTGTCAAGGTCAATGTTCTTTCACTTTTCCATTTGTCTTGTTGTCGGCAGACTCCAGTGAGTGTAGTGTGTCAGAAACTGAACATGCACCTGTATACTTTATCAGTGTACACAGCGTCTTTGATTATAATGGATTCTATTTACTCTTGACGCAACTCTTTTATCCGGTTAAGGAAAATGTCAGATGTTAAAGAATTAGTTCACTTTAAAATGAACATTAGCCCATGATTTACTCACCCTTGTGACATCCTAGGTATATATGACATTCTTCTTTCTGATGAATACAGTCAGAGTTATATTAATGAATATCCTGATTCTTCCAAGCTTTATAATGGCAGTGACGGGGTTCATTGACTTTGAAGCCCAAAAAAGTGCATCCATCTATCATAAACGTACTCCACACGGCCCATATTTAACATGTTATAAAGTTAAAAATCTAGCGTCCGCCAGACCGCCTTCCGTATTCGGTTTACGAAGAAAGTGTAACGCCTCTCGCAGTTCAAAATGCTTATGCTACATCTGATGTCATCGTCACGCCAGTTACGCTTTTTCCGTAAGTTAAATACAGAAGGCAGTCCACAGGAAGATAGATAGTTTACTTTGTAAAGCTAATAATTCCCATGAAGCTGTGGTCGTGCCTACCAACAGTTGTTCTAAATCCACTGTAAACCATGGCTTCATGGGGCTTATTGCTTTAATACACTACAAGTGCACATTCAATACAATTAAACGCACTTCTTTTCCACCATGCTTAATACAAATAGGCACTCTTCAAGTAATTTGGCTTGCAGTCATACGTCTTAGATTCCTCATGTTACAAAGTCCAATGAGACACAGCACTTGAAGATCAGCCATGTTGGCCATATGCCCCACTGAACACCTTAGGGATGAACTGGAGCAGTGAGCCAGACCCCATCAACAACAATTAACATCAGAGCCTTGTGTGTCTCGCTGAGCATTTCGTTTCGAAAGTACTGTATGTGCAGGGAGAAACAGCATTAACGTTTCCCACTGATGCAATAATAGCGTCCACTCTTCTGGGAAGGTTTTTCGCAAGATGCTACATCCATCTGAATGCATGCAAACAAAGACCAACAATTAAAAAACAATAGTGCACAAGAATGTGTCCTGCCCTAATAGTGGGATTTTGTGTCTCTCTGCTTTGAGGTGTTTGCCAGGAACTGCCCACTGCTTTAATCTTTCCAGCAGGGTCAGAAACTGAGTAAAACCGTCCGGAGATCCAAATCCAGGATTTAGTGGATTACTCAGGCTCTTATGGCCACTGAATAACCCCGATTGATTCCCAATGGGCCTTGAATGCAAGTGAAATATGACTGTTATTGTCTTTGACACTCGTTCTCTGGTCATTAGTTGGTTTTGTCTTGAGTCTTGTGCATATCTAAAGTTTCTTCCTTTGGATTATTGGCCAAGATTATTCAATTATGAGTAAATTACCACAAAGTAAAACAATGGTAACACACAGGAGATATTTCTGTCATTATTTCCTTGTCAAACCTGTTATTTACACATGTAAAAGTCAAACAAAGGACTTTTTAAAAAATGTTACAAGGACAAAGCTTTTTTTTTAAATGGTTGTCTTGTATAGGTCTTTTTTTCCCAGTAAAAACTTTCATAGACCACTTCTGTCATGCTCCAAAAAGGATATAATAACAGATTTAGAAAAATATTAACCATGAATAACAGCTTTCATTTTATTTTGTTCCCTACACAAAGCCGCCATACTCTTTAAGAGATTTAGAATATAGTGCACAAATCATATGGACTACTTTTATGGTGCATTTGTGTCATTTTACCCTTTTCTTCTTCATTTTTCATCGTCTCGTGACAAATACCTAATGAACGTCTCTTTTAGGCAGGATTGAAATGGGATCTTTTATCATGCGCTGTGCAGTTATTTCTCATAGGGTCCAGCAGGGGTCACTCAATGCATTTCAATGCAAGAAGATTTTCAGCTGTGATCATAGTGCCTCTGCAAGCTTTAATGTTAAATGGTCTTCATTGAAATACTGAAAGTCAGCACTATTTACTTTCTTAAAGCAAGACACTACTAGAAAATCATCATCGTTTTTTCATGCACTGGTTAATTTTAAGATTTTGGCATCAACAAATGAATCTGTTTTTCAGACTGTTGGAAAGAAAGCATCCAAAGTACACACTTAAAAGGATAGTTTTATTTTGTCATCATTTGCTCACCCTTCAAACCTGTATGAGTTTCCTTCTTCTGCTGAACACACAAAAAATAAATATATATTGAAGAATGTTGGAAACCAAACAGTTGCTGGGCTATAGTATATGTTTTCCCATACTTTGGCAGTCAATGTGGTCCATTTACATACGGCAAATTCTAACATCGCCAACAAATTGTAATTTTGACCTCGCCAACTACTAGCCAGACATTCATAATAATATAGGATTTTAAGTCGCTTTTGTGGATCCTCGAATGGGGTCGCTTTGACAATAGTGTCATCTGTACGTGAAACCTTTCAAAACAAAAATAATTTCTTTTGTTTGTTTTAAATACATTGTTGCCATGTAAACTTACTCTTACTCTCTTATGATATATGTAGGCCATATCGCACGGCTACTCGTGTAATATTGCAGTTCGACAGCACAATTGTGATAATAAACAAGAAACAACAGCGGAGTGTCTTTAAAAACACTTTTTTTGTGCAGAACTACGACCTTCCGCCATGGATTCAGATCTCAAGTTGACAGTTTGACAGTGGAGCCCAAGCCTCCGTTACTAATTCAGAACCGTCACTTTAGAGCTAGTAGCGAAGGAACGTTGAGTCGCTTCATTGAAGATTATTGTATTACGTAGAGTATTATGGTATTATGAGAGAGATCAACTAAATGAGTGTATTACCTGCACCTGATGTACCATTCATTCTTCATACTCTATGTCCATAATATCCATTATAAAAAAATATTTTTGAATGTCTGCTGAGAAAAGCGATAACTTTGTCTGTATTAAAAGATTTCCCAAGATAGCGCTAAAACAGCTTCCTTGTTTACAACCAGTAACTCATAAAGACATTATTTGCTTCCTTCTAATGGTGTAATTGTCAGGGCCGGGTTTGATCATTGCTCGTCCTGCTTTTTCTCTCATTTGTTTCCCTGTAGTTTTCCACTGCACCACAGCTGTGCTGTATTCTTAATCAGCACTACTGTGCACCAATCTCACCTTTCTGTCCATTTAAGTTTCCCGCTCTTGATGTCTGCAGCAGCTGCGCTGCATTATAATCAGGGCTCTTGCACAACTCTCTCACCTGTTTCTCCTCTCATTTAATTTCTCACGCTATTTAGCTTCCTTCCTTATCTGCCTTCTCTGCCAGAGTGTTTTGACTGTTTTTCTGTCATGCTCCAGCCTTACATATGTTAATCTATTTTTTGCCTTGTCAAATTTTGATCCTGTTCTGTTTTTCCTAGTCTGGTCCAATCTTGCAGCTCAGTTTTCTCTTCTCTGGATTTTGCCTTGAGTTATTGAGGCTGTGCCTGTGCTGGGATTATTATCTGCCCTGTACCTTGGACAGTGTCATTTTGCACGTCCTGAACCTGCCTGCCTTTTGACCACTCTCCTGGCTTGCACTCTTACATTGTTGCTTCTCTGGACTGTCTACCCGTTGCTGACTTTTGCCTGTCCTTGGATTAAGTCATCAGCTATTTCCCCTGGCTTGGGAGCTCAGCTGCCCAATTAAATATTGTTTCCTTTTACTTTGCTTTTTGTCCAAATAAATACAGTTTGAACTGATCTGCTCTTGGGTTCTGTTTTTCCATCCAGCCCTCACAGTAGGCTAATAATGTCACTTTCACTGAAGTACATTTCACAATCACTAACGGACCCCTTCTCAATACCAAATACAGCATATTATTTATATAAAATCATATTTATTGAACAATAATATTTAAATTAACAACAAAAGCCACTACAATAGAAAATAAACACATGCAAACAATTCAGTCTGGTTTTGGATTAAACAGGATTTAAGATAAACAGCTTAAAGTTAAATATAGTTATCACACTTAATATTACCCTTAACCCAAATCAGTTTGCTCTGGAAAAAGTAATAGATTAAAAAGGCCCAAGATTGCCCATTTGATACACCCCAAATGAATTAGGGGAGTGCGGGGCACAAGCTAACGCAGGGTTAGTTGTAACACACATGGTTTAACATTTTTTTTTTTTATTATATAATGTTACATTTTAAGCTGTCATTTGGCCATGTTACAATGTAACTATTTCCTATTGGGCATGTTGTCAAATTTCACTTACATTCTTTTGGGGTAAATCAAGAAAAAAGTATACACTATTAATGAAACAAAACCACAAAATTGTAATAGACATGTGTAAAATGAATGTGAAAAAAATAAATACTCTAAACCCCAAGTGGATTTACACAAATTGACAGTCAAAAAGCGTTAGGTTGTGCCCAGCTCTCCCCTATATAAATATCTACATACAGTAAGAGTCAGTGGCAAACATTCTGCATTCTCATTCTCGCCTAAACTCTTTAAACTACAATCTGTGACACAATAACAGTAGTATTTGTAAAATTATGGAGATTCGTCTGCCATGACACTCTCTGTGAGAAATGCTGCAAGCGAAGTGATACAAATGGTGAAACGGTTAGAGTGCTGATACTCTGAGAATATTGCACAGCTCTCAGCCATTCAGATTCGAGAACCAGAAAGAACTGTTTTATAAAATAATATAAAATCTAATATCATAATAGAAGTGAATGTTGTGAACAGCATTACATTATAGCAGTACAGCACAATTTGATCAATTTGTTGTGGCACAAACTTGAAACCCTTTTATAAGCCATTCCTGACACATCCAGTTTACCCTCGTCTGTTTATGTGTGTGGTTTTTAATGTTGAGCTGCTTGGCACATGCGGTAGGTCGATGCTGGATTTGGTCTGTGTGAGGGCGTTCATGACGGAGCTGGTCCTTGTTCCCACAGCCACATTCCAGTGTTCCCGACACTGCCTTGAGAAACAATACAAGGAAAAACAACATTCCACAAATAGCTATTCTTTTAGCAGTGCAGCTATGATAACAAGGCAACAATCACATTCACAAGGCAGTTTGAGAGCATGCATTCGGTCGAGTAGAGGAATCCTGCAGCCTTCAATACAAGTAGACCTATTGTGTTCTAGTAGTGTTTGCTAAGTCAGGATTTTAACAAACCTTTAACCTCAAGTATTAATTTGATGCATAACTCATCCTGCACAGTTGTTGAGGAGTTTAAATCGGCATGAAATTGAAGTTGCGATAGACTTTTCTCCCCTATTGTGATGTATATACACTGTCAAATAAAAAAAGAGGACAAATTTGTACCTTTTAAGGTACAAGTGGCTCACTGGGCTAGGCAAGTTCGGTCCTAGAGAGCTGATGTCCTGCAGAGTTAAGCTCCAACCCTACTAAACCACCAAAGCATTAAAACTCATGGTTCCCAGCATGCATTGCAGCATTAATTGTGTCACCACTGTTGAGATTCATATGCTGATTCTTGATGTCTGTGTGTGTCTAAAGTTTTTTCCCCCACTGGAATGCATTTAAAAATCCAAATTCAGAATATCTGATCTGTAGCAAGAAAGTATTGTTGGTGAATATTATTTATTAATAGTTTTAGTCAGTGATGAGTTTAGTCAAACAGTTTTCATCAAGGCAATTTTTGTTTAAGGCTATATATATACAGATTATGTGTTTTGTTAAGACTATAACAAAAACTCAAGAGTCAAACTGCCTAACTAAAGGAAACACTGATCACCATAATGGTGACCAACATTTTCAATAAAACAACAACATCTAAACCTGTTAATTCTCAATAGGAGCTTCTATAGACGTCTTTCAGGGTTGGAGCCAAACTCTGCAGGACAGCGACTCACTAGGACTGAACTTGCCTACCCCTGCTCTAAGTAGAGGAAAACAATGCTATAACTAAGGATCAATTGTGTACCTTTAAAGGTACAGTTGTACGAATTGTTCCCCAAGGAACAACATTGTACCTCCTCTGTACCTTTTTTTCTGAGAGTGTATGAGTGAAACAGCATCTGGTACAATAACAAATGTGGGGTGGGGATTGATCTTGTCCATCAGTTGATTTTTATAATAATAATAATAATAATAATAATAATAATAATAATAATAATAATAATAATAATAATACATTTTATTTATAATGCACTTTACATTAGGCAAAATCTCAAAGTGCTACAGATTTGAAACAATCAAAAACTAAAATAAATAAATAAAACAGAAAAATAAGTAACATCAAATCAATTAAAAGCTCTCCTAAAAAGGTGGGTTTTAAGTCCACGTTTAAAAACATTTAAAGTCTGTGGGGTCCGCAAGTGGTCAGGGAGAGCATTCCACAGACTGGGGGCTGCAGAGCAGAAGGCCCGATCTCCCATAGTACGGAGATTGGTCCTGGGAGTCCTGAGAAGACAAGCCGAAACAAGCCGATTTTTATGGTTGAGGTTTGCTATTGGTGGATCTCATGTGAGCGACAGGTTTCCCCGCCCTCACCCCAGTAAACACATCATCAGAGAAGAGAAGGAAAGTGATGACGGTGCAAGATTGAGGGGATGTTGTTTTGATTAAAGATTACGAGGACACATAAATAAAAAAATAAAAATAATTCATGGTAACTTCAAATGCACAATATTCACTTTGTGAGCGATAAAACCGGTGAAAACATCTCTCTGACTTTGAAGGAGGAACCTGAGACTAGCATATCATAGAGACTTGCATCTTTTTGGAGAAGTAGGCTAACGCTTTTTGGCTCGTCCGTGCCACAGGAACTGGTATGATTTTAGATTTAGGAACGCCTTTTTTAGGGGGACTAATTTAGCTCCTACTTCAGAGTGGGGTCTAACCCAGCACAATAGGAACTAGCAGTGACGTAAGTGTACGTTGATTGGCCAAACACATGCCATACAAAATGCCTGGCATTTTTAAAAAGCAGTGTAAACACACAGTTTACATATACTTACTCCAGAAACTAACATACTGAAAGCAGATGTTAACAAACAAACAGAAAGTTAATGTTAACAGCATTGTTGGGTGTAACACATTACTTGAGTAACGTAATCAGATTACTTTTTCCAAGTAACTAGTAACACATTACTTTTAAATTTACAACAAAATATCTGAGTTACTTTTTCAAATAAGTAACACAAGTTATTTTGTTTTCCCATTTATTGACTGAAACTTGTAAGTGTGTGTTGTGTGTGCTGTGTGTGAACATGATGGATATTGTAGTTCTTGATTAAATGTGAGCAAGCATTTTCTCATCTCAGTTACACAAATACAGATTCAGTATGTAAAAAGTGAAAAGCAAACTTAGAATCTTATGCAACGCTCCAACAATGCTCCTGAACACACCTGGTTTTCAGACCAGACACCCATGGGTGAACAGATGACACCAGTCCATTTGCTATTTAAACAACGAGGAGCTGGACGTGAAAATGATAACTGCTTCAGGCAGAATCTGGCAAAAAACACCTGGCGTTGCATTGCGCAAGGTGTATGATAGGGCCCTTAGTGTGAAAGGGCCTTTACATTCGCCTAAAAAATGTATAACT
The DNA here is from genome assembly GCA_023029165.1 of Gobiocypris rarus. NCBI lineage: Eukaryota > Metazoa > Chordata > Actinopteri > Cypriniformes > Gobionidae > Gobiocypris > Gobiocypris rarus. The sequence goes on along the minus strand of CM040934.1, from coordinate 274,865 downwards.
TTAACAGAATTAGTTACTTTCTAGGGAGCAACGCAGTATTGTAAAGCTTTACTTTTAAAAGTAACTTTCCCAACACTGGTTAACGGTATTTACCTATCGGTGTTGTACTTTTCTAAGCCTCAATTATATGTATCACTGCAAGCTGTCGTAGGAGATTTCATCTCTTGCATTCCCTTTTTCTCTTTCATTCACATAACATAATGGTTCCATCTCAGTTATCACGAAACCCACGACACACAACAAAAGCAGAGCTCTGTTCTGCAGCTGCTGATTCTGTTAAAAGTCGTTGCTGTCGGCCGGCCTGCGTCACTTCAGCCGACATGAAACAGAAGTTGCGCTAGTCTTTTTTTCCCTATTGTGATGTATATACCAATGCAGTGGCTTCTGGAATGAGAACATATGTAGGGTGAGGCTTGAATTTGTCCATCAGGAATTGATTGGATGGTTTGCTATTGGTGGATCTCATGTGACAGGTTGCCCAGCCTTCGTCATCATTCCTATACTGGCAATGTGAATTCAATCAGGAAAATTACCCTTCTGGGAAATCTGGTTCTCGGGGGACTGCCCTCGTGGCTAGTTCCTATAGCTGAGTTTCTAGAACTATACACAGTGCGAAAAATCCTTTGAATCTGGATTTATGGGCTGGGGCACTTAGTATTACACAGAACATCCCAACAAACCACCTAGTGTTGGGTTGCCAAGATTTGCACAATCCACTCACATTTTTTTCAGAAATGGGTAGCATAATCTGGAATTTTATACATACAGTGATATTTACTGTACTGTACATGCATTTTACACAAGAGCAATAAGCACTTTTTAACAAATCAAGTCACTTTGACATTTACATAATATTTGCATAAACATCAGATTTCCAGCCCACACATCCAGGCATCTAATTTGCATGTTGCATGAATTGCACAATTCTTTACCGCATCATAGTCAAGACTGACCTGCCGTCCAGAAACAAGGATTTCTTGTCTCAATATAATTGATGTATGTAGGTCAGCTGGCAAACTCACGAGGCCTTCTTCATATGCAGCTCAACAGAGGACATATTGTTAGACCTGGACACAGTGGTGGAATCTGTTAAACCAGGCAGGAATGCTCTCTAGCCCCCGTCAAAAAAAGTGTGCTTAAAAATGTGTAAACTTGTACTGTACTTTAAAACAGTTAACATATTTACACATCATCGTTTTCAACAAAAACTGAAAACTTGTTATACGTTTTGGCTGTTCATTGGATGTCCATGTGAACAGGATCGTTTTGATAAACTATGTCGTTTGTATCCGAAAAACACTAAGGACAAATTTTCCCTTTTTGTTTTTTACTTGATTGTATATTACTTGTTTTTGATTACATTAACTGTAGTGTGTCATTCAATACAACGTTTGAAGTTAAAATATTTTAGATGTACTAAATTGCAACTTCATCATGACATACAAGTTTAAAGTATTTTGGTTAATCAAAACATTTGGCAGTTTAACTATATTTCAAAAGCAACAGAAGTAATTATGAAATTAGACATAAAGATGTGCTTGAGTCCTTAATTGGGTCAAAGAAGCAACCTAAAGTTCAGCTAACTGCATTTAATTAATTTAAACCACAATAATTTTTATTTAATTGTCAAATTGCCACAGTTGTGTGCGTTTACCTATATACATAAAAATGTTGTCCGTATATTTTGTGAAACGGTGATGTCATCACACCAAGTCCCGCACGGGAACGACTAGAAAGGGAAAGAGCTACGGGCACTGGACATGCACACATCAATATTACCTAATTTAATTACTGTATTTACATTAGTGTAAGGGTAGGTTTAGGTTTGGAGTAGGTATAGGTGTAGGCGTTAATAAAACACAATCTGGTAACCCAGCTAGAATTTTAGAACATTACCTACATTGTTCTATAAATGTTTTCAGCGGGTAGTTTTATTTTTGTTCCCAGAATGTTCTTTTAAAAGTTAGGAAAACATTCTTTAAAAACATTCTAAAAATGTTTAGTGGTAACATTCTTATAACATACCCACTAAGCAAAGTTTCAACGTCTTTGACCCTAGAGGCGAACGTTGAAAAGACTGCAATGCATGATGCTCAGCCACAACTATTGTGTTTCACAGACACAGTTACAGCAGCCAAAGAAAAGCTAACACAACTACAGGGACCAAGAGCCCAACTAAAGCAAACGCTTCCCACCACAATGGTGACTTCAAATGAACCATAAATCATCAACATCTAAACCTCTGTTAACTCTCAGTAAGAGCTTCTGTAGACGTCTGACAGAAATAGTCAAAGTGTCTCTTATATCTGTGATTAAGGGCAGCACCAGTGTATGAGTGGGAAACACTGGCTCCTCACAGCAAGAAGATCCTGGATTGAGTTCTGAGCCAGAGAGTCATTCCTTCAGGTCTGGTGTCTCTCACGATCCAAAGATGTGTGAATTACAGATGCTAAGTTGCCTAAAGTGTCTAAAGGTGTGAGCTAAGTTTCTTTTATTTTCAAGATTTTGGACAAACACACACTGTCTGTGAGTTGATTTGCAATTACAAAAGGAATATATGTCCACAATGAGCACATTTGAACTGTTTAACCTTGAGGTTCCATGAACGTCTATATCAGACGTGCAGATCACGTCCAAAACAGACGTCATAAAAACGTTTATTCTGGCTCCTCAGTGGGACGCCTTTTCAACGTCGCCTCTAGGTCAAAGACGTTGAAACTTTGCTTAGTGGGTATGTTATTAGAATGTTACCACTAAACATTTTTAGAATGTTTTTAAAGAATGTTATCCAAACTTTTAAAAGAACATTCTGGGAACAAAAATAAAACTACCCGCTGAAAACATTTATAGAACAATGTAGGTAATGTTCTCAGAACATTCTTATAACAAAAAAATTCTAGCTGGGAAGTAGCAAATTTACATATTGTTATTTTATTGTGAGATTTTGCCTCACTCCTACCGTTGCTTTACCTCTTAGTCAGAACTCTTCTTCTCCGTTTTTAGTGTATTTCTGTGGCAGAATTACAGCGCCACACACTGGCCTGGCATGTATAGCTACCACATCATTTTGAGTCGGTTTCAGTGCTCTCGTGTGTACAGGTCCTTCTCGAAAAATTAGCATATTCTGATAAAAGTTCATTATTTTCCATAATATAGTGATAAAAATTTAACTTTCATATATTTTAGATTCATTGCACACCAACTGAAATATTTCAGGTCTTTTATTGTTTTAATACTGATGATTTTGGCATACAGCTCATGAAAATCTCAAAAAATTAGCATATCATGAAAAGGTTCTCTAAACGAGCTATTAACCTAATCATCTGAATCAAATAATTAACTCTAAACACCTGCAAAAGATTCCTGAGGCTTTTAAAAACTCCCAGCCTCGTTCATTAGTCAAAACCGCAATCATGGGTAAGACTGCCGACCTGACTGCTGTCGAGAAGGCCATCATTGACACCCTGAAGCGAGAGGGTAAGACACAGAAAGACATTTCTGAACTAATAGGCTGTTCTCAGAGTGCTGTATCAAGGCACCTCAGTGGGAAGTCTGTGGGAAGGAAAAAGTGTGGCAAAAAACGCTGCACAACGAGAAGAGGTGACCGGACCCTGAGGAAGATTGTGGAGAAGGACCGATTCCAGACCTTGGGGACCTGCGGAAGCAGTGGACTGAGTCTGAGTAGAAACATCCAGAGCCACCATGCACAGGCGTGTGCAGGAAATGGGCTACAGGTGCCGCATTCCCAGGTCAAGCCACTTTTGAACCAGAAACAGCGGCAGAAGCGCCTGACCTGGGCTACAGAGAAGCAGCACTGGACTTTCACTCAAATTTTGCATGTCATTCGAAATCAAGGTGCCAGAGTCTGGAGGAAGACTGGGGAGAAGGAAATGCCAAAATGCCTGAAGTCCAGTGTCAAGTACCCACAGTCAGTGATGGTCTGGGGTGCCATGTCAGCTGCTGGTGTTGGTCCACTGTGTTTTATCAAGGGCAGGGTCAATGCAGCTAGCTATCAGGAGATTTTGGAGCTCTTCATGCTTCCATCTGCTGAAAAGCTTTATGGAGATGAAGATTTTGTTTTTCAGCACGACCTGGCACCTGCTCACAGTGCCAAAACCTTTTTCAGTTTCCTTTGGTTAAATAGTTCAGTAAATGGTTTATTGACCATGGTATTACTGTGCTCAATTGGCCTGCCAACTCTCCTGACCTGAGCCCCATAGAGAATCTGTGGGATATTGTGAAGAGAAAGTTGAGAGACGCAAGACCCAACACTCTGGATGAGCTTAAGGCCGCTATCAGCATCCTGGGCCTCCATAACACCTCAGCAGTGCCACAGGCTGATTGCCTCCATGCCACGCCGCATTGAAGCAGTCATTTCTGCAAAAGGATTCCTGACCAAGTATTGAGTGCATAACTGAACATAATTATTTGAAGGTTGACTTTTTTGTATTAAAAACACTTTTCTTTTATTGGTCGGATGAAATATGCTATTTTTTTGAGATTTTGGGTTTTCATGAGCTGTATGCCAAAATCATCAGTATTAAAACAATTAAAGACCTGAAATATTTCAGTTGGTGTGCAATGAATCTAAAATATATGAAAGTAAAATTTTTATCATTACATTATGGAAAATAATGAACTTTTATCACAATATGCTAATTTTTTGAGAAGGACCTGTACACAGATATTTCTTGAAACAAGACAAAAAAGGATTAGATAGGGAAAGCTCTGGCTTCGTGTGGATGGGGCCAAGTTGTACCCTCACATTCATTCTCTGTCCTGTCACGTTAACATCATGGTGTGTGTGTGTTTGTCTTCTTTCTTTACACAAATAACATGCAATTAAGTGTCTGAAAACATTACCTTCACTTCACACTTGAGTATATTTGTGGGGATCTAATTGCACTTTTATTTTTAAACAAAACCAAAGATGAAACAAAACCCACAATGAAGAAGATCACAGGAAACCATGTGGCAGCCCAAACAACACAAGACAAAGAACTGAACAAACTAGGGCTATTTATATACATGGGAAAACACTAAGCAAATACCATGGTAACTAATGAACACAGGCAAAGAAAATTGAAAAAGTGCAAACTAACTAAAGGGATAACAACTCAAACAATGAACAATGACAGAGAGAATTACTCAAAGTGCTAAACACACAATATTCTTTTAAAGGGCTTTTTTCACTCTTTAAAACATGTATTTCTTTTTCACAATTAAGGGAGTACTCACCAAAACTTTTCCTTGTTTCCCAGAGTTTCTGTTCCTGAAAGCACTTAGGGATAAAGAGCTCCCCTTCATCACTCCGCTTCTGTCTCTGTTTATTTTGAAACACAATACTTCTCTCATCTCATCACGCATGAGTGTCTGTCCACAAAGAAGACTTTAGATTTGATCTCAAGTGGCTCATACCGACATGAGTAGGCTATTTAGTATATGTGCTTGTCAAATTGGCTAGGAGTAGGCCTATCTGAGCTAAATAAACAAGAAATACAAATGCACATGTTTCCAATTATATGTTATATAGTACGTAACATGTAACAGGTGTGGTCTGTTGTTTGGTCTTTGTGACTAAAATATTAGATTATTAAATAAACCGTGTTCACTACTGAACCTTTTAGTTTCAACACCTATTAGCATGAACCTTTGTTGTATTTAGCTTATATAACGTCAAATTATACCATAGTACTGTCCTAAGTCTGTTACACTTCATGAAAGCCAACTACACTTGTTTTAATGGCTGGTCAGGTGTTATCTCTCTTATTTTGCTATCGGCTCAGGGCCACACACACACACACACACACACACACACACACACACACACACACACACACACACACACACACACACACACACACACACACACACACACACACACACACACACACACACACACACACGTTCAGGGTTGTTCTCTGTCTGTGTTCATCATTCGCCTCCCTGCCCCCACCGATACACACACACACACACACACACACACACACACACACACACACACACACACACACACACACACACACACACACACACACACACACACGTTCAGGGTTGTTCTCTGTCTGTGTTCATCATTCACTCTCCCTGCCCCCACCGATACACACACACACACACACACACACACACACACACACACACACACACACACACACACACACACACACACACACACACACACACACACACAGCCAGCACAGGGTGTGGATGGTGAAACTCAATACTGCGGCTTTGTCTCAAACCCTAGTGAGCTGCCTACCTAGACAGCACATAAAGGGCACACATGCTCCCAATACAGGCTATTTTAAACCCCTTCAAACAATGATTATGCTCATTACAGTAAGAACTTGTTAGTTGCTGAAGTCAGAATAATAAGCCGCTTATAAGCCACCTTTCATAAAGAGTGTGACGCACATGAGCTAAAGTTAAAGTCGGCATGAAACGGAAGTAGTGATAATCTTTTCTTCTCTATTGTGACATATAGTGAAATGGCTTCTGGAATGAGAACAAATGTATTGATTTTGTCCATGGGGATTTCAGTGTTGGATGGATGGTTGTGGTTTGCTATTGGTCAATCTCAGTGACAGGTAGCCCAACCCTCTTGGGTACGTAAACACATCATCAGAGAAGAGAGATGCAATAGGGAAGGGAAATATGATAAATCCTCCGTAATGAGATCAAGTATTTGTTTTAAAAAAATGATGGGGGTTAAAAAGTAAAATAATCAGAAATTTATGATGTGACACAAAAGTATATAAACCCATAGTCAGTCCATGCTAAATGTAATAGGCCTGTTTATTTTTTTGACCATTTAACGTTTTAATTAGGCTATGATGTTTTATATAATTAATTTTAAGTAATTTTGCTGCCCTCTTGGAAGTTTTTGAGGCTTACCATGTTGTGAAAAGGTAGACAATTTGTGAATTATTCAAGTATGTTATTTTTTAAGGATCACACAAGCTGTTGGTGTACAGTAATTATGCCAAATTCTGCTGTTTAAAAGTTTCCCAATATGTCATATTTACGAATAAAAGCTTCCCAGCTGTTTCAGATGTGTCCATAAAACTGGTTTCTCAGATTTGAGATGCATTCATCATTGGTAATGTAATAAATGTTGGCCCTGTGTGGTGACTCACTCGACCGTAAACAGCAGTGAGTGAGTGAGCTAGCTGTTGAGACGCGGCCCGTGTCGGAAGCGGTAGAGTCATTCGGCAGAAGCGTATGTCCTCTCGGTCTTGGGTGCGCACTCGGGATTGGCCCGTTACGGTTAAAGACACTCCCCTGATCACGGACGAACACCCTTCCTCAACCGCAATCTATCCGGCCTGAAGTCTTATGTAAAATACCCGACTCTGTTCTCGAAAGTTGATGCTAAAGTTGAGTTGTAGTTGTAAACCGAGCCATTTTGAACTTTCTTTTGATTTATTTACGGTATTGAGTGACCAAAGAGCTCACGATGGTTCTGAAATCTGAAGACGGAGTCGGTGAGTGACGACCGACAGCTGTTACTTTTACCAAACTTGTTTATCGTAAACAGCACGCGCTGTTTACGTATATTGAGTGTGTTTGTGTGTGTGTGTGATATCTGATATAAACTAAAATGTCAATACATAATCAGCTCTTGCCTCCGTGAGAAGTAATGTAGTAGGCTAATGTGTTTTCCCCGTAGTATAACGTCAAAAAAGAAAAAGAAAATTATAAGTGGTTACACTTAATGCTAATGTGATGTTGTTACATTGTACTTACTCTAGATACTGTAATATGAATTATTAACTACATGTACTTAAAGTTATGGTTAGGGCTTGGTTTACAGTTAGTTTCTTGTAATTATGTATAATTTACTGTTATATGTTGTAGAAACACGTAACTACAACTTAATATAAAGTGCTTCCAAATACATAAATATGGTCTTGTTTCTACAGTTCTCTTGTGCCATTTAGGCCTACTGACAAAACATGGCAAACAGTTTTAATACATGTGTGCCCATAACTAAACACCAAAAATCTACTTTGAGGATAAACAGAAACTTTGTAGGTTGTTATGCGGAAAGATTGTGATACAATGCAGAGCTCTTTGACAACAATATCCTCATGTGAACTGTCCATCATCTCTTCTTTTGGAGTATGCAGTTATGAATTATTCACAGTGAATGCAGGACTCACTGGTTTTGAGGAGAGATTAATGTGTGTTATTGTTCCTTGATCCTCTTATTTACGAATATGCAAACATTAATATGCTTTGTGTTATGAAGAGTTTTTTTGCAGTTCAGTGTCTGACAACTGGTTTTGTCCTGACTTTTAGTCCTGTATTGACTGTTAAATTTGTTCGTCTTCCTACTCAAACAGGCTGTGACTTGTCTCAACTAACTCTTGCATTCAGAGCAAGAATCACACATGCAGTATTTCACATATTGTGAAGTTTCCTGGACGTTCAGCAGTCGTATTAACTACATGCTGTAGTCCTGTGTGTGTGTTTGTAACACTTGTTGTCTGTTGCGGAGGAATGCGGTTCAGCTGTCTAGGTTCATTGAGGGGGTTGGGATGTTTTCTGTGGGAATGCTGAATGTGACTTTTGACTATCGAGTATCGACTCTGCAACTTATTTTGGCCAAGAGCCACCCACAAAAGAAGAAACCATTTTGAGCAGAATCGATTTTGGATACAGAACACAAGTGCTGGGTTGTTGCAACCCATGTTTGGGTCAAATATGTACCCAACCGTTGGTTTTAAAAATGTAATTAAAACTATTAAACCAACAGTTGTGTTTGTCCATATTTGACCCAGACATGGGATGAAACAGTCCACTTGCCAGTAAGTGCCTTAAATAACACTGTATAAACTGAATACTCAATATATTTTAAAGATCAAATGTGACAGTTCATGTCAGCGCTGACTTTATCCCACGTATTACATGTCTGCGTTAAACACCCAAATGTACATGAAATACTGATTTGTGTTTATATTAATCTGTTTGAAATACAATGGTTACGTTAACAGACTATCAGTTAAAGGGATAGTTCACCCAAAAATGAAAATTACCCCATGATTTACTCACCTTCAAGACATCCTAGGTGTATATGACGTTCTTCTTTCAGACGAATACAATCGGAGTTATATGGAAACATTTACTGACTCTTTCAAGCTTTATAATCGCAGTGAATGGCAGCCCAAAATTTTAAGCTCAAAAAGTGAATCCATCCATTATAAAAGTGCTCCACACGGCTCCAGGGGTTAATAAAGACCTTCTGAAGTGAAGCGATGGGTTTGTGTTAGAAAAATATCCATATTTAACACATTATAAAGTAAAGTATATAGCTTCAGGAGGACCGCCTTCTGTTTTTAACTTACCGAAAAAAGGCTCTACAGCCTTCACTGGCTGCGCTTGCTCCTCCCTAAATGGACGAGGCGTTTATACCCGATGCACTCGCCGTTGTACTATTCTTAGAAACGACAGAGGATTACTCTGAGTAATTGTTCTATAAACCATCAGGAAAAAGTGGTGAGAAGTAATGTACACAGGTGACGATATTTATTTTAGTACACTTCACCAAAAACCACACTACAAAAGAATTGTGTACAACTCTGTAAATCTTTATATTATTACTTGTCACATTAGAACAAAATGCATGTACACATATATACAACTAAATTAACGATATCTTAAATATTTCCTAATTTCACTAAACATTTTAATTTAGTGTCGTGAACATTTTTTTTTTAAATTAAAGATCTTTATTTTCAATAAAAGGGCTTATTTCTTTTGTAGTCTCATTTTTGTAAATATAAGCTATTCATTTGTTTGCGCAATCTGTGTGCTGGTGTGATGAGACGTCATGCTCGGCTAGATTCGACCTCGAACTTGTGCATCTTCGGATGTGGAGCCGCACGAAAAGTAAAAAAAAATGGGCTGCACACGTTCACGCGAAATGGTGTCTCGCGCACTCAACATGCATTACCGCCCACTCCGCGTAGAAACCAAGCTTAAGCGTTTTGAACTGTGAGAGGCGTTACACTTACTACATAAGTTGAATACAGAAGGTGGCAAAAGCTTAATTTTTCACTTTATAATGTGTTAAATGTGGATTTTTTATTGCAGGCCTTTATTAAAGAGCCGTGTGGAGCACTTTTATTATGTTGGCTTCAAATTTTGGGCTGCCATTGTAAAGCTTGGAATAGCCAGGATATATATTTAATATAACTCAACTTTTATTTGTCTGAAAGAAGAATGTCATATACACCTACGATGGTTTGAGGGTGAGTAAGTATGGAATACTTTTCGTTTTTGGGTGAACTGTCCCTTTAATGTATTACAAAAACCAAAATTTGGTTAATATGCTGGGTTGTTGCAACCCAAATTTGGGTAAAATATGATGGACAAACCCAGCTGTTGATCCAAAATTGGGTTAAAACAACCCAGCATTTTTTTTAAATTACTTTCTAATCACATATTTTAAGTTTTAGCTGTTAACAAGTATGCTGTGCTGTTGTGCACTTTCCCATAGTAAGGGTGTGGACATCTAACCGGCCTTCTGAGAAAGAGCCCTGACAGGAAATGTCACCTTACATTGAACCCTGACAGGAAGAAGCAACCGTCTCACTGCCCTTTAAAACTCTGCAGTGGAGCTAAGGATCTTGGGAAATGCAGTGTAGTTTAATATCATTAGCGTGTGACCTGTCTCTTGAGTTTAGCTTCTGTGTTAAATAGGATGTTATTGATTTATTCTTTTCTCTCAGCTCTGCTCAGTTTCCTTTCTGTCTGCTGTTATTTGACCGCTGTGGTCACGTGACTTCCTGACTTGCGCGCTTCAGGCGCTGTTTTATACCATGTGAAGAGCATGTGGGATGTTGACCGTGTGCTTGTGTTCACACCATCAGTAGATGCAGAGATGGAGGATAGAGATATTTTTATTGGTACCATGGGTAGCGTCTGTGACATGCTTCTGATGATCACAGAAAATAATATCAACCCTTCATCCTCAGTTTATATAGTCAAGTAAAGTTGTTTACAGAAAGCAATTACAGTAGAAGTCTGTGGGTAAGACATTTCATCAGAAAAACACCATCTGTTAAACATTGTGCAATGAGCAAAGTCCACCACAGGTATTACACCTGAGTTCATTTGCTTGACTTTATTATCTGGAGTGCTTTAACAAATCTAAAAGTTTTTATGCCCTATAGACTTCCATTGTAAGCGCATTGCTACCAAATGTGCTTGTTTTTTCAGTCATGTCACATCATGTATTTTTTGAGGCAAGCAAATGTTGGTTACATCGATTGTGTTCGGTCAAGCAAGACAGGCATTGGTTTTCATGCAGTTTGCCAAAATCTACACTTAAAAACAAACTAACAGGAAACCTTTATTGTAGCTTGTTAAAGACTAAAATATGAAATACATGAGAAGACATGAGAAATACATTACATTTAAGACTCAACGTTTACTTGAAACTTAAGACTTGTCTGCTATAACCCATGGAGAATTCACCTATTCACGTCATGGTTTCTTCATTTATTCGAGTTTCACAGTGAAAGGATTTTTTATTAGTTTTTTTTTTTTTTTAGTTACTAGACTGTTGAAAACACTGAAAGCGTGTGAGATTTTACCAGACATAAAATGACATTGCATTGATAAAAAAAAATGTTATGCAACAAATTAATACATTTCTGTCCAAATATCAGTTATTTTACAAAATAGTCACTTAATATGGAACCTTAAGACTCAGACCTTTCCAACGATGTGTTTTTGTCAAGAATAGAAAAGGTTTTGATTTACAAAGTAGTAATTTTTTTTTGTAAATTGCATGGAAACAAATGGGGGATCAATTTGACCCTAACACAAACATTAAGCATAAATATGAAACTCAGCGCATTTATACAATAGGGCTGCCTCCAACTAAAGATTTTTCTAGTCAACTAGTAATCGTTCATTTAAGGCATTTGTCAACTATTCGCACGTTTATATTAATTGAATTACTTAAATGTATACGGGGAACTACTAAACCATAATGAGCCTTAATATATAGGTGTAAAATATATTCCAAGCTCATAAAGCTTGCAAAAAAGCACCAGCTTAATTAATGTGTCAGAATATCAAGGAGACATTTTTAACCTATATTAATAAACTAGTGTTTTCTGAGTAAGCGTAGGTTGCAAGAAGTTCATGATGCTACTCGCCTTCTCTGCAGTAATAGTGGAGAATCACATAATCAGAGAGTATTTGATTTTGAATTGCATTTTAATTGGTTTGTTTAAAAGTAGACAAGTAGCTTTCTAATAGATTTGTCTGTGAGACACAGCCTAGACTGAGTTTCAGTTCATTTTTTTTGTGATGCACTCCAGTTCACCGAGACAGAGATGGCAAAAAGCACTTCCTGTTTTTTTCCGTTTATTTTACAAAAACACGAGTTTTGTTGTATTGTGAGTTTACACAAATAAAAGTAGACCCGTTACAGTTTTGAATGATGCATTAAAGGGTTAGTTCACCCAAAAATGAAAATTGTTATTAATTCCTCACCATCATGTTGTTCCAAACCCATAAGACCTTCGTTCATCTTCAGAACACAAGATATTTTTAATGAAATCCGAGAGCTCTCAGACCCTCCATAGACAGCAATTTAAGTAACACTTTCAAGGCCTGGAAAGGTACACTGTAAAAATGCTGTAAAATAAAGGTCAAATTTTGACAGTAACATGCTGTTTTCCAATAAAACAGTAATATACCGTGAAAAACAATGCAATCTGGGTAATATTTTCATTTTCGAGAAAAAGGCCAACGGGAATATACTGTGAATTAACAGCACTCGAAGTCGACGCACAGAGGCTGTGCTCCAAATCACACCCTATACCCTCATTCACTATTCCCTACACTAGTGTACTGATATAGACCACTAGACAGAGTGAATTCACACACTGATGAACACCAGCTGATATCACTGAAGGAAAGAGAAACATGAACAGAAAAAAAGTTGATTTCATCAACTGAAGATAAAAGAAGACATTAAATCTCTGAAGATCTCAGCAGAGGAGGAACTCCACAAACAGCATTACCAGCTTCACACATTACTAACCACACTGACTTTATTTCTGTCAGACGTCTACAGAAGCTCTTATTGAGAATTAACAGAGGTTGTTTTATGGTTTCTTTTGACGTTACCATTATGGTGATCAGTGTTTGCTTTAGTTGGGCTCTTGACCATTGAAACTAACTTTAGTGTTTCTCTCGCTGCTTTAACAATTTGTTTTAAATACAATTGTTATAGCATGCAAAACCAAGAGGAAACTTAAAAGATGATATTGACTATTTATTAACGGTCTGCTTCACTGAGATTACTCAAGGTTTAATCTAGAATGTGTTTTATTTTTATTAGGTATGCCATTTTATGGAAGGAGATAGATCAGTGTGACAACAGTCAGATCATTTGAAGAGCATGAACACAGTTTGTGGCCAAAACATTTTGAACATCAGTGCCATTCAGATTCACATAGACATCAAGAATCGGCGTATGAATCTCAGCAATGGTGATGATGGCCGCAATGCATGCTGGGTACCAGCGTTGTTCAAAATGACTCCCAGCATGCATTGCGGTATGAATAAATTATGCTGCTGAATAGCATGGTTATTTCCTTTAATTCTCCCTATTTACCTTTTTTTTGGTGTTGTTTTTGTGTTGACTTTTAGTAGTGTTTGTGATGTTGATGAGTTGATCTGTTAATCTGTTGTGTTTATTGTCACCATTGTTGAGATTCATATGCTGATTCTTCATGTCTATGTGAGTCTAAATCTCACCGCAGATTAAACCATTTTTGAAAATCATGAGTTTAAAAAATCCTTCATAACTGATATTTTGCAGAAGTGTCATTGATTGATATCGTACAATAACGGTAAAACTATGTATTTTTAAAACAATGGATTTGTTTAGGGATTAGACTAACAAACTAAGCATCCCCTTATGATTATGTCATAAGCAAAACATAACCAGTAACACCTGTTCACACTTTCTTCATGGCTATTTCTTGCTATAACAAATGTGTCTAAGAAACACAGATACAGCAGCCAAAGGAAATCCATTGCAAAGTCAAGGGTCAAGAGCCCAACTGAAGCAAACACCGATCACCATAATGGTGACCAAACATTATCAATTAAAAATAAACACCAAAAGATCTGTTAATTCTCAATAAGAGCTTCTGTAGACGTGTGACAGAAATAAAGTCAGTGTGGTTCGTAATGTGTGAAGCTGGTAATGCTGTTTGTGGAGTTGCTTAATCCTCCTCTGCTGAGATCTTCAGAGATTTAATGTCTTCTTTTATCTTCAGTTGATTTCATCTAAAGCTGTGGCTGAAGTCAGTTGTAGTTCTTGTGTTTCTCTTTCCTTCAGCGATTCTGCTCATTATCATCAGGTGTTCATCACTAATGGTCAATCATCACATAATTAATCCCTTAATTATCTCATTAACTTCAACACCGCTTCTAACACTCTGTAGTGTGGACACATATAAGTGTTTATTTAAAACGAAGATTTTGCTGTGGGGTTTAAAGGGTTAAAGGGATAAGATGAAAAAACCCCAGAGTGAAACGTAAATTAACGGTAAGCAACTGTAAATTAATTTACGGAAAAGTACTGTAAAAAACAGCAATCTACTGGCAACCAGAGCTGCCAGTAGATTACCGTTAAAGGAAAAACAGTAATATACTGTAAAACATAACAGTCATATTTACCAGATGAATCAAGATATTTTCACTGAAATATTACTGAAAGTTAATAGAAAAAAGTTGTGCAAAGTCAGTAACTGATAAGGAGAGTAAATATTCAAATGAACTGTGTTTATGTGTTGTTGCAGAAGGTGATATAGAAGAGATCTTAGTTTAATGAATTAGTTTTGCGGGTCACCATTGTGCTGGAGAGTAGCGACTGTGCTTGAGTCCAGGATGAGCAGAGAAACACTGATGATATGCTGTCTGATGCTTTATTTAAAGGCAGTGGCTGTGTTTGCTGATGCAGTTATGAGCTGTTTGTTGATTTGGCTCATACATGTGTGCTATTGCTAATGATGAACTGCAAAGATTGAAGTTAAAGTCATATTTCTTAAGTATTTCACTGCTCATTATGACACATAATATGTTTGTAGTATATATTTATATTAAGAAATTTCTTTTTCAGTGGATTTAATTGAAATAAGTTTACAGTACAAACACCATATAAATACTTGTTTTAAAATGAGAACTGTTTTAAGCGATCAGTTTTTCCAAATGGTAATTTCATGGTATTATTACGGTAACATACTGTAAAAATGAGAGCTGTAAATAAACAGTAGAGGGCTGTAAATTAACAGTACATTGCTGGCAACCACAGCTGCCAGTAGATTACCGTTATTTTACAGCACAATTTTACAGTGTAGTAAAGACATTGTTAAAACTGTCCATGTGACCCCAGTGGTTCAGCCTTAATGTTATGAAGCGACAAGAATACTTTTGTGCGCAAAATACAAACGACTTTATTCAACAATTTCTTCTCGTCTGTGCCAGTCTCCCATGCAGGTCTTTCAGGTTTAGAACAACATGAGGGTGAGTATTAAATGACAGAATTTAAATTTTTGGGTGAACTAACCCTTTAAATACTCAGGTCATAAAGATAAGAGTAAAGTTCTCTCCACTGTTATCAGGAAAAAAATGCAAGTGATCTTCACATGAACACTTGGATATGCGCCAAAATGCACTTTTATCTAGGTTAAGTTTAGTAGTCAAAGTGGCTTAAGTTAGGCTACTATTAACATGTTTCAAATGATAAGCCAAATTTAAGGTCGTGAACAATAAGCCAACATTTGGATTTCCTGCCTGACAAACTGTACCACACCGTGTTAACGGTGAGTTTTTTTTTTCTGCGACTAACCAACTAATTAATTTAGTTGACTAAGCCTCTTCTCATCGATTTGCGTTTAGTTGACTATTCGGGGACAGCTCTAGACCAAATGTCTCTTTATGAATGAAAATATTTTTTAATACATTTTTCCCTCAATAATTATTAACAGTATATGGCGTGAACCTCTGCATCAATCAGGATTTACAGTCATATGTGGTGTTTACTCAACAGATTTCTCCTGTAAGCTTTCGTTTGCTCACATAAACGGCAGGATGTTTACTCTGCAGAGCTTCAGGATGTTTGCTCAGCAGAGCAGCCGTCTGCTCGGGCCTCCCTCTCACAGATCACACATCAGATCCGCAGCAAAATCCTCCGGTGCCTCGTGATCGTTTAGCTAGGCTGATGATAAAAATACCTCGGTCTGCATTCCACACACAGGCCTTGAAACAATCTCTTATTGTTGTTCATGTTATTTTTGGCTGATGCCTGCTGCATTGATTCCCTGGCTTTCACTCACTGCTGTGAGTCGTGTGATATTGAAAAACGTGTGTGACACAGAAATGTGTCACCTCCTCAGAGTCGTTCTGATTAAAGAGCCTCTCAGGACACAAAGAGGCTGGCCGATTCCTGTAAAAAGCATTCACATGATGGTCTCAGGCCTTGATCATTATGGTATAACAAGTTCAACGTTATATTTCCGTTATACACTATGGGTTAGTAGTAGTGATGACACTGTGACTCATTGGCCTGAGTGAATGTGGTGATGTTTCCTCCCCTGCTCTCCTTCGTCTAATGAGCTAAACACTTCATCCTCCAATATAATGCAGAATATAGTTACCTAGTTCGAGACCTAAAGGATTTGTTCACCCCAAAATTCCATCATCATTTAGTCATCCTCATGTCATTCCAAAATGTTCTTCTGGGGAACATAAAGGAAGATATTTTGAACAATGTTGTAACTAAACATTTGCCATTGACTTCTATTGTCTCAAAGTATCTTCTGTTATACTACGAAGAATCTGTTTGGTTTGCGAACATTCTAAAGTGTGCAATTATTTTCAGGGAAACGCACTGCAAACGTAGTTCCAGGCAGGTTTTGACCACATTACAGCTCCATATCCCTTCACCAAATTTTAGTTATTTCAAAGGTCCTTACAGCCGACAACAGAAAAAGAACCAAAACCCACAACGACACTGATCGAGCAAATAAATATAGTACCTATAGTGTGTAAATAAATATACACAAATTATTTCCATGTTTTTGCCACAAAATTACGTTTTATTATACGAAACGCACGTTCTCTCCACTCTCCCACTCAAACACACACACATATACTACGGACACACACTTGCAGAAATGTGTTGTCTTGAGCTGCTCTGACGATTTTATCAGTAAAATAGTTTAGCAACTAGAAAAGCTACTTGACATTTCTCACTAGCGAGGTAATAAAGGCGCTGTTCTTACAGTTTCGTATACGTAGAGGCTGCTGATCAACACTGTTAGAGACGCACAGACTGAGGTAATTCACACGCTCTCTCTCCTCGCGCTCTCTTATAACTAATATAACTGCGTTAATAACTCTATTAGTCGGCTATCAGTGGCTCAAGCCTCCGTTTCTAGTTCTAAAATGACATTTGTAATCAGCATTCCAGCAATGGAGGTTGGGTTTAGATCGTAGAAATTAGTCCTGTGTACAAAAGGCGTTTTAAAGTTGGCTTCTTAATAATGTCACAAACAAATATCTAGGAACATAATGTTTTGAAATTATGGTTACCACAGTATAATTATTGATGGCTGGCCATTGGAATCTATTCCTTCCTTATGTTCTGAAGAAGAAATTCAACAGGTAAGTATTTTCGAATTGCAGTCCCTTTAATAGAGACAGCGTGTGGGATGGAAAGGACCGTCTGCACATGGATTTTAGGCAGTATGTGAAATGTGTCTTCCTGTTTCTCGGTCTGTCTTTGTCATACTTGACTGCCACTTCTTACCTGGATGAGTTGTCTGGTTTGAGTTGATCTCTGGTTCTGCTGCTGTTTTGGATAATGAAGGAGAGAGTTTTGATGTGTGAACAGAAGTGGACTGATATCAGGACGACTTCTATGTTTCACTAAAGATTGCAGCATCAGGTCAGTTTGTTTTAATACTTAAATGGCTACTTGGCAGGTTGTTAAGACTTGCGATGACTCCATGTTACAGTTTCTTTGCTGTAGAATGAATGCAAGCGCCTGTAATATGAGCTGTCTTACATATTGAGTGGTTTGATTGCAAACTGAAAGATCATTTGTGTACTCGATGAAACTCTGGTGTTGAGCGTTCACTGGACACGTGAGGTTAGGTGACACATGGCTTCTGCCTTCACACAGTCATTTGTTCCATTTCTGCTGCACTGGCTGACCATCAGCTTAGTTTGATCCATCAGCAACAGATATTGCATGTCAATGAGGAGTTAAAGGTGCAAGCTTTACTTTTACTTGTTCATGTTTAGACAGAAAATAGGAGGTTGGCTTGAGTCTAGAATGAGTCTTTGATACGCTGTCCAGCTGTATTTAATTCCAGGCATTATGGGAATGTTTATTATTGCAGGTACGGTTTTCAGTTGTAGCCAAACTCAGGCAGAAAAGCCCTATGAAGAACGGCATTGTCTCATTTATCTAGAGCATAGTTGCATTGATTTATTGAGTTCAGTCATCTATCATCTGCCCACTACCATATCCCATGTTCATTCGCCAAGAAGTCCCACGCTGCCCTTGGAAATGGTGTCTTTTTCAGCAGGTTAGACCTGGTGAAGAAATGTCAGACCTAGGCCAGTACTTTGAACAATGGCATAATACATCCAGTGAATACAGTTTCTCAGTCTTTCAGTCTTAGGGTCAACCTACCAGAGGTAAGGTATGTGCAATGTGTTACATTTTGGAAATAAAACCAAAGCTGAAAACAAATGTAAAAAAAAATATTTGCCACATTCTAAATCCTGGCATGTTTCCAACTACCTTAGTAAACAGCTCACATTGGTGAAAACAATGTTTCACAGTTTAAAGTCTAAGGCCAGTTTCAAAGGATTCTGAAATCCCTGAACAGCTGTAAAAATCAAACAATGATATTATATTTAATTTGGTGTTTTTTTCTTTCTTTCATTGTTTTAAACTACATTGGCACAATCATAAGAGATGAATTCAAAAGTCCAAGCAGACACAATAGGCTACTAAATATTTTTAGGCTACTGTTTTTGATACAAATACCATATAAATACATTTGAACAGGGTAGTGAAGAGCTATATGCATGGTTTTAACTGTGGTTATCATCATGATCTAAATGTATGATAATATGGAAGACCTGATAAATGAACTCAGAATATAAAAAGTTTACCATATAGAAATGAGGTTGTTACAATTTTTACAGATGTCCATACATTTACATCTGCATCCTCCTAACTCAAGCTACTACTACTGTCAACTCACTGTCAAATGTGCATTTCTAAGACTAAATGTAATATTATTAATACTGCAGCCTGAACTGCAAACTGTGCCGAAGATATATCAGGCAACACAAACCCGTTTCATGACTAGAAACAATATCACCCGTTAGCACATGCAGAAACTAATACATAATTTTTTTCTATTAAGATATTTAATTTAAGGAAAAATGACTGGAAAAGGGTAAGGAATTCAAAAACGTGAAAATATATTCTGACAATAAAGAGTAGCTTAAATCCTCAATTAACTGGTTTCTACAACTTTCACTTGGGAGCAAAACCTGCCTTTACATTTGAAAGAAAGAAATATTTGACATTTATCGAAATCGATTATCGATATCGACTGATATGAGCATTTATTATCGAGATCACTTTTTGGCCATATCGCCCAGCCCTATGCAAAAGCATTGAAATGTTTTTTCCCCCATCTTTTTTTCCTTCACCATGTCCCTTTATGGGCTCCTTGGGGCACTAGTAATCCGAATTTGGTAATCTGAAAAAGTGTGTATCTGGATCAGGGTGATCCAATCCAATTTTGCTTTGAAAAAACGGCACAAAAGTAAGATGGATAACCTGATCCTGGATGGCAAAACATGGGATTTGCAAATCCAGATCATTCTGATCCAGATTAAACTTTTTGAACAACTGGCTCCTGATAATAACATTTTAAATGGACCTGCATTGAGATTGAGGTGGAACTCTGAGTCGGATAAAGCAGACAAGTCTAGTAGGAAAACATCCTAAGAGAAGTGTCTTTGACTCATGACCAGACTTGTTTCAATGAGTAAATGTTTACAGGCTGGCAGGACAGATGTGGCTCCATTACAGTGACTTTGGGTTTTACAAATCCTACTAAATGAGGGAATCAGCTGTATTTGAAAGATAAGATTGTCTTGAGAGAAGGACATAAAGGTGGATAAAAGAGACAATGGAAAGGTTTTCTTTACAACAAAGGAGCAAGTTGAGGTGTAGTGGTTAAGGTTCAGCACTGGCGGTCCACTGGTTTCTGGTCCATGAGCCACTATTTGAACAATCCACTTAGCCAGCAAGTAAGTCGCCATTTACCACATTGCATCCATTCAAATGCTTGTAGGATTGTGGGGATGCTGGGCCATAGGGACCACCTTGGATGAATGTCCAGTCCATCACAGACCTAATGTTTTTGGATTGTGGGGAAAGTCGGAGCATCTGAAGGAAACTCAGGACAACCCTGGGAGAACATGGCTTGAACCAGGGCTATTTATTGCACACTTACCTCCTAGAGTTAAGTGCTGAGGGACTGACAGATTGTGTCCTGTTCTTTGGAACGTTCTACTTTTTTTGGCCCTGAGCCTTAGTCCCCATGGGACACCCAGGTTGGATCCAGGGGGTTAGTCTGTAACATGCTCAAAGTGGCATTTTATGGTGACATTGCAGGACACTTTCCTTTCTCTATTCCTTGGATAAATGTCTGTCAACATCTACTTTCATTATCCAGCAGCACTGTCTGCAGTTGTCTGTTGCCTTAGCAACGTAATTTTGTTACCATTACAGCTGGTCATATATTCCTACAGTGATCAGGAATGAAATCAGACCTCAGGTTCTCTTGGAGACGATGCATGTCTCTGGGATTTCTTTCCAGCTCATTTGTTATTAAAGCTCTTAATCTCTTGATATAAGTGATGGTGTGGGCATTTTTTTTTCTCCCATAGATACATGCTAAACTCGGTTCAATTTGAGGGAGGAGATCCTCAAGTATTAATGTCCTGACTTTGCAAGGAGAGTTCTCCAGAGGTTCTGGATGGAAAATAAGTATGTGGCAATCCCGACAAGATGGAGGTTGTGCTAGCTCTTTAAGGGTTTGGTTATGTCAAGAGTTTCTCTGTAATTGTGGTTTTTCTTTGCTGGGTTATGGTGCATCTGCTATTAGTCTTCATCCTTCCATTCAGTCAGAATGACTACAGAGCTGCTTGTGTGACTGATCAGAGCAAAACACCCTCACAGCTTAGATAAGAACCACAGAATCAGGTCAGTATAAACTCCTGCTGTTCTCAGAGGAGAGATGAGAGCATGCACACTAAATATGCCATCAAAAAAAGCACATGATAAATGAGGTCAATGAATAAGCAGAAGAGCTTGTTCTGGATAATACCCTGATCAAACCAGCTGAGCTGTGTTTTTACAAATCCAGAAACATGGTTGTGTGAGACGCAAGTCGAGAGATGCTGGTTTCGCCTCTTTGAATCTGCAGTTTCTGTTATAAAACATTTTACTGCAATACTGCATGCTGCAATAATAAGGTGGACAGGGACAGAAAGAAGGGTTTTGTTTGTGACTCTTGTCCCTCTAGCTGTATGTGGGTTTATGTGTGTGGGATGTTGTAGCAGTAGCATGTATAATTGCTTCTGATTAGCAGCCCACTGACTAACTGTTGAACTGAAACTACTCGATTTCAGACCTGAAGCATACATATCGCTTTTATAATCCATATTGTTTAAAGGCATGCATTAATGTCTTATGCCAGGAGACTACACAATATCAGCCCGATTTTTGGCGTGATCAGTTTGACATGGAGTATCGTGGTCATTCGTAAACGACTACGAGTGTTGGGATGCAAGAGTTGATCGTTTTACCTTGTATAGTGTGTCATAGTGGACATCAACCGACGGCGCTTCTGTAAAGTTTCACAACGTCATGACAGAAATACTAATATGTTTATTTTTTTTGGTCCCACACAATGGGTTCCATCACATCTGTTACGCTGACCAACAGGAGCACAGATGCTCTTCCATACACAGCTTTCAAACATGGCGAAACGAAAGAGAGATTGATCGTTGATGTTATTGGTGCTGCTAGATGTTTATGAAATGTAGGATGGCAACAATACTCCTGCATTTATAATGTTTCCTCGAGTGACAACCGCGACAGAGTGAAAAAAGATAAATGCTGACGAACGATAGCAAAGGCGCTTCAGCAATCCGGCGAATAGCGTTCAGCCTCGTGCACACCGGGATGATTATCACATTAGCTTTTTTGAAGACATTTGTCGACTCGTCTTTGTGTTCATATCCAAGCTCATACCCAAGGCGATACGCGGAGTGAACGTGTAAAATAAACTCCCTGACAGTAGATGCCGCTTTTGATTTGATCTGCAGTTCTTCTCCATATAACAACTCCCTCTTATCAAAATTTTTGAATCGCTGTGAAGTTCCTTTTGTTCAGACACGAAGAGACCAGCAGCTCTACATTCATCTTGCCTCTTCTTCGTCTACTTACTTCCTTTTCGTCGTCTTCTTCTTAGGTGTGCTCGGCGAGACTGATTTGTGCTTGAGCGCCACCAAGTTGTATTTTACTGTATCACGCCAATCTCACGGGTTGGCCAGTTTTTAACTCGGTGCGCCAAATTTTTGTATTACGCTTTTAAGCCTGCCGTTTTGTGCGTCGGTGTGTTTGTCCCTTTGTTTAGTCACAAGGCGTAAAACGTCGGCAATAAACACGCACAATAATTGTCCTGGTGTGAACAAGCCTTTAAGCTATCATTTGCTATTCTCCTTCGCCTTTTCAGTAGCCATTGTTTGTTAACGTTCTTGCTTCTGGAAGTCAGTTGCTAGTTCTGCCTTCCGATGAACTTCACTTATGCCTTTTAAATATGGCAAAAGCCGATTGGTCAGAAACATGTAGTCTAACATGTTTCTTGTCCATGACACAACAAGAATTTAGGAGACAAAATCGCATAATCTGACTCAGGGACTATCGTAACAGACAAAAATATTGTGTAGTCTGAATACAGCATTACAGCCCCCAGTGAGAAAGTCTGAGGCAACTGTGGCAAGGAAAAAAACTAGGCAGTGTCGGGAAAGAACCTGTGTGGGGAGCCCATCCTACACTGGCATTGCAGTGAATTCATGTTCTTCATGTGGTTTTCTTGAGAAACGCAAACACTGAGCTCTCTCTTCACCTCATTTCATTTTTCATTGCTGGAGAAAGCAGAACTTTGATGTGTCTTTGTGTTCAAGGGGTTTTCCATCATCCAACTCTGTCAGTACAGTAGAGCTGCAGCATGTATGTGAAGCGGTTCACCATATCTTTCCCTCAGACTCTCAGAACTTACAAGGGTTTTTACATTGTTAAATAAAGGGTTTCTTTTCAAGTTTTTAGATGTTCAAATTCATTTTGTGCAGAAATACTTTTTTTTCTACGTAATTGGTGACGGCGTTTTAGGGTCATAAGCTTTACTTGTGATGTTGAGAAAACAGGCATCATTCCAGTGTGGTTTTTAGAGTAAAACTTTTACACATGGAAATACTTGGTTCTCATAAATCTGTATGTTAAAGTGTTGTATAATATGCTCTCAACCAGGACCAGGATATTAGACAAATATTCACTTTATTGCCAAAAGTATTGGGAAACCCTCCAAATCATTGAATTGAGGTGTTCCAATCACTTCCATGGCCACAGGTGTATAAATCAAGCACTAGGCATGCAGACGCTCCTACATACATTTGTGAAAGATGTCGCTCCCGGGAGCTCTGTGAATTCAAGCGTGGTACTGTGATAGGTTGCCATCTGTGCAATAAATACATTTGTGAATTTATGATGTGGGGTTGTTTTTTAGGGGTTGGGCGTGAAAAGAACTTTTTAATGCTTCAGCATACCAATACATTTTGGACAATTTCATGCTCCCAACTTTGTGGGAACAGTTTGGGGATGGCCCCTTCCTGTTCCACATGACTGCGCACCAGTGCACAAAGCAAGATCCATAAAGACATGGATGAGTGAGTTTGGTGTGGAGCAACTTGACTGGCCTGCACAGAGTCCTGACCTCAACCCGATAGAACACCTTTGGGATGAATTAGAGCGGAGACTGAGAGCCAGGCCTTCTCGTCCAACATCAGTGCCTGACCTCACAAATGAGCTTCTTGAAGAATGGTCAAAAATTCCCATAAACACACTCCTAAACCTGTTATGATTCGTTGACCTCCACATATTGCCATAGTTCACACTGTCATTCATTCATTCAGAAGGGTTTCACTGCTGAATACTTAGGAGGTGGTGGTAATGTGGACAGCCATATGTTACTCAGCTCACGGTTGTGACTTATACAGCTTAGTTTTCTTGATGATCTTGGTGGACTGGGCACTTAATGAAACTGAGTTTTGAATATTACAGTTGGAAAATTCAATTTCACTGTATGAAGCATAGAATTTAAAGTGTATTTCAGAGGGATTGTCTGCTGTGAGGTGATGAGTGGTTGTTCTCGACACCCTCACAGATGGGGTTTGAAACAGTGATGGGTTGCCATGGCTACAGGAGGATGCTGTGAGTGAGATCTCACAGGCACATGGTGAATAAAAGTTTGTGCCTGTGATTGAGGCGTCTGGCTAGAGAGCAGTAAAGCCCATTTCTTTGATGCTGAAGGCGTCGTTCAGGCTAGTTTGTCTGTCTAATGCGACTCAAAAGGGTTTCTATTGATTTGTGCTTTATCTTTTGGATCAGTTTAAGGACATCTGCAAGTATTTACAGATCTTTTTATTTCCTTGTGCCACTGTGCTTGGTGTCTATTGCACTTTTGGAGCAGTTTTACTACTAATCCAATTACGATATTGTAGTGCATCACAATAGGAAACCAGCCCTGGTTGTTGTTCTTTTCAGTTATTTGATGATTGATGTGTATATGCTTGTAACGTGGCTGCTGGCTAATATCGTGTCCTATCGATTCTGTTTACAGCACTTTTGTTCACTAATCTTTAGTCATTTCACCTCTGTTAACGTGTAATATCATCACTGCAAAAATGATCAGAGAATTTTTGTATTTCTTCGGTTCAAAGTAAGCCTAAGTCACTGGCTGGGGGAAAAAAAACAAACATCTTTGTTTTTTATCTCGTCCTCAGTGCCTGACGACCTCACGCCTGAGGAGCAAAAAGAACTGGAAAACATCCGGCGCCGAAAGCAGGAGCTGCTGGACGACATTCAGGTAATGAAGAACTGCCGTGAATCGTTCATTCAACTCACCATTAAAAAGTCAGTCACGCTTAGTTTATATTATAATACACTATCACATTTGGATTTGAGTGTTTTATTCATTTTATAATATACATTTATAGGGCTGTCACGATTCCTCAATTAAATTTGAGAACTTGATTTAAAAAAAGTCCTCGCTTGACCCATGTTGAGTAACTGGCAAAATACCGGAAACATGCATTACACAAACGAGAATCCATGAACCGCATTATTAGATCGTTTTCTATGGCTACACAATGTATTAAAACCATTTAAAAACCGTACTAAGGCATAGATAATGCTATTGAGTAATGTAATTATTAATTAATTACATTAGTGTATGTTACTTGCGTCTCAGAGCGGCTCCGTTCACAGTAAGTGCTGCTCCACATGAACTGTTATCATTTACATGCGTGAAGGACGTCTCAAACTCCATCTTTGCACATGCTGTGAGTTTGGGTTGCTTATAACGTTCATCTTGGAATGCAATGTGTGCCATTTAATCAGATTTGTAAGGTAAATCACCAACATAGGAGAATATATCGATATGTTTCTAAATATGGCAGCTGTTCATCGTGATTTCAAAATAAAAGTTTAAACCCTCACTCTGGGTTTGCATGTTTTGATGTCAACATATTCTTGTTTAAGAATCTGCTGTAAAGTGTAACAACACAACCAGGCCGTGGCGCCCTCTGGAGGCCATTGTTATAATACATAATGTACATAAAATGATTGTTAAAATACATAATATACATAATAAAAAACAGTGTTCTATAAAACTTGCTTGCTTTTGATACTTTATTTGAAACAAATATTTTTGCCTCATTGTTATTATATATGTTTTTTAAGTCTTAAATGAAATCTGATTACCCGATTAATCATCAAAATAATTGGCAGAATATTTGATTTATACAATAATCATTAGTGGCGGCCATACAGTTGCAGTGTTTTAACAATTTTAAATCCATGCATTTAATCAGTTTGTTTGAAGCAAATTGTAGATAAAAATATAAAGTAACAGAAAAAATTAAAAAAAAGTAAATTATTAGTTATATTAGTATTTAGTCTTATTCCACAGCTGGTATATAAGATTTTTTTTACTCTGAAAAATAATAATAATAATTATAACTTCAGGAATCTAAAAATATGTGTGGTATAATGTTGAATCTGACCAGTAATTCACTAAATATGAACACCGTTAGCCCAAAAAGGAAGTGACTCAAGCTGACAGGAACAGGGTGTAATTGTTTAGGAAAGCACACTCATACATGAGCCAAACACTGATCACTTTCAGCTCTACTGCTATAACATTATACTGCGTGAAATGGATTTAATCTATTATGGCGTTGACCTCTAGTATACTATATACTTACTTAACATTCCTTTAGATTTCCATGGGAATGTATACTTTCCTAGCACACTCCGTTTACATTGTTAACAAATTTAAGGAAACTTCCCTGCCCTTTCCAACCCGAATTTCTACATCTTGAGGTCTTCTGACAGAAGTGTTTCTGTTCTTGAGGCACTTTTCTTTTGGGAGGACAAACGTCTGAGGAATGTGGGTTTGCTCTGGATTAGGGAAAACAACAACGGGCTTTTCTTTGCTAGTGAATTACAAACAGAAAAAAAAAACAAGCTTGACAAGCACTTGAGTCCAAATTTGACCACCACACAGCTGGTGGTGAAACAGGAAAATATATACGAGGAGGGAAAACTCTTCATCGTGTGACCTCAGAACCAGCCCGGCTCCAGACCATTACTAAACTCTTGGCAGAAGAGACAGGCCTGTGTCCTAAAACCATTAATCACCCCAAAGACATGGTAAAATAATCCAGTTTTGATGTCTGTAGTCTTTACTTTGGGGCCATTCTCCAGTTATCTCCCTGTAACGTCATGCATATCAAAGAGAGCGGTCCAAAGCAAACGATTCATCTGCTAGAATTAGATTTGAGCCGTTAATGTCAGGCCTCGTGAGGTGGAACAGGACACATGCAGAGAGATAACCAAGTATTGTGGCATTCTCATTACCAATGAAAAGAGAGAGATTATCCTGCTGTTCATAAAACATTCACTACTCGGCTTACGAGATATAAAGGATATCAAGGATATTGACTAGATGAAGATGTTACTGTAGCTAAACTAGTGTTGTCAAAAGTACCGACTGCAATATCAAATCGGTACTGAAATCGGTAATTTTTTTAATTTCAGTACCGATTTGGTATTGCAGTCAATACTTTTGACAACACTGAGCTAAACCCATTAATATAGACAGTACTTCTTTTGAAAATACGCTACAACAACTATAATGAAATGAGCCTTCACAACAGATAATGCTTTGCAAAGAACTTTGTCAGAGAGCAACATACGGCAATTTATCTGTTCAATAAAATACCTTACTCACCTCTTGAGTAATAAAAACGCCATCTCCACCTCTTTTACAACATTTAAAATCCCACAGTTCAGGCCATATCCGAATAGCCAAGCCGATGTTGATTCTTGTTTTATTACGTCATGTTCTCTTTTTTGCCTGCAGATTTTCTTCTGTTCTGCATTTGTTTAAAACGGGTGATTCCTCTGGGATTAAACTGCTCCATGCCAACCTTTCTCGCTCGTTGGGACAACTAACCTATGCCTCTTCCACACGCGTAAAAGCCGGATCAACTTTCTCTAGTTACGAATATGGCGAGACACGTGTATGCAATTGTTTGAAAATGACTTGTTGCTGAAAAAATTCCGTTTTAGGACCGTTTGGGTTACTGTTTCACTCACAACATAACTCCAGACTCTCCATGTGTGTCTTTATTTTTGTATGATTTCTCATTTGTATTGACCACTATGGTGTGGCATTATTATCTCTAGAGTCTTATTTGATTTTAACCATCTCATGTCCTCTTACCACAGCGTCTGAAAAATGAGATAGCCGAAGTGACCAGTGAGATTGAGAACCTGGGTTCCACCGAGGAGAGGTGAGTGGACATCCCCTCACAGCCTACTCATATGCATTTCCACTGATGAGTCACTTAATGAGTAATGCGTGATGTCAAATCTGCCTAGCATCTCAGCATCTAACTACACAATCTGTCAACTCATCCCATTTTATTTGAATCTATTAAACTATTCAAGCAAATTCAAGTCACTGTAGGGAATTTACAGATAAATGTAGTAAGTGTCGCTCAAAATGAGGACCAAATTGCGTTTCCCAATCTCGTTTAGATTCCACAAAACCTCTTTGTTCACTGCAGTAGCTGTGTGTGTGTATATGTGTGTATATAAACCTTATGACATCTTTTGTAAAAGAGTATAAAAATTATAAACATCAGGAGTTCTGTTTATAATCTGCTGATCACCTTCATTGTCCCTGAAGGAAAAACATGCAGAGGAACAAACAAGTTGCAATGGGTCGCAAGAAATTCAACATGGACCCCAAAAAGGTGATTAAGCAGTCTATTAAAGCATATTGACTTAATGAATTCTGTGTGTATCATTTGTCTTGGAGGCTAAACACCTTGAACGTGTGTGTTTGCAGGGGATCCAGTTCCTCATTGAAAATGACCTTCTGAAGAACACCAGCGAAGACATTGCACGGTTCCTCTACAAGGGTGAAGGTCTTAACAAGACTGCGATAGGAGACTACCTAGGAGAGAGGTGTGTGTGGTTATTAGTGCACATCCGCTGAGCCAGATAAAGGGCCGTTCACACTGACACAGGTGCTCCAGCCTGACCGCTTGTTCTACAAATAGTGCCACCATCACATGATTTGGTGGTGCCACTTGCAGTAATGGGGTCACAGGCCTTGAAAATAGAAAATAAACAGACACAAACCAGTAGTAATAGTGATATTATTCTTGTATTGCAGCAATAAGTGCATACTTTGTTGAACTCATGCACATTTTTTCAGGTTTTAGGGACATCTAAGTGCTTTGTAACTACAGTAGCTGCAGTCTAACCTCCTGTTTCTTTAAGGCACGGTCACATTAGCACAATTTCGGTGAATATCGCAGGCAAAAAGGTCATCATCCACTCTCAATAGTTTAGTGATGCACAAAGCACTGCTTACAAAAAGATGTTTTCAAACCAAGCAGCTTTCTGTTGGTCAACGCGACGAGTTTATGTGAGAAACATGAACACGATGTGAAATAATATGTGTTTCGCCATTCAAAAAGGTTCCTATTGAATCTACTGGATTGGTATGCATTTTGGACCCCTTTTTAACCATTTTGTACTTTTAGAACCCAGAAGTGTCTCAAAAGTTAATATGTCGGTACATTACTTTGGTGATGGATGTTTGCATTATTTAAATACTATCGAATTAAAATGCAAATCAATAAAATATTATAAATTGCCCATTGCATATCACGTAAAGAAATGTGACTTCAGAGGACGGAAGCAGTGTTAGATCCCTTCTACACCTTGAAATCCATTATCAGTAGAAACATTACCTGATATCTGTCAACTGGCTTTCTGCTAAATTCCTGCAAACCAGTGTCATCTTACCACTGTTATTTGCTGAGACTGGATAATGTGGATTGTTCTGTAAATCCCATCTGCATCTGTCTTTGATTAGCCTTTTATCCGGACTCTAAGGAACTTAAGGAACGTTGACTCAAACAGGACTCACATTCAGAGAGGCATGTTATTCTAGTTCACTGGGCAACACCTAGTGACTCGGTTGCGTTTGCGCAAGAATTCCTTTTTTCCCCCTCTCTGTCTGATCCTGGTTTCCGTTGCCTCCGCCTCCTTGTTTTCTGTTCTTCCTCGGTCTGGGTGTGGCTGCTGAACCGGTCAGGAAATAGAGAGCAGAGCGCTCTTCGAAAGCAGATCAGATTGTACCTTAGGGAGGGGGTCTGCAGTGCTTTGTCCCATGTCCCATGAGTGGACTGTCACCAGATCGCCGGGAAGGGGTGTTGAGAGATCGCCCTCATCCCCAAGAGGGATATCACTCCTCCTTGTGCAGAGGTTAAATGTCATAGTTTCGAAAAGTGATGCAGTGCTGAATGATCTCACATCCACTTTGTCTTGGTGACCACACAGTGTACCCACACAAATTTGCTTATCATTATTGCATGTAAAAGAGCAGTAATTATTCAAAATGTGTCCTTTTGTGTTCCGGGGAAGAGAGAAAGCCATACAAATGACATCATTGTGGTTACAAAATGACAGTATTTATTTGTGGTGAACTATTCCTTAAAGGGAGTGTTTACCCAAAAATGAAAATTGTCTTCAGTGTAACTTCAATACACAAATGAAGATATTTTAATGAAATCTGAGAGATTTCTGTCCCTCCATTGAATGTAAATTCCACCAAAACTTTCAAGTTTTAATACCAGTATTTTCTCCTGGTCGTTAATTTAGGTAGGGCATATTCTGGGTCTTAGCGCTAGTTTATGATTGACATATTGTAAGCTTTATATTGTAAGCTAATCCTGAATATAGACTCACTTTGGGCAGAATCTCATTGCGTTATTCAGCCTGAGGGTGGCGTGCAGTGCTCTAATGATGACTGACTGATTTAGTACACAGGACTAACATATAGGATACCATCTTAGAATTGCCTTAATGCAGCAGTTATTGCCTCAGATGTTGTTCTAGAATATTGCAAGTTGTGTAGGAAATCCAGTAAGGAAAGTCATGAATGAGCAAACATAAAACAAACACAACAGAACTACTGTAAATGAAGGCTATTAACATGAGCATGTTTAATAACAGTGTAATGGATCTGTGCATCAGGTCTTAAAGTGACAGCAGCCTAATATTCCTGCTGCCAAATTATGAGATAATATTAAAAATATTTATATGGCAGTTTTTCCCAATGGAATCAACATCAAAATTTTTGGCCAGTGATGGATGGGCTAGTAACTTTGGAAAACCACTTGCCAAGCCTGGTTACAGTTATATTTATAGTTATCATTCTTGGTGTGAACAGGCCTCAGGTGGTGTACTATAAGATGCTTTGGATGAAAGTGTCTGCTGCATGATACTTACTGCTTGTTCTCATTGTTCAACAGGGATGACTTCAATATCCAGGTCCTTCATGCTTTTGTGGAGCTGCATGAGTTCACAGATTTGAACCTGGTTCAGGCTCTCAGGTAAAAGAATAACTGTATAAATAATAATATGCCGTAAACTGAGAACAGTACAGAAATGTTTGAAATTTACAAATTATCTACTACATTTGCCACAGTATACAACCAACAGAACCTGCATTGGGTAAAATATCTTCCAATCCAGTGTGCTCAACTTGACCTTTCATTCGCAGTGATATCAGCTTTGATTTGAAATATACTCCTTACTGTTTGTCATCGCCTAATATCATTATGATGCTTGTCTCCACGCAGGCAGTTTCTCTGGAGTTTCAGACTTCCTGGTGAGGCACAGAAGATTGACAGAATGATGGAGGCGTTTGCCCAGCGCTACTGCCAATGCAACCCGGGAGTCTTTCAGTCCACAGGTGGGTCTACTCTACATTGCAGTCTGTGTTCGACCGTCCTCAGTAACACCACAGTCCTCCTTATTAGCGTTAATTTGAGTTATGAGCATGAAATTTATAAATAGCCAATGTGTGACAGTGCTTGAAAATGCTGAATCAGATGCTGAACGTCAGTGTGGATGGTTATAATGAACAGCCTGTTTTTTTTTGCAGACACATGCTACATTTTGTCCTTCGCCATCATCATGTTGAACACCAGCCTTCACAACCCAAACGTCAAGGATAAGCCCACAGTAGAGCGTTTCATCTCCATGAACAGAGGCATCAATGAGGGAGGAGACCTGCCAGAGGACCTGCTCAGGGTCCGTCTCCTCTCACTTCTCATGTCTGTAGATGTTGTCTTTGTCCCTGATCTTGGACGAGCCCCCAGTTTATGACCTAGACCCATTCTGTAGGTGGAGTGCATGTGTTCGTTCATCTTTTGAGCTTCATTGTCTTTTGCTTCGACTCGTGCAGAACCTATATGACAGCATCAAGAACGAGCCCTTCAAAATCCCAGAGGATGACGGCAATGACTTGACGCACACTTTCTTCAACCCGGACAGAGAGGGCTGGCTGCTCAAACTGGGTGAGTGGGACTAAATGAGTAAACGTCTGACTTTATAATGTCTCACTTTTGTGATGGTCGCACAGTTCTACACCTACATTTGATTAAGAGGTGTCCTGTCCAAACACATCCTCTGAGAGGCTCACACACATGCACTCGCACTTCTGTAAGCTCATCTGATGATCCTCACAACTTTTCAGCACATACAGTAGCACATCTTTCCCTCTGCACTCTTGATGGATCAGTATCTCCTCTCACATCATACGAAGATCGTGATCACAATGAATCGGCTGCACGAGTCTGAACACATCCCTTTAATCCGGTTGGATGTCGGGAATCAACATCCCACGCTGTCGCTGTCATGTGTGAGAGAAACTGCACCTTGAGATGGACAGTCTCTCCTACACTTAAAAAAAATTATATGATCAATACATTTGACGACATATGTTTTAACTCATCAAAATAAGTTACAATTTTCAACTTTTTTTTGCTATACAAGATTCAATGTTTAATGTAATTTAAGTTGAAATAACTTAAACATCCAAGTTGACTGGGCTTAATTTAAGGCAGCAGAGTATATTTAGTGTGTTATTAATCTATTCATAACATTTTTTTCCTATAATAACCTAGTTCCCCTGCAATATTGCAATCTGCAATTTTCAGGAATTTCTGTATAATGCATTATAATACTTACTGTTCATGGCTACATGCATATTAACTAATGCATTATAACCTCTTGAATTATGATGAATTATACTCATTAAATGTATATCCATGAATACTGTAAAAATCCTGCATCTTTTTTATGTTTATGCTTAGCAGTTGTCAACATCCTACAGTTATTTGAATTATTCAGTTTTTTACCACAAGTTAAGTCTTATTGCTTTAATAGCACTTATTAAGATTATGAATGAGTATAAGGTGTCTTATGAATACAATATAATGAATACTGAAGAAGCGGTTCTCAACCTTTTTAACTCCAAGGCCCCACATTTTCAACAACAGTATTTTCCAGTTTTTTGGGATTTACCCAATACGGATTAAGAATCATAACAAAGTCAATTCTTGTTGTTGTACTACATGCATATCATTACAGACCAGGCCTAAAGGGGTCTGCAAAAATGGACAGGAAAATGATTGTGAATTGAATGTCTGCTGACTTGAATGTATTTTCCTCCCCTATTTTATTTTTGGAGGGGTAATTCACAGTACTTTCTTTGATCAGAGAGGCAGCGTGTGTGGGGAGTATGATTTCCTATTTAATTTAATTTTTTTGTTTCCTTTTCTTCCTCATTTGTTTGTTTGTTCCCATGATTTTGGCTGTTGTCTTTCCCTCAGGAGGTATGTACACCTGTTCTTCCCAAACAATCGCTCATCTCTCCGCTCTCAGGTGCTTTTGGTGATCAAGCCTTGCTTCCTGTCCCCTGTTTCTGTTATTAGCCACTGTAGGTTCATTGTTTTCCATGGGGGTTCGTCTTTCCATGAGTTTACTCTAGTTTTTACATGTTCCTTCATTTGTTTGTCTGGCGGCTCGTTTTATCCATCGAATCAGCATTTCGTCCACGTGCCGCCCTGTCTCTGTAAGGTGGCGGGTGCTTGGTTTTTGATTTTGTGACCACCGTATTAAAGAGCACCTCTCTCTGTTTGCTGTGGTGTTCGAAACATGGTCTCTCTCTCTCTCTCTCTCTCTCTCTCTCTCTCTCTCTCTCTCTCTCTCTCTCTCTCTCTCTCTCTCTCTCTCTCTCTCTGTGTCATTTCCACTTTGGGAGCTGCAGTATTTTCTGCTTCCCATCAGTCTGAACAGATCCAAAAAAACACCAATGAAGAACAGCAACTGAAGAAGAATAAACATAAGTTCACCCAAAAATGAAAAATCTGTCATTGTTTCCTCACCCCTGCCTTGTTCCATACAGCATCTGTCCTTATTCAGATTCATTGTAGGTAGGGGTGTGCTATTATTTTGGTAGATGGTAAAAATTTCATGTGGCCTTGCAGTGCTGTGCTGTAATTTTTATCAGCATGCATTTTTTAACCTTGCCAGTTTAAACATTCAAGAGATTTTAAGCCATTCAGTCACGAAAGAGAACTCAATTTGGTACTCAGCTCGTTTGCATCTTAAATACACACAAACTTATGTCAAAATGCCCATGAGTATTCTTGTAAACAAAGTCAGTTATTACTTGAATTAGCATAAACATATACTGTGCCAATGTATTAGATCAGTTCATTCGGTCTTAAAGTGACAGCAGCCTAATTAACCTGCTCAAACATAGTTCTTAATGTTATTTAAACAACAAAATACAAAGAGGAAAGCACTCACTGTTTGTAGCTTTAATTCATAATTAATTCACATTTAGTTTTTTACTATAGTAAGCTTCTACCTTACTAACTATTATTATTAGTCAGTATTAGTTCTCAATATTGTCTTACTATTAACTATGACTTAAATTAACTCATAATTACTGCATATTAATAGTTAGTAAGATAGTGGTTAAGTTTAGATTAAAGGGTTAGTTCACCCAAAAATTTAAATTAGATTTATTTACCCTTGAATCATCCTAGGTGTATATGACTGACTTCTTTCAAACGAATACAATCTGAGTTATATTAATAAAATTTGAAGCCCAAAAAGTGCATCCATCCATTATAAAAGTGCTACACACAGCTCTGGGGGTTAATAAAGACCTTCTGAAGTGAATCAATGGGTTTGTTTAAGAAAAATATCCATATTTTAAATAAAGTAATAAAGTAAAGTAAAATATCTAGCTTCCGGCGACCACCTTACGTATTCAACTTACACAGAAAGTGTAATTGCCACAACACTGACATTGGACGTAATGTTTGAAATATGGATATTCTTACACAAACTCAACGATTCACTTCAGAAGACCTTTATTAACCCCCCGGAGCCTTGTGGAGCACTTTTATAATGTATGGATGCACGTTTTTCACTGCCATTATAATGCTTGGAAGAACCAGGACATTTATTAATATAACTCTGATTGTGTTCATCTGAAAGAAGAAAGTCATATACACCTAGGATGACTTGAGTGGAGTAAATCATGGGGTAATTTTCCTTTTTGGGTTAACTATCCCTTTAAGGGTTGTAGAATATGGTCATGCAGAGTAAGGCATTAATATGTGCTTTATCAGTAATAAACAGCCAGTATCATAGTAAAATGCATGCTAATAACCAACTAGTTAATACTGAGAATTGGACCCTAAACTAAAGTGTTAACAACATGTTGGTCATATCGCCCCATTTGTATGGAAAAGAGCAGCTTTCTTCAGAACATCCTCTTTTGTTTTCTATGGAAGAAGGAACTTGTACCTGTTTGGGACCAAATGATGACAGATTTTAATTTTTCTCTGAACTCGTCTTTTTGAAAATGAAATTCAAGCATTTACTGCTAATGGTTTAATGTCTGGTGTGGTGTTTGATCGGATTAGACTGAGTCAGAAAACTGCATCTGGACCAAAGACTGCTATTCTTCATGCTCTACGTAAAGTGTGTGTGTGTGTGTGTGTGGGCGATGCTGGACTGCAGTGCTGAGGAAAGTGTGTGTGTGTGTGTGTGTGTGTGTGTGTGTGTGTGTGTGTGTGTGTGTGTGTGTGTGTGTGTGTGTGTGTGTGTGTGTGTGTGTGTGTGTGCGTGTGTGTGTATTTGGTCAGATCAGACTCACCACTAGGATGCTGGGTGTAGGTGGGTTTCAATTTATTCCAAATCAAGGCTGATACCAAAAACTGTTTCTAAGGTGTTTACTTATCAATAAGAGATTAGCATACATGTAAATCCAAAGATGTGTAATTGCCATATCTTCCTGTTGTCACATCAAACATGTGACTGGAAGGCCCATCCTTCACCCAGCCCTGTATCTGTGTCAGTCTGCCCAGCACGGCCTCCTCCTCACTCCCCTCTCCACAAATCTCCTCCCTCTGAGAGACATTTGTGGATGGGACTTCTGCTCTACAACTGGAGTGATCATTAATCACGGCCGGCAACTCAGCCAATCAGCTTGATCAGATCCTCTCACCTGCTGTAATGCTCTGATCCGTGTTCGCTGTGTTTGTCGCTCATGCCAGTACTCAAATACAATAGCAGTCTGTAGCGCAGGAGGACCAGGATCAGATCCTGTTCAGCAGAGAAGCTTTAGGGTGCTTGATGTGCCCTGTGTGTGTGCAGTGCCAGATCACAGCTAATACTCATATAGACTGAGACTGAATAAATAACATTAGGCCTGTCCCGACCATGAATTTTACGCTGACATTTTTAAAATATTTTAATTGGAAACAATTCAATAGACCCATATGATTTTCTTTACTGCTAAAATATTTTTAAAGTTCTCAACTTAACTTCAAAAGTAATAATATAATAAATTATAATATAATATAAAAAAATATATAATAATGGTTAAAGTAAGGAGTTTTTTATGTTTTTGAAAGAAGTCAAAAGGCTTCTTATGTTCACCAAGGCATATTATAACTTGTATAACTGCAATATAATATAATAAATTAATATAATAATGGTCAAGTATTTAAATAATTAACTTTTTTCAAATGTTTTTGAAAAAAAGTGTCTAATGTTCATCAAAGCATAATATAACTTACAACTACAAAAATATAATATAATATAACATTATATAATATGATATAATATAATAATGGTCAAACATTTAATGATAAAATATATTTTTTTAAAGTTTGTTTTTGACAGAAGTCTCTAATGTTCACCAAGGCTGTATTTATTTGATCAAAAATACAGTAAAATAGTAAAATGTTATTACAATTTAAAATTAGTATTTTCTATTTTAATATATTTTAAAATGTCATTTATTCCTGTGATGGCAAAGCTGAACTTTCAGCGGCCAGTCACCTGATCCTTCAGAATAATATTTTTAATATTTTCATTTGAATTTAAATGATTTGATTTGCAAAATGTGAATTTAAACCACACAAGTATATCTGAAATATCTGCGATTAGATATAATAACAATCAGATTAATCCCATAATCGTGAAAGGCCTAAACAGCATTTTGCTAACTATTTTATATAGTCATAATGCATGCAAATTTTAAGAGCTCATACTTTTGGAAATTAATTTATGAAAATACACTGCAAAATCTGCTACAGTATAATGTGAAAGAGAAATGCTCTATAGGTGGAAATATATCTTCCCCTATATAATCTGTTTTTTTTATGTATTAAAAATGTCTATGGGCATGTTATGCATCAACTACCCTGACACACAGTTAGTTAAAAGTGTTTTGATGGCATCTCCTTTGCCACTGGGATCCGGTTTCACTGCAGAGGAAGCGAGGCTGGCAGAGGTCAGAGGTCATTCTCGGATCACAGAGTGCCGTGTTTACCTTGCAGTCCCTATAGAGAGAGACGTGGGAAAATGAGCCAAGAATGTGAGCTCAACCTGATTGCAGATTACTAACATAGTCTGTTAGTTAATCAGGAGGCTAGAATAGTGCCGTTTAAACACATTTTGCTGGTCTTTTAGAGAGTAAAGGGATCTTTTCAGTCGGGTTAAGAGGAAGGACAACTATCGGGTGATGTGTGATAATTGTGGCGGTTCATTGACGGAGTGGTTTGAGCATGGTGTGCTGCTGGTAAGGAATGCTGTGCTTGGGCCTTATTGGACATGGAGTGGCTGTAGAAGAGCTCTCATCGTCTGTTCATCTGTCTGTCTGTCTGCTCCTCTGCCGCTCAACTCTTCAGCTGTACGCCTGACATCTCGTTGCGCGGGAGGCTAACGCTCCTCTTTTGTTCCTCAGGAGGACGTGTCAAAACCTGGAAAAGACGGTGGTTCATCCTCACAGATAACTGCCTTTACTACTTTGAGTACACTACTGTAAGTACTGAAAAAACATGCCGTGCTGCAGTAGGTGATTTATGTTGACCGTCGTTCAATAGTTTTTAAAGAAATTACGATAAACAGAAACTAACGTGTCTTTTTTCATGTAGGATAAAGAACCAAGAGGCATCATCCCTCTGGAAAACCTCAGCATTCGTGAAGTGGAGGACAAGAAGCCGGTAAAACATATTTTCAGCAGTTTTAAACTCCAGAGGCTGAATCTTAAAATGATAGTTCAGCCAAAAACTAAAATGACCACGTGATTTACTCACCCTCAAGTCATCCTAGGTTTATAAGACATTCTTCTTTTTAGACAAATACAATCTGACTTATTATTTAGTATTTAAAAAATTATCCTGGCTCTTCTAAGCTTTATAATGAGAGGGAATGGCAGTCCTGATTTTGTCCATAAAAGTGCATCCATCCATTATAAAAGTGCTCCACACGGTTCCCTCCGGGAGGTAATAAAGACCTTCTGAAGTGAATCATTGGGTCTGTGTAAGAAAATTATCCATATTTAACACGTTATAAAGTCAAATATCTAGCTTAAGACAGACGGCCATATGCATCGATTTATGGAGACAGGTTCCAAAAGGGAGTCAAATCTGTATCTCCCCCATGTTAAAATGCCCAACTTTACAGAAGAAAAAACATGTTACAAAAGCCTGGTACAAAAAGTGGTTTTGGTTTATACGGCTAGTTTTGCCCATATTTTTTATAACTCATGCGTTTAAATTATATAAAGCCTTAAAGTTCTGCATAATTAAGGGCGTGGCCACTTGAGGACAGGTTGAGTGCCGCTATGGTCGAGCTAGGTGGTCGTGGTTTCAGCAACCAGGCACCTCAGCTCCAACCACGTCCCGCCTCTTTGCCCATTTTCAGTTATCTGGGAGTGACGCGCTGCCAAGATGGCAACTGCTGACTATAGGCTTCAAAAATGCTTTTCAGAAACCTACGGGTGACGTCAGGGACACTGCTTGCATATTTTTTTACAGTATATGCTCCTACATCTTGCGACTTGTGTAGGCCGTCTGTCGGTAGCTAGTTATTTTAGTCCATAAAGATTTAAATATGGATATTTTTCTTACACAAACCCATCGCTTTATTATCCCCCTTGAGTCGCATGGATAACTTTTATGATGGATGGATGCACTTTTTTGGATTTCAAAATCAGGACCAACATTCACTCCAATTATGCATCTTAGAAGAGCAATGATAATTTTTGTAATATAACTCTGATTGTATTCGTCTGAAAGAAGAATGTCATATACACCCAGGGTGGCTTGAGGGTGAGTAAATCATGGGGTTATTTTTGTTTTTGGCTGAACTAACCCTTTAAACTGATTATCTAGGGACCGTTTAGCTCTGATCTGGTGTGTGGAGGAGTTGATGTGCAGAATCATCAGACTTTTACCATTAGAGAGTATTCAACACTTGGGTTTCATCCCAATAACATTTCCATAGTGTGCAAGGAATACTGCATCCCAAATCATATTATATTGGGAATAGGGTGCCAAAAGTGTCCGGATGCAGAGACACATTGTAAAATGTAATGAATTTTCCTTGATGCTAACAAACTGTGACTTGTAGTCTTGAATGCTGGACTCCACTGTCAAAGCACTGTGTCTCCTCCTAGTGGTCAGATATGTGATTGTCTGCATGTGTTTGCTTCTCAGAACTGCTTTGAGCTCTTCATCCCTGACAATAAGGACCAGGTGATCAAGGCATGCAAGACAGAGGCAGACGGACGGGTGGTGGAAGGGAATCACACCTTCTACCGCATCTCTGCTCCCACCACTGAGGAGAAAGACGAATGGATGAACAGCATTAAGTGAGTGTTGCTCATCTAAACACAGTTATGTGCTGATTAAAGGGATATTCTGCTTTAAATATAGCCAGTTATGGTCATTTTTACAAACTGAGGGGCGAGTCGTAGTATATTGTCACAAACAGTCTGTTTAGTTTTCATTTCAATTTTAGTTTGCTTGTCATTATTTCCTGTTGTCTTTGTTCATGTTTCCCGCCACTTGTTTGTTACGATGGATATTAATTTAATCTTCACAGCTGACTGGTCTACTCTGCTCTGATTGGTCAGATGGCCCAGTCTGATGTGATTGGTCAAATGGTCCAGTCTGTTGTGATTGGTCTACTCTGCTCTGATTGGT
Organism: Gobiocypris rarus; assembly: GCA_023029165.1. Taxonomy (NCBI): domain Eukaryota; kingdom Metazoa; phylum Chordata; class Actinopteri; order Cypriniformes; family Gobionidae; genus Gobiocypris; species Gobiocypris rarus. Next base: position 234,497 of record CM040934.1, on the reverse strand, counting down.
CAAATGGCCCAGTCTGATGTGATTGGTCAAATGGTCCAGTCTGTTGTGATTGGTCTACTCTGCTCTAATTGGTCAGATGGCCCAGTCTGTTGTGATTGGTCTACTCTGCTCTAATTGGTCAGATGGCCCAGTCTGTTGTGATTGGTCTACTTTGCTCTGATTGGTCAGATGGCCCAGTCTGATGTAATTGGTCTACTCTGCTCTGATTGGTCAGATGGCCCATTCTGTTGTGATTGGTCTACTCTGCTCTGATTGGTCAGATGGCCCAGTCTGTTGTGATTGGTCTACTCTGCTCTGATTTGTCAGATGGCCCAGTCTGTTGTGATTGGTCTACTCTGCTCTGATTGGTCAGATGACCCAGTCTGAATGTTGATCAGCCAATGAAGACCGTAGACTAGCTTTATGCTAATTTGTTACAAACCTACGTAGGTTCAGCCGGAAGTAAGACTGGAATTACTGATCACTCATTTCAGCAGTTGGGAGTCAGGTATTTATTTTTTGGGGGGACTTTAAATCTTTGCAGGCTTTTTACATTCACAAACAGCTTTATTACACTGCTTGAAAGGTAACTTCTGTAAAAGTGTAATAGAGCAGTTTATCATAACATTCTTCCTCTTTATCCCCAGAGCGGCCATCAGCAGAGATCCTTTCTACGAGATGCTGGCAGCGAGGAAGAAGAAGGTCTCCTCTATAAAGAGACACTAGAGCTGCTCAGGACGCCGGTGTGACAGATTCAGGGCTACTGGAACCGCTTCCCCTCGTGGAGGCAGCTGAGCTGTGAAGAGTCCAAAACAACCCCCAACTTCAGAAAGACACCGTTACCAGGATCAGCGAGGTCAAACCTTGCTATAGACTCTGCGCCTCTTTTTAAATGTCTTCTTGCTCAGCTCAAGCGTGTGTGTGCGTGTTGGAAGGAAGTCAGTGGGATTTTAGCTCGCTACTGCTTCCTTGAAACCCCCAAAGAGAACATTTTTCCTCATGCTTAACCAAAATACGCTCTTTCTGTCTCTCTCTCTCTTCTATCCTCTCGTCTCTCTTGCACATGCGCGCACTTGCATTATCTGAAATCAGCAGGTCTGACAGAATGTGGAAAACCAAACGAAAGTTCCTACGTGCGTCGGAGAAGAAAGATGTCCTTTGTGCTATGAAATGTACAGGCAATAAGTGTATTTTTTACATTTTTTTATCGTGCACAAGCGGCTTAGTCCTCAAAGGTTTATTTGTGTATTTAATTGTAAAAAAAAATCTTAAAGAAACTTCTATTATTTGCAACAGAAGTCAGAAAGGGTGGGAAAATCTCCCTAGATAACGTTGACGGTAAACGGCTCCATGGGCATTTGTTTGTTTTCTTGGCAGACGCCAGCGTTTTTTCTTGAAATGCGACATGAGTGTATAGCGTGTTGTGGGAAGCTGCTGCAGCGCTTTGAATATTGGCAGCGTTCGCAGACGTTCTGCATGCATAAGCAGAAAGGCTGGATGGTGGCCAGCTAAGGATTATGGGATATCGTCATTACAAGGATATCATGCATTGGTACTACCTCTCAGACAGACAGGACGGTCATCAACAGATGGTAATGTTTTTATTTTCCGTGAGGTCTTTTAACCCAGACCTTCAAGTAAAACGCTTTTCATAAAATGAGTAAATGTGCCTAACAACTGTTAAAAGTCAGTCACGACTGAAGTCCTCGGATGCTCCAGTGCCTGCTCACGTTTCTCCAGTCGCCCCTTCTTTCTTGGGTTTTCAAGTTATTCTTCATGCTAAATATTCAATAAGCAGTATTGGTTTAATTTATCAAAGATGTACATACTTTAGTGTATAGAGAGTATTGGTTTCCATTTTATAAATGTGTGTACTGTATGTAGCAGTATTGTACTAGTTGAGTGCCATTTTCTTTCTTTCTTTTTTAATTTAGAATTTCTGGAGGTCGATACCATTGTAGTGGTAAGCCAGATCATGCTGAAATAAAGATATTATCGCAGATGTGGTTGTGTTTTGCTTTTTGCCTGCGCAAAGTTGTTCTGATTCAGCCACATAAGCTCTGTTTCGTACCAAAAATAACACCACAGTCCATACGCAACAATTGAGAAATACCAGCAGGTGGCGCCGACATGACATCTGTTCTACTTTTCCTGTTCAGAAGGCAAGATCTAGGGTTTTCTGTAAGTTTCAGTTATATTTTATTTGGTAACACTTTATTTTTCAGTGTCAGTTACACATGTTACATGTATACAGTTACTGTAGTAATAACTATAAATTATGCATAATTGCATGCAACTAAACCAATCCAAACCCTATAGTAAGTACATATAGTTGATTAGTATTGCTCAGAACTTAAATGTAGTTACATTGTAACAAAGACACCTTAAAATGAAGTGAATCCCTTTATTTTAGTGTCCTTGTCACAGCATAATTACACATTTATTACAATTGTACAAGTACTGATTAATGTTAATTAACCCTAAACCAAACCCTGTTCCTAACCTTATACTAAGTAAATGTTGTTAGTTGCATAACATGATTAAAACATTCCTGGTCTTCTCTTACTTCCTGGGCATATCACTCCTAAAACAGTTGCGACACAATTTACAGAAAGCTGTGTCATATGTGTTTAAAGACTTTATGGGCTTCTTAGCTATACTCCCATCGTTCAGGCAGCCAGCTGAGATATTTCCTCATGACACACTCTTTCTGAAACACACTTTGCCAGCTCTACTGAGAACATGCTGTCGAGGAACAGAGGGGCGTTTGATGTGCTTTGTTGAAATGTGACATTTTCGAGAAGCAGGAGGAATACAGAGAGGGAAAGAGAGAGCACAGTATGTCAAATGAAACCAGCAGGAATGCTGTTTTTTGTTTTGGTAATTTTACACATAGTTTTGGGAAATGTGAACACATGAGAGAACAGTGCATCTTCAGTCAATGGCTTTTTATCAAACCAGACAATTGAACAATAGATGTGCTGGAACACTTGCTGTGTAACTGTATCTGCCGTCTCATATTATGTTAAGTTATCTGGATAACTCCATATTGAGCAACTACAGACCCATCTCAAATCTCCCCTTCATAGGCAAGATCATTGAAAAAGTTGTCTTCAGTCAGCTGAACAAATTCTTAAGCTCAAACGGATACTTTGACTATTTTCAATCTGGTTTCCGACCACATCACAGAAACAGCGCTCATAAAGATAATAAATGATATTCGCCTCAATACAGATACAGGCAAAACATCAATTCTGGTGCTACTCGACCTCACTGCTGCTTTCGACACTGTTGACTACAACATACTTCTTGACAGGCTGGAAAACTGGGTCGGACTTTCTGGGATGGTCCTTAAATGGTTCAGGTCATACTTAGAAGGAAGAGGTTATAATGTGAGTATAGGTGACCATAAGTCTAATTGGACATCCATGACATGCGGAGTCCCACAAGGGTCAATTCTTGCACCACTACTATTCAACCTGTATATGCTGCCCCTGAGCCAAATAATGAGAGAGAACCAAATGGCTTACCACAGCTATGCTGAGACACCCAGATCTACTTAGCACTATCACCTAATGACTATAGCCCTATTGACTCTCTGTGCAAATGCATTGATGAAGGTACACAGCAAAATTCCCAGAGTTAAATTAACTCTACTCAGAGAACATATGGTCCCTCTCTACATAGAGTTAAAATAACTCTGAATCAGTGTTAAATTTAATGAGATAATTAAGAGATTAATTAAGTGATGATTTAGCATTAATGATGAACACCTGATGTTAAGAAGCAGAATCACTGAAGGACAGAGAAACACAGTAACTACAACTGACTTCAGCCACAGCTTTAGATGAAATCAACTGAAGATAAAAGAAGACATTAAATCTCTGAAGATCTCAGCAGAGGAGGATTAAACAACTCCACAAACAGCATTACCAGCTTCATACATTACTAACCAGATTGACTTTATGTCTGTTACACATCTACAGAAGCTCTAATTGAGAATTAACAGAGGTTTTTTGTTGTTGTTGATTTTGTGTTGAAAATCCTTTTATGTCACCATCAAGTTGATCAGTGTTTTCTTTAGTTGGGCAGTTTGACGACTTTTTAATGTTAGTGTTTCTCTGGCTGCTGTAAATGAGTTTGCTATGGCAAGAAAAGCGAGAAAACACAATCAGATGTTGTCAGCTGCTTGATGATAACAAATGATCATTTACAGTGGCTTAATTCACAGAGTTTAATATGAGCAAAATACTATTAACTTTGTTGCATTGTGAATTTAGAAAATATCCATCATGGTTTTAATCAAAAAGCTTAATACTTTTATAACAGATTGTACACTAAGCACTTTGACTACCTACAAGCTTGTCTCACACACATAGATCAAGAATCAGCCTATGAATCTCAATAATGGTGACATGCTTCATGCCACAATGCATTCTGGGAGCCATGGATGAGTTTTGCATGATGCACCCAGAATACATTGAAACATGTCACCATTGTTGAGATTCATAGGCTGATTCTTGATTTGTGTGTGTGAGAATAGCTGCAGCAGTTAGAACTGTTTAGTGTGTGATGTGTCAGTAAACCAGAGAACAAAATAAATGTACACATTTTAAAGACCCTTTGGTTTATTTCATTGAAACACTGATGAATATTCTGTAGAATCACAAGACTACAGTAATCAATGACTCTCAGGAGATCAGCAAACAAAGACACTAAATGATGATAACAACTGTATTATCAACAACAAGTCAACATCAGTTGTCATCACCAATGTTATCTTGCTGTTCTCGTCATCCAGCAGCCAGAGAAACAATTATGTTAAAAAGTCAAGGGTCAAGAGCCCAACTAAAGCAAACACTGATCACCATAATGGTGACTACAAACTTACCTATTATTTTCAATAAATAATCAAGAGCTAAACCTCTGTTGATTCTCAATAAGAGCTTCTGTATATGTCTGACAGAAATAAAGTCAATCTGGTTAGTAATGTGTGAAGCTGGTACTGCTGTTTGTGGAGTTGTTTAATCCTCCTCTGATGAGATCTTCAGATATTTAATGTCTTATTTTATCTTCAGTTGATTTCATCTAAGGCTGTGGCTGAAGTCAGCTGTAGTTCTTGTGTTTTTCTGTCCTGCAGTGGTTCTGCTTGTTGACAGCAGGTGTTCATCATTAATGCTAAATCATCACTTAATTAATCACTTAACTATCTCATTAACTTTAACACTGATTTAGAGTTATTTTAACTCTATGTAGAGAGGGACCATATGTTCTCTGAGTAGAGTTAATTTAACTCTGGGGATTTTGCTGTGTAACAGTTGGATGAGCCAAAACTATCTTCAGTTAAACAAAAACAAAACTGAAATCATTACACTTGGAAACAAAGATGAAATTGTCAAGGTGAACACATATCTTGAGGCTAAAGGTCTAATAACAAAAAATCAAGTCAGGAATCTTGGTGTGATTTTGGAGTCAGACCTGAGTTTCAGTTGTCATGTCAAAGCAATAACTAAATCAGCTTACTATCATCTGAAAAATATTTCAAGAATCAGATGCTTTTTTCCAGGCAAGACTTAGAGAAACTTGTTCACGCTTTCATCACCAGCAGGGTGGACTATTGTAATGGTCTTCTAACCGGCCTTCCCAAAAAGACCATTAGACAGCTGCAGCTCATACAGAACGCTGCGGCCAGGATTCTGAGCAGAACCAGAAAATATGACCATATCACACCAGTCCTCAGGTCTTTACACTGGCTTCCAGTTACATTTAGAATAGATTTTAAAGTATTATTACTTGTTTATAAATCACTTAATAGCCTAGGACCTCAATACATTGCAGATATGCTGATTAAATACAAACCCAACAGATCACTCAGATCATCAGGATCAAGTCAGTTAGAAATACCAAGAGTTCAATCAAAGCAAGGAGAGTCTGCGTTCAGCTATTGTGCCAGCCGTAGCTGGAACCAGCTTCCAGAAGAGATCAGATGTGCTCCAACAGTAGCCACATTCAAATCCAGACTCAAAACACATCTGTTCAGCTGTACATTTACTGAATGAGCACTGTGCCACTGTACGTCCCACTGATTGCACCTAATCTATGCATCATCTTTATTATTTTTTTATTTTATTTTTATCTATATATACTGTAATAATTTTATTATTTTTAATCATCTATACAACTGTATATTTCTATTTCTTCTTATTTTTAAAATTCTCTTTACAACTGTTTTAATTATTCTGTTTTTATTTTTAATTCTTACACGTGGTATTCTTATTTCTTATGCATAATGTTATTAAATTTTCTATGTAAAGCACTTTGAATTGCCATTGTGTATGAAATTTGCTATATAAATAAACTTGCCTTGCCTTAAGGCAAGAGAGCCTGTGCATTCTTAAAAATAAAAAATAAACTAGTCATATGACACTTTATTTCAAGTTTCAGAGGAAGGCAGTTGCTGATTTCAGAAACACACATACACTCTCAGAAAAAAAAGGTACAGTGGAGGTACAATTTTCTTCCTTGGGGAACAAAACGTACAGTATTGTTCAAAATAATAGCAGTACAATGTGACTAACCAGAATAATCAAGGTTTTTAGTATATTTTTTATTGCTACGTGGCAAACAAGTTACCAGTAGGTTCAGTAGATTCTCAGAAAACAAACAAGACCCAGCATTCATGATATGCACGCTCTTAAGGCTGTGCAATTGGGGTATTAGTTGAAAGGGGTGTGTTCAAAAAAATAGCAGTGTCTACCTTTGACTGTACAAACTCAAAACTATTTTGTACAAACATTTTTTTTTTTCTGGGATTTAGCAATCCTGTGAATCACTAAACTAATATTTAGTTGTATGACCACAGTTTTTTAAAACTGCTTGACATCTGTGTGGCATGGAGTCAACCAACTTGTGGCACCTCTCAGCTGTTATTCCACTCCATGATTCTTTAACAACATTCCATAATTCATTCACATTTCTTGGTTTTGCTTCAGAAACAGCATTTTTGTTATCACCCCACAAGTTCTCAATTGGATTAAGGTCTGGAGATTGGGCTGGCCACTCCATAACATTAATTTTGTTGGTTTGGAACCAAGACTTTGCCCGTTTACTAGTGTGTTTAGGGTCATTGCCTTGTTGAAACAACCATTTCAAGGGCATGTCCTCTTCAGCATAGGGCAACATGACCTCTTCAAGTATTTTAACATATGCAAACTGATCCATGATCCCTGGTATGCGATAAATAGGCCCAACACCATAGTAGGAGAAACATGCCCATATCATGATGCTTGCACCTCCATGCTTCACTGTCTTCACTGTGTACTGTGGCTTGAATTCAGAGTTTGGGGGTCGTCTCACAAACTGCCTGTGCCTCTGGACCCAAAAAGAACAATTTTACTCTCATCAGTCCACAAAATGTTCCTCCATTTCTCTTTAGGCCAGTTGATGTGTTCTTTGGCAAATTGTAACCTCTTCTGCACATGCCTTTTTTTAACAGAGGACTTTGGGGATTCTTGAAAATAGATTAGCTTCACACAGACATCTTCTAACTGTCACACTTACAGGTAACTCCAGACTGTCTTTGATCATCCTGGAGGTGATCATTGGCTGAGCCTTTGCCATTCTGGTTATTCTTCTATCCATTTTGATGGTTGTCTTCCGTTTTCTTCCACGTCTCTCTGGTTTTGCTCTCCATTTTAAGGCATTGGAGATCATTTTAGCTGAACAGCCTATCATTTTTTGCACCTCTTTATAGGTTTTCCCCTCTCCAATCAACGTTTTCCAATCAAAGCACGCTGTTCTTCTGAACAATGTCTTGAACGACCCATTTTCCTCAGCTTTCAAATGCATGTTCAACAAGTGTTGGCTTCATCCTTAAATAAGGGCCACCTGATTCACACCTGTTTCTTCACAAAATTGATGACCTCAGTGATTGAATGCCACACTGCTATTTTTTTGAACACACCCCTTTCAACTAATTCAACTAATTGCCCAATTGCACAGCCTTAAGAGCGTGCATATCATGAATGCTGGGTCTCATTTGTTTTCTGAGAATCTACTGAACCTACTGGTAACTTGTTTGCCACATAGCAATAAAAAAATATACAAAAAACCTTGATTATTCTGGTTAGTCACATTGTACTGCAATTATTTTGAACAATACTGTATAAATGTACCTTTAAAGGTACACAATTGGTCCTTAGTGCTCAATTATTGTTTTCCTCTACTTAGAGCAGGGATAGGCAAGTTCAGTCCCAGTGAGTCGCTGCCCTGCAGAGTTTGGCTCCAACCCTGAGAGACATCTATAGAAGCTTTTATTGAGAATTAACAGAGGTTTAGATGTTGGTTTTACTGAAAATGTTTGGTCACCATTATGCTGATCAGTGTTTCATCTAGTTGGGCAGTTAGACTTAGTAGGAATGGGACTTGACTGGTGGCTTAGTAGGGTTGGAGCTAAACTCTGCTGGACATAAGCTTTCTAGCTTTGGGACAAACTCGTTATTTTTAACAGACAGCTCTGTTACTTAGTTACGTTTAGCATCATGTCGCCGTTTAATCTGCCCTGTCAATCATCTTGTCACAGTTCACATCCTCCACATTCAACTGAATTTCATGTCCTACCGTAACGGAGAGACATGTAGTGAGTATTTCATGCAGAGACTCTCCTCATGTGTTTGCAATTGTAATTTTCAATGCAATTTTCAAGTTAATGGCCATACGTATCATTACAAAAGATCTCAATGCTGTTGCAGATTAAATATGTGGATATCTTTTAATATATTTTAATATCTTTGTCAAGTTAGATACTGATAATTATTCACTCAAACCCCTTTATCTAAACCTCTTTGCTTAACCGTTGGACTCGCACATCGTTCATGACGTAGTTTTTTTAACCATTTTTACTCACGGCTGTAGTTCTAATCGAATCCTCATCCAGCACGCAATGGGTTGTTGGTAATATTATCCGTCAGATTGTGCACGGATCTGCACTTCGGATTCTAACCGGAAATAGTAGACCATCACTCTTTTCAACATATTACGATTTGGGACACACTAATTCTATTTTCGAATACTATTAAAGATGGATATTATGCGATTTGGGATGCATATCTTTTTATGTCAGAAGTAGTATGCGGCTCCGAATTCAGTGAGTGTCTCTTTTGATTTCCTTCAGAGCATTGTGTTCTTACTCTATTGGTGTTGCTGGATCTTAGTGCTGCATTTGATACCATTGACCACAACATGGCTCGAAAAATTATGTTGGCATTAGTGGAATTGCATTGGCATGGTTTAAATCATACTTATTTGACCGTTATCAGTTTGTAGCAGTAAATGAAGACATGTCACACCGATTTCAAGTTCAGTTTGGAGTACCGCAGGGCTCAATGCTAGGACCGTTGCTTTTCACCCTGTACATGCTATCACTGGGAGATATTATTAAGAAGCATGACGTTAGTTTTCATTGTTATGCTGACGATACTCAGCTATATATTTCTTCACGGCCCGACGAAATTTACCAATTCACAACATTAATGGAATGCATAGCTGATTAAAAAAATTATGACTAGTAATTTCCTACATGTAACTAAAAATTAACACAACGGTAATGAATCAATCAAAAACTTACTTAGGCTGGACAATGGCTTTCTTCTAGAGCAGCTGTACAGCAAAAACAATCTTTGTTGCATAAATGTCCTGTTTTCACTGTAAAGCTGCTTTGAAACAATGTGAATTGTAAAAAGTGTTATATATAAATGAAGGTGACTTGACTTGACCGATCTACTAAATTGTGGTGTGAAAAAGTTACATAAGAGGTTGCAATGCCTTCATTGTGCTGTGATTGGCTGATCACTCTGTCAACGAAGATGCGTTTTGGTGGATCGGATCACAAATGAGGAAGACTCATAAACGTTTACACCTGGGTCTCTTTTGTCCACTCTAAACCACTTCTGTCCTGATTTCTTCGAGGAGAGGGTCTATAGGCAAGTAAATGTATGGGCTTTTTAAGATCTTTTGGACGAAATAAGCTCGCGCAATTTGCATATGAACACAACCGGAGATGATGGAAAAACACAAGGAGAGCATCAGGTTTTGTTTCTTCTCTGACAGCTGCAAGAGCAGTCGAACTCTGTGAGTGTGTGTTAGAAATCAGGAATGGAGAGAGAACATTGTGCTTGGGATGTTTTTTGCCTTCAAACCAAACTTACTTGGGTAAGCCGAGTAGCTGACAAAGTTTAAATCCTGACTGGCTAGTGGGCTTTCCATGATGTTTACACATTAGGTCAGTAGGCAGAGAGAAGACATCTTTAGTGGCTGACCGTACACATTGGACCATGTGTGTTTACACTACGAAAGGACAACTACCTCTAGAAGTGGTGGAAGATGGTCTAGAAGATTGTGATCAGATCGACTAAATCTTGACGCATCTTGGGCCCTGATTCCACCTGGTATTATGATGTTTGTAACAGGTTCACAACATAGCCTGAAAGGTCAAACTAGAAAAAATAGCTAAATCATGCTAAAATACATTACCAGAACATTCAGTTGCGGATGCGCAGTCAGAGCAGTGAATGGCGACGCACACCCCATACGAATGGCGACGTCTCTTCTTCTTCATGACTCTCTAGAGCGGAGAATTACCGAGGGTTGGGTGGGGTATTCTTTTGGTGTCCCCTCAGCACTTGGTGGGAGCTGCAGCGCTGTTAGTAACTAACAATTTTTTTTAGATTAAACTTAAAAGAACCATATGTATCCAGTCTTCTAACTGTTCCATTTTAGAAGAATGGTCAAAATTCCTATAAAACACTCCTAAACCTTGTGGAAATCCTTCCCAGAAGAGTTGAAGCTGTTAAAGCTGCAAAGGGTGGGCCAACTCCATATTAAACCCTATGGATTAAGAATGGGAAAGTTCATGTGCATGTCAAGGCAGGCGTCCCAAAACGTATATAAAATAGTGTATATGACTACAGTGAGTATACATTAACTAATGTTAACAATTGAGACTTTATTGTAAAGTTGTTGTAAAATTGATGCTTCATTTATCAAGCAGTACTAATGGAGGGTGGTGTAAAACAAGAACATGTTGTATATCCTGCTCACTTAACATTGCATCATCAGTGCCCGAACTCAGTGTGAGGGTTTCCTTGTCCTGGATAGGAAACTGGGCGGCAGCCAGTTCACATTATTACTGTACGTGCCAGCATACTGGAAATGCCAGGCAGTCGATTAGCAGGAGCAGCTGCTATGAGACTAGCGTGAGTTTCATGAGGACAGATCTCTAAGCTTGCGGGATTCCTCATCCCCTCTAAACAGATCCATGTGTGAACTCACAGGCTGCCAATTAACTACAGCCTGTTTCCCAGAAGAGAGGAGCTCCTTCCGGCCTCACGCTCCTGCCTGATTCAGCAACAGACGATCACACCACAGAGAGAGAGAGAGAGAGAGAGAGAGAGAGAGAGAGAGAGAGAGATAATATTGTAGGCTGCACTCACAAGAGAAGCAGTGTTTCATTCTACACTGGATGCATTGTGGGAATAACAATAAAGATGCAGCCACAGCCAGAGTTTCTTGGAAACCCTAGGGCATGAAAAGTCAAGCCAAGTTCACAGTGAGGAGGTCTATGATACCTGGCGAGAGCTTGCCGTTAGCATTCCCATCCATCTCAATGGCAGTTGCTATGGCGGACCCCAAGTGATTGCTTTCAAATATAGTGGTGCAGGTATGATGTCACTTTGTAGGCCAATCGGCAGTAAGCATCCCAATAAAAAAACCAAATAGGATTTTCCCAAAGGCTTTTGGATTATTGTAGAAAGGAAAAAAAAAGTTCTGTGAACAACAAAAGTTTATGTTACTTACACATTTTGTCCATCAAGATCATTTTCACAGATGAACAGAACTTTTATAAATGTTGAAGCCTAACTGCAGTCGTCAGAAGTAAAAGGCTAAAGGTAGGGTATAAAGTAAAAAAATATGGACGTTGTGTCCGTGACGTCACCCATAGGTTTCTGAACAGCAGTTTTGAAGCGTAAAGTAGGGTCAAGCTGGCCGTTGCCATCTTAGCAGCGCGTCACTGTGTCACTCCCAGATAACAGAAAATGGGCAAAGAGGTGGAATGTGGGCGGAGAACAGAAAGCAGATAAATGGCTACCCACCTGCCACTCAAAGTGGCCACGCCCTTAATTATGCATAACTTTAAGGCTTTATATAATGTATAACGAATGAGTTATACAAAAATCACCCCCCTCAGAGTTGTCATGAAGGGCAAAATTTGCCGTTTAGACCAAAACTAGAATTTGTACCAGGCTGTAAACATGTTTTTTTCTGTTGTAAAGTTGGGCATTTTAACATGGGGCTCAATGAGATTCTGCTCCTTCTGGAGCCTCTTGGAGCGTCTCTTTCAGCCTTTATTTAAAAACATTTTCCCAGAAAGTTTGAGTTAGACTAGTTTATAAGAGCACAATCATAAGCATAGTAAGGTTGTAAAAGCGGACTGAGTTTACCTGTTCGCCGTGTAGGTGTTTAATCTCCCCTGACAGCCTCTGTAGTCCCATTAGCCACTTGTTAGCATCCGACGAGGGAACCGACAGTGCTAAAATTAGGTGTGTAATGATACACCTATGCCACGGTTCGGTTCATGTCACAGTTTTGGAGCCACGGTTCGGTTCAGTTCTGTTTGCTTTGGAGTCATGGTTCATGGTGGGCACCAGCAATAGTAACACTAGATTCACTTTTAACTTAATAATAACAACAGCAATAATTTAACTTTATATATTTGCTTCACATTTTCTTTAGAGCAGTTAGCATACCCGAGTAAACTCAAATTAAATAAGTGTCTGCACTCTAGACTAATCAGAAATACTTGTTACCATTTACCATAATGTAAAAAAACAAAAAAAATTGATGACATATACTAATGTGCCCACTTTAGCCTACTTAAACACATTAATTGTATGAATATGACTAATACTGATTAATAAATAGGCCTATATATGAAATAGCAGTTTTTGTTAATACTATAGCCACCAAACTAATTTAAAAATAAACAAAATAACATAAAGTGAAAATAAAGTGGCATTTTGTGGTTATGGAAACAACAGTTACCATGGCAAATACACAATACTTCATGAACTGTTAATGAAACATGAAAACTACTCCTGATGAACAGAATGAACATCATACCTGCATGCCTTCCCAGCTAACACACGTAGAACCAGTTACGTGATTTATTAGTACCGGTACTTTCATTTTATTTAATGAATTACAAATTGACATCGTAATGTTGCATGCTCGTAGTTTCTCTTGCGCTATATGCTGTGATATAGGGCGTGCGTGTAAGTTTTCTGAGTTTTGAGGTGAGAGGTGAGAGAGATTTTTTATTTTGTAACAAGCTACGAAAATGACAATGTTGCTGGGACTCCAAGCTAGCATTTTGCCTGCCTGGCTAAATGGGGAAAACTGGCTCTCTTTGCCCTTCCATGAAGCTTGAGCAATCACCCAAGTCATGTGACGTGCACGTTATTGTATACTTAGTAAATACATTTATTATAATAATATTTAGTAAAAATACAGCTCATATTAGTTGTTAAACTATACTAATTACCATTTAATCTAATGTCAAATAAGAAAAAAAAAATGTTGTGGCATAAGGTGAAGTAAGAGCTGGGCTAGGGGAGCAGGAGGCAGGCGCGTTCGGTTCGACATGAGAGAATCGCGTTTTTTTCGGTTCGGTTTGAAAATCATTACACCCCTAGCTAAAATGCTAACTCGCTTCCACGTTTTGGCCTACAAAGTGATGTCATACGTGAACAACTCCATTGCTTTTAAAAGGTACTCTCTTTAGTAATGATAAATGCTGTTTCAACTACGTTATAATGACCATTATGTCTGTATTAGTTAGCTTATTTACTAGCATAGTAATTAGCTTGATAGCTTAGTTTATACATTTGCACTTAAATATTCTCAATCATCTTTAATGTAATTATGTGTTAAATTAAATGTCCAAATATTTAAGTTATTAATAAAACAAATAATGATGTTCAATTATTCACTTAATAGGCTAGTATTTTTATTATTATTATTATTATTATTATTATTATTACTATAATTAGTTAATCAAGTGTAAGAGACATTACGTTCAATAGGATTTATTATACACTAATTTGTAGTTAAGGCCACCTAATATAAATTGATAAAGTGGGACCATTATTCAGTCAAATTTCTTGAAACATCAAATACAATACAATAAAGTATTTGAAATGTATATGTTAATTTTTTTGTAAGTATTTCATAAAAAAATTATATATATATATACACTCCCCTAAGGATTATTAGGAACACCTGTTCAATTTCTCATTAATGCAATTATCTAATCAACCAATCACATGGCAGTTGCTTCAATGCATTTAGGGGTGTGGTTCTGGTCAAGACATCTCCTGAACTCCAAACTGAATGTCAGAATGGGAAAGAAAGGTGATTTAAGCTATTTTGAGCGTGGCATGGTTGTTGATGCCAGATGGGCCGGTCTGAGTATTTCACAATCTGCTCAGTTACTGGGATTTTCACACACAACCATTTCTAGGGTTTACAAAGAATGGTGTGAAAAGGGAAAAACATCCAGTATGCGGCAGTCCTGTGGGTGAAAATGCCTTGTTGATGCTAGAGGTCAGAGGAGAATGGGCCGACTGATTCAAGCTGATAGAAGAGCAACTTTGACTGAAATAACTACTCATTACAACCGAAGTATGCAGCAAAGCATTTGTGAAGCCACAACACGCACAACCTTGAGGCGGATGGGCTACAACAGCAGAAGACCCTACCGGGTACCACTCATCTCCACTACAAATAGGAAAAAGAGGCTACAATTTGCACGAGCTCACCACAATTGGACAGTTGAAGACTGGAAAAATGTTGCCTGGTCTGATGAGTCTCGATTTCTGTTGAGACATTCAGATGGTAGAGTCAGAATTTGGCGTAAACAGAATGAGAACATGGATCCATCATGCCTTGTTACCACTGTGCAGGCTGGTGGTGGTGGTGTAATGGTGTGGGGGATGTTTTCTTGGCACACCCCTTAGTGCCAATTGGGCATCGTTTAAATGCCACGGCCTACCTGAGCATTGTTTCTGACCATGTCCATCCCTTTATGACCACCATGTACCCATCCTCTGATGGCTACTTCCAGCAGGATAATGCACCATGTCACAAAGCTCGAATCATTTCAAATTGGTTTCTTGAACATGACAATGAGTTCACTGTACTAAAATGGCCCCCACAGTCACCAGATCTCTACCCAATAGAGCATCTTTGGGATGTGGTGGAACGGGAGCTTCGTGCCCTGGATGTACATCCCACAAATCTCCATCAACTGCAAGATGCAATCCTATCAATATGGGCCAACATTTCTAAAGAATGCTTTCAGCACCTTGTTGAATCAATGCCACGTAGAATTAAGGCAGTTCTGAAGGCGAAAGGGGGTCAAACACAGTATTAGTATGGTGTTCCTAATAATCCTTTGAGTGTGTGTATATATATATATATATATATATATATATATATATATATATATATATATATATATATATATATATATATATATATATATATATATATATATATATATATATATATAATCTGATTTGACCTACATTCACTAACCTATAAACCTACATATGATCAGAAGTTAATGGAGAACCATTGAAACCCAATAAATCAAAAATATAACATAATTATGTGACCTTGAACATCTGAGCCAAATGACTTTGGAAATCCAATACAAATTATTAAAACACGTTGAGAATATTCCATCAGTAGAAATATGTAAATAAAACACGTTTTGTTAAATGAATATACTGGTATAAATACAATGGTCCAGAAGGATTTAAAGCAGAAACAATTTTTTTTTGTTCTGGTTACACCAGGTTAACCAATATTTTACATTGATATATATTGCCAAAAGTATTGGGAAACCCCTCCAAATCATTGAGTTCAGTTCCAATCACTTTCATGGCCACAGGTGTAAAAAATCAAGTACTAGGCATGCAGACGCTTCTACAAATGAGTCGCTCTCAGGAGCTCAGTGAATTCAAGCATGGTAACGTGATAGGTTGCCATCTGTGCAATAAGTCCATTCGTGAAATTTCCTCACTACTAAATATTCCACGCTCAACTGTTAGTGATATTATAACAAAGTGGAAGCAACTGGGAACAACAGTGTGGGGTTGTTTTTCAGGGTTTGGGCTTGGCCCCTTAATTCCAGTGAAAGGAGGTCCTGACCTCAACCTTCAGAACCCCTTTGGGATGAATTAGAGCGGCGATTGCGAGCCAGGCCTTCTCGTCCAACATCAGTGCCTGACCTCACAAATTAGCTTCTGGGAGAATGGTCAAAATTCCCATAAACACACTCCTTAACATTGTGGAAAGCCTTCCCAGAAGAGTTGAAGCTGTTATAGCTGCAAAATGTGGGCCAACTCCATATTAAACGCTACGGATTAAGAATGGGATGTCATTAAAGTTCATGTGCATGTAAGGCAGGCATCCCAAAACTTTTGGCAATATAGTATATCTCGATTCCTTGACTTCTGTCATGACCATTGTAAATCCTGTAAACCTGCAAAAAAAATATGCAAAATACATGTAAACATGTAAGTACAGGGATACAGTTTACTGTATATTTGCACAGATAAAGTTAGTATCAGCTAATTCTGCAATTATATTGTGCAATTTTGGGGACAGTTAACCTACCGATACTTACTTAGCTGTCTTTGCATGATGCTAGGAGGTTTTGTTAATAAACCAAAACAGCTAATTAAATAGTGTTCACCTTTAAGTTGTAATTAGACTGAAATGCTCCCATGTTAAGACTGTAAAAGTAAACTGGGACCCACTTTATATTAGGTGTCCTTAACTACTATGTACTAACATTTTAATTAATAATTTGATACATTGCACTTATTGTGTACATACATGTTTTTACATTTACTTACATTTTAAAAAATACCTGCATGTAATTACATCTGTAATTAATTTCTGTAGTTACATTTGTAATTACACTGTTGACACTTCCTTACACCTAACCCTACCCTTAAACTTACCCATCCCACCACACCTGTCCCTAATCCTACCCGTATCCCACCTCAATATCAGCAACGATGTTTTGCAACACAATATGAGCACAGTAAGTACATTGTACTTATTTTTTATGTAAGTACATAGTAGTTAAGGCCGCCTAATATAAAGTGGGGCCGTAAACTGTTTTCCCTCTCAACTCCAACAAAGGTGACCGATTGTAGACTAAACCGAGCAGATTGTTTTGAGCAGGCACCGCTGGAACAGATTGTTCTTTCTCGAGAGACTTGGAGTGCTTCCAGAGGCGTTTCCTGCAGGCCGGAACCCTTTTTCTCATGTAAATGGAGCAACAAGGAAATGTCCTGAGATAGCAGGCCTCAGCCTGCTTCAGCTCTCTTGTATTTTGAGGTCAAAAGATGTTCAGAGGAATTAAAGATTTGCACTCTAGTAAAGGTGTGTTTGCAGCCGGGCAGGGCAATGTGAGTGAACTGAGAAACTGTCAGTTACTACTCCCACTTCTGCTAGTTTAAATGAGATTTCTTATCTAGTGTGAATTGGCCTCTGGACAAGAGATGTCCTGTGGTAAAAATACATTACTCCATCTACCCTTGTAAAACTAATCCTGTCCCAATAGGGCTTTAGGGAGCACTATTTGTATGGCACAGAGTAGATCTGGGGCAGGTGGTGGTCTGGACTTCTCTGCTGCTTCTCAGAGGTGTGACGGTTCCCTGCTGGACTCTAAACTTCCTCTCATGCCATGGTTTCTGGCCGCTGTCTGCACTTCCTCCATGCTTCTCTTCTCAGCCAGTGAGAGTTAACAGTACAACAGTGTTCAACCATAAGGAATCTCAATTTATGCACCACCGTCAACTCCCTGTTGGCATGTGCGTATTATGTTGCTTCCTGAAATCACGTGCGCAAACCTATATATATAAAAGTTTGTGTTTTGAAGCCACAAAACGCATGTTCAATTATCGTGTGTCCACCAAAGTATTCTTAGCCAGGACATGGATCTACACGGATAAGATAGGAGTCAAATTTTTTGTTTCAGTTTCCTCTGGCTTCCTTTACAATCATATTTTGTTGTTGCAGCCATTCATTTAAAATAAAACTGTTGTTGTGGCAGATCTCTTGGAGTACCCTTAGTTTTTGTGCATTTTGTCTACCTGTTACAGCCTACCCCAGTAGTTGGCTAGGTTGCAACAAAAGACCAATTAGCATTTGTCAATATCTCACAAAGTCTGTGATATAAGTGTTTAAATATAGAAATGTAAATTGTGGCCATTTGTAATAGACAAATGTGTGGGTACTTTGCCTAAAAGTTTAAGCCTAGAAATCTAGACGCACCCTAGTGGCAGCAAATCTAATTTGTCGCGAGTGTAGTCTAGCAACTCTCAGTAAACCTGCGAGCTGGAAAAAACATGGTCAGGCCAAAAACATTGTGTATAGAGTTGTTGGGCGGGCTTAACATAATGACAGCAAAGTTGAGAATCTGGAAGACTTGTAGTTAAGCTTTTCTTTGAGAAAAGAACAAAGAACTGCACTGAAGTCATTCTTAAGAAGGGAAGATGTGTTTGGAGTTTTGCCGACCGGATACATTGAAAGTTTAATCTATCAACTAGCTCCGCTTCCCGTTGCTCTGGTTGGTTGTAGCGCTAACCAATTGCGTGCGGAGGAAATTTGAAAGACTACCGTTTATCCCGCCCCTCGGATTGAGTCCTCCAAATGGTGAGTACCCAGACCCAACATCTTGATGTGGGTCTGGCTTGTCAGGCTATAAAAGTTTCAGACGTGTAGCTAAAAAAAGGGTATTTTTAGGTGCTGAAGAAAAAAGTGTTACAACCATACCCGGTCTCCCCTAATCAATATTTTCAGCGGAAGTGAGTGAGGATACGACAACGATGTACTAAAAACTGAAAAGTTTGTCAAAACGCGAACGTGTTTGAAAAAAGCGTTTTCAAAATGATCCCTGTGGCGAGGGGGGTGTGGTTTAGCGAAGTCTGTGATGGCAAAGAGAGTGAAAAATGAGAAAACACCTGTCTCTTGTTTCAGTGATTGCCGTGGAGAGAACGGATATAAGCCACGCAGGAAATGAGGACTGGAGAGAGAGGAGCTGGACACACAACAGGCTGTGACTCGAACAGAGAGAGGAAGGAAGGACGTGCAGAGAAGAACTGCCAAAGCTAAACCGATGATATACAGAGACTTTTTTACGTTTTTAAGTTTATTTTATGTTGTGCGATGTGCACCTTGTTTTTGTAACCTGAGTTAAAAAATACATGTTTCGAGCTCCCAGCCAGCCGTCCCTTGTCTTCTTCCTTATACTCATAGGAACATTGTTACAATCCCCGTTCACACGGATCCGTGAAAATAATTAAAAACACTGTATTATTCATGCCAGGCCAATAGATGGCGATATCACTTTGTAAAGAAACACTAAGCTCCTATAGACTGAACACGTAATAAACATGTGGTTATGTTCAGACGATAATGGTTTGCACTTGTGTTTTTTAAAGTTTCTAAAGTTTCTTAAAGTTTTCAAACCCTCAAAACACTGTTGTCATGTAAACGAATGGCCAAAAGTTTTCAGTAGCGTGACAGTAGCTCTGCTGTTTTGAAAGTAGTATATCTTTTTCAGTAACTAGCCAGTTTTTTCAATGACAAGCTGGAGTGTAGAAATGCATTGTATTGGGCACACAGTTTTACAGCTGAGACTCTGAGAGCTACAGTGTTTTCTTATGGAAGAGGAAATCTGAAGTACTCTCAAAGATATTTCCTATCAGACATTTAGGAAATGCATTTTCAAAGATGTTTGAACACAGATTCTTTCCAGATGACATCTTTAGTTGACATCGTGGAGATGCACATGTGCTATCTGGGAGAATGAGAATGATTTCTCTGGCTCGGTCCTAAATCACACCTGAAGTCCACTTCCTTCATCTTTACAACAGAACTGAATCAACACTGAGCTGACTTCAGCTGAACCAAAGCCAGAGATGCGTCATTTTCCTGTTATCACTGTGAAGCTGCTTTCAAACAATCTGTATTGTGTTAAGCGCTATATAAATAAAGGTGACTTGACTTTTAAACATCTGTCATACACACTAGACTCTAGGGGCCTCATTTATGAAATGTGTGTGCGCACAGATTTAGTGGAGTATGCAGTACTAAAATCCACACCACTGTATACATTTATAAAAACGCACTTTGACACAGAAAATGCTGTTCTTAAGTAAAGGATTTTGGACGTTGGATTATTTGTGACCCTGGAGCACAAAACCAGTCATAAGTCTCCCTGGTATATTTGTGGCAATAGCCAACAATACATTGCATGGGTCAAAATTATAAATTTTTCTTCTATGTAAAATCGAATTAAGTAATTAAGTACCTACTTACATTTCTACTTTAAATATATCACAGAAACGTCAGGATCCAGCGCACTACATTACCCACGATCCCTTTCACCGGCCTTCTGATCACTGCCACCTGCAGCCACTCAATCCACCAATCACCTTAGACTATAAAGCACCCACACTCACACACACTCACTGTCTGGTCTTGTTTGCACAACACGGTTGGTTTGCTTACCTCAAGGACTGCATTCAATATACTTATCTGTCTCCATCGCTCCCCGTGTTCCAACCTGCCTGTGTGTGTGAGAGTGTCCCTGTCGTCTGCCTTCTACGCCGCATCTTCTCTGCAACCACCATTCATCAAAGGACAGTATTTCATTCCATCTCTATTCCATTCTCCACCACCTCATCGCTAACTCTGCTGATTGTTCATAATAAACATCATTTATTGCTTTTACCCCTGCCTCTGTGTCTCTCCCGTAACAATATCAGAAATGTATAATTAGTAGTAATATGCGTTCCAAGAAGATATTTAGTTAATTTTCTTCTGTAAATATATCAGAAATGTATTATTAGTAGTAATATGTGTTGCTTCATTTGGACAACTTTAAAGGAGATTTTCTCAATAATTAGATTTTTTTTGCACCCACAGATTCAAGATTTTCCAATAGTTGTATCTCGACCAAATATTGTCCTATCCTAACTAACGGAAGCTCTTTCATTTATGATGTATAAATCTCAGTTCCAAAAAAATGTAATTTAGTCTGCGTTTAAAAGGCCGGTGTCACAGACAAGGCTAAAATGAATTATTGAGCTGTTTTAACTGAACATGTCATTGTTTCAAGATGCACAGTAATGTTTTTTATTTTTTCAAAGGCATGTTTATAAAAAGCTACTTTATTGTCCTAATTAAGGCCATATCCTGACTGAATCTAAGCCCCGTCTGTGAAACCAGGGTTTAATAATGTGATTCATAAGCTGTTTGCCTTATGGATAAACAAAACATGTCCCCACAAGATAAAACAATTACTGGGTATTATTATAGGGACATTTTGTCCCCAAGGGCTTCGCAGGACCACACACTCATTCACTTACTCTCTCTCACACACACACACACACACACACACACACACACACACACACACACACACACACACACACACACACACACACAGTAGGTTATCTCAGGTTTTACTTTCCTTATGGGGACATTTGGTCCACAATGTAATATAAACAAGGACATACACACACGCGTGCGCACATTACATTAGGTTAAACCCATTATACCGTACACAATAGTTTTACTGTCATCATTTATAATGTATACACCATAAAGTATAAAACATTTTTTTTTAATAAAAATATAATCTAAAACAAAACAACACATGTGACATGTCCTCTTCATTGTTACAGCCCAGAAAGATCAACAGAAGGGGTTATTTCAACTTGACAGAAATACAATATACCCTTGATCATAAAATATTAATGTCATATTGCTGATTATATATATTTTTTTTACTAATTTGCTAAACAAATATTTTTTTCCTAACAGTTTTCCAGTTCCAAAAGGAAATGAGGAAGATGTTAAGCTAGAGCTCCTGTCAGATTACTTCCTTACAGTAAAGGCGTTATTAATGTACACACAATTCACACTGAATCATCACACAGTTACAGCAGATCATGTGTAGGTGTGTTTTCTTTTACAACACATTATAACAACATGCTTCTGCCACAGTGTATTATTTTTTTTAACACAACATGTCAGAAAGCATTGTAGTACCGTCAGACAGCGCACGTTTCAGTGAATCAGGAAAGGTGTTCCCCCCGATATGAATTATGAAGAAACACAGATGACATACAGGAAACGCCACTGAGATCTTATCAGAAGTCAAAATGCTTATCAAGTTCCCTAGTAAAATATTTTACAAATCCCAATTATCAGCAAACAAGTAATAATGTGGACAGTGTTGCCATGCTTAAGGAAGCAATGCTTGCTGAAAATGTGTTTCTGCCTTCAGGGAGAAATTCTACACTTTTAAAACAAGGAAATAAGTGACTTTATTTTAACCAAAGCACATAATATTCTGTCTAGTAATGCTGTAATACACACACACACACACACACACACACACACACACACACACACACACACACACACACAGACACACACACACATACACACACACACACACGACACACATGACACACACACACACACACACACACACACACACACACACACACACACACACACACACACACACATGTTGTGTTTCCATGTTTTATGGGAACATTCCATAGGCGTAATGCATTTTATACTGTACAAACCGTATTTTCTATCCCCTACACTGCCCCTTCCCTACACTGTAAAAATTGTGCTGTAAAATAACGGTAATCTACTGGCAGCAGGGTTTCCAGCAATGTACTGTTAATTTACAGCCTCTACTGTTAATTTACAGCTCTCCTTTTTACAGTATGTTACTGTAATAATACCATGAAATGAACTCTCTTCATTTGGAAAACTGATCACTTAAAACAGTTCCCATTTTAAAACAAGTATTTATATGGTGTTTGTGGTAAACTTATTTCATTTGAATCCACTGAAAAGAACATTTCTTAATATAAATATAAACTGTAATGAGTAGTGAAATACTTAAGAAATATGACTTTAACTTCAATCTTTGCAGTTCATCATTAGCACACACACACACACAACATCAACAATCAGCTCATAACTGCATCAGCAAACACAGCCACTGCCTTTAAATAAAGCATCAGACAGCATATCATCAGTGTTTCTCTGCTCATCCTGGACTGAAGCACAGGCGCTACTGTCCAGCACAATGGTGACCCATAAAACTAATTCATTAAACTAAGATCTCTTCTATATCATCTTCTGCAACAACACATAAACACAGATCATTTGAATATTTACTCTCCTTATCAGTTACTGACTTTGCACAACTTTTTCTATTAACTTTCACTAATATTTCAGTGAAAATATCTTGAATCATCTGGTAAATCTGACTGTTATGTTTCACAGTATATTGCTGTTTTTTCCTTGATTTAACGGTAATAACTGCAGGATTACGGTACACAGCTGGAAACCCTGCTGCCAGTATTTAACCGTTAAATTACAGGGACTTCCGTAAATTAATTTACAGTTGCTTACCGTTATTTTACGTTTCACTCTGGGGTTTTTTCATCTTATCCCTTTAAGCCTTTAAACCCACAGCAAAATCTTCAGTTTTAAATGAACACTTACATGTGTCCACACTACAGAGTGTTAGAGGAATTGAAGCGGTGTTAAAGTTAATGAGATAATTATGGGATTAATTGAGTGATAATTGAGAATTAGTGATAAACACCTTCAGAATCACTGAAGGAAAGAGAAACACAAGCACTACAACTGACTTCAGCCACAGCTTTAGATGAAATCAACTGAAGATAAAAGAAGACATTAAATCTCTGAAGATCTCTAAATCTCTAAATCTCTGAAGCAGGAGGATTAAACAACTCCACAAACAGCATTACCAGCTTCACACATTACTAACCACACTGACTTTATTTCTGTCACACGTCTACAGAAGCTCTTATTGAGATTAACAGATCTTTTGGTGTTGATGTTTAATTGATAATGTTTGGTCACCATTATGGTGATCAGTGTTTGCTTCAGTTGGGATCTTGACCCTTGACTTTGCAATGGTTTTGTGTGGCTGCTGTATCTGTGTTTCTTAGATACATTTGTTATAGCAAGGAATAGCCATGAAAAACTGTGAACAGGTGTCACTGGTTATGTTTTGCTTATGACATAATCATAATGGGATGCTTAGTGTGTTAGTCTATCCCTAAACAAACCCATTGTTTTAATAATACATAGTTTTAACTTTGTTATGCGATATCAATCGGTGAGACTTGCAAAATATCAAGCAGTGATAAGGAATCAGTTATGAAGGATTTTTTAAACTCATGATTTTCAAAAATGGTTTAATCTGTGGTGTGTTTCAGACAGACATAGACATGAAGAATCAGCATATGAATCTCAACAATGGTGACAATTAACACAACAGATTAACACATCAACACATCAACACACACACACACACTACACACAGTCATCACACACACACACAACACCAAAAATAAAGGTAAACAGTGAGAAAAAGGAAATAACCAGGCTATTCAGCAGCATAATTTATTCATACAATGCATGCAATGTCATGGACGATTTTTATACAACGCTGGTACTAGCATGCATACGGCATTACACTTTTGATGGTCACCATTGTTGAGATTCATACGCCATTCTTGAAGTCTATGTGATCTGAAAATCTGACTGTTGTCACAGTGACTGATCTCATGCTGTAAAATGTCATACCTTAAAAAAATAAAAAAATAAAACATATTCTAGATAAAACCTTGAATAATCTCAGTGAAGCAGACCATTAATAAATAGTCAACATCATCTTTTATGTTTCCTCTCAGCTTTGTGTGCTTTAACAAATGTATTTAAAACACATCATTAAAGCAGCAAGAGAAACACTAATGTTGGTATCAAGGGTCAAGAGCCCAACTAAAGCAAACACTGATCACCATAATGGTAACGTCAAAAGAAACCATAAAACAACCTCTGTTAATCCTCAATAAGAGCTTCTGTAGACGTCTGACAGAAATACAGTCAGTCTGGTCAGTAATGTGTGAAGCTGGTAATGCTGTTTGTGGAGTTGTTTAATCCTCCTCTGCTGATATCTTCAGAGATTTAATGTCTTCTTTTATCTTCAGTTGATGAAATCAATTTTGTTTCTGTTGATGTTTCTCTTTCCTTCAGTGATATCAGCTGGTGTTCATCGGTGTGTGAGTTCACTCTGTCTAGTGGTCTATATCAGTACACTAGTGTAGGGAATAGTGAATGATGGTATAGGGTGTGAATCGGAGCACAGCCTCTGAGTGTCGACTTCGAGTGCTGTTAATTCACAGTATATTCCCGTTGTCCTTTTTCTCGAAAATGAAAATATTACCCAGATTGCATTGTTTTCTACAGTATATTACTGTTTTATTGGAAAACAGCATGTTACTATCAAAATTTGGCCGTTATTTTACAGCATTTTTTACAGTGTAAACCTACCCATCACAGGAGACATGCTGCATTTTACATTTTCAAAAACATCACTTAGTGTGATTTATAACATGTTTTCCTCATGGGGACCAAAAATGTCCCCACAAGGACAAGGATTTTGGATATTGCCATCTTTGTGGGGACATTTTGTCCCCATACCGTAGGGATTACCAGTCCACACACACACACACACACACACACACACACACACACACACACACACACACACACACACACACACACACACACACACACACACACATGTCTGGTTTACTATCTCTGTGGGGACTCTCCATAGACGTAATGGGTTTTATACTAGAAAATACGGTTTGTATATCCCCCTACACTGCCCCTGGCCCTAAACCTACCCATCACAGGAGACATTTGCATTTTTACATTTTCAAAAAAAAAACTCATTTTGTATAATTTATAAGCTTGTTTCCTCATGAGGACCTCAATTTAGGTCCCCAAGGTTACACGAGTCCCCATGAGTCTGTGTGCAGTCAGGTTGAAGTCCTCACCAGGATAGAAAAACATGAACACACACACACACACACACGTCTGGTTCACTATCTTTTCGTGGGGACTCTCCATAGATGTAATGGTTTTTATACTACAAACTGTACATTCTCTCCCCCTACACTGCCCCTGCCCCTAAACCTACCCATGACAGGAAACATTCTGCATTTTTACTTTCTCAAAAGAACTCATCCTGTGTGATTTACAAGTCTTTTGAAAAGTGGGGACCAATGTAGGTGATCTCAGGTTTTACTATCCTTGTCCCCACAATGTAATATAAACAAGGGCACACACACACACACACACACACACACTGATGTGTGTGTGTGTCTCTATTATTTATATAATAATCTTCTTCATCAGTTTCATCTCCTCAGCATTCCAGATAGTTTAGAAGAACTCGATGTTGCAACAGAAACTATTGACTCTCTCTTTTCCAGTACTTTAGACACAGTCGCTCCCCTGCGCTTAAAGAAGATTAAAGAAAATAGTCCAACCCGGAGGTACAACGAGCACACTCGAACTTTATGAACTTCTTTAAGTGTAAGATTGATAATATTAGGAAGGAAATTATAACCATGCAGCCGTCTACTACAGTAACACATCAAACAGAGCAGTGTAGTGTCACTGAGGAAAAATTACACTCATTCACTGCTAAAGGAGAGAAGGAATTGACTAAACACATTAAATCATCAAAATCAACAACATGTATACTCGACCAGTCAGGATTTAGACCGTATCATAGTACTGAGACTGCTCTCATCAGAGTTACAAATGATTTACCATGTGCATGTGTGTGTGTGTGTGTGTGTGTGTGTGTGTGTGTGTGTGTGTGTGTGCTGTGTGTGCGTGTGTGTGCTTTTGAATTGGTTTGGAAATTATGTTGGCATTAGTGGAATTGCATTGGCATGGTTTAAATCATACCTATCTGACCGTTATCAGTTTGTAACAGTAAATGAAGAGAGTTCAGTATGGAGTACCGCAGGGCTCAGTGTTAGGACCGTTGCTCTTCACCCTGTACATGCTACCACTGGGAGATATTATTAGGAAGCATGTCGTTATCCCCCCACACACACTCTCTCTCTCACACACACACACACACACACACACACACACACACACACACACACACACACACACACACACACACACACTTACAAACACTTACTTTATTTGCCTTCAGGGAGCAATTCTACACTTTTAAAACAAGGAAATAAGTGACTTCAATTTATCCAAAGCACATAATATTACCGACTGTTAATGCTTTAATGTAATTATATATCTGATAAAACAAGAATCCAACCATATTCCAGAGAATGCAGTAAAATAGTATGTGGACAAAATAACTGGATAAACTAAATATATATGGATAAACTAATAAATAATAAATAAATAATTTTTAAAGGCTTTAGTTTGTTTCCTTAACAAAAAATGTTTCTTCATGTACTGATATATATATATATATATATATATATATATATATATATATATATATATATATATATATACAGTAGAGTATATATTCACCTTGTATATCTTGGATGGCTACAATTTCCCGAAATGTAATTTAAATACAGTGTGCAGGAAGGTGGGAAGAGGAGTGTACGGTGAAACCCATGAGATGCCACTGCAGAATCACTGATTTACACTGGCAGTGCTGACCAAACGCAGTTTAGATACTGCACAGCATGTGTAATATCACCTCGCTGTACTTCAGAGAAGGAACGCTGGAAGCAGATTTCTGCATTCACACGGAAACTGAACTGCATTACTGTAACATCATCTCAATCTTGTTTTTTACCCTACTCTTATCTGTCCTGGCCCATATTTCTCTTTTATTCTGCAATAGCCTGAGTGCTTTTACAAGAAGAGCTTGATAAGCGGCAGCTCATGCTCTGTCCTAAAGGTAACCTGTTTATACATAATAAAAACCTTTCCTGGATCTTATACCAATTATCAACATTACATATTTGCTCTGAGCAAATGCTATCTGGCAAGTGTGCACTGACTTCTTATTAACATATATTCCCGCACTTGTTCAGTGAAGAGCTGTTTGCTGTTGAACAATGTCAACAGTTTGATGATGGCATATGTGTGTGTGTGTGTGTGTGTGTGTGTGTGTGTGCGTGTGTGTGTGTGTGTGTGTGTGTGTGTGTGTGTTAGCAGGAAAACTCAAACCAGGAAACCTTAATGGGTGAAGATGATACTGATACTGTTCTTCTGTTGTATTCCCTTTAATAAGAACTGTGACATCAGTTTTGTTTTAATTCCTTTCTATGCAAAACTCTCCGCTTGCAAACGGTCTGGAAAGTCCAGGCAGTTTTCCCTGCGAGAATGAATGGAAAACTGACCTCCAGACACGCTCTCATGACACTACGCTATATTTTGTCCAGTTTCTAATGAGACCCGTGCACCATGTGTCTTTCTGTTCCTGTTTCTCGGCCAGACTAGCCATGTTTTCATGGTAATTTTAGCTTATGTTTCTGCCTGAGGAGATGTAGCATTTTCAGTAAGTGAGCTTTGCTGTTGACTGTACGGTCAATGAGAAACCAGATTAGTCAAGGTGACTTATTTGATAATGTTTTTTGTTTAGATTTTTTGTTATATTTTTTGATAATGAATAATTATATGATGCCATTGGCATGTTTGGGAAGTGTTCAAATAAATTTACATGAAAAGTACAACGTTTTTTTCTTTTTTCTTTTTTTCAGAAAACTAATTTCCTGTTTTTAAAAATAGTATTAAAGTAACCACACTGTAAATTATTGTTGATTTAACTTAAAAAAAGTAAGTTACCTGGTTGCCTTAACATTTTTGAGTTCATTGAAATAAAACATTTTAGTTAGTACAATGAAGAAGATGGGTTTAATCAAAATGATATGCTATCCAAACCACATTAATCAAAATTGATTTGGCGACAAAAAATTGTTGTGTTATAAAAAATATTAGGGTTATATATTTTATTGTATTTTTTTATATATATATATTTGATAGCCTTTTAGATTATGTAAATAGATACATATCATGTAAATACAAGTTTGTAAATAAATGCAAGTGACTCTATAATATGATTTCAGAAAAGTATAGGAAAAAAACTGTTCAGTAAAATTGATTATTTCCAGTGTCTTATTGAAAACATATTCAATTGTAATAATTCAAACACAAGTTACTTCAGTTCTTTATAGTATTGTGTGTCAACACTGTTACAGCCAAATTAGGCAACAGAGTAACAGAGTTTGACGGTAACAGAATTGATCATTTCAAACCTTTTTTTAGCCCAAAAACTCCACTTGCTAGCATAAATGCTAAGAACACATGCGGCACTAATGAAATCATGATTAAAAGACTTTTAAAAAACCCACTGTGAGATCTGTGATAAGTTCAGTTTTCCGTTTGACGTGGTAACAATTTTGACGTTTTACAGAATAACTTGTTATATTAAAATATTTTCTCAGAGAGCGAGCATGCATTCCTTTCAGATTTTATCAGTGAGGAAAGAGACATAATTTCCTGAATTTTACATAGTTGAGGAGATAATTCTGCCAATTTAAAGGCCAAGTATGGGTAACAGAGTTGACACAATATTATTAAACAATTTATTGTTGTAGAATTGGGAAAACGGGGCTTTTATAAATAAAATAAAGGAAATATTACCAATAGAAAAGTAAAATAAAATATTTTGATTTTGATTGGAAAAATACACTGATAATTCAGACAAGAAATCATGATTTTCAGCTATACAAGACACTTTTCTTTTCTTTTTTTCTTTTTTCTTTCTTTTTTTTTTTACAGAAAATATATTGCTGTGGCCTGCAACATCTTGTGATCCATGACAATGAGTAACACATTATTAAGACGAGACACTACAGGCAAAAACAACTTTCATGCATCTGTCAATTTTTAGATTTTGTGTTTTTGACTTTTAAGTGTATCTTTCATAGCACTTTTTCTATTTGCGTCTGTAGATTTCAATTACAATACATATCTTTAAAGGCCTTTTTCTCAAAATGAGTTTCTCAGCCAGAAATCTCTAACAACCACCAAACTTTACAGTTATTCCTATATCAATATTCTTTTTATGTGTGTGTGTGTGTGTGTGTGTGTGTGTGTGTGTGTGTGTGTGTGTGTGTGTGTGTGTGTGTGTGTGTGTGTGTGTGTGTGTGTGTGTGTGTGTGTGTGTGTGTGTGTGTGAGATAAGAGATATCCAGTCTTCCCTCTGTAAAAAAAACTTTTGCAAACTTTTTACATATTTTGACTCTAATATGTAAAAAAAGGAACATTAATGTTAAACTTGTTCTAAAAATGTATGAAAATTAGTGCATATTTTATGATATACCTCATTTGCATATTTAAACATAACATTTAAAAAAAACCTGTGATACAAAAAATAGGAATTCTTAATGTAATCAATCAACTGAGGAAGTATGATGATATCTATTAGTTATTTTGTTTTTGTTTTTTACTCTATTCACCTGGGGTGTCTTGCCTTATAATAATTAAAAATAATGAATTTTCAATCATAGAATCGCTCTATACAGTTTTATAAACAGTGGGCTAAATCATGTGCACGATTACTCAATCTAGATAGCCATATTTAATGTTTTTAGTCTTACTCTACTTCTTTATTTTTTATGTATGCATGTACCCTAGAAATATGATTATTATGCCTGAATTGTTTAAAATAAATGGTTAATTAACGTTTCTAGCTCAAATTAAAATGGGTCAAGTACAGACCCATTGTACAGACCCAGTGGTCTTCTAAATTAATTATTTGATACAATGCACGTATTGTGTACATACATGTTTTACACTGTACTTGCAAAAATTGTACTTTAAAATTACCTGCATGTAATTACATTTGTAATAAATGTCTGTAGTTACATATATAATAATATAATAAATAGTGTATTATTCTTCTTATAGTAAAAAATAATCCGATAGCATTAGCGCCCTCTTGTGGATGGATATGCGTCAGCTCTAGCGTGTGTTAAAGCTCGTAGCCTAATATATTAAGTATGTTGTTGGCCACTAATGTGTAAAATACCATTCGTTTCGCATACACTATATCATCTAAACAGATCGCTCAACAAGCTTATTATCATGAATGGCTCGTGTAGAATGCGAAATATCTGTTACTAGGAAACGGTATCTGTTCGTCAACAATGGGGAGGTGTTGTTTTAGGGAATAGGTTTACAGTAAGGCGGTAGATCTGGAAGAGCAGAGAGGGAGAGGGGAGGAAGAGCATTTTGTAGTACCAGGAATAGTATTACTGACAACCTACCCTTACTGGAAGAACCCTGGGCGGAGCCAAACTAGAACATGAGGAGGAGGACACTACAAATAACAGAGGAGTTCGGCACGGCACAGTGAAGAGAAACACTAACTTCTCTTGACAAGACACGAGCCGGAGGAGAGAGACACTACTTTTTTGTTTTGTGGATATTACAAAAAAAGTTATCATCTACTAAAAGAGACTCAAAGGTAAGAGAGGCTTTCAGAATATACTTTCATGTAGCTACTAATCAGAGCGCTCTGACTTTATCCTTAAAGGACCTCATTGGCTTCCATTGTAAATTATGACAATATTTTCATGTTTGGATGAACTATCGCAACTTAATACTCCTTAATAGCTGCATAATATACAAGATGCTTAGGTTACACTTTATTTTAGTGTCATTGTACTGCATACATGCTATAGTTATTACAATAAATTATGCATTGTTACATGCAACTAACCCTAAACAAAATCAAACCCTAATCCTAATCCTAAACCTAAGTACATAGTTACTTAATATTACTCGTGTATAGTTACAGTGTGACAAAGATACCTTAAAATAAAGTTTAACCCTTTATTTATTTATTCAACTACATACTTATTAGAGGGTCAAGATTATGAGGGGTTGGTTTAGGGATAGTTACATGTACATAATTTATAGTTATTACTACAGTAACTACATGTAAAATGTAACATGACACCTTAAAATAAAGTTTAACCCTTCATTTTAAGCTGTCCGTGCTACAGTGAAATTGTACATTTAAGTACTGAGCAATAATAACTAACTACATGTACTTATTATAGGGTTAGGAATAGGGGTTGGTTAATGAATAGTTACATATAATTCTGCATAATTTATAGTTTCTACTACATGTAACGTGTAACAAGGACACTAAAATAATGTGTTATCGATATAGCCAATATAAGGAGTAAGAATTAGCCTATTATTTAAAAATGTTGTCAACAAATCAAAATTTTGGAACAGTATCAAATGTCTTAGTTTGATAACTGGCTTTAAACCCCTCAATGCAGTCTTCTCGAACGCATGTTTCCTGTGGTACTCATCCGAATTCTTTCTCCATAGGCTCCTGCTACCATCTTTGAGAGGATCACGCCATGGTAACCCACAGCAAGTTTGACAACGCAATGAGCAGCAGCCTGTTTGACGCAAGCATGCGGCTGCCGTCTCACCGTTACAAAACCTTCAGCTCCAAGCTGCAATACCAAATGGTGCAACACGCCATTCGGATGCTCCAGGAGAGCGGCTTCTACTGGGGCTCCATCAGCGGCAAAGAGGCCAATCACCTGTTGAGCTCGGAGCCTAGCGGCACCTTTCTGGTCAGAGACAGTTCGGACAACCGGCACTTCTTCACGCTCAGCGTGAAGACCGAGTCGGGCACCAAGAACCTGCGGGTGCAGTGTGACAACAAGACCTTTTGCCTTCAGACGGACTCCAAGAGCATGCAGTCCGTGCCACGCTTCGACTGCGTTCTGAAGCTTGTCCATCACTACATGCCCAGAAACACTCTGTCCATTGGGAACTCGAGAAGCGCGTACTACATCTACACAGGGGAGAAAATCCTCTGGAGCTGCTGAGACCCCTACCTTGCACAATGTCCTCCTGCAGCATCTATGCAGGAAGACCGTGAATGGACATATAGACGTGTCTGGCAAAAAAGAGCAGCTGCCACAACAGCTCAAAGACTTCCTACAAGAGTATGATGCTCCCATTTAAACCAATGCTAGCTGATAGAGAAGCACTGATCTGTGGAATGAGCTAAGCGAGGGAGCTGAAGCTAACCTGACGAGTCTTGGGCCAAAGAAGTATTGAACTGTTCATGAGTACTATGATGTGACGGATCTCAAGCCTCATTCTTGCCAGTGAATGGACATTTGTACCGTTCCTTCGCCTGTACCACTGCCAGTATCTGCAAGCACCAATCACTGCCTCTACACTTCCCGAATCTGCGAGCTCCGCCAAGCAGGGAGACAACAAAGTCATTTAACGAAACCAGCCAACACCGCCTTCTTCCAAGTAAATATTTGTGCCTTTCAAAGGAAAAAGGAAGAAGTGAGCAACAGCACAGCATTGAGGCACAGCGGACATGCTGTTGAGAAACGGCTTCTGGGTGGGAACACACCAGGACTGAACACGTATAAAAACGAACATTCTGCTTGTACTTGAAAGAAGCGACACTTTGAAACAAAATGTCTGTGTGTGTGTAGAGTTGTGTTTAGCAGTTTAAATGAGACTGCCTGCTATTGAATGTATTAACGCACATGAGTGGTCTGTGTCTAAAAGATCACCCATGTTTCACCTTGTCGTACAAGACACTTGTTTACATATATGAAGATCGGTTATCTTTTGTAAAGACATCTCAACCATGTTTTGATGTTAGGTATTTATATTTATATACAAACAAAAGAACATTTCAATAATTTATTAAAGAGCACTATTTTTGTACAAATGAATTCCATGTCTTGGCTTGTTCATTTCTCAAGTCCTTTCCATCCTCAGACTGAAAATGCCTGAAATAGTTCACACTGTATATGAATCAGAGGTGATTCAGATTCCCGCAGCGCCTTCTCCTGGAAGGGTTAAAGTTGATTCAGAGATATTCACTTTAGCGAGCGGGAATGATCCTCCCCTTGTGCTCTCCGACAAGGCTGTTCCAGTAAGACTTTGACTGATATGGGGAAGCTCAGGATTACAGTCAAATGTTTTACACAGTATTTAAAGGAACAACCTTGGACAACAAAAGCGACTGATTAGCTATAACATGCAAGGAGAGATAAGTGGTTTTATTGCAATTAAAAGGTCATTACAAATGATAATGTTTTATGGCTACGCTTTATTTTTAGGCGTCTTTGTTACACTGGAACTATACATTTAAGTACTGAGTAATATTACTAGAAAAAACAAGCTGCCTTACATTTAAGTACAATCAACTTTTATGTTTAAGTCATTTCAACTTAAATGGCATTAAACGGACTTCAAAAAAATAATTGAATCTTGAATAAAAACGAAAAAAGTTTATTTTGCTGAGCTAAAGCAATGTAAAAACACGTTTTCAACTTATTGATCATATATTTTTTCAAAGTGTACTTACTATAGGGTTAGGATTGGGGGTTACACTTTATTTTAAGGTGTCATTGTTATAGTGTAATAATATATTAAAGCACTGAGAAATATTTAATAACTACATGTACTTACTATAGGGTTAGAGTTTGGTTTAGGGTTAGTACTATAGTAACTACATGTGATATATGTAACAATGACACTAATATGGAGTGTTACACTTTATTTTGATATTCCACTTCATACATTCTACTGACTATAAGTTATTATAAATATTTTATTAATCCTAACCTACTAGTTACCTTATTTTCTTCTTGTATAAAGTATGTAATCAGATTCTATCAACATTTTAGGCCCAAAAAGGTTACAAAACATAGAATATTTAATAGCGTGAACAGACCTACTCGTTAATTTATTGTTACTATATTTAACATTTAAATGCTCTAAAAAATGCTGGGTTGTTTGAACCTATGTTTGGGTCAAATATGGACTTAATTAAACTCAACGGTTGGGTTTGTCCATATTTGACACAAACATGGGTTCAAACAACCCAGCTTTTTTTTAGAGAGTATATCCAATAACATACATAGTGACTAAAACATATATAAATCTATTTCTTTAGTCTAGCTTACAGATTTTTCTCAACAAACGTGATGTTTTGCATCCTAAACAATACTGATGGAGTTGATTTGAGTTCTACACACATCACTTTACTCTAAAGTCAAACAAAATGAATTCAAATACAATTATTTTATTTTAACGAACTTCATGCACATTTATATTTGTCTAGAAAACTCATTTCAAGCATTTAAACAGAAGCCTTTTGGTCAAGGCTTCATTAATAATTCAGTCAAGTGTCCACACCTTTGACTGTGTGTGTGTGTGTGTGTGTCTTTACAGCTGATGTTTTTTTTTTAACCAGTCTATCTTTACTCGGTAGAGACTGTGATAAAAGGGAAGAGGTGTGACTGTTTAAAACTCTTTTGAACTTGAAGTCTGCTGGGAAACCAGTCAGGTTTGTAAAGTCATGCGGTGTGCATGTAGTGTACTTAGACAGCTGGGGAGTGTGTGTGTGTGTGTGTGAGGCTTCGTCTGAGAATGTGAGTGTGATAGCGTATTTGTGTGAGTAAGAGAATGTGCATGTGACAATCAATACAAGCTGCCATTTAGTACACACTCTTTCATTGAAAACTACATGTTCAAACTACATGTTTGGCACCACATAGTTTTGGTTTCATGCGGTGCCAAATTATCCCCTTCCACTATTACAGAGTTTTGCAATAAATCACAAACGCCTATGGATTTATTGCCAAAATGTCAAGTTTTAAATCTTGAGTATTGTTCGAGAGGGAAACATTTTTTTTCACCACATAGAAATAAGGTGCTTCTGACAAAGAGACATGTTTCGTACTCACAACCCTTCTTCCTGCTATACTGACGTTTACAGTAAAGCGAGAAAAGCATGCCACTCTCACAAGACATGAGAACTATGAGAGTTTTACCCAGGAAACAGTTTCATACCAGCCACACAAAGGCGTGCAACCAGCTGCTGCTACACGCATGTGCAGAACAACCTTGACTCCCTGCGTTTACCAGAATTCACTGATAGTCAGCTGTTTGGGTGCACATTCTCTCAGCTGTAAATATGCAGTGTTGGGGAAAGTTACTTTTAAAAGTAATGTGTTACAGTATTGTGTTACTCTCTTAACCCTTAAATGCATGAATTTTTCTCCAATCATTATTACAACATCGGGTCTTTAGCGACCCGGATCTATATCTAACACGGATAAATTGCGATGATATAAAACTCTCCTGATATTAGAGTAACAATTAAAGAAGAATAAAATAAATCATATTTTGTTATCTTTTGGAGCTTGGAAAGGTTCAGTTTGAACAGATGTTTAATACCATCATCACTGTCCTCATCAGAACTCATTTTCCAGTACATTCAGCATCTGCCTCATATTCACCATTTCAGCCATATTCTCAAAACTATAATTTTCAACATCTTCAGAATCAATATTTAGATCACTGACAGTTTCTTCACTAGATCCACCATCAAGTGACAGTGACACTAATATTTGATTGCGTTCAGCAGTAACTCGCTGAGCAATTTCAAGTTTTGCTGATGATTATTCCTAATCTTTTGTTTTCTGCCTGCGGTGACTATGAGTGAAATGTCACTTCATCATTGTGTATCAGACATTGCCTCCTTTTAGAATAAAGGTGAACTGCACTTATTCAGTTATTAAAGATTCAATTATTGTTGTGCAGAAATAAATATACGTACACTCTTACACACCTTGGGTCGTTAGCAACCCTATGAAATTTATATAGGTCCCGATATACAAAGCGAAAAAAGGCATTATTTTATAATTGTATAGTTTTTTCTTGTTATATTATGAATTGATTGAGAAATTATAAGAAGGTTTAAGTCTAACTTTAAAAAAAATGAATGATGAGGAGGGCAGTGAATGACACTCACCTAAAGGATTATTAGGAACACCTGTTCAATTTATCATTAATGCAATTATCTAATCAACCAATTACATGACAGTTGCTTCAATGCATTTAGGGGTGTGGTCCTGGTCAAGACAATCTCATGAACTCCAAACTGAATGTCAGAATGGGAAAGAAAGGTGATTTAAGCAATTTTGAGTGTGGCATGGTTGTTGGTGCCAGACCAACCACCAAATATTAAAAAGAGGCTACAATTTGCACAAGCTCACCACAATTGACAGTTGAAGACTGGAACAATGTTGCCTGGTCTGATTAGTCTCGATTTCTGTTGAGACATTCAGATGGTAGAGTCAGAATTTGGTGTAAACAGAATGAGAACATGGATCCATCATGCCTTGTTACCACTGTGCAGGCTGGTGGTGGTGGTGTAATGGTGTGGGGGATGTTTTCTTGGCACACTTTAGGCCCCTTAGTGCCAATTGGGCATCGTTTAAATGCCACGGCCTACCTGAGCATTGTTTCTGACCATGTCCATCCCTTTATGACCACCATGTACCCATCCTCTGATGGCTACTTCCAGCAGGATAATGCACCATGTCACAAAGCTTGAATCATTTCAAATTGGTTTCTTGAACATGACAATGAGTTCACTGTACTAAAATGGCCCCCACAGTCATGAGATCTCAACCCAATAGAGAATCTTTGGGATGTGGTGGAACGGGAGCTTCGTGCCCTGGATGTGCATCCCACAAATCTCCATCAACTGCAAGATGCTATCCTATCAATATGGGCCAACATTTCTAAAGAATGCTTTCAGCACCTTGTTGAATCAATGCCACGTAGAATTAAGGCAGTTCTGAAGGCGAAAGGGGGTCAAACACAGTATTAGTATGGTGTTCCTAACAATCCTTTAGGTGAGTGTATGTGTTAAAGGGTTAAAAGTAACTAATTCTGTTACTTTTTATAAAATTTAAGGAGTTACTTTACTTTTGTGTCACTTTTTCTCACCTGGGCTGGGCTTGTATGTTTGTTCTATTTTTGAATCTAAAGACCCCTTTCACAAAGTGAAACGAATTATGCCTCGGGCTGAAGGAAATGCAAAGTGTGACTTGTGTTACTTGTTTGAAAAAGTAACTCAGATATTTTGTTGTACATTTTTAAAGTAATGCATTACTTATTACTTGAAAAAAGTAATCTGATTACGTAACTCGAGTTACTTGTAATACATTACCCCCAACAGTCAATATATTCCGCTGTATTTATATTAGTCAAGTCATAGACATCCTAATTTACCTCCCAGTGACCTTTGGTTTTAGATTTGAAACTAAAATGTTAACAGTATTTTGCAGAAAGTCTTGCAAGTACAAGCACAACTGATGTCAAGGTGTTATGGGTGGTTTCCAGGGAACAGCTATGCAGTGTTGCCAACTAATTTCAATGGAAAGTAACTAAAGCATGCTCAGAAAGTCTCTAACATTCAAGTGACCCATTTCAGATTTTTTTCCTCCTATGTGGCACAGATTGGAGTAACATTTTATTTTGATGGTCCCTTTTGAACATTCTGTTGACTATCAGTAACTTTGCAAATACATGTCAACTAACTCTCATTAGAATATTAGATATGATCCATGAACGTGTAAGCAGGAAAAAAGCATGTGGATTCTGATATTCTCAGATCTGTTTCTCTTTTGAGGAAGTAAACCTGATATGAATCAGAAATGTGCATCTGCTTCTACCATGTAAGCGCACAGATTGGATATTCCCCTGTCAACGCCAGTCGTATGTCATTGAAAATCGAATGACTTTGACTCAGACAACATTTTTGCTGACCTTCAGAGATGGTGTGGATAGCAAAAGCTTGTATTTTCATTTCATCTGCGTCCATTTTTACTTCCTTTTCGGCCTAAGCTTTTCCGGGTCAGTACATCTACCTTGGGTTGTTTCACCAAGTATATAGTGTAAATGCAAATATTGGATATGGGTCACTTTTAAAAGATGATGCTGGTCATCAAAAAATCAGGATATAGTCAACAAATCAGAATTGGGAGAGTATGTAAATGTAGAGGAAAAGTCACTAGATGATGTAATGCGCCAGATATTTACATTTTCTTTCGTAATCCATGCTCATTTTAAAGGTCGTTTTAAAGGTGTTTTTGAAGCTTTGATTGTGTTTACAGTGTGCAATATAACATATGTTCATGTTTCGCGTGTAAAAAAACACAGTATTTTTCACACTATATATCGCTGTTTTCACTGATGAAAAAATGGCCTGATGATTTCCTTGTTCTATGAAGTCCCTCCTTCAGAAATACGTAACGAGTTCTGATTGTGCCAGCGGTTCCCGTGTTGTGATTCGAAAGCAGCTTAGCGCACGTTGGCCAGAAAGGTCACGCCTCTTACCATAACGGGGAGATGCATGCGCTCAATGTTATTGTAGACATGGCGACAAACACACTCTACAAACGCAACACTTCCTCTTCTCCACATGGGAGAGCAACAAGAACACGCCCCTTTTTTGCATATTCTTGTGGGCGGAGTGTAGTCAACAAACTGTTCTAGTGAAGTCATTAAAGCAGGAAGTGCAGGGATGTAGTACAAACTGGCGGTTCGCTGTAGGCTTTGAAAGGGAACTTCTGTTAAATAAAATATCTCGCTTGGCATTGAACTTTGAGCTTTATAATTTTACAGGTATTATTTATGCTCTAACAGCAACATTACACACTAACTAAAGTTTGAAAAATGGGATCACGAAGAACAGGACCTTTTATACAATATATACTGTATACAATAACATATTTTCTGTCAGACAACGG
Organism: Gobiocypris rarus; assembly: GCA_023029165.1. Lineage (NCBI taxonomy): Eukaryota > Metazoa > Chordata > Actinopteri > Cypriniformes > Gobionidae > Gobiocypris > Gobiocypris rarus. The sequence continues at coordinate 194,841 of CM040934.1, read as the reverse complement.
AACAAGTATGATATGACTGACAAAATCCTAACCAGCGGTCAAAAATGTTGCTAAATGTATCACTAGTCGCTTTTCTCACAGGGTGTGAGAAAAAGTTGCTAAATTGGCAACACTGTTAGGTTATTCAGGGGGAAATCTCACCCTCAGGTCTCTATGATATTCTCATCTCTATATATGGATCAAGTTCCCTCTTTCAATGGAAATCTATGGTATAATTTTGTCCCTTTTTATTGTCCACAGATAACCGCACACCTCTCTCTCAGGAGAAAATGAGTTCAGAACAGAAGTTTAACACTGAGCATTAGGGGTGTGTTCAAACCTTTAACTCAATAGCAGGCACTACCAACAGTTGTTTTTATTTTCAGTTGCTGTGATAAAAAACCCAACAAAAGATCCTTTCATGAGGTCTGATCGGGTCAACGTCATTTTTCAGTTCTAAACCAGCTGCAGTTTTCCAGTGTACTCCATAATCAAATGTGAAATTCTCTAGTAGCCGGTTGAGGGATCATGTGATTCCACAGAACTTCTTTGTAGTTACACAACACAGCGAGCTGTCGTATACGCTTCATGACTTGCTTTTTCCTTTTTCGCACTGCTTTTGTCTTCTGTCTCAACATGTGCTGCCTTGACAGGGCTCTTTTCTTTAAAAATAAGGAAGTTGTAGATTTAAAGAGAAACCGTTTAAGGAAGTATGTGGAACACAAAACCAAATGTAAGTAAGACTAAAATATCAGATTTGAATTTCACCCCAACTAAGTGGAAGTATGACGCTACAATGATTCATCGACAACACTGAGGTCAAATATTAAGGAATTTACCAAAAACTACCGGTAACACTTTTCTAAGGTGACATAGTTACAGATTACCACATGTACTTCCTATAGTAATAACAGTAAACTATGCATAATTACAAGTAACTAAAACCAAATCCTAACTAACGTACATAGTTCATTAATATTACCTTATTTGAGTAAGTGAAATAAAGTGTAACCCTCTTTTCATATTTTTGCTATCAACTTCCAGCCCAACTTTACAACAGATGTCATAACTTCCCAGAACACTTATCTTAGATGTCTATGAAAATAAAGTGGTGCCTTTATGGACACTCAAGATAACCGAAGCTTACGACATGAAACGCTGTAGTAAAATGTGAAGACGCCGATGACAATCAGAGGACGTCCTTACAAGCACCTCGTTGTCATTTTTCTCATTTGCAGCTGTGGCTGCGCTTTTCTCGTATGACGAAATGGAAATGATGTAATCTCTGTGCAGGGAAGAGACTGTCGAAAGTCTTGTTCTCTGTGTGTAAACACGCTGCCCCAAAAGTGTACAGTTTAAAACACATTGTTCCAAACACACTCATAATCCAACAATTGCTTGTGCTTGTTTGGCACGTTTCTGTGATACAGCGCAGTCAGTGGATGGAGTGAGTCAGACAGGGCACGTCTCAATACCACTCATACAAGTGAAGTATGTAAACACACCTACATATATCCATAGTCATGCTCTTTGTGCTTATATGTGTGGACTATGACTATTTTAACCATGTGAGGACAGAATTATATAACACCCTGAACTCTCAGTGATGCAATGACATTTTGGAACTTTCTTTTAATGCGTTTAAAGAGCAACAAACAATTTAACGTTTTAATTAAAATAAAGTTACAGAATAATAGAAATATAGATGCAAGTATAGATATTCATACATGTGTATAACTACGGTTGCAGATGCTCTTGAGTGTTTTCGGACCGGGGTTGACTGTTCCAAAATGGCGGATGGCTAAGGTATAGCGGCCGATAGAAAAAGCTGGTAATGTATGTGGGTAAATGTTAAATTTTTTTGTTTTGTTAAAAAACACTTTGAAGAAAAAAATGCACATTGTTATTTTGGATTAGGATTTTGACTTATAGGAGAAGGGGAGGATGGCGGTGAATTGGCGCCCCAGCATCTGCGAACTCAGAAATTGGTAAGTACCGATCTTTTATACTCAAGTATTAGAATGTGATTGGCTGGAAAAGAGAATAGAAGTGACGTGAAAATTAAGTCTTCCTGGCAGAACTTTACCCTAGAGCTTTCATTTCTTTCAACTAATTAAACTTGTCCAAAGAATTGTGAAAAAAATTCAACCAAATCTAGTTCCTACGCTTTTAGAAATGTATGGATGAAAAAATTATTGTCATTTACTAAAATAGAATAGAATATAGAAAATAGTAATTTATTGAACCATGCTTGAGACAGTCACACCATAGGACAATTTTGAGATTTGGCTCAAAAATGTAAACATTTTTAAAGAATTAAAGAAATGTTTAACAAGTTACTGCATTTTAAATGATGCCAGTTCTAATTATGTTCATTTTTATCTTGTGTGACAGTGAAAATGCCATCTATATATATTTATGGTTGGGAAGGTCACGCATGACGTAGGCAGCAAGAATCACCACATTGTGTACTAGAGGATTTTACATCCAGGATACATTCCCGAATGGACCATTAAAAATAAACTGAAACAAATACTTTTATACAGAAAGGACCATTTGTTTTGGACAGCGCTACTTCTCCTCACTTGTAAACAGTTCTTGCCGCATACGTCACGAGAGAGGTCATGACCTCAACCATCTCGTAAACGTGTTTCTCAGAGCTGGACCAAGGTGAGCATATGAAGATAAAAAGTCTATAAAGTCTATACTTTTTTCTGAAAGTGACCCAAGCTACCCAAAATGTTGATTTTTGAAGCTACCCAAATTTGGATTTTGGACCATTAACAACGGTCTACGTTAGGCACCATTTATTCGCAACCAAGACAAGATACAAGATCTTGACCAAAAACTGATGTACCTCTTGATGGAAAGAAATGTAGTGATGATATTTCCATAAATAGGTGCATACATTTTTGGTCAAGATATTGACATTAAGAGACTTTCCAGCACTTTCCACTTTAAAACCCGTTTTCAAAATATTGCGTTTTCAAGCCACCAAACCGCTGTTGTTATTTAAATGAACTAAAGTTGTGCTGAAGCTGGTTGGATATAAACTTTGCAGGACAGCGGGTCCCAGAGGGCACGGTTAAAGACTTCTGGCTTATACGGTCACTTTTTAAAAGATCTTCAGTTCTCTGGAAATTGCTTAGGTTGCTCCTTCAGTTTGTGAGATTTTCCCAGCCATGTCAGGCAAAATCTTAAGAATCACAATCCTCAACAAGAAACACTATTTGGGACAAGTTACATGCCAAAGGTTTACAATTTTTTTTACAAGATTTACAAGATTTTCTTGCACTGACATTATGAACATGAGCAGTTAAGCATGAGTATTGCATTTCTTAGTATGTAATCTTTCTCAAAGAGGACTTCTGTAAAATGAGTACAATTCTCTCATACAGGATGTTACTAATCTTGATTATAAACTATCTTATATGACATTACAGCCCTGTTCATATCTGTCAGCATTGCTCAATATAAAGCCAAAATGAGCACTGCAACATCCTGCTTACAACAGCATGCTAAAATAGCAGAGTTCATGGAAACAGTGAAAAGCGGATGACATCATGCGTATTATTATCCTAAACAATTTTACTTGTAAAACAATGGAACAACTATTTATACTTCAGAACAGGTAGACAAGTATTACATGTCTATAGGTGGCACGTGTTTCAAGATTCCATAGAACTTTGGATGCAGTTTTGGTTTGAGGTTTTGTACAGTTGTTCCTACTTTGTATTCTAAAACATTTTGACTGTTGTTTCCCTCAAAAGGCCCTGCTATGTGTACCTCGATTCAGACGAAATTCATGGGGAATGAGGGTAAAAATACCAGACAAACAAGTCAGAAGCCCTGAGGTGCTTGTGTTCTTCATTGGAGTTATGTTGTTTTGATTTTGAAACAGCGATAAAGAGCTCGCAGGAATCCCCGGCGCTCCGGTGGAACTGCCACAATAGATTCCTTACTCAGAGTATATTTCTATTTTGAAAGCCAGAAACAGTAATGATAGCTTCAGGCAGACAACTGCATCAGCTGGTTCGGATGGAAGGAGTTTCACAGAATTAGCAGTGAGGACATTCAGTACATTATTAGATGCCAGTCATGCGTCGCTATTACGTAATGAGCAGACCACACCTCACGACTGCTGAACTGAGCATTTACACGGCATTTGAGTTCTAATCGTTAAAAAAAAAACACAACTCATATCTCATTACACACTAGAATTTGGTAATTAAATAGCTCTAATCCCACCTCTAAACCTACCCATCAGATCATATGAAAACGTTTGAATGAGATTGTATAAATTTGTACAAATTAGCCACCAATCCAGAAAAATTGTTATGAATTGCAGTGAGATTGTGTTGGATAAGTTGACTATTGAAATAAAGTGTTACCTGTCTCATTACTTTGTCTTCATTTTGAACTTATTATTTCTAACGTAGTGATCTGTGAAATATTTGCTTGAAAAGTGTGCTTGTACAATCTTTCTTTAAAATACCACATGCTTCATTATTTTGGCATTTACGCCAATTACATTTTTCATTTTTCCAAATGCCCTTTGGTCCTCCTACATATCTGCTGGCATAACATATATTGTCATATGACTAGTTTTGAGTTCCATTTATAAGAAAGGGAACCAAATTAAAATGTCCCTATGAATAAATAGATTACATTTGTTTGAAGGGATTGGAGTTTCCATGTGCTGTAGTTAAACAGAAAAGGGAAAATGCTCACATGTGTGCATGTGACACCACAATGAATTCCATTAAATCAAACCAAACGAAACAAAGAAAAGGTCAAAATATTTCATGCCCTTTGTTTCATTTACAACACAGACTTCTGCTTACTGTAAAAGTGGTTAAAGTAAAGCAAAGAGGTTAAATTAGAAAGTGAAAAAGGAAATAAAAGAAAGGGTGAAAAGGTGATTCATAGGGATTCTCAAAGACTAAAGTTTCATTGAATATCCTTCCTTTGTATGATAATTCAGCAGTGATGTTTCTCATGTGAAGGGTATATAGTGTGAGAACTTTTACATAATGTCATTTTTGGTGACTTAACAGAGCTCATTAAAAACATGGAATAAATCAACAACTTTCCCTCGCAATATGCATTAATAGTTGATTTTGCACCATGGTTGTGCTTCAAATCCAACCTTAATATAGTCAAACACGTGTGACTTTCACAAATTATAACTTCTTTGTGCCCTTTATTCAAAGATAACTGACATTTGCTTGTATATAATGAAATATACAAACGTTTTAATAATAACTTTACTTGGTTTTACATTTTCCAACTTTTTTGCATTATTGCAGTGTGGTCTCAGACGTTTTAATCCCGCTATAATAAATCTGATGAAACATAACCAATCCCTCAGCACAGGTCCAACTAGCTTCTTCAAACACTGAACAGCACAGAAGAAATTACAACATTATAATGCATGAGATAAACGTCTGTCTAACGCCTGCTACATAAACGTAAAAACAAACTTTAACATTAGACAGTTTATGTTTATAATACTTTTGTCTTTGCTTTCCGTCAGCTTTTTTCCAAATAATTTTATGTTGTTTTTATTTTGTCTTTGCCATAATTTGTTGTGGCTACATCATGTGGTCAATGTGAACGTGACCTCTGATTGCCTAAACCTCAATGAGGTCTGAAGGGGGACATTAAATTTGGGATATTCTCACGTCCAACCTTGTCTGGATTGCTGCATTAGTATAGAAGAATAAAACGCCATCAGTATGCGCTACTTGTAATCAAATAGAGCAAGATGAATCATATTTTGACTAAAAAGAGGAGGAAGCGAAAAAGGGAGAATATGGATTATGGCTAGGGGAAAGTGGCCAACCTGGCATGGCAATTTTGCAAATCGAGCTTGAGGTAAGAGGTTTTAAGTTTTAACGGCATGTTACATTGAACAATACACCATTTCATGTTGCATTTTTATTGGCTAGTCAGGATGTAACCAGTCCTACTCAACAGAGCAGGAACCAGGGTCTCTGGCATGGGAGTTGGGTGCTAACAAGGATGTTAAAGACCGCAGCCGCTAGCATGCCTTTTGAGGCCAGGGGAGTGAGGTTTACACACATAGCTCTTACTGGCCTACGGCAGTTACACTCACCCCTTTAAATCTCACTCCCACCCGGGTCACGGCACCAAATGTAGCCGGTCTTACTCGGGATTTGAACCTGGGTCTCTGGCATGGGAGGCAGGCGTTAACAAGGATGCTAAAGACTGCAGCCGCTAGTGTGCCTCTTGTGGCTAGGGGAGTGAGGTTTACACACACATATACTGACTTAAATCCGTTATACTCACCCCCCCAAACCCAGTCCTACTCAACACACTCAGAGCGAGAACCAGGGTCTCTGGCATGGGAGTTGGGTGCTAACAAGGATGTCAAGTCAGGTCAAGTCAACTTTATTTATATAGCGCTTTTAACAATGCAGATTGTTTCAAAGCAGCTTCTCAGTGTTAAACAGAAAAATAATGGAACAGAATATATTTCGATTATCATACAGTAACAATGTGGGCTTTAGATCAGTAATTAGATCAGTAATTTGGTCTATATGATTAATTTAGTTTAATAATTAGATTTATTTTGAAATATATTTGAAAAATATTTTTTCCCCAACTGAGCAAGCCAAGCCAGAGGCGACAGTGGCAAGGAAACCAAAACCCCATCAGGAGACCTAATGGAGAAAAATAAACCTTGGGAGAAACCAGGCTCAGTCGGGGTGCCAGTTCTCCTCTGGCCAATTAACAAACAGCGTATTATTATTATTAAAATTATTATTTTAGAGGTCAGAGGTCTAAATCGATCTGAATATTCGAAAGATCTGAGGCAACACGCTGGAGACGGGTTGTTTTGAGGATGACATATCGATTTAAAGAATTATTAAATAGGACTATTCAAACAATCGGAGTCATCACGCCGGAGACAGGTTTATTGAGGATGCCGTGTCGATGAGGCAGCTTAAGGGGGAGTCTAAATGACACGGTCTCTGCAGACACTTCAGGGTCATGTGTTGGTCACATCTGGGTGCAGGTCCACCGTCTGATCTGGATACAGCCTGGATCCGGCTGACTGCAGTAGACCTCGGGATAAAACAGAGACACTAACATTAGCGTAGATGCCATTCTTCTGATGATGTAACGAGTACATCAGGTGTTATGGGAAGTATTCCCGGTTCCGGCTGACCTAGATAATGCAGCCTAATAATCATTTAATTGAAAAAAGTGTTTTATGTGTATGCCATAGAAAAGAGATGTGTTTTTAGTCTAGATTTAAACTGCAAGCAAGATTTTAAAATGTATGCAATGTTTAATAGGGAGCCAGTGCAGTGTTGACAGAACCGGGCTAATGTGTTCATACTTCCTGGTTCTAGTAAGAACTCGAGCTGCTGCGTTTTGGACCAACTGGAGTTTGTTTATTAAGCGAGCAGGGCAACCACCCAGTAGAGCATTGCTATAATCTAGCCTTGAGTTCATGAACGCATGTATTAACTGTTCAGCATTTTGCATTGAGAGCATGTGCCGTAATTTAGATATATTTTTAAGATGGTAGAATGCAGTTTTACAGATGCTAGAAACATGGCTTTCAAACGAAAGACTGGTATCTAAGAGCATACCCAGGTTCCTAACTGACGACGAGGACTTGACAGAGCAGCCATCGAGGGTTAGACAGTATTCTAGGTTACTACTTGTGGAGCTTTTTTGTCCAATGATTAAAAATTCATTTTTTTCTGAATTAAGTTGCAGGAAATTACTGATCATCCAATTTTTTATATAATCTATACATTCCGTTAATCTTGTGTATTGGTTAGTTTCTTCAGGGTGTGAAGAAATATAGAGCTGAGTATCATCAGCATAACAATGAAATCTAACGCCATGCTTCCTAATAATATCTCCCAGTGGTAGCATGTACAGGGTGAAGAGCAATGGCCCTAGCACTGAGCCCTGCGGTACTCCATACTGAACTTGTGATCGGTGTGACATCTCTTCATTTACTGCTACAATTGATAACGGTCAGATAGGTATGATTTAAACCATGCCAATGCAGGTCCACTAATGCCTACATCATTTTCGAGTCTATTCAAAAGAATGTTGTGGTCGATAGTGTCGAATGCAGCGCTAAGATTGAGTAACACTAACAAAGAGATACAACCACGATCGGATGATAAGAGTAAATCATTTGTAACTCTGATGAGAGCAGTCTCAGTACTATGATACGGTCTAAATCCTGACTGAAAATCCTCACAGATACCATTTCTTTCTAAAAAGGAACATAATTTTAAATAAACTGCCTTTGAAAGAAAGGGTAGATTTGAGATTGGCCTGTAATTGACTAATTCTGTAGGATCAAGTTGCGTTTTTTTAATATGTGGTTTAATAATAGCCAACTTAAAAGTTTTCGGTACATATCCTAATGAAAAAGATGAATTAATGATATTAAGAAGAGGATCCATTTACCTGACTTCTGTGACTTCTGGATGTTAAAGACCGCAGCCGCTAGCATGCCTTTTGAGGCCAGGGGAGTGAGGTTTACACACGCAGCTCTTACTGGCCTACGGCAGTTACACTCACCCCTTTAAATCTCATTCCCACCTGGGTCACGGCACCAAATGTAGCCGGTCTTACTCGGGATTTGAACCTGGGTCTCTGGCATGGGAGGCAGGCGCTAACAAGGATACTAAAGACCGCAGCCGCTAGTGTGCCTCTTGAGGCCAAGAGAGTGTTTACACCAGGGGTCAGCAAGTATATTCGGCCATGGGCCAAACATTTTTTTTTTAATTGCCACTAGATGGCAGGCCAGTATATAGTAAATGGATAATTTAAGAAATAAATTCATGAAAAATACAAACTAGAATTGCCTGACATACTGTTACAGTGTCTTTTGTAAATGGTAGTGAGCTGTTACACTGTTAAAAATTTTGATAAATTAATAAAGCAGTAGTGACATGTAACCTGGTATCTTCATTCACCAACTTGCAACACAGACCGCCTTGCTAAAACACACATATGTGGGAGATATGGAATGGATACAAAATAAAAGAGGACCTGAATAAGCCCATTAATGGCATGTTTGAGTCATGCTCTTAACAAATTGTGTTTTATTTCCTTTTTCCATATTGTGATTAATAAATGTGTTTTAATTTGCTTGTTACACAATGGAGTCTAACTTATTGTAATAATTATTTGACGTAGCCTACTTTTACACTCAGAATTATTCCTTGGCATCCTCACATACTATACTGCATTTTTTAATTGTTTGTATGCTGGAGGTATGCGATTACATTGCGTGCAGAGTGATGTTAACATTTAATCTAGCCGGTGAGAGAAAAATGGCACTATCTAAAAGTCTAAAGAGGAAAGTCAACAGTGAAAATAGGGCATACAAAGAAGAATGGAAAAGCAACTATGCGTTCATCCTACCTGGTTTTGTGAATGCTAAGCCGGTGTGTCTTATCTGCAACAAAGTTGTGGCTGTTTGTATAGAAAATAGTCAGACGGCACCACGAGACTAATTATGTTACCTTTTTTGCTGGTTGTCTTGTCAATATTTTTTAATAAAAAAAAGGACGCAGAATTTGAGTTGCTATTGTTCACGTGTTAGTGCTGAGGCTCCGCGTTATGAGCAAATGTTTCAAAAGTTTTCATACCACTCATTTCATGACGGCTATTTTAGAGGTGTTTCTAGCGATCCATTCTACAGACTCTTTTTGAATGTCTTTCAGAACTTTTCAAATCAAAAGCTCTCAATTCATCCAATTTTTGGAAAAAAAATGAAATGAAAAATGTGGAAACTTTACAAGCAACGTGGATTGTGTGCCTCTCCTCTCTTCCTCCAGACTCTGGGACCCTGATTTCCAAAGGAAATGTAAAATTTACTTTCATCAGAGAACATAGCAACTTTGGACCACTCAGCAGTAGTCCAGTCCTTTTTGTCTTTAGCCCAGGCGAGATGCTTCTGACGCTGTCTTTTGTTCAAGAGTGGCTTGACACAAGGAATGTGAGCTAAAACCCGTGTCGCACGTCTGTGCGTAGTGGTTCTTGAAGTACTGACTCCAGCTGCAGTCCACTCTTTGAGAATCTCCCCCACATTTTTGAATGGGTTGTTTCACAATCCTCTCCAGGGTGCGGTTATCCCTATTACTTGTACACTTTTTTCTACCATGTCTTTTCCTTCCCTTTGCCTCTCTATTAATGTGCTTGGACACCGAGCTCTGTGAACAACCAGCCTCTTTTGCAATGACCTTTTGTGTCTTGCCCTCCTTGTGCAAGGTGTCAATGGTTGTCAGCAGTCTTCCCCATGATTTTGTAGCCAAATGAACTAGACTGGGAGACCATTTAAAGGCCTTTGCAGGTGTTTTGAGTTAATTAGCTGATTAGAGTGTGGCACCAGGTGTCTTCATTATTGAACCTTTTCACAATATTCTAATTTTCTGAGATAGATATTATTGCTGGCGGGCCAATTTTGGCGACAGATTTTGGTTTACATGCACAGCTCTTATTGGCCTATGTCCGTTACACTCACCCCCTAATCCTCACTCCCATCTGGGTCACGGCACCAAATATAGTCGGCCTTACTCAAACCACTCTGAGAGGGATTTGAACCAGGGGCTCTGGCGTAAGAGGCGGGTGCTCTAACAAGGACGCTACAGACCGCAGCCGCTAGTGTCGCAAACTCTTACTGGTCAACGATAGTAACATAGATGTAGGTCATAACAGCAAACACATTGTGGGATGATCATGCTGTATTTATGACACGGTCAGAAAATAATCACAGGCTATATTTGGTCACAAGAGCATCACAATGGCTGTCTTTGAACCTCTCTCACTGTACGACGCAGGACCACCATTTAGGAGCCACAACTACAGAAATAACCATGACTGGTCATCTTTTGTTTGGGACAGCCCAAAATCGTACAATGTGTACCACGCATTAGATGAGACTCCCAGACAGTGCTGGAGACTGCGATTTCCGTGATCTTCCATGAAACTGCTAGGGACATGTCACAGCATGAATCACACTGGATCTCCGTCATTCACCATTCTGCTGATACCTAACAAAGCAAAGAGGAGATACATTCATAATTTCATTTAGTGAAATTTAGACATTAAATGTTGCCTAATTGTCACTGTTTTGTGACTGTCACATTGTTTAGACTGTCTCTAGTGCCAAAGCCTAAATCACAGCTAGCCTTTTATTTATTTATATATATATATATATATATATATAAATATATATATATATATATATATATATATATATATATATATATATATATATATATATATATATATATATATATATATATATATATATCATGTTTTGAGTTATTAAAGTTTTCACTTTTCTTGTTCAAGTGTTCTCTAAACAAGTCAGTCTCCAGACAGCAGAATGCCGTCTGTGAGAGAAAGAGAGAGACAACAGTGCGCCTGCTTGTTACAACTGGAAAAGACAAGCGGTAGCTTGGAACTACTCCCAGAGAGAGACACAGAGAGAGAGAGAGAGAGAGAGAGAGAGAGAGAGAGAGAGAGAGAGAGAGAGAGAGAGAGAGAGAGAGAGAGAGAGAGAGAGAGAGAGAGAGAGAGAAATACACTGCAACCATGGTGACCATTCCAGATTACAGCCAGAGACTCTGACGTCAATGGAAACCTCACAGCACAAAGCTCAGCACAAACACAGCCCTCTATGCATCCATGGAAACAAGCTGCCCACCTGCAAAATATATGATATTGTTGTACTGTTGCCATAGAACCCACATAGAAAAGAGGAAACTTTAAAGAAATTTGTTTAAAAAGAAAAGCCAGGCCAGTTGAAACTTAACCTGACATTCCTGACAAAGCACAGGATTACTTACTCGCCCTCATGTAATTCTGAATGCCATACGTTTCCATATAACCATATTTTGTAGTGACACATTTCACAAAATAACCCATATAACTTGTGTAATTAAATTCCACGTCATTTCCAAGATCAGTTTTGGGGAGGACTGAGAGAATGGCAGTTTCTTTCAGTTTTTTCCCTCTCATTTTGGCCTGAAACTAAAGCTTGTTTCTGCCACAAAATTAAAAATATTCTGACTTTATAACACAAAAACGGTTCTCACAATTGAGAGTTTAGAGCTCCCAATTATAGCATCTCTTTGTTCAGCTGAAGAACACAAACGAACACAGTGTTATTATGACTGTCAGACTGTATCACAAGTCAGAATTCAGATCAGTATCGGTACCATTCAAATATTCATCCAGATCCATCCAGTTATCAAAATCAACTGCAGGCGGTCGATCCTTTTCCTATTAGCACCTAATCTCTGGAACAGTCTTCCTAGCATTGTTCGGGAAGCAGACACACTCTGTCAGTTTAAATCTAGACTAAAAACAAATTTCTTCAACCTGGCATACACATAACACATTATCAATTTCTATTATTCAAATCAGTTAAATGATTGTTAGGCTGCATTAACTAGGTCAGCCGGAACCGGGAACACTTCCCATAGCACCTGATGTACTTGTTACATAACATTTACATTTATGCATTTAGCAGACACTTTTATCCAAAGCGACTTACAACTGAGGAGTACAGGAAGCGATCAGTCATGAAGAGGCGAAGAAACGCAAAAAAAGTGCTTTAAATACCAAGTTTTGGACATTACTCAGAGTAGCCTATAAGCTAGAATAAGGAGGGAATAATGCTTTAAAAAAATTATGAAAAGATTAAGTGCTCACGGAAGAGATGAGTTTTTAGCTGTCTTTTGAATGATGACAGTGATTCTGCCATTCAGATGGAGGTGGGAAGATCGTTCCACCAGCCAGGAACGGTGAGTGAAAAAGTTCTGGAGAGGGATTTCATGCCTCTCTATAATGGTACCATAAGCAAGCATCAAGGCCTTGAACTTGATGCGAGCAGCAAGTGGCAGCCAGTGCAGAGAGATGAAGAGAGGTGTGACACGGGCCCTTTTGGGCTCGTTAAAGTATGGCATCATAAGGAGAATGGCATCAACGCTGAAGTTGGTCTCTCTTTATCCGGAGGTTTACTGTAGTCAGCCATCCGGGCCATATCCAGATCCGATGGTGGACCTCATAGACACGACAGCCAGTGGTATCCTCCCCTAAACAAACTTGTCTCTGGCGTGATGACTCAGATCTTCTACCAGATGGAACTGGACAACAATCATACACTGTTCATTCTTTAGCCAGAGGAGAGCTGGCCCCCCGACAGAGCCTGGTTCCTGTTACCTGATGGAGTTTGGTTTCCTTCCCACCGTTGCATCTGGCTTTTGGCTTGCTTAGTTGGGGACACTTACTGTAAATCCTCTAATATTGGCCAGTATTCCATTAGCGGCCGGGTCTCCAACATTGACTGGTCTCGCTGTCATCGAAGGTAAATAAGGGCCGGTCTCTAATAGCGGCCGGGGCTATTATTAGAACCAATGTTTTTTCTGGGCAGGCCTCAACATTATGCATGTGATACCGGTAGTAACATGGGGATGCTATGGTAGCCTGGTCATGTCAATAACCTCACTCTTGACTCGCACGTGAGACTTCAGTCACCGGTAGGCTAACGTTTACCATGGCAGCTGCAGAGCCAAAGAGGATATGAAAATTTGACATCAAGTTCAAAGAGAAAGTGCTGGAATATGCTACAGAGCACTCTGGGGAGCAAGCTGCTAAACATTTTAACATTGACCCGAAAAGAATTAGATACTGGAAAAAGCAGAAAATGGATCTAGTCGCAGCAAACAAAAAGAGAGCAAGACTGCCAGGAGAAGGGAGAAAAAAGGTTAGCGAGGAGTTGGACACAAAACTGTCTGAGTGGATCCATTCAATGAGGGACAATCATAACCGAGTGTCGAGAAAAGTGATCCGAAACAAGGCTCTGGAAATCTACCCGACAGTGAGTGATAGAGGTGCACAATTTCTGGCTAGCAGGGGTCCGCTGCAAAAGTTTTTAAACCGAAATGGCTTTCGCATTGCGACGTCTCTCCACAATGGCTCAGAAGGACCCAGATCTCCTCACAGAGAAACTTGTCTCATATGTCGACTATGTGAGCAAGACTGTCGTCTTGAAAAAAAATTCAGAGAAGGACATAATTGCAATGGATGAGACTGCCGTTTGGTTCTATATGGTGTCTCCTAGTACCATTGACATAAGGGGGACGAAGAGTGTTGCGCTCAAAACAACAGGCCACGAGAAAAGCCATCTCACTGTTGTCCTTGCTGCCAAGGCTGATGGCACTAAACTAAAGCCTTTGTCATTTTCCGGGGGGCCATCCGTGAAGTGAAGGCAATGCAGCAAGAGATCTCAAGAGCAGTCATCGCCACATCTGTCAACGGCTGGATGAATGACGACTTGACCACAGCATGGCTCAGATCAGTGGTAGGCAAATTCAGTGTTCGCCCGCGCCTGCTGGTGTGGGATGCCTACCGCTGTCACATCAGCACTTCTACCAAACAGAAATTGAGGCCCTACAACATCACAACCGCGGTGATCCCAGGAGGCTGCACTAAGTTTGTCCAAGCCCTCGATGTCATGTGGAACCAGCCCTTCAAAGCGAGCCTACATGCTTCTTATGACAAGTGGATGACTGGGGACACAGACAAGCAATAGACAAGTGGAGGGAACCTAAACGCACCATCTCGCCGTCTGCTTGTGGACTGGGTTCTCGCTGCTTGGGACAAGCTGGACAAGGACCTGATCATCAAGTCCTTCAAAGTGTGTGGGCAGTCTGTGAAACCCGACGGGAGTGAGGACAACCTCATACTGTGCTTCCGAGAGGGACAGGTATGTTGAAATTAGCACTCACGTATCACTATCTCTCTCTCTTTCTCTCTCTCGCTCTCGATCTCTCTCTACCATTAGATGAATTTCATTTTTGAGTGAGCCTGTCCACTGTGACTCGCAATAACGACCAAACTAAAATGCATCGTTCTTTATAGCCCTGCACTGCTGGACGACAGGCCCTGCTGCCCGCCTGTGCGAGGATGAGAACAGACGCGCAGCGGAACATGAGGAGGACGAAGAGGAGCTGTACAATAATTAACTTGTTGTAGAGGCTGGCGCGAGTGATGAGGAGTTTACAGGGAGAGATGAAGAGGAGGAGGAAACTGAGGAGGACGAGGATTAAACAGAATTGGAGGATTTTTTTTTTTACTTCAAACCAAACGAGACAGGAATGGTTAAACTTTGGAGCGGTAAGGTGTCTGTTGCCTTTTGTTATGAATCAATAACCTAATTATCACCGTGTATGGTTAAGTGTTAACAATGCACTTCCGTTAGCCTATGTTTGCTACGTTTTTGTTATCATATTTCTACACTGGAATTTAGCCTGAATTACCGGTATTTGTTGTTGATGTTCTGTATGCATACCATAATGTTATGGTAACTGTACGTTTTCAATAAATGAACCTAGTATTTTATAGGTTGAAATAGACACAAAATCTAATTTGTATTCATTCTACTGGTAGTTTGATTTGCTCAAATAGAAATTGAGGCCTGCCTCTAATTCTGGCCTCCTTCCAAAAAAGGCCTGGACCACGATGCGCTGAGTAAAATAAAGGCACGGGCCTATACAGTTCCTTCTCAAAAATTAGCATATTGTGATAAAAGTTCATTATTTTCCTATAAACTTTCATATATTTAGATTCATTGCACACCAACTGAAATATTTCAGGTCTTTTATTGTTTTTATACTGATGATTTTGGCATACAGCTCATGAAAACCCAAAATTCCTTAATCTAAAAAAAATAGCATATTTCATCCGACCAATAAAAGTCAAAAGTCAAAGTCAAAAAAAGTCAACCTTCAAATAATGATGTTCAGTTATGCACTCAATACTTGGTCGGGAATCCTTTTGCAGAAATGACTGCTTCAATGCGGCGTGGCATGTAGGCAATCAGCCTGTGGCACTGCTGAGGTGTTATGGAGGCCCAGGATGCTTCGATAGCGACCTTAAGCTCATCCAGAGTGTTGGGTCTTGCGTCTCTCAACTTTCTCTTCACAATATCCCACAGATTCTCTATGGGGTTCAGGTCAGGAGAGTTGGCAGGCGAATTGAGCACAGTAATACCATGGTCAGTAAACCATTTACCAGTGGTTTTGGCACTGTGAGCAGGTGCCAGGTCGTGCTGAAAAACAAAGGCTTGACCTGGGGAATGCGGCACCTGTAGCCCATTTCCTGCACACGCCTGTGCATGGTGGCTCTGGATGTTACTCCAGACTCAGTCCACTGCTTCCGCGGGTCCCCCAAGGTCTGGAATCGGTCCCTCTCCACAATCTTCCTCAGGGTCCGGTCATCTCTTCTCGTTGTGCAGCATTTTTTGCCACACTTTTTCCTTCCCACAGACTTCCCACTGAGGTGCCTTGATACAGCACTCTGGGAACAGTCTATTCGTTCAGAAATTTCTTTCTGTGTCTTACCCTCTCGCTTGAGGGTGTCAATGATGGCCTTCTGGATAGCAGTCAGGTCGGCAGTCTTACCCATGATTGCGGTTTAGAGTAATGAACCAGACTGGGAGTTTTTAAAAGCCTCAGGAATCTTTTGCAGGTGTTTAGAGTTAATTAGTTGATTCAGATGATTAGGTTAATAGCTCGTTTAGAGAACCTTTTCATGATATGCTAATTTTTTGAGATAGGAATTTTGGGTTTTCATGAGCTGTATGCCAAAATCATCAGTATTAAAACAATAAAGGACCTGAAATATTTCAGTTGGTGTGCAATGAATCTAAAATATATGAAAGTTTAATTTTTATCATTACATTATGGAAAATAATAAACTTTTATAACAATATGCTAATTTTTTGAGAAGGACCTGTATTAGAGGATTTACGGTAATCCTAAAGGGGGACATTTAACTATATTACTGATCTGTCTGCATTAACACCATTGAATGAGAATTTAGATTTTGTTGCATTATTTTCCTGTTATCACTGTAAAGCTGCTTTTAAACAATCTGTATTGTAAAAAGTGCTTTATAAATGAAGGTGACTTAACATGACTTCCTTCATCATGCCAGTATGAAGCCGAAGCCGTCCATAGCGTCTGTGCAGAGGACCTGTCTGTTTCTTGCGCAGCCGATTGCTGTTGTGTCGATGAGGCCTTCACAGGGGATTGTATAGTTTACACTATCTCTGCTTACACTTCAGTGTTGTTGTCATGTCTAGACGCAGGTCCAAAATCTGATCTGGATACGGCCCGGATACGGCTGACTATCCCGAGGGTAACCTCGGGATAAAGATGAGAGGATGCATACCTTTCATACCCAGACGCTACACCACTGGCTAAACGTATCAATAGCAGACTGCTGGGAGTGGCCTTAGATGGAAACATGCCTAGTGCATTATGGGTGCATTTACCTATCTATTTGGCAAAAGGGAAGACTACAGCCTTATTTCTGTTTTCCCTAATCACGCAGCACTAATAAAAAAAAACTAATAAAACCACCAAAAAAAACACCTTTCTACTGTATAGGCAACCAAGTTTTATTTAAAGCCCATTTTTTCAGCGGTGAAGTACCGCTTTAACCTGTCATATGAATAAGAAAAATGTTTGTGAAAGTTAAAATCCCAACTGTTTCTTTCAAATCCCAACAGTCACAAAATACTGAAGGATGCCAAAACAGCAGGAGCTATTTTTGCTTTAGTTGGTTTACACATAAAAACTATATTTAAAAAAATATTTGTAGGCCCCACTTTATATTAGGTGGCCTTAACTACTATGTACTTACATAAAAAAAAAAAAGTACAATTTACTTACTGTGTTCATATTGTGTCGCAAAACACCTTTGCTGATATTGAGGTGGGATACGGGTAGGATTAGGGACCGGTGTGGTGGAATGGGTAAGTTTAAGGGAAGGGTTAGGTGTAAGGGAAGTGTCAACTGTGTAATTACAAATGTAACTACAGAAATTAATTACAGATGTAATTACATGCAGGTATTTTTTAAAATGTAAGTACAAGTATGCACACAATAAGTGCAATGTATCAAATTATGAATTACAATTTTAGTACATAATAGTTAAGGACACCTAATATAAAGTGGGTCCGATTTGTAAGACTGCACAAAAGATGCTCACCAGCACAGTGAAGGCATTCTGTCAAGAAGTTCTCTCGTAACAGTGGAAGACTCTGAGGGTTGGCCAATATTACAAAAATGGGAAAGACGCTTATTTGTATTGCATGTGAAGATATTGTGTCACAGCAGAGTGTCATTGAACAATCAACAGTGCAATAGAACTGAAAGTGGAAAAAAAAGAGACTTACTGTAAAAGACAGAAAGCTGTACTTTCACTGCCAAAAAAATGCTTTTCTTCCTTACTTAGATAAAAAATGGGTTGGAAATTATATGAAAAAATAAATTAGCCAATAAGTTGACCACATGGAAAATAAAAAACATAAAAGTAATGAACTCATTCACACATAATAAAAGTAATAAGCAGGACACATTCTGATATGAATTGCAATTCAAACGAAACAACTCACAAAATCAAGGTTGATTTTAGCTTGAAGCATATGGGTTCACACACTTGCTCAAATAGAAGATAAATTAACCAAATGTATAAGGCAATAATACATTTATGATACAATAACAACAAAAAACCCTTTGAATTTATGAAATAAATTGTTTCATGTAAACTACCAGTAAATCAAATGCTGGATATAACAATGTTTCCCAATCAGCAGAAGATGAGCTGTTTGATGTAATTTCTTGCTGCTTTCTCAATGCATTAAAATGTAGAGAATTAAGCAACAAGATTGTGGTGGTGAAATGCAAGTTCCAGGTAACTCACTTACAAGCCCTCTTAGTACCATGTAACGCACAATTTATCTCACACTTTGTTTTTGTTTTAAACTAACAATAAAAGAAAACGACTGGCCGGCTCTAACTTGAAAGACCACAGGAAGTCATTGCCCTCATGTTTAATTTGGTTGAATGCAGCATAAGTTACAAGAAGAAGCCAAGGTTCTCACACATCAGCTGCTGTGTCAACAGCCAGGCACTTCCTCTTTCTCAGAAATTATGTACATGATGCATGCTAACGGCCTTTACGCCACAGAGGTGGGCAAGCTCGCATGCTACCCTTCACAGCCCTTCCAGTGTCGACAGAAACTTCCGCCTCAAAACCTTTCACGCTAACCTGTTATCATTAAAGTCATCATTAAAGCGCCTATGACATGAGAAATCTAAATTTCCTTGAGCTTTTGACATATTACATTGTAAAATATAATTAGTTAGACTTAAAAAAGCATGCAAACTGATTTACTTAAAAAAAAAAAAAAAGCTAAGTAAAGTGAAATATGACTAGTATGTTGTGCTTACAAGTGATTTATTAAACGTAATTTCGGGAGGAGTACGCCCATCTAATCTTTCAATTAATACCAAGATATAAAACCAACAGCTTACCTCTTCCTCCTCATCACTCCTCCTCCCCTGTTCCTCCTTTTTGGAAAATGTTGCCGGTTATAGGGGGGCAATCGGAGCTCGGGTAGAATATCCTCTCCGAGCCCCACTATATAGTTTCCCACTTTCACTAAGATTATATGGGCACACAAAGTGTGAAATGCTTAGTCAGTGTAGTTCATTTACAAGTGAGTTCTAGTAACTGAAAAAGAACTGGAACTGTAGCAAGTACTTGATAATTTACTTTAGATTTACTCTTACTCTTAGTATGTACACTATATTGTCAAAAGTATTGGGACACACCTCCAAATCATTGAATTCAGGTGTTCCAATCCCGTTCATGGTCACAGGTTACACGTTGTTGTAGGAGACCTCTAATGCTTAAACAAATGTTTATTTTTTTTTATTTTTACATTTTGGTAAAGTTTTATGGAAATGTTATAATATTGCAATGTTGGGTAGCAGAATTTTCAGTGATTTCAGTCAAAGTCTGATGTCATCAAATGTAGAGAACATCTAAGGGTTCATTTGGTCTACTGCTTATATTAGTAGTGCATAATCACACAATATTAATAACGAGATGTCATTTTTATGAAAAATAATTTATTATAATTATATATTTATAAAAAAGCACTTTATTTTGATGGTCTCTTTAACACATTCTGACATGCCTACTAACTCTCATTAGAGTGTTAGTGGAGTATAATCAGACTGGTAGGGATAGGGACTTATGTTAGAATAAGTTGACAAAGTTACAAAGTTACTTATGGTCTGGAGGACAGATATTAAGCAATCTACAAATACTATAATGAAAGTTAGATGGTGTGTAGTTGCAGAGTTATAGTCAACAGAATGTTCAAAAGAGACTATCAAAATAAAGTGTCACCAAAATATGTTCATATGTTTGTTTACAAAATTATTTAGCCATATGTTATGATAGTCCTAAAAGCAGTTTGAGGACATTGCATTTGTTTTAAAGTGTTTTGGTGTAAGCCTTCACCACTGTCTGCAGCGTCCTCGATTATTAGTGTCTGCTTAATGTAAAAATATGATCTTTAAACAAAATAAGAACAATGTAGGCTACACATCATCCTGTTCAAAAGTTGTCACCCTCTGCTATTAATGCATTGTGCACAGCCACTAAATATACAAATAAAAAACATAAACAACTTTTTTTTTTCTCGCAATTGCAAGGTTGCATATTGCAATTGTGAGTTATATGCAACCTTGCAATTGCGAGAAAAAAAAAGTTGTTTATTTTTTTATTTGTATATTTAGTGGCTATTTATAAAAGTCAGAATTGTAAAGTCAGATAAAAAGTCATAATTAGATATTTATTTTAATTTATTTTTAAAGTCGCAATTCTGAGAAGAAAAAAGGTATTTTCCCCTCATAATTTGACATTATAATTCGCAATTGCGAGTTTAAATCTCACAATTCTCAAAACAAACAAAAATCTGATTTGTGAGATTAAAAGTCGCAATTAACAAATGTCTTAACATGAAACATGAACAGTCAGTTTAAGATTCAAGGGTATGTACATTTTTGAATATGGAGATTTGTATAAATTCAGTCACTTTGTCTTGTGGAGTATAGTGCATTTTTTATTATGATCCCAGATCCCGCTTATTTTGGTTAAAATTATTAAAATTTTACATATTCTACAAGGGGAATGAAACTTATGAGCAGAAATGTATCACCCATTAATGTTTATATTAATTGCACGTAACAGTTTACATTAATGTTTAAATGAAATAAAGGACATCAAAATTCAAAGTAATCGCTTCTAAAATACTTTTCTGATGTAACTGTAATTTGATTACCACCCATTTAAAATGTAAATTTAATGAAATACAGTTAGTCACCTGTAAACAAATTTTGTATTTTAGTAAGTTGCATGTATTTTTTTACTCCCCAACCATGATAATTAGTGATATCCTGACCTGAAAAAACAGTGTTAGGACTGACCAGCCAGTGATACCGGTCACGGGGCATGGTCTGTGTTCTTGGGTAATTTTTGTTGGTATGTTGTCCATATAATCATCAGATGGGAGGTCACTTTTCCAATTCACAGGCATCTCCACATTCATTTTTATCACTTGTATCAGGGTCCATTTTAAAATCACTGTTCTTGGACGGCATCGATGACATCATACACTTTGTAGATAATATGGTATTTCCTGGCTGGTGGCATTTTGAAATGAAAAACAAAACAAAAAACAAACACTGGTTATTTCCCATATCCCAATCATACTCACATATTCCACAGAATTCACACAATACAGTCTGGCTAGCTTATTGTGTCATCTACTACCATGTTAATAGCACTTTGCCCTCACATTCCACACACAGATCATTATCGCCTGTCCCTCATACAGCAAGCAGATGTTTGGGCAAACAAGCAAAGCCCAGAAAAGAAAACCAAGCCAGAGCATATTTCATAAATGATAAGGTATACAGTTTCAAGACAGTTTCAAATATCGCTACACAAATACTTTCAAATTCTTGAAGAAACAATTGATTCCTTAATTCCTGAACATACACAGCAAAATCCCCAGTGTTAACTGCTCAGGGCACATATGGTCCCACTCTACAGAATGTTGAAGTAACACTGAAGCATTGTTAAAGTGAATGAGATAATGAAGTGATGATTGAGCATTAGTGATGAACACCTACTGTTAACAAGCAAAATCACTAGAGAAAAGAGGAACAACGGGTCTCAATCTGTTCTTTAGCTCCTAAGTTTGTGAATCAGTATATTGTGTAGGCTACATGAATTTAGGCACTGATAAGGACAGTAAAGGAGGCTCACTACACATGATGACTGTATTTCTGGCGACATGACAACGCCCTCATTGTACAACATCATTACTGGTATTTATAAACAACAGTAGAGATGATATCTTTCTGACATTTCTTGTAATGTTATTTAAAGTACATTATGATAAATACCAGGCCTCACTCTTATGTGGAAATAAATAAATCTGATATGAATCGGATATGCGCATTTGTAAGCGGACAGATCGGATATTCCCCTGTCTGTGCAAGTAGTACGTTATTGAAAAAGTAACTTTTTTGAAACAGATTGCGGTAGAGCTATATCTATAACAAATTAAACATCTGTAGTTAACTAGGAGAGTATTCATTTTGGTCGTCTGAGAAAAAAGGAAAAAAGGCGATCTGGCGCTGAAATGTGTTTCTTTTGAATTCATGCTGAGTGCTCGTTGTCGCTGTTGTCTTTTTTTTGCGTTTGCTGGTCAGTTTGTGTGTAAATGTACATTTTTACCAACCTTTTTCCACTTTTGATGTCATTTCTAGCGAGAAATTACTAATGTGGGAAATAAATATTTGTTTAGTTCTCACCAAAGATCGCTCTATTTTGCTGTGGATCATTAAACTGTTGACTGCCTTAGAAGTCTGTCCGAAATCAGTTTCGTGAGGTACCTTCATGCACAAAACGCTGCCTTACAAGCCATAGTCTGAAAAGGCAGCGAGGCAACGAGTTAGCTGCCTAGGTTTTCGGATGCAGCCATTTCTGTAATTTGTCTACAGTTCTTTTTGAGAATCAAAAGGTTTAGATGTTGATGATTTATTGAAAATGTTTGGTAACCATTATGGTGACCAGTGTTTCCTTAAGTTGGGCAGTTTGACTTTAATCAGTTTTTTTAATCAGTTTGTGTTTTTTTGTAACAGTGTTAACAAAACACATAATTTGTTATAAGGGAAAACATAAACAAAAATGTTGCAGTGATATAGTTCTGATATAGACGAAAAGCGATGGTCATCTGTTTCGCTTGGCAATTATTTTTGGTTGTCGTTATAATATATATATATATATTTTTAAATCGACACTGTAAAGTTTAAGATTTCATTTACTTGTAATGTCTAAGGGAAAACAATGTTCTACACCAAATTTGTTTAGTCTATGGTGCATTCTCATTTAGATGATAAACAATTACTGTCATCTAGATTATTTAGTCAACAGCATCATGTTTCCATCATTACTTACATTATGGTAAGACACAGAACCACAAAGAGCCATGAACACACATTCATCTGAGTAAAATCTTTTTTATACTTCTCACACTTGTCAAAGCTTTACAGTAATCAAACATTCACATTTCCTCTCATGGAAACCCTGATTAGAGACGTATCTCGAGTGGTCTTAACAGCCCCTTTTTTGTGGTTACATTCTTTTTGACTCAATCTGTCGAACAAAAAAAGACCCTCAACACACACTGTACTACAGCCCGCACACCCTCTCAGTCTTTATCACTTCCACTACTGCAGCAGTGTTTCTTTCCATTGTATGCAAATGTGTGTGTGTATTTCCACTACTGCATGTCTCTCAGTGCCATTATGAGACCTCATACTGTAACATCCTGTCAGTTTTCCAAGAATCAGAGGCAAGCCAGGCAACAGATGTTCACACATTTCTGTGGTTCAGAAGTTTAGCAGAAGGTGAACAGGCTAAGATAGTGTGAGCTCGGTCAGGTGAGGACAAAGCCTCAAATAGCTGAGGAGCAAAGATAAGAGATATATTTAAACGGCAGCCTCAGGTGAGGGCCTGTTAGGACACGGGCTGTGAATGAAAGAGGATTTCTCAGAGGAAGACAGTCATAATGCTGTGAGAATCCACATCTGTTAGAGACACCCAGAGGAAATCTATATTACTCAGAGGTTATGCTGTCATTACTCAGGAGACTTAAAGTGGAGTTCTTGTGTTTAATTTAAAGGTGAATAGTATAATTTTGATGTTATCACAGATTCATTTTAGAGACTATATGTCAGCACTTTGTAGGCTGATTTATCTGAATTTAAAAAACATGTCTCTCAAATGTTTCTAAAATTAATTAAGTATAATACAAGTATACAAAGCAATTGCTCATGTTCTG
Organism: Gobiocypris rarus; assembly: GCA_023029165.1. Taxonomy (NCBI): domain Eukaryota; kingdom Metazoa; phylum Chordata; class Actinopteri; order Cypriniformes; family Gobionidae; genus Gobiocypris; species Gobiocypris rarus. The sequence continues at coordinate 170,567 of CM040934.1, read as the reverse complement.
TCCTGTAAAGGTACATCATAAAAGAGAAAATTCTAAAAAGAGTAACCTAATTCAACTTCTCTGATATAGGGCCCTATTTTAACGATCTAAATGCATAGCCTGAAGCACATGGTGACGGTGCCCTTAGGATGAATTCACTTTTGCTAGTTTGACAGACAGAAAATGGTCTGCGCACCAGGTGCTCGGTCCAAAAGGGTTGTCCTCAGTCTCTTAATGAATCATGGGTATGTTTTAGGTGTAACGTGCAATAAAGCAATCAGAGTCTCATCTCCCATTCCCTTTAAAAGCCAGTTGCGCTCACACCATGGCGGATTCGCTATTTACATGGCGGAATTTGCAAACTCAAAAAATCTGAACGCTTCTCCAGAGAGGAATCATTATATTTTAATGTGTGTGTTGCTGCGCATCCCTATGTGTGTAATAAGCAGAGTATACGCGTGTTGTGCACCGCCTATAGGCTCATATTACTAACACACCCTTTAAATAACACAAAAAATACTGCACTATTGACTTTAGAGCAGGTTTCTGTTGGTCAGAGGCGCAGTCGTTTTCAGTTCCTCAAAATAGCAGCACGTCAACAATGCACCTGAACACACCTGGTTTTCAGACCAGCATGCCCATGGGTGAACAGATAGGTGCGAGTGCATTTGCTATTTAAACGACCTGGCGCTGGACATGAAAATGATAACTGCGTGAGGCTGAAGATAGCAAAAAACACTTATGCATCATGCCTGGCGTTGCATTGCGCCGGGTGTATGATAAAGCCCCGAAAGTTCAGTTGCTCAGTTCAGACTATTTAACGCAAAATCCCACTGTGCATACAGACGCAAGCCAACGTGGACAATCACCGAATTACATTATGTCACTTCTCAGACATTTCCCAACCCAACAAACACAGATCGAATATGTGGCGAAAACAAGCACAGACCAACACCGACAGGTAGCACACTGATCCGACAAAAAAAAACAGACAAAGTGTTTGTTGCCTTTTGTTGTGTAGTGTGAGTTTGCCTTTAAAGTAATGGAAAAACAAGTTGCCATGACATATTGATCTTTTTTTTTTTAAAGTAGAGCTGTAAAGGCTGTGACACACCAAGCCAAAGACAAAGAACTAGCAGCGGCGAAAGCTGACTGTGTTGTTGCCTCTCGTTGGCTGCGTCTCGGCCAAAAAGCTGAGCTTGAATACACCAAAAGTACTAAAGGTGACTGTTGCCGTGCATTCTTTGTCTGCATGCAAGGAAATATCTGTGTATATCATCAGGCATCAGTTGATATTCATCATTCAAAAAGGGAAACCGAAAGTACTGCAGATATACAAACTGTAAACAAAGCATCTCTTGCTTAGCATTTTGAATATCAATCATGCTGATCATTCCAGGTGGCAAGAGGTGTAAAAAGTACCCGAATATCATACTAAAGTAAAAGTAGAGATACCTTACAGCAAAAAATGTCTCCAGGTTACACGACTCTAATACCACTTGAGTAAAAGTCTTGATTTTAACAGTAGTTAAGTCTTTTACGCGCACTGAATGTAGTCTCAACACCAATGAGACATGCCAGTAAAAAACAAGAAACAGTGTTTTCTAAAATCCAAATAAAACTGAACACCTCAATACCTCAATAAGTGAAGGTAAACACAAGTCTCTTAACAGTTATTTAGACCCGTATTGTCTTGAAGAACCCTTCATATGTTCTTATAAATTGTTCTTTCTTTTGATAGGGTTCTTTATTCCCTTTTTATTTTCAAATATATACCTGTCAAAGCCACCTAATTCCTGATTTTCTGGAGCTCAACCATCCAAATACACAAACTGTAAACACGCTTAACAGGTAAATTATTTCTTTCTGCCACTCAGAATACACACAATGAGGAACGTAAAAAGGGAGGATTGTGAAGATATTTCACTGAACCTTCATTACATAGATCATGTTCAATGTCAATTGTTATTTATTAATGTATTTAGCTAACAACTGTTGTCATTTTTGCTATTTCAATGAAAAAATAATACCTAATTGTCACAACATACTGGGCTAGAGGACTAAAAAACAATATTAAAAATAATATATAAAAAAATACTAATTATATTAAGAATACATACATACACCGATCAGGCATAACATAAGGTGATGTGAATAACAGTGATTATATCGGTAACACTTTACAATAAGGGTGCACTAATATGCATTAATTCATGCTTAACTAATAATCACATTAACTCATGATAATCATGAGTTAATGTGTTACTAATGGTTAACTAACCCATTTATTAATGATTACTGCATCAGCAACTAATGAAGACCCTACATGATTAATAGATTAAGTAATCATTAAATTGTTATTAGTTAAATGTGTCATAATTCCTTAATAACATATTATATGAACTAATAATGTAAATTAATGTGTTAATTACCACAACGGGTCAAAGCCATGCATTTCAACTTCCAGTTGTCTGCTTTAATTAATCATTAGCTAATGATTTATTAATGTGTCATTATGTTATGACTTTACTTATTGGGGCACATGACTAATTAACTAATTCAAAATTAATTCAAAAGCCATAACCACAATTTCATATTACTTAATCAATTAGTTAATAGTCATGTGCCCCAACAAGTAAAGTCATAACATAATGACACATTTGTAAAACATTAGCTAATGATTAATTAAAGCAGACAACTGGAAGCTGAAATGCATGGCTTTGACCCGTTGTGGTAATTAACACATTAATTTACATTATTAGCTCATAAAATATGTTATTAAGGAATTAATACGTTATGACACATTTAACTAATAACAATTTAATGATTACTTAATCTATTAATCATGTCGAATCTTCATTAGTTGCTGATGCAGTAATCATTAATAAATGGGTTAGTTCACCATTAGTAACACACATTAACTCATCATTATCTGTGCATTAGTTAAGCATGAATTAATGCATATTAGTGCACCCTTATTGTAAAGTGTTACCATTATATCTTTATCACGTCACCTGTTAGTGGGTGGGATATATTAACAAACATCACACTGCACCATTATTTCCTTACTTGGATAAGTTGTATTTTATATACACTGATCAGGCATAACATAATGACCACTGACAGGTGAAGTGAATAACACTGATTATCTCTTCATCACGGCACCTGTTAGTGGTGGGATATATTAGGCAGTAAGTGCACATTTTGTCCTCAAAGTTGTTAGAAGAAGGAAAAATGGGCAAGCGTAAGGATTTGAGCGAGTTTGACAAGGGCCAAATTGTGATGGCTAGACGACTGGGTCAGAGCATCTTCAAAACTGCAGCTCTTGTGGGGTGTTCCTGGTCTGCAGTGGTCAGTATCTATCAAAAGTGCTCCAAGGAAGGAACAGTGGTGAACCGGCGATAGGGTCATGGGCGGCCAAGGGGAGCGCGTGGGGAGCGAAGGCTGAGCAAAGGTTGTTAACGCCTGCGATTCAGCAACTACCTGCAAATGCACATACATTCGCATATATGTTGCATTACAGTTCAGAGGCCATTTTGAAAGCTGACTGAGTCACAGCGGTGCGACTAAGGCTGTCCCAGGTCGAAGGCTCCTCCAAATGCATCCTTTGTTTCCCGTGAAATGAAGGATACAAGAGATGCATCCTTCGTGGCCTTGCCTACCCCAGAATTAATTGCGTGTTAGTGACGACATGATTTTTTTTTTAGATAAATTGAAAGTATTGGGTTTCAGCTTACTCAATTATCTAATGATACAAATGTAAAAATAAATACTTTTCACGGTTCAAATGTTGACTTATATCTTAGTACGATGCGATTTTATATAATTTACACTCTTTATTTCATACAGAAATGGACCATGGTGAACATATTTAGACCTTTTGTGAACCCTGTTTTGTTTTCAGACAGTTTAATAAAATTTTCCAAAAAAGTCCAGTACGTACATTACTGTCACTCATCAATGGCAGCTGTCACAGTTGATAGGTGACAAGAACAGTCCTCCGTAGGCTAGGCCGTCCCATATAGCATTGGAGGAGATCATTTGGTCTTCGGTGAAAGTGATGTCCGAGATCATACAGAAATCTTACATGTTTATTTGTAGGCTTATTATGGTAAATCTGAGAACAGTATCTCTTCTGAACCTCCAGAGAAGGCAATGTGGGATTACTGAGGACTTTTTTTAGGAGAAACATCTGAAAGGCAGGATATTCTCCATTTGCTCTCCTTTAAATCTCATTGACTTTTAGGAGAAAGAATGAATATAATTGATGATTTTTGTAAGTAGGTGAGAGTTGTCCATGAGTGAGCATATGTGAAAGTAAGGTAGTCTCTCTCTTCAATGACTCAAAGAAGTGTCTGAGAAATGTGACTCATTTGTGGTATCAGGAAACCCTTCCGATGATCACAATGTATCCTCAGCATATGATTCAGAGGGTAATGCCATGTTTCTTTTGTTCTCAGTTCATTTCTTCCTATTTTTATGAAAAGAGCTTCCTTGTAGCCCTTTATATGCTACACTATATACGTTATTTAAGCAATATCACAAAAGCAAGAGTCCTTTTGTAATCAATATCAGCCTTGATATTCACAACAGTTCTATTTTACTATAGCTTTTACATTACAGAAAATATTACCCATGCAAAAATCACCACCATTACGCTGGTGTTGGCTTGACAACTTTACTAATGATAACTGACCGGCTTTTCGATGTAAATCTATTGGGTTATTTCATCCATTGGCGAGCACAATAAGCCTGTCAGCTTAATAGTTCTTAGTCATGTGCTGTATCTGCTGATGGAAGGAAAGTTTCATATTTACACAATGTCTTTAGTCATAAAAATGCAGTGTTACTGTATGATCCAGAGAGAAGACATCCTGGCTACTCACCACTCTGACAGGAAATGACATGCACAAAGGCCTGACGCTAACCGAACACTGATAAACTCACAGGCACATCATCACTTCTGAAAGACCCTGCCGCTCCTTTTGAGTAAACGTGAGCTGGATCAAAGAGTTTTGATCTGTGTGAAGTGACAATACTTTTCTTTTATCTTATAGTGAGATTTTATTTAAAGCTTGTAGACTCCTTGAGGCTTGTTTAAAAAAAATAAATAAATAATATATATGTATGTATATATACCAATTTATAAATAATTTCAGTTTATTTTCAATTTCGATTTCAGTATATATGGGCAATCCCAATAATGGGATTATATATATATATATATAAAATCAGAAAGTAAATCTAAATGTAGCGTTTGAGTCAAATGAACCACTGGGGCAGGAAAAACAAATAGTCCCGCCCCCAAATCTTTACATTGATAGATTTCAATGATGCATCATGCTGGAATGCATAGTTCACCCAAAAAGGAAAATGACCCCATGATTTACTCCCCCTCAAGCCATCCTAGGTGTATATGACATTCTTCTTTCAGATGAAGACAATCAGAGTTATATTAATAAATGTCCTGGCCAATCCAAGCTTAATAATGGCAGTGAAAGGCTGCCCGTTTTTTTATAAATTCAATAAAAGTGCATCTATCCATTATAAAAGTGCTCCACACGGCTCCAGGAGGTTAATAAGGACCTTTTGAAGTGAATCGATGGGTTTGTGTAAGAAAAATATCTATATTTAGCACGTTATAAAGTAAAATATTTAGCTTCCGGTGGACCGCCTTCTGTATTCAACTTATGAAAAAGGTGTAGCGCTCTGATTGTGAAAGAAGAAAGTCATACATCTAGGGTGGCTTGAAGGTGATTAAATCATGGGGTAATTTTCATTTTAGGGTGAACTATTCCTTTAAGCACCACAGTACAATACATAATTGAAGTCAAGTCACTATTATGTACACAGCACTTTATACAATACAAATTGTTTCAAAGCTGCAAGTTAGCTTGCTTGTTTTGCTCAAGATCATGATTTAAGCGCATACATCAAAACTAACAAGAAACTATGGGGCTGTTTACATGACACCATTTTCAACTAAAAACAGAAAACTATTGATGCGTTGTGGCCGTTCATTTACACGACAACAGCGTTTTGGGGGCATGAAAACGCAAACTTTCAAAGTGCAAGTGTAAACTACAAAAACATGAATTTGTGAAAACGGTGACATGTTTAGTCTATAGGCGTGTTGTGTTTCTTTACAAAGTAACATATCCATCTACTGGCCTGGTATGAATAATACAGTTTGTTTAGTTGTATGAACCTGAAAATATTTTTAGTACATCGTTGTCATTTAAACAGCTTACACAGCAAAATCCTCAGTGTTAAATGTACACTGCGAGTGTATATGAGTCCACTATGAGTCCACACTCAGAGTGTTAGAAGGTAACACCGAATCAGTGTTGAAGTTAATGAGATAATTAAGTGATGATTGAGCATTAATGATGAACACCTGCTGTTAATAAGCTGTTGCCTGATGATAACAAGCAGAATCACTAAAGGAAATAGAAACACAAGAACTACAACTGACTTCAGCCACGGCCTTAGATGAAATCAACTGAAGATAAAAGAAGACATTAAATCTCTGAAGATCTTAGCAGAGGAGGATTAAACAACTCCACAAACAGCATTACCAGCTTCACACATTACTGACCAGACTGACTTTATTTCTGTCAGACGTCTAAAGAAGCTCTTATTGAGAATTAACAGAGTTTGTTTTTTATGTCACCATTATGGTTATTAGTGTTTTCTTTAATTGGGCAGTTTGACGACTTTTTAATGTTAGTGTTCCTCTGGTTGCTGTGTCTGGGTTTGCTATGGCAAGAAAAGCGAGAGAAAACACAATCTGATGCTGTTGGTAACATGCTTCATGCCACAATGCATTCTGGGTGCATTGTGGCAAAACTCACCTATGGATCCCAGAATGCATTGTGGCATGAAGCATGTCACCATTGTTGAGATTCATACGCGGATTCATGATGTCTGTGCGTGAGCAAAACTTGCAGGAGTTAGAAGTGATTAGCGTACAATCTGTTTTAAAACATATTCAGGTTTTCTGATTAAACCTGTGCTGGATCTTTTCTAGAATCACAATAAAACAAAGTTAATAGTATGTTGCTCATAATCAGTCATTAGATCGGAGACTAAAACTGCTACACAACAATCATATTATGATCATCAAGCAGCCAACAGCATCAGATTGTGTTTTCTCGCTTTTCTTGCCATAGCACACCAAGATACAGCAGCCAGAGAAACACTAACATTAATAAGTTGTCAGACTGCCCAATTAAAGAAAACACTAATCACCATAATGGTGACATAAAAAAACAAACTATGTTAATTCTCAATACGAGCTTATGTAGATGTATAACAGAAATAAAGTCAGTCTGGTCAGTAATGTGTGAAGCTGGTAATGCTGTTTGTGGAGTTGTTTAATCCTCCTCTGCTGAGATCTTCAGAGATTTAATGTCTTCTTTTATCTTCAGTTGATTTCATCTAAGGCTGTGGCTGAAGTCAGTTGTAGTTATTGAGTTTCTCTTTCCTTTAGTGATTCTGCTTGTTATCATCAGGTATCAGCTTATTAACAGCAGGTGTTCATCATTAATGCTCAATCATCACTTAATTATCTCATTAACTTCAACACTGATTCGGTGTAACCTTTTAACACTCTGAGTGTGGACTCATAGTGGACTCATATATACACTCGCAGTGTACATTTAACACTGAGGATTTTGCTTTGTAAGACCTGTTAGTTCTGACCACACAACGTTGTAACACTGTCTTTGAATATTTGTTAGATCTATATTTTAAAGAAATACCAAATTGTTGAACTATGTCGGTAACGACCACACATGAGGCCATAATTAGCTCATGCTGCATTTTGGAAATGCACCCCACACAGCAAAATCCTCAGTGTTAAATGTACACTGCGAGTATGAATTCATACGAATTTGGTAACTCGTAAAATATGTACGAATTAGCAAAAATCGTATGAATTCATACGAGTGAGGTCGTATCAATTCGTACGAATTAGCCACCTTGTAAAATTAGTACGAATTGGCGTGAGATCGGGCTGGATGCTCAAACAAACAATGTGCAATGTTCAACCTCTTTCTGACCATCAAGCCAATAGTTTTTGTTGTGAAACTGTGCCATTCTGTGCGGACCCAGGCCAGTTGGCAGATTTACGGTTTCTCTTTTTCCATTGTGCTGCTGTGAAATCAGGATTAGAAAATGCGGCCCCACTTTATATTAGGTGGCCTTAACTACTATGTACTTACATAAAAAATAGGTACAATGTACTTACTGTGCTCATATTGTGTTGCAAAACACCTTTGCTGATATTGAAGTGGGATACGGGTAGGGTTAGGGACAGGTGTGGTGGGATGGGTAAGTTTAAGGGTAAAGTTAAGGACAGGTGTGGTGGGATGGGTCAGTTTAAGGGAAGGGTTAAGGACAGGTGTGGTGGGATGGGTCAGTTTAAGGGAAGGGTTAAGGACAGGTGTGGTGGGATGGGTCAGTTTAAGGGAAGGGTTAGGGACAGGTGTGGTGGGATGGGTCAGTTTAAGGGAAGGGTTAGGGACAGGTGTGGTGGGATGGGTCAGTTTAAGGGTAGGGTTAGGGACAGGTGTGGTGGGATGGGTCAGTTTAAGGGTAGGGTTAGGGACAGGTGTGGTGGGATGGGTCAGTTTAAGGGAAGGGTTAGGGACAGGTGTGGTGGGATGGGTCAGTTTAAGGGTAGGGTTAGGGACAGGTGTGGTGGGATGGGTCAGTTTAAGGGAAGGGTTAGGGACAGGTGTGGTGGGATGGGTAAGTTTAAGGGAAGGGTTAGGGACAGGTGTGGTGGGATGGGTCAGTTTAAGGGTAGGGTTAGGGACAGGTGTGGTGGGATGGGTCAGTTTAAGGGTAGGGTTAGGGACAGGTGTGGTGGGATGGGTAAGTTTAAGGGAAGGGTTAGGTGTAAGGGAAGTGTCAATAGTGTAATTACAAATGTAACTACAGAAATTAATTACAGATGTAATTACATGCAGGTATTTTTTAAATGTAAGTACAATGTAAAAACATGTATGTACACAATAAGTGCAATGTATCAAATTATTAATTAAAATGTTAGTACATAGTAGTTAAGGCCACCTAATATAAAGTGGGTCCGAAAATGCATTAACTTGCTGACGCAAGACTGGGCGATGGTCTGATAATGAAGATAAACATTGGAGTGCGCACACAATAGAGGATGATCTCACCATGTGTATAGATAGGTAGTAGTTCCCAGACACTGACATGATTTTAAATAATATAATTGTTGACATATAATATGAGTTTTAATACCTGATTGATGATCATCAATACATCATTTACCCAATAACCATCATCATGTCACCACAGTGATCCAACAGCATGATAGCTATCGTGGTAAGAAATCCAGGCCATGAATGGTTGTTAATTCACTGTGCCAAATCATGCTCAAGTTGGAACGCATCTGGAATCATTCTTTATTCTGTTGAGCCGATGGAAGAAAAGCACTTTTTGCAGGTCTGTGGTACTGTATTTTTGGGTAACCAATCTAAAAATGGCTGTATAAGCTGTGATTAGACAACTATTATAATAGTAAAAATTTAAAAAAATACACACTTCACCTTTTAAGGGAATGAGAATCAAAGGCTTAAAGCAAATCAATGACACTTATTATGATTATTAGCAATTCATCCATGGTGTGTATTCAGTGTAGTTAATAAAAACACATATGGTGTAATGGCTATTTTATAACTGTTGTATCAACCTGCAGGAAGCAGCACAAGAATAAACAACCCACTAACAGCAACAGTTTCGCCCACATGTTCAGATGTTCCTGTGGGCGTTGATCACACCCCAATTCTCAAAACAGCCCTCTCCTAACATTCATATCTGACTTGGTTATAATTAGTCAAGCCTCAGCTACCTGGAAATGCTTTGAACTCTTCTGCTATTGTGAGCTTCTATGAAGACGTGTTCAAATAAACGGAAAGGCTTTCCCACAGATCGTACGATCTGCCAGTGACTTCATTAAATTCAGAGAAACATCTGTCTCTAACAGAATCAACTCTCAAACATATTGTACACACATACTCCATGCTGACAGATGCACACAAACATCATTCAGAAGAATGTAGATAGTATATCCATTCATTCATGCGTTCCAACCTTTTCCTGGAATCTGCTACAGATAATTTTTTCCCTATTCAAATTCATTGCTGTGCCTATCTGGAGATAAAGCCACTAAGTCATGTGTATTTAAATCAGTTTGATTCATGTATTTTTATGAATAGGACATTCATTGTAAAGGGGAACTAGCCAGGATAAAACACTGTAACAAAATTGGCATTCATAAAACTTGAAAAATAAAGGCAACAGTTTGAATTCATATACTTTGTTGAAGTAACATATCCACAAGCGAACTGAACTGAACCAGTTGTTTAATGTAGTGAATTAATTAAAAATGTAAAACATTAGTCAATTCAAGTCAAGTCAACTTTATTTATATAGCGCTTTTAACAATGCAGATTGTTTCAAAGCAGCTTCACAGTGATAACAGGAAAATAATGCAACAGAATATATTTCGATTATCATACAGTAACAATGTGGGCTTTAGATCAGTAATTAAATCAGTAATTTGGTCTATATGGTTAATTTAGTTTAATAATTAGATTTATTTTGAAATTTATTTGAAAAATATTTTTCCCCAACTGAGCAAGCCAAGCCAGAGGCGACAGTGGCAAGGAAACCAAAACCCCATCAGGAGACCTAATGGAGAAAAATAAACCTTGGGAGAAACCAGGCTCAGTCGGGGTGGGTGCCAGTTCTCCTCTGGCCAAATAACAAACAGCGTATTATTATTATTATTCTGGCAATTTTAAAGGTCAGAGGTCATAATAGATCTGAATATTCGAAAGATCTGAGGCAACACGCCGGAGACAGGTTTATTGAGGATGATGTATCGATTAAATAATTATTAAAAATAAATAATTTGAAATATCGGCGTCATTACGCCGGAGACAGGTTTTTATTGAGGATGCCGTATTGATGTTTTACAAATGTGTCATTATGTTATGACTTTACTTGTTGGGGCACATGACTATTAACTAATTGATTAAGTAATATGTAATTGTGGTTATGGGTTTTGAATTAATTTTGAATTAGTTAATAGTCATGTGCCCCAATAAGTAAAGTCATAACATAATGACACATTTGTAAATCATCTGCTAATGATTAATTAAAGCAGACAACTGGAAGTTGAAATGCATGGCTTTGACCCGTTGTGGTAATTAACACGTTAATTTACATTATTAGTTCATATAATATGTTATTAAGGAATTAATACATTATGACACATTTAACTAATAACAATTTAATTATTACTTAATCTATTAATCATGTAGAATCTTCATTAGTTCATTAGTAACCATTAGTAACACATTAACTCATTATTATTTGTGCATTAGTTAAGCATGAATTAATGCATATTAGTGCACTCGTATTGTAAAGTGTTACCCAATTACTAAAGTGTAATATTCGAAAGATCGGCGGCAACATGCTGGAGAAGGGTTGTTTTGAGGATGACATATCGATTTAAAGAATTATTAACTAGGACTATTCAAACAATCGGAGTCATCACGCCGAGACTGGTTTACTGAGGATGCCGCCTCGATGAGGCAGCTTAAGGGGGAGTCTAAATGACACGGTCACTGCAGACACTTCAGGGTCATGTGTTGGTCACATCTGGGTGCAGGTCCACCGTCTGATCTGGATACAGCCTGGATCCGGCTGACTGCAGTAAACCTCGGGATAAAACAGAGAGACTAACATTAGCGCAGATGCCATTCTTCCGATGATGTAATATGTACATCAAGTGTTATGGGAAGTGTTCTCGGTTCCAGGTGACCTAGATAATGCAGCCTAATAATCATTTAATAGAAAAGTGTTTTATGTGTATGCCATAAAAAAGAGATGTGTTTTTAGTCTAGATTTAAACTGACAGAGTGTGTCTGCTTCCCGAACAATGCTAGGAAGACTGTTCCAGAGTTTAGGTGCTAAATAGGAAAAGGATCGACCACCTGCAGTTGATTTTGATATTCTAGGTGTTATCAGCTGGTCAGAGTTTAGAGAACGCAGTAGACGTGATGGAGTATAATGTGTTAAGAGCTCACTCAAATACTGGGGAGCTAAACCATTTAGTGCTTTGTAAGTAATAATAAGCAAGATTTTAAAATGTATGCAATGTCTAATAGGGAGCCAGTGCAGTGTTGACAGAACCGGGCTAATGTGTTCATACTTCCTGGTTCTAGTAAGAACTCGAGCTGCTGCGTTTTGGACCAGCTGGAGTTTGTTTATTAAGCGAGCAGGGCAACCACCCAGTAGAGCATTGCTATAATCTAGCCTTGAGCTCATGAACGCATGTATTAACTGTTTAGCATTTTGCATTGAGAGCATGTGCCATAATTTAGATATATTTTTAAGATTGTAGAATGCAGTTTTACAGATGCTAGAAACATGGCTTTCAAACGAAAGATTGGTATCAAAGAGCACACCCAGGTTCCTAACTGTCGACGAGGACTTGACAGAGCAGCCATCGAGGGTTAGACAGTATTCTAGGTTACTACTTGTGGAGCTTTTTTTGTCCAATGATTAAAAATTCAGTTTTTTCTGAATTAAGTTGCAAGAAATTACTGATCATCCAATTTTTTATATCATCTATACATTCCGTTAATCTTGTGAATTGGTTAGTTTCTTCAGGGTGTGAAGAAATATAGAGCTGAGTATCATCAGCATAACAATAAAATCTAACGCCATGCTTCCTAATAATATCTCCCAGTGGTAGCATGTACAGGGTGAAGAGCAATGGCCCTAGCACTGAGCCCTGCGGTACTCCATACTCCAACTTGTGATCGGTGTGGCGTCTCTTCATTTACTGCTACAAATTGATAACGGTCAGATAGGTATGATTTAAACCATGCCAATGCAGGTCCACTAATGCCTACATAATTTTTGAGTCTATTCAAAAGAATATTGTGGTCGATAGTGTCGAATGCAGCGCTAAGATCGAGTAACAATAACAATGAGATACAACCACGATCGGATGATAAGAGTAAATCATTTGTAACTCTGATGAGAGCAGTCTCAGTATTATGATACGGTCTAAATCCTGACTGAAAATCCTCACAGATACCATTTCTTTCTAAAAAGGAACATAATTGTGAAGACTTTTCAAGTATTTTTGAAAGAAAGGGTAGATTAGAGATTGGCCTGTAATTGAATAATTCTGTAAGATCAAGTTGCGTTTTTTTAATAAGTGGTTTAATAATAGCCAACTTAAAAGTTTTCGGTACATATCCTAATGACAAAGATTAATTAATGATATTAAGAAGAGGATCCATGACCTCTGGTAGCATCTCTATTAATAGCCTAATGGGTATAGGGTCGAGCATACATGTATTTGATTTAGATGAATTAAAGAGTTTAGCCAATTCTTCCTCTCGTATAGCAGAGAATGAGTGTAATTTTTGCTCAGTGACACTACGATGCTCGGTCTGATGTGATACTGTAGTAGACAGCTGCATGGTTATAATTTTCTTCCTAAAACAGTCAATCTTACACGTAAAGAAGTTCATAAAGTCATTACTGCTGTGCTCACAGCAAAATCCTCAGTGTTAAATGTACACTGCGAGTGCATATATGAGTCCACTATGAGTCCACACTCAGAGTGTTAAAAAGTGTTGAAGTTAATGAGATAATTAAGTGATGATTGAACATTGATGATGAACAACTGCTGTTAATAAGCTGTTGCCTGATGATAACAAGCAGAATCACTAAAGGAAAGAGAAACTCAATAACTACAACTGACTTCAGCCACAGCCTTAGATGAAATCAACTGAGGATAAAAGAAGACATTAAATCTCTGAAGATCTCAGCAGAGGAGGATTAAACAACTCCACAAACAGCATTACCAGCTTCACACATTACTGACCAGACTGACTTTATTTCTGTCACGTCTACAGAAGCTCTTATTGAGAATTAACAGAGTTTGTTTTTATGTCACCATTATGGTGATTAGTGTTTTCTTTAATTGGGCAGTTTGACGACTTTTTAATGTTAGTGTTTCTCTGGTTGCTGTTTCTGGGTTTGCTATGGCAAGAAAAGCGAGAGAAAGCACAATCTGATGCTGTTGGCTGCTTGATGGTCAGGATATGATCATTGTGTAGCAGTTTTAGTCTTCGATCTAATGACTGAATATGAGCAACATATGATCAACAATCATTATGATCAAAAATATATTACAGCATCAGATTGTGTTTTCGCTTGCTTTTCTTGCCATAGCAAACCCAGATACAGCAGCCAGAGAAACACTAACATTAGAAAGTCGTCAAACTGCCCAACTAAAGAAAACACTAATCACCATAAATGGTGACAAAAAACAAACTCTGTTAATTCTCAATAAGAGCTTATGTAGATGTATAACATACATAAAGTCAGTCTGGTCAGTAATGTGTGAAGCTGGTAATGCTGTTTGTGGAGTTGTTTAATCCTCCTCTGCTGAGATCTTCAGAGATTTAATGTCTTCTTTTATCTTCAGTTGATTTCATCTAAGGCTGTGGCTGAAGTCAGTTGTAGTTCTTGTGTTTCTCTTTCATTTAGTGATTCTGCTTATTATCATCAGGCAACAGCTTATTAACAGCAGGTGTTCATCATTAATGCTCAATCATCACTTAATTATCTCATTAATGTCAACACTGATTCGGTGTTACCTTTTAACACTCTGAGTGTGGACTTATAGTGGACTCATCAATCAATCAATCAATCAACTTTATTTATATAGCGCTTTTACAATGACGATTGTTTCAAAGCAGCAAAATTTGATTTGGCTAGTTTAATTTGGATAGTTTATAGAATTATATATGACCAAATTAATAAATTCTATTTGTATATTTAGTTGAGTAGCTTGGATCATAATTTGAGTGTCCCCAACTGAGCAAGCCAAGCCAAAGGCGACTCATATATACACTCGCAGTGTACTTTTAACACTGAGGATTTTGCTGTGCTGTTTACAAACATCAGAAGTTGAAGCTTTATTCTTGGTTAATTTAGCCACTGTGTCGAATAAATACCTAGGGTTGTTTTTGTTTTCTTCTAAGAGAGTCGAGAAATAAGCCGATCTAGCAGTTTTTACGGCCTTTCTGTATGCGATCATACGTTCTTTCCACGAATTACGAAAGACCTCTAGTTTTGTTTTCTTCCAGCTGCGCTCCATTTTTCTGGCTGCTGTTTTAAGGGCCCGGGTGTGCTCGTTGTTCCATGGCATTGGACTATTTCCTTTCATCTTCTTTAAGCGCAGGGGAGCGACTGTGTCTAAAGTACTGGAAAAGAGTGACTCAATAGTTTCTGTTGCAACATCGAATTCCTCTAAGCTATCTGGAATGCTGAGGAGATTATACTGATTAGGAAGATTATTTAAAAAGCAATCTTTAGTCGCCGCGGTGATAGTCCTGCCATTTTTTAAACGGGTGGACGGCTTTGTAGCTTTAGCTAAATTAAGTATACATGATACTAGGTAATTATCTGAGATGTCGCCGCTCTGCTGCACAATTACAACGGTATCAACATTTATTCCATGTGACAATATTAGGTCTAAAGTATGATTATGGCGATGAGTAGGTCCTGACACGTGTTGCCTAACTCCAATAGAGTTTAGAATGTCTTAAAAGCCAATCCCAAAGTGTCTTTTTCGTTGTCTACATGGATATTAAAATAACCAACAATTAGTAATTTATCTACGGCCAGAACTAACTCTGAAAGAAAATCAGCAAATTCTTTGATAAAGTCTGTATTGTTCCCTGGTGGCCTGTATACAGTAGCTAACACAAATGTTACACAGGATTTATCATTTGCACTACATAACGTTACATAAAGCACCAAAACTTCAAAGGAATTATATTTGAAACTAGACTTCTGAGTAATACTGAAGATATTATTATAAATTACAGCAACCCCTTCCCTTTACCTTTCAGACGCGGCTCGTGTTTATAACAATAATCTTGTGGGGTGGACTCATTTAAAGTAATGTAGTCGTCAGGTTTTAGCCAGGTTTCTGTCAATCACAGCACATCTAGATTATTATCTGTAATGATATCATTAACAATGAGCGCTTTTGGGGAAAGGGATCGAATATTCAGCAACCCAAGCTTTATCATTTGATTATCCGTATTATATATATTGTTTATTTGTTGGACATCAATTAAATTATTACAGCTGAATGGTTTTGATGTTTTTTTGTAATTACTAATTCGCGGAACAGACACAGTCTCTATGTGATAATATCTAGGTAAAAGAGTGTCTATGTGTTGGGATTTACCTGACTTCTGTAAAGGGAGGCAGCAAGCAGGCGGTCGGGTAAGCCAGTCCGTCTGCTTCCTGACCTGGACCCTAGTTAGTCAAGGTTTAGCTCTAAGACTATGTGCCAAATTACTAGAGAGAAGATCGGGACCACTCCAAAAAGGATGGATTCCGTCGTGTTTTAACAGGCCAGGTCTGCCCCAAAAGCTTTATCAATTGTCTATAAACCCTATGTTATTTTGCGAACACCACTTAGACAACCAGCCATTTAGTGATGATAATCTGCTAACTATCTCATCACTCCTTTTAACGGGGAGTGGACAGAACAAAAAACTGAACATTAACTAAAAGCCACAGCCTATTTTTACGTAGCCAACTTTCTTGCCAGAGGACATAAGAACTTGTTTGAACATTTGTTTTAAAATAAGTTATAATAGAATTATAGATGTACAACCAGAGAGCATTTAGATGCAACATGGAGCAGGTGTCTGTAAAGTTTGTGAGAGGTGTAGGGCTCTGTGCTGTTTTGACAGTTAACAGTGATAACAGACAGCTGATACAGAATACTAGGAAGTCAGTCAGTCGGATTCAAATCATGAACCACATGAATGCTAATGCTCAGCATGGCTGGAGCACATGTGCAACCACAAGACCACACCTCTAACTTTAAATGACCTGTTACTGAAACAGTCAAAGCTGCAGTAATCTACTGCATTCTAATTTACCACACTTTACCACAGCAGTGGGAATATTGCATCATCCACTACATATACACTATATTTCCAAAAGTATTGGGACACCTTTCCAAATCATTGAATTCAGGGTTTCCAATCACTTCCATGGCCACAGGCGCATAAAATCAAGGACTTGGCATGCTCACGCTTCTACAAACATTTGTGAAAGAATGGGTCACTCTCAGGACCTCAGTGAATTCAAGCGTGGTACCGGCATAGGTTGCCACCATTCATGTCCATTCATGAAATTTCCTCACTACTAATTGTTCTACAGTCAACTGTGGAAGCGTTTGGGAACAACAGCAACTCAGCCACAGTGGTAGGCCACAGTGCGTGAAGTTGCCAACTTTCTGCAGAGTCAATAGCTACAGATCTCCAAACTTTGTGTGGCCTTCAGAATAGCTCAAGAACAGTGCATAGAGAGCTTCATGGAATTGGTTTCCATGACCGAGCAGCTTCATCAAAGTCTTTCAGGGTCTGGACTTGGAACCTTAGTTCCAGTGAAAGGAACTCTTAATGCTTTAGCATACCAAGACATTTTGGGCAATTTCATGCTCCCACCTTTGTGGGAACAGTTTGGGGATGGCTCCTTCCTGTTCCCACATTTCATCAGTGCACAAAGCAAGGTTCATAAAGACATGGATGAGCGAGTTTGGTGTGGAGGAACTTGACTGTCCTGCACAAAGTCCTGACCTCAACCCGATAGAACACAATGAATTAGAGCGGAGACTACGAGCCAGGCCTTCTCGTCCAACATCAGTGACTGACCTCACAAATGTGCTTCTAGAAGAATGGTCAAAAATTCCCATAAACACACTCCTTAACCTTGTGGAAAGCATTCCCAGAAGAGTTGAAGCTGTTATAGCAGCAGAGAGAGGGCCAACTCCATATTAAACCCTACGGATTAAAAATGGGATGTCATTAAAGTCCGTGTGCATGTAAAGACAGGTGTCCCAAAACTTTTGGCAATATAGTGTATGTACTTTTTACTGCACACATTCGTAATACTGCGGTTTTACTGCAGTTTATGTTTAAATGGGAAACATGGGCCTTTGTTAGCAATTAGGTATGCTTTTATAACTCTTCCACTGAAATTCCTGTTGGTGCTGCAAGTGTGCAATGAACGGTGACAAGTTCTCGCTAAGTAGAGGGAGACTCGTTTAAACAAATGTGTGTAAACACAGGACACAATTGCATGTTGTGTGAAAAAAGACCTGGCCTTCATTTACTGTCATGGTATGCCACGGTTGACAGAGCTGTTTTCTCAGCTGTCATATAGTGTTTGCACTGTGAAGAACAGTGTCTAAATAATATAGTTTTAAAGAGTCATGCTGTCATGCTTTTTGCTTCAGGACCCAAATTTTACATCATCTGGTGTATTACATATTACTGTAAACAATATGCAAAATCACAGCACAGAGCAAATGAGCACGAAACATGTTCTTCTGCTCTCGCTTTTCTGCTCGGTACGCATGCAGATGAAATGGTCTGAAAATATTTCAGACCGTGTCTAAACTGACAGGAAAATGTGGATTGTGTCAAGATTAATAACATGCTGTTGAAGGAGGCAAAAAATACTTTCCTGAAGAAAAGGCGTTGTTCTTGACAGGTGATGAACAGAGGATACGGATTTACTATTCTAGGCTTTACGAGAAAGCCAAGCCCTCTTTTTGCTGTCATGACAACTAGATGTGTTGTGATGCAAGGCCTAGGCTCATATACAGTGAGGAAAATAAGTATTTGAACACCCTACTATTTTGCAAGTTCTCCCATTTGGAAATAATGGAGGGGTCTGAAATTGTCATCGTAGGTGCATGTCCACTGTGACAGACATAATCTAAAAGAAAAAAAAAATCCAGAAATCACAATATCATTAAAGTCCGTGTGCATGTAAAGACAGGTGTCCCAAAACTTTTGGCAATATAGTGTATGTACTTTTTACTGCACACATTGGTAATACTGCGGTTTTACTGCAGTTCATGTTTAAATGGGAAACATGGGCCTTTGTTAGCAATTAGGTATGCTTTTATAACTCTTCCACTGAAATTCCTGTTGGTGCTGCATGTGTGCAATGAACGGTGACAAGTTCTCGCTAAGTGAAGGGAGACTCGTTTAAACAAATGTGTGTAAACACAAAATCATGTTTTCTGCTGTTATTTTTTTTTCTTCGTATGCCTGTGCTCTTTTCACCTTTGCTCTTGTTTCACATTCTGCGCTTGTGTTTCCAAAAGTTGCCGCTAGAGTTCCATGTAAATCAGGGACCGGACTTAGCATCACCATTGGTCCACTAGTTCTAGATTGACAGCTCATCCTCTAGCCAATCAATCCAAGAGTGAAGTTGTCACTCCAATGCGACTCATGGGTGCTGTGCTATGGTTAATTTGTCCAGTGCTGTGTTGAAATCGCCCCTATACACTCATTCATTATGCCCTACATTAGTCCACTGATGTAGTCCACTTCGAAAACGAGTGAGTGATTTCGGACACTAAGTGCGTCGGAAAGGCTGCCATTTTGCAGTTTGTGCTTGCTGTTTGGCAGCTCCCAGTAATAATGAAAAGATTTATCTTGAACTTTGCCATGGAAACTAGCATGTAACCTTAATCATACAATATAATAATCATTTTAAAAATGGATAATTTATACCTGTATGCATGATATTGCGCTGGACCAGTACAGTTCGGAAGATGGATGGATGATTGATTCAGCTGTGTGCACTTTTGAGGGTACAGCCATTTAGTGGTATGCTCGTGGCTAGAAAACTCATAATGCACTGAGAGTCGCGCTGTGCATTGAATGAAGTCCCGCATTTCGCCAGGAGATGGCATCGACCCACACACTTTTATCATCTCTAATCGAGCACATACCCTGATAAACACTGATTAAACGCGTT
Organism: Gobiocypris rarus; assembly: GCA_023029165.1. NCBI lineage: Eukaryota > Metazoa > Chordata > Actinopteri > Cypriniformes > Gobionidae > Gobiocypris > Gobiocypris rarus. The sequence continues at coordinate 150,656 of CM040934.1, read as the reverse complement.
AGAAGCTTTATTTCCACTTTTCTAATATTTTCTTCATTTTCATTGAAAATGCCTTTCCGATCTGATATGTGATGGGAAAAGGATTAGAGCGAGTTTGGCAAAAGGCAAATTCAAACCTCTGAGCAATTTGCGTTAAATTTTGATGCCATGTGTCTTACCCCTACACTATTGCTGCTGATGAAAAAAGTAATTTTTCAGTTTTGTCTGCCTCAACGTCTAAACAAGCAGATATATTTAAATATATTTATTGTGAATTGAATCTACTCCAGTAAAATGTTTCTGTTAATGGACCCAGGCACATTGTTTTGCTTCTGACGCCCATACAATATAGTATCAATAGTAGCCTACACAGCAAAATCCTCAGTGTTAAATGTACACTGCGAGTGCATAAATGAGTCCACTATGAGTCCACACTCAGAGTGTTAAAAGGTAACACCGAATCAGTGTTGAAGTTAATGAGATAATTAAGTGATGATTGAACATTAATGATGAACACCTGCTGTTAATAAGCTGTTGCCTGATGATAACAAGCAGAATCACTAAAGGAAAGAGAAACACAAGAACTACAACTGACTTCAGCCACGACCTTAATTGAAATCAACTGAAGATAAAAGAAGACATTACATCTCCGAAGATCTCAGCAGAGGAGGATTAAACAACTCCACAAACAGCATTACCAGCTTCACACATTACTGACCAGACTGACTTTATTTCTGTTATACATCTACATAAGCTCTTATTGAGAATTAACAGAGTTTGTTTTTTTTATGTCACCATTATGGTGATTAGTGTTTTCTTTAGTTGGGCAGTTTGACGACTTTTTAATGTTAGTGTTTCTCTGGCTGCTGTATCTGGGTTTTGCTATGGCAAGAAAAGTCAAGTCAAGTCAACTTTATTTATATAGTGCTTTTAACAATGCAGATTGTTTCAAAGCAGCTTCACAGTGTTAAACAGAAAAATAATGCAACAGAATATATTTTGATTATCATACAGTAACAATGTGGGCTTTAGATCAGTAATTAGATCAGTAATTTGGTCTATATGGTTAATTTAGTTTAATAATTAGATTTATTTTGAAATATATTTGAAAAATATTTTTTCCCCAACTGAGCAAGCCAAGCCAGAGGCGACAGTGGCAAGGAAACCAAAACCCCATCAGGAGACCTAATGGAGAAAAATAAACCTTGGGAGAAACCAGGCTCAGTCGGGGTGCCAGTTCTCCTCTGGCCAATTAACAAACAGCGTATTATTATTATTAAAGTTATTATTTTAAAGGTCAGAGGTCATAATCGATCTGAATATTCGAAAGATCTGAGGCAACACGCCGGAGACGGGTTTATTGAGGATGATGTATCGATTAAATAATTATTTAAAATAAAAAATTTGAAATATCGGACTCATTACGCCGGAGACAGGTTTTTATTGAGGATGTCGTATTGATTAAACAATTACTAAAATGTAATATTCGAAAGATTGGCGGCAACACGCTGGAGACGGGTTGTTTTGAGGATGACGTCGATTTAAAGAATTATTAACTAGGACTATTCAAACAATCGGAGTCATCACACGGAGACTGGTTTACTGAGGATGCCGTCTCGATGAGGCAGCTTAAGGTGGAGTCTAAATGACACGGTCTCTGCAGACACTTCAGGGTCATGTGTTGGTCACATCTGGGTGCAGGTCCACCGTCTGATCTGGATACAGCCTGGATCCGGCTGACTGCAGTAGACCTCGGGATAAAACAGAGACACTAACATTAGCGTAGATGTCTGCTTCCCGAACAATGCTAGGAAGACTGTTCCAGAGTTTAGGTGCTAAATAGGAAAAGGATCGACCACCTGCAGTTGATTTTGATATTCTAGGTATTATCAGCAGGTCAGAGTTTAGAGACCGCAGTAGACGTGATGGAGTATAATGTGTTAAGAGCTCACTCAAGTACTGGGGAACTAAACCATTTAGTGCTTTGTAAGTAATAAGCAAGATTTTAAAATGTATGCGATGTTTAATAGGGAGCCAGTGCAGTGTTGACAGAACCGGGCTAATGTGTTCATACTTCCTGGTTCTAATAAGAACTCGAGCTGCTGCGTTTTGGACCAGCTGGAGTTTGTTTATTAAGCGAGCAGGGCAACCACCCAGTAGAAAAGCAAGAGAAAACACAATCTGATGCTTTTGGCTGCTTGATGATCATAATATGATTGTTGTGTAGTGTCTTAATTCTCCGATCTAATGACTGACCATGAGCAACATACTATTAACTTTGTTTTATTCTCCTGCGAGTTCTACTCACACACAGACATCATGAATCCGCATATGAATCTCAATAATGGTGACATGCTTCATGCCACAATGCATTCTAGGATCCATGGGTGAGTTTTGCATGATGCACCCAGAATGCATTGTGGCATGAAGCATGTTACCATTTTTGAGATTCATACACGGATTCATGATGTCTGTGTGTGAGCAAAGCTCGCAGGAGTTAGAAGTGATTAGTGTACAATCTGTTTTAAAATGTATTCAGGTTTTCTGATTAAACCTGTGCTGGAGCTTTTCTAGAATCACAATAAAACAAAGTTAATAGTATGTTGCTCATATTCAGTCATTAGATCGGAGACTAAAACTGCTACACAATGATCATATCCTGATCATCAAGCAGCCAACAGCATCAGATTATGTTTTCTCTCGCTTTTCTTGCCATAGCAAACCCAGATACAGCAATCAGAGAAACATTAACATTAAAAAGTCGTCAAACTGCCCAATTAAAGAAAACACTAATCACCATAATGGTGACATAAAAAAACAAACTCTGCTAATTCTCAATAAGAGCTTCTTTAGAGACGTCTGACAGAAATAAAGTCAGTCTGGTCAGTAATGTGTGAAGCTGGTAATGCTGTTTGTGGAGTTGTTTAATCCTCCTCTGCTGAGATCTTCAGAGATGTAATGTCTTCTTTTATCTTCAGTTGATTTCATCTAAGGCCGTGGCTGAAGTCAGTTGTAGTTCTTGTGTTTCTCTTTCCTTTAGTGATTCTGCTTGTTATCATCAGGCAACAGCTTATTAACAGCAGGTGTTCATCATTAATGCTCAATCATCACTTAATTATCTCATTAACTTCAACACTGATTCGGTGTTACCTTTTAACACTCTGAGTGTGGACTCATAGTGGACTCATATATACACTTGCAGTGTACATTTAACACTGAGGATTTTGCTGTGTATAAATGGCCATGCTGTAATTTGAACTGCTTCAAAAATACTAACTAGTGAAACTATTTTATTGATAAAGTCCAAGGCAGCACTGAGAAGTTTCTATACATGTGAATGTTTCCGTCTGTCCTATGGTTTGTATGGTAGATAGATTTCCATAGTTAATGAAATGTAAAGAAAAACGTGACAATAGTTATTTGTATCCTATTGTTTGTTATTTTTACTTGTTCAGTGTCTTTGTGGGTCTAATGGACCTTTGAAATAACTGAAATCTTTTGGCAAAGTGATTTCAAACTGTAATGTGGTCAAAACCGCCTGGAACTACATTAGTGTGGTTACTGGAAAATAACTGGACACATTAGAATGACCATCAACCAGTCAGAATCAAGCATTCAACTGCCTTGTAGTATTATCCAAAATAAGCAGTCCAAACTTTATTAATTTCACTCTTGGAGTGAATAGACCATTAGTTGGTGATTTTTTTTTTTGCTCTTTTAATTAGTGTAAAAGGTTATTGGTCATTGGTTGGTGATTACAGCGCTCCAAAGATGCTAAAATACACAAAACAGTATGTATGCAAGAAACATCTAGCAGCTACTGACATCACTGCACCGCACCCTTTACAAACCAAACAAAGGGCTTAACAATCTGTACTCTAATCATGTGTGAGATCTTTTAGATCTGAATATTTATATTCGAGGTGGCCCCTTCCCGTAAATGCTTTCCTGATGCTCATGTATCTCGCTGACACATGAACTCTGTTTATCAGAAAACCATCTGAGGAATTCTACTCTTTACATCAGCAGCAAACAACCATGTTAACAGTAACAATGTTAAAACATTCCTGGCATTCCTGCTCCCTAACAGCTTTTTTTTTTTTTTTGTCCTGCGAATCAATCATCTCACTCAACGTCATTGTATGAGCAAAGCATCTCAAATCATTCACATCAATTACCAAAGAAGACATCTGCAGTATTTACTTATGACACAACATACCCCTGGTATTTTTTGAGCATTTTTTAATGAAGCCTGAATTTAACAAATATTTCACTTTCAAAATAAATGGCATCATCTACTGTAGTGTCATCAGACTCACCCTGCAGCCTGTGCCACAGTTTTCATTTACTTTTAATCGATTCCTAATTCATTTCTGTGTATTGCAGGTGAGGTGATGGCTTCTGTTCCACTGATTCATGTGACATGAGAACTCATTCTCCCTTTAGCACCAAACAAGAGGAATTGATGTGAGCTGATTGAATGCTGGGAACACATGCTGGGAAATCAAGAGCTATTTTTCAGGGTAGCTGTTCGGGAAGCTCATATCCCTCCAGTGTGTAGTAATGCCTTCTGCTCTGAAAGGAATAGTTCATTCAAAGCACAAAAAGAGCTGTGTAAATATTCTCCAATAATACATACTGTACTTCTGGGGTTGACAGAAAAAGAATACAGATTTAAAATGCATGAGGTTGAGAAAATAATGATAATCTTTATAATAATAATCTCTCTTTCTCTCTCTTTCTCTCTCTTTCTCTCTCTCCCTCTCTCTCTCTCTCTCTCTCTCTCTCTCTCTCTCTCTCTCTCTCTCTCTCTCTCTCTCTCTCTCTCTCTCTCTCTAACACACACACTCTCACACACACATACACACAACGAAAGTGCCAAGCTGTTGTAAAATACAGTTGCATTATGTGTTATTTATTGCGATCATGTCATATTTGAATCTAGTCAAATGAGCCATAGGGCATTTTATGGTGGATTGAGTTCCATTTAATCTGCCTTACATAAAATGGAAGTCAAGGTTGACTGTGAGAACGGCACAGTTTTCTCTTGAATTTAGTGTTTATGACATGTATACACTCTTCTAAGCTAGTGTAAATATAACTATAAATATATGTATATAAGTCAGTGTTCCAAAGAACAATTAAACACTTATAAACAATGACTCATTGCTTTGCTAGAACCACAATTAAGCACACACATACTGTATACACACACATTTGGTTCACTATCTTTGTGTGGAATCTCCATATACATAATGGTTTTTATACTGCACAAACTGTATATTCTCTCTCTCCTTATAAACAAGGACACACACACACACACACACACACACACACACACACACACACACACACATGTTGTGTTTCCATGTTTTATGGGGACATTCCATAGGCGTAATGCATTTTATACTGTACAAACCATATGTTCTATCCCCCTACACTGCCCCTGCCCCTAAACCTACCCATCACAGGAGACATGCTGCATTTTTACATTTTCAAAAAACATCACTTAGTGTGAATTATAAGATGTTTTCCTCATGGGGACCAAAAAATGTCCCCACAAGGACAAGGATTTTGGATATTGCCATCTTTGTGGGGACATTTTGTCCCCATACCGTAGGGATTACCAGTCCACACACACACACACACACACACACACACACACACACACACACACACACACACACACACACACACACACACACACACGCACACACACACACACACACACACACACACACACACACACACACACACACACACACACACACAATGCATTGTCACCCAAAACAAAGGAATCTGTTCTTCTGCCATTTCTGAAACTGGCTTTACCAGAAATCTACCAGTATCCTCCTTTTAATTTTCTCACATGACTTTATTTCTATACAAAAGTGTTTTGTACAGAAAATGCTGTCTAATGCACAAAAAGGCTCTCAGCTGTTTTTTATAAGGAGGTATATACATGAAGAAAGCTATTCATTAGCATTCCCAATAGACTACTTGGGAGTATATGTCACAGTTGCAGTTAGGCACAAACTACACAGCAAACTCCTCAGTGTTAAATGTACACTGCGAGTGTATATATGAGTCCACTATGAGTCCACACTCAGAGTGTTAAAAGGTAACACCGAATCAGTGTTGAAGTTAATGAGATAATTAAGTGATGATTGAGCATTAATGATGAACACCTGCTGTTAATAAGCTGTTGCCTGATGATAACAAGCAGAATCACTGAAGGAAAGAGAAACACAAGAACTACAACTGACTTCAGCCACGGCCTTAGATGAAATCAACTGAGGATAAAAGAAGACATTAAATCTCTGAAGATCTCAGCAGAGGAGGATTAAACAACTCCACAAACAGCATTACCAGCTTCACACATTACTGACCAGACTGACTTTATTTCTGTTATACATCTACATAAGCTCTTATTGAGAATTAACAGTTTTTTTTTATGTGACCATTATGGTGATTAGTGTTTTCTTTAGTTGGGCAGTTTGTGACTTTTTAATGTTAGTGTTTCTCTGGTTGCTCTATCTGGGTTTGCTATAGCAAGAAAAGCAAGAGAAAACACAATCTGATGCTGTTGGCTGCTTGATGATCATAATATGATTGTTGTGTAGTGTCTTAATTCTCTGATCTAATGACTGATTATGAGCAACATACTATTAACTTTGTTTTATTGTGATTCTAGAAAAGATCCAGCACAGGTTTAATCAGAAAACCTGAATATGTTTTAAAACAGATTGTACACTAATCACTTCTAACTCCTGCGAGTTTTACTCACACACAGACATCATGAATCTGCGTATGAATCTCAACAATGGTGACATGCTTCATGCCACAATGCATTCTAGGATCCATGGGTGAGTCTGCATGATGCACCCAGAATGCATTGTGGCATAAAGCATGTTACCATTGTTGAGATTCATACACAGATTCATGATGTCTGTGTGTGAGTAAATCTCGTCAGGAGTTAGAAGTGATTAGCGTTCAATCTGTTTTAAAACTTATACAGGTTTTCTGATTAAACCTGTGCTGGATCTTTCTAGAATCACAATAAAACAAAGTTAATAGTATGTTGCTCATGTTCAGTCATTAGATCGGAGACTAAAACTGCTACACAATGACCATATCCTGATCATCAAGCAGCCAACAGCATCAGATTGCGGTTTCTCTCGCTTTTCTTGCCATAGCAAACCCAGATACAGCAACCAGAGAAACACTAACATTAAAAAGGTGTCAAACTGCCCAACTAAAGAAAAACACTAATCACCATAATGGTGACATAAAAACAAACAAACTCTATTAATTCTCAAAAAGAGCTTTCCTTCAGTGATTCTGCCTGTTATCATCAGGCAACAGCTTATTAACAGCAGGTGTTCATCATTAATGCTCAATCATCACTTAATTATCTCATTAACTTCAACACTGATTCGGTGTTACCTTTTAACACTCTGAGTGTGGACTTATAGTGGACTCATAAATACACTCGCAGTGTACATTTAACACTGAGGATTTTGCTGTGTATGGTGGCAGAAAAACACATGGAGGAAACTGGATGAGATCAATGGAATAAGATAAAAAAAAAATAAAAAAAAAACAAGGTCTGAATGCAAAAAAGATGGACTGAATGTTTCATAGTGTAGAGTGGTTTTCCTACAGGGTTCAAGGCTGCAGGATTGCTGAATGACTAAAGAAACATTACCAGCAAGATGGTAGAAAACTGAACATTTCTTGTCTATTACCACCCATTGCTACTTATACCAACAACGGAGATAAGTGAAGTTACAATAGCAAAATATGAGCGAGAGCATTGCTATAGTGTGACAATATTGTATTGCAATAGATAGTACATCAAAGTTAATAACGAATCAAAACTAGTAAGCACATAATTTGTAACTGAAAGGGTTTAATGACAATATGGTTATGGTTACGCTTAAAATTATTATGAAATATAGTCCCTGACAAAAGTCGTGTCGCTTATCTTTTTGTAGAAACACCTGCTATTAACCTGATTTTTAATTCATCAATTGGTGTTAGAAATAGCTCATATGAAAAGCTAAAACCCTCCCAAATGATGTTTAATGCACTGAAATAAATAAGTTTCACTGAAAAAAAGATTTATCATTTAGACAGGAAGGTCAAATTTTGGCAAGACAAAAGTTTTGTCACCTATACAGAAATTGAAAAATTTACTGCAAATACAAAAATATGTCAGCAAATTAAGTAGTGGTGCTGTGAGATCCAAATTTAATATCTTGTATGACTTCCATGAGCTTGAAGGACTGCATCCATGCGGTTTGGCAAGGACTCATACAATTTATTGATGAAGTCATCAGGAATAGCAAAGAAAGCAGTCTTGCATGCCTCCCAGAGTTCATCAATATTCTTTGGTTTCGTCTTCCATGCTTCCTCTTTCATCCTACCCCACATATGCTCAATGATGTTCATGTCTGGTGACTGGGCTGGCCACTCCTGGAGCATCTTGATCTTCTTTGCCTTGAGGAACTTTGATGTGGAGATGGAAGAATGCGATGGAGCACCATCCTGCTGCAGCATTTGGCCTCTTTTATGGTTGGGAAAATAAGAGTTATAAGATTTCTTGGTATTTTAGACTATTGAAGTTGCCTTCCACCCTGCAGATCTCTCGCACACCCCATACTGCATGTAACCCAAGACCAGGATTTTTCCGCCACCAAACTTCACTGTTTTCTGGGTGAATCTCGGATCCATGCGGGCTCCAGTAGGCCTCCTGCGATATTTGGCAAATGCCACACAGTTTTCAATTGTCTTTTGTTTAGTGCTGGCTTCTGGGCACTGATTCGACCATGGAGGCCATTTCGAGACAGAATCCGACAAACTGTTCTGGTTGACACAGGAACTTCAGGTGACCAGGTCTCGTGGAGCTCTGCTGCAGTGGAAAATGGGCTGGCCTTGGATTATCGAGCCAACAAACGTTCCTCTCGAGCAGTTGGCTTGCAGGGTCTGCCTGACCTGGGTTTGTCATAAACGTCTCCAGTCTCTTCAAATCTTTTTTTTATCCTCTGTACTTGACGCTGAGACACTTTGAAGGTGTCTGCCACATCAGCAGTGGATCTGGTCTTCAGCCTCTTGATAATCAAAACTTTAGTTTTAGGGTGAATCTTAGGCATGTTTGCAGAGGTCTATTTCGATGTGAAGGTCTAGTGTACTGGGGTTCTTTTTATACACACTTGAGACCTAATTGATCCATTATTAGTCACAGGTAAAGCTCATATGACAAGGCGACAACACTGATGTCTTTGCAAAAATTGACTCAATGGGCTTTACCAAGCTGTGAATATTACAATATTTTTTGAAAGTTTCATTTTGCACTGAAACATTATTACAAAAGCTGTTGGGATTAAAATGAATCTTGATAAGAAATATATTTCAGCGGCACTTCAGTTCAATTTGTACACAAGCGACAAGACTTTTGTCAGGGACTGTAGATGAATGAGATGATAAATATGTATACCATTAATCGTACCCAGCATATACAGTATTGCCAAAAGTTTTGGGACACCTGCCTTTACATGAACTTTAATGACATCCCATTCTTAATCCGTAGGGTTTAATATGGAGTTGGCCCACCCTTTGCAGTTGTAACAGCTTCAACTCTTCTGGGAAGGCTTTCCACACGGTTTAGGAGTGTATTTTTTGACCATTCTTCTAGAAGCACATTTGTGAGGTCAGGCACTGAGGTTGACGAGAAGGTCTCTGCTCTTATTCATCCCAAAGGTGTTCTATCGTGTTGAGGTCAGGACTCCGTGCAGGCCAGTCAAGTTCCTCCACACCAAACTCACTCATCCATGTCTTTATGGACCTTGCTTTGTGCACTGGTGCGCAGTCATGGTGGAACAGGGAAGGGGCCAAAGTTGGGAGCATGAAATTGTCCAAAATGTCCAAAATGTCTGAAGCATTCAGAGTTCCTTTCACTGGAACTAAGAGCCCAAGCCCAACCCCTGAAAAACAAACCCAGACTCATCCATCGAATTGCCAGACATAGAAGTGTGATTGGTCACTCCAGAGAACGTGTCCACTGCTCTAGGGTCCTTTGCATTGCAAAACTTGGTGATGTAAGGCTTGGATGAGCTGCTCGGCCATGGAAACCCATTCCATGACACTCTCTACGCACTGTTCTTGAGCTAATCTGAAGGCCACACAAAGTTTGGAGGTCTGTAGCTATTGACTCTGCATAAAGTTGGTGACTTCTGTGCGCCTCAGAATGTGCTGACCCCGCTCTGTGATTTTACATGTACTAATTGTACTAAAGGTGTGACAATTCATAGACCCCCTTGGCTTACAGGTCTTTAGGAATTCCAAATGGCCCTTGTGGTAAGAGAGAGGGGGTTGAAACAGTAAAGCAAATGTCTTTGTTCATTTTCAAATATCCTTGATTATTTTCAACACTGCAATAGAATATTATTGCAGCTAAACGCAGACACTTATGGTTGGCAGACATTAAATGGACAGGCTGGACTGATGAAACCTGTGAAGATTACCCAACTATTAAAGCATGAATTTGATGTAAACAACAGATCTACATAATATTCACATATGCAGTTCATAGGGGGCATACGGTTTTTGTCCTAAAGTTATAGCATAAAAATACATTGGTTTTATATTGAATGTATATATTTTTATCGGAATTGTAAGTAAAAAGTCAGAATTGTGAGATTATCAACGTCCAATTACCTTTTGTATTTTTTATTCTGTGGCGGAGACAAGCTTAGACTGCAACAGCAGAACCGTCATTTTCTGCCACCAGATAGGCTCCGCCCACAAAACATATCATCACTCTCAAACATCAATGGTATGGCAGTTGATTGGCTGGCGTACCTCGTGCGCTTCCTCATGTACTACTTGCATGCTGCCATCTCTGCTAATGGGTGCTCACTTCCAGAAATGATTTTTGAGCCAGTCACCTGATCCATAAATGCCATGTGACTAGACCCTCTAGAGCCACATGCCGATAACGTCAAGACAGTGCTGATTGACAGAGGGAACCCAATGATCAGGCACAGTCCCAAACTCATCCTGATCTGTAATCTCAAAGACAGCAGACAGGGGAAAATAAATATAAAAATTATCAAATTTTTATTGTGTTAATGCAATCTTTGCTAATGCTCTCATACATATGAGTCCATGCATTATGATGTTAAGCCACCACATGGAGGTGTACTGACTGACTGCAGATGTAATACCAAACCATTCCCTACATTCCTTATCCAACCTTTCTTTGTCACAAGCTAGCAGGATCGGTAACAAAGAGCTCATTCTTGGTGCAATTGATCAGGGTTAAACTTTTAACAAGGCAAAAAAGGCCTGGGATGAATCAGGAATGAGGTCAGCTGAGTGGTCCCAAAAGGCATTGGGAGGTGAGGTCTGGATGATAAATGCCAGTTATTCAGCTTAATGGTCAAAAGGCAAATATTACGCATGCACATATGTACAATGTTTTATTGCACACATATGAAATTAAGGAGACACTGATCACCATAATGGTGACTTCTTCTACTCACACTCTGCCAGTTTTTGATATTTGATTGTGTGTTCATCCCCCAATCATTACATTAAGTTTGCTTGTAAACTGGGTTGGACAAAAGAAACTTGTCTTCATTGGAAGAAACTGATTTGAGAAACTCTGGTGAAATCAGTCATGTACTGCAAATGTTGTGTGGTGAAAACTGACATTTTCCCAAATAACAACCTAACAAGACTGCCCTGCTCAGGCTCCCACTGCAAATGTTGAAAAATGACCTCAGAGATGAAAAGCTACAGATGTGGTGAGTTCAGTATGCCAGGACGGCACAGTGAATGGACCACAAATAGATTTCTGCAAAATTCCTATCACTTTCCTGGGACAAGGGCATGCAGGTTTTGTACAAAAGATTTAATAGACATGTAATGTACATAGTACCATGTGAATATTGTTTTAAAGTTTGGGGATGTCTTACTGAAGACATGATTTTAGAGAGACATCTAGTGGCTACATTAATCTTGCAATTAAGTCAAACAGGTTAACGCTGGCACAATGAATTCATTTTACCAATGGGATAGTTAAGTAAATCCACATGTGGTTTCCTGTTACCAACATAATTAGTTTAATAAATATAATTTCATATAATTTAATAATTACCTATCAAAATATTGTAGTACATAGCATAATTGCTTCCCCAAAAGAGGAGCAAGTACATACAATATTTAAAAAAAACACACAAAAACAGAAGTAATTACAAAGGACAATGGAGACTATCTATCCATCTCTGAAGGAAAACACACTCAACATTGGGCAGCACTGAGGGGAAGTATCTTGCATTGCACACATTGCTTCTCAATGCATTACAGCACTGTCAGCATGAAAGCCAGAATGAAACTGCTGATGACTTCAGTGAGTTTGCACTGAGATCTCAGAGGACTCAATAACCACAATACTACATCACGCTCTTTGACGTGTTGGTCCAGTATCTCTGTTTTTCTGTTCCTCCACTACGAAAGAGCTGTTAGTGCCATCTCAAAAGGAATATGTAGGACAAAAAAAAAAAACACTTAATATGAACATTGGAGCTTAAGAGAGAAGATGGTAATAAAACTTAAATATTTTAACGGATGAGAGTTCTTGAGAATTCAGTCTGTGAGAAATCACATTCTTAAAAATAGCAGTTGTCTTTGTTCAAATCACTGGCTGCATGTACACTTCAAAATGAGGTAAAATAATTGCCACAAAGCTAACAGAGAACTTAAAGCTAACGCTCATCTCAAAGTTATGAGCAAATGTTCTTCCAGCAACAGTAATAGAACAGTTGTTCAATATTATATGTTCTTCAATATTGTTCTCAAAAGGTTAGCACAAAAACAGTATTTTTACATTGTTTGTACAATGTTCTCATACACTGTAGAACCTAACAGTTATAATATTACTGAATGTTATGTGAACTCAATGACTGAAACATAACTCAAACTGAATAAGTTATTTATTACATTTTTAGCTCCCATCATGATAATTGGATAATAATTGTGTTATTAAATGATTAAGTAATAATTGAGAATTAGTGATGAACACCTGATGATAATGAGCAGAATCCTAAAGGAAAGAGAAACACAAGACCCACAAGAGCCACAACTGACTTCAGCCACAGATGAAATCAACAGAAGATAAACAAAGACATTAAATCTCTGAAGATCTCAGCAGAGGAGGATTAAACAACTCCACAAACAGCATTACCAGCTTCACACATTACTAACCACACTGACTTTATTTATGTAATTTCTGTTTTAATGAAAGTAATAGTTTAATTTAAAACCACCTTGATGGTGATTAGTGTTTGCTTTAGTTGGGCTCTTGAACCTTTTCTTTTTAGCATTAATTGTGTGTTTATAAAGCACATTTATTATGGCAAGAAGAGCGATGTGAAAATGTGATCAGGTGATGTTTGCAGTTTATTGATGATGATAAAATCGTCATTTAGTGGCTGAATCGCTGATCTCATTTGGATTCTAATGCTCTGCTTATAGATAATGTGCATTTGAAAAAAAATATATATATTAGAAGCCATGAGATTCTACAGAACAAAATCCAGGTCGGTTGTGGAAATCGAATATGCAGGATTTAAAAAATAAAGTAAAATGAGTGCACAAAAGGTTTTAATCTACAGCAATACTTAGGCACACACAGAGATCAAGAATGAGCGTATAAATCTCTACAATGGTGACAAAGAAAATTGATAAACAGCTCAACTCTGAACATAAAACAAGCCACACAAAACAACAAAAACAGCAAAAGTAAAAGCAAATAGTAAGAATCAAAGAAAATTTGTCACAATTCAGATGCATAATTTATTCACGCTGGGACCCATGGGGGAGTTTTGAGTGGTGGTACCCAGCATGCTTTTCATTGATTGTCACCATTGTAGAGATTCATATCATGCCATAGATTAAAACCTTTTGAGCTCTTAATTATTTTGAAAGCTTGCATATTATTCAATTACCACAGTGCGGAGTCTCATGCAGTAGAATCACATAGCCACCATTATGAATAATACACCATTTTCAACATAACATATGAGAGCAGTGATTTAGGCCACTGTATGATAATATTATCACCACCATCACTTAATCACATACTCTATTGGCATTCTTTACCATAACAAATGTGTGTTATAAACACAAAGTTAAAGTAGCCAGAGAAAACCTATAAAATGATAGAGTCAAGGGTCAAGAGCCCAACTAAAGCAAACACTGATAGCAAAAATATTATTTTCATTAAAACAGAAATGACAGAAATAAAGTCACTCTGGTCAGTAATGTGTGAAGCTGGTAATGCTGTTTGTGGAGTTGTTTAATCCTCCTCTGCTGAGATCTTCAGATATTGAATATCTTCTTTTATCTTCAGTTGATTTCATCTAAGGCTGTGACTGAAGTCAGTTGTAGTTCTTGTGTTTCTCTTTCCTTTAGTGATTCTGCTTGTTATCATCAGGTGTTCATCATTAATGCTCAATCATCACTTAATTAATCTCTTAATTTCTTGACTGCAATGTGTCTTCTTTTAGTGAACTCAATTGAAATAAGTTGAGAGTACTCATAACTATCGGTTTCTAAAAATACAAAATAATTAAGGTAATCGGTGTCCTCAAATGTAATGAGTTAGCTTAACTTATTGGGTTTGACTTTGTTTGTGTTATTGTGAGCTAGCAGTAAACTGAAAGCGCTCATTTCAAGAGTTCATTTAAACTTTGTAATTTCAGCTGTTTTACTCAATATAGTGAAGTTTCAGCTATATCAAGTATTTGAATGCAGTGTAAAGTTTAATTGTATATTTAGAAATATCCTTGTTTTAGTGGACTTAATTAAAATAAGTTCAGAGTACTCATAAGTATTGTTTTTTATTAACTTAAATGCACTGTAAACCCAAATTAGTAAGCAGAACTAAAAAAAAATTGATGTAACTCGTTGCCTCAAATTTTTTAAGTTGAATAACTTAAGTCACAATTTTCCAGAACTTAAAAGGTTGGATTACCTGCTACTTGTACCTTTTGATAACAGTTAAATTAAAGTGCTCATTTAGCCCAACTCAAATATTTGCAGTTATATGACTTACAATTTTCTGTTAAGGCAACTCAATTATTTTCAGTTATTATAACAAAGTTTTGCGTTTTCACAGAACTTTAAAAAATAAGTACACAACCACACCATTTTATGTTAACAAAACTCAATTTTTATTGCTTTGTCTTGTCATTGCTTTAAGTACATGTTAGTCAAATATGTTGAGTTTGTTTCCTTAAAAACATGTGACTCAAACTTAAAATTTTGAGGCAATTGAGATCCAGCACAGTTTTAATCAGAAAAGCTGAATAAGTTTTAAAATAGATTGTATGTTAAGTACTTTTTTTTTTTAGATTTACTCACACACAGACATCAAGAATCAGCCTATGAACCTCAACCATGGTGACACGTTTTATGCCGCAATGCATTATGGGATTTTCATGGCTGATTCATAGGCTGATTCTTGATCTCTGTGTGTAAGGAAGTCTCGCAGGAGTTAGAAGTGCTTATTGTGTGATGTGTTAAACCGGAGAACAAAACGTATGTACACTTTTTAAAAATCGTTTCATTTGTAGGCTACATTAAACTGATGACAATAAAAATACAATAAATAAATAAAATAAATACATTTTGTCTTCCACTAACACATTTCAGTTTGCCCCAAATAAAAAATTTTAATAGGCTATGGTTGTAATTTATTTGTTATGATGGATTTTACTTATTTGGTTAAGCACTTTAAGATTTAATTGTATTTTGTGCTATATAAATTAAGTTTATTTTTAAATCATCTCAATTTTAAACAACAGAAATAACAGGACTTCATCATTCTTAGCATGTAATTACTTAGTTCTATTAAGTTGTACTTAATTTATGTTTTTGAGTTATGCTTACTTATTCACAAAAAAAGTTCCATTTAATCAAAACATTAGTCGAAATTACTCAAAAAGAAGACCATGTTACACCATCTTGAAATAATTAAGTTAGTAGAACTTTTTCTAAAACTTTGAGTATACACTACTTAATCTATTTAATTAAAATGAACGTTCGGGTTTACAGTGTGGTTTGAGGTAATCGGTGTCCTGAAATAAAATGAGTTAGCTGAACTTGTTGGGTTTTACAGAGTAATGTTGGCAGAAAAAATTATTTGAACAACGTTCTTTGATTTCCCTTCACACATTAAGGATCACAAACTTTCTGGGTTAAAAATGGCTTAAAGTTGGATGTTACACAGTAAAATCCCCTGTGCTTAATGAACGTTACCTGCTTGCCTTCAAATTTTGAGTTCATTTAAATTAAAATTTTGAGTTAATACAATATAAAAAAAATCAGAAACGACATCACCCTTTATTCAAATATTATTAAAAAAATTGTTATAATGAAGTAAAAACTGCCAAATTGTGCTATTTTCATAATTGATCACAACATTTTTATTTATTTATGTGGTTCAGATACAATAATATTTTGAGTTTATATTTATTAAACCAATTTCCTTCATTGTATTAACTCATTTTTTATTTATTTAAATAAAACATTTTAAGGCAACCAGGTCATTTGCTTTTTTAAGTTAAACAAACAATAGTTTTTTTCGGTGTAGCGTTAACAAACAGAATCACTGAAGGAAAGAGGAACAAACATTTGAATTCACCTTTGAGGTGATCAATGTTTCCTGCAGTTTGGCGTTGTTTTGTTAGTTTTAGACTGGCAGCTTTAATAATGTAATCAGAAAACACTTTTACTGGCAGAACAAACTGAGACAGAGAAACCTCAGGTGATGTTGGCTGTTAATTAATGGTGACATCATCATAAAGGGGCTTGATTCACTGATTTCACATTAAGTCTGATCACCAAGTTTGTTTTGTTATTAATCAATTTAAATATTGTGCGACTGACCATGTGATATATGGTGATATTTAGCGTGTGAAACTCATTCATGAGTTATTATCATGAAATGGATTGCATTTTCAATTCCATATTGCTACATTCATTGCGAGACATAAAATAAAAATGCAATCGCAAGTATCTAAACTGGGAGTGTAAATGCAATTAAGAAAAATAACATTTAAATGATAAGTTTGCTACAATTTTTGCTTGAACATGTTAAACACATCTAATCATTTTTGCAATACATTTTCATTTTGCAACTTATAAAGCATTAAAATTATATGTTAAAACTAGTGTAGGAAATAGCAAATGTAAATTATTTTATTCAATTTGAATGATCATTTTGCTCCGAATGTTGCACACATGGTATGTAAAATGCTAATTTAAATACTGAAATGCACTGACATGTTGCATATTGCATTGCAAATTGAATATTGCTTTCTATCACAACAGATGCTTCCACTTCTTAATTGTTTAATTTAAATTAGCCATGATAACAAAACACCAATCATCTCTGTCTTTATCATTTTAGAAATACCAAAAGTAAAGGGTCAAGAGCACAACTAAAGCAAACTCTGGTCACCATAATGGTGACTTCAAACTAAATATTTAATAAAACATCAACATATTTGTCACATTTGTCACACATCTCTGTTAATCTCAATAAGAATTTATGTAGACATATAACAGAAATAAAGTCAAACTTTAATCACTTAACTAACAGAACACAGGAAAATCCTCAGTGTTAAATGTACACTGGGAGTGTATATATGAGTCCACTATAAGTCCACACTCAGAGTGTTAGAAGGTAACACCGAATCAGTGTTGAAGTTAATGAGATAATTAAGTGATGATTGAGCATTAATGATGAACACCTGCTGTTAATAAGCTGTTGCCTGATGATAACAGGCAGAATCACTGAAGGAAAGCTCTTTTTGAGAATTAATAGAGTTTGTTTTTTTATGTCACCATTATGGTGATTAGTGTTTTCTTTAGTTGGGCAGTTTGACGCCTTTTTATTGTTAGTGTTTCTCTGTTTGCTGTATCTGGGTTTGCTATGGCAAGAAAAGCAAGAGAAATCACAATCTGATGCTGTTGGCTGCTTGATGATCAGGATATGGTCATTGTGTAGCAGTTTTAGTCTCTGATCTAATGACTGAATATGAGCAACATACTATTAACTTTGTTTAATTGTGATTCTAGAAAGATCCAGCACAGGTTTAATCAGAAAACCTGTATAAGTTTTAAAACAGATTGAACGCTAATCACTTCTAACTCCTGCGAGATTTACTCACACACAGACATCATGAATCTGTGTATGAATCTCAACAATGGTAACATGCTTTATGCCACAATGCATTCTGGGTGCATCATGCAGACTCACCCATGGATCCTAGAATGCATTGTGGCATGAAGCATGTCACCATTGTTGAGATTCATACGCAGATTCATGATGTCTGTGTGTGAGTAAAACTCGCAGGAGTTAGAAGTGATTAGTGTACAATCTATTTTAAAATATATTCAGGTTTTCTGATTAAACCTGTGCTGGATCTTTTCTAGAATCACAATAAAACAAAGTTAATAGTATGTTGCTCATAATCAGTCATTAGATCAGAGAATTAAGACACTACACAACAATCATATCCTGATCATCAAGCAATAACAACATCAGATTGTGATTTCTCTTGCTTTTCTTGCCATAGCAAACCCAGATACAGCAACCAGAGAAACACTAACATTAAAAAGTCGTCAAACTGCCCAATTAAAGAAAACACTAATCACCATAATGGTCACATAAAAAAACTCTATTAATTCTCAATAAAACTTATGTAGATGTATAACAGAAATAAAGTCAGCCTGGTCAGTAATGTGTGAAGCTGGTAATGCTGTTTGTGGAGTTGTTTAATCCTCCTCTGCTGAGATCTTCAGAGATGTAATGTCTTCTTTTATCTTCAGTTGATTTCATCTAAGGCCGTGGCTGAAGTCAGTTGTAGTTCTTGTGTTTCTCTTTCCTTCAGTGATTCTGCTTGTTATCATCAGGCAACAGCTTATTAACAGCAGGTGTTCATCATTAATGCTCAATCATCACTTAATTATCTCATTAACTTCAACACTGATTCGGTGTTACCTTCTAACACTCTGAGTGTGGACTCATAGTGGACTCATATATACACTCGCAGTGTACATTTAACACTAACACTGAGGATTTTGCTGTGCAGGAACATCATCCTAAGCTTCTAGAGAAACATAGTAGGCCTATACTAATAAAACATAGAGATGGAAAAATTGTATATACTAACATTAAAAAAACAAAGTTTGTGTTCTTCTAACCAAAACAGAATGCTTGGAAAACATTCTTAGAACAAAAAGAACAAAAGCCTACTCACTGCATTTGCACTGAATTGTTTTGGCAAAACATGTCAAAATGTTGGACCTGTGCATTAGGACCTTGAGTGTAAATAAGGGTGCTGATTTGTATCAGTTGTTGAGAAGTAGACAAGTGCCAATTTTATTTAAATATATCAAGGCAGGCAAGGCAAGGCAAGGCAAGGCAAGTTTATTTATATAGCACATTTCATACACAATGGCAATTCAAAGTGCTTTACATGAAAATGAAATTAAAATAGTGATAAGAATTAAGAATACCACGTGTAAGACTTAAAAATAAAACAGGATAATTAAAAACAGTTGTAAAGAGAATTTTTAAAATAAGAAGACAATAGAAATATATAGTTGTAAAGATATTTAAAAAGAATAAAATTATTACAGTGTATATATAGATAAAAAATAAAATAAAAATAAAAATTAAGATGATGCATAGATTAGAATAGGTGCAATCAGTCGGACGTACAGTGGCACAGTGCTCATTCAGTAAAGGCACAGCTGAACAGATGTGTTTTGAGTCTAGATTTGAATGTGGCTACTGTTGGAGCACATCTGATCTCTTCTGGAAGCTGGTTCCAGCTACGGCTGGCACAATAGCTGAGCACGACTCTCCTTTCTTTGAGTGAACTCTTGGTATTTCTAGCTGACTTGATCCTGATGATCTGAGTGATCTGTTGGGTTTGTATTTAATCAGCATATCTGCAATGTATTGAGGTCCTAGGTCATTGAGTGATTTATAAACAAGTAATAATACTTTAAAATTGATCCTAAATGTAACTGGAAGCCAGTGTAACGACCTGAGGACTGGCGTGATATGGTCATATTTTCTTGTTCTGCTCAGAATCCTGGCCGCAGCGTTCTGTATGAGCTGCAGCTGTCTAATGGTCTTTTGGGAAGGCCGGTTAGAAGACCATTACAATAGTCCACCCTGCTGGTGATGAAAGCGTGAAGCGAGTTTCTCTAAGTCTTGCCTGGAAACAAAGCATCTAATTCTTGCAATATTTTTCAGATGATAGTAAGCTGATTTAGTTATTGCTTTGACATGACTATTGAAACTCAGGTCTGACTCCAAAATCACACCAAGATTCTTGACTTGATTTTTGTTATTAGACCTTTTGTCTCAAGATATGCGTTCACCTTGAGAGTTTCATCTTCGTTTCCAAATGTAATGATTTCAGTTTTGTTTTGTTTAACTGGAGATAGTTTTGGCTCATCCAACTGTTAATTTCATCAATGCATTTGCACAGGAGTCAATGGGGCTATAGTCATTAGGTGATAGTGCTAAGTAGATCTGGGTGTCGTCAGCATAGCTGTGGTAAGCCATTTGGTTCTCTCTCATTATTTGGCTCAGTGGCAGCATGTACAGGTTGAATAGGAGTGGTGCTAGAATTGACCCTTGTGGGACTCCAAGTCATGGATGTCCAGTCAGACTTATGGTCACCTATACTCACATAATAACCTCTTCCTTCTAAGTACGACCTGAACCATTTAAGGACCATCCCAGAAAGTCCGACCCAGTTTTCCAGCCTGTCAAGAAGTATGTTATGGTCAACAGTGTCAAATGCGGCACTGAGGTCGAGTAGCACCAGAATTGATGTTTTGCCTGTATCTGTATTGAGGCGAATATCATTTATGATCTTTATGAGCGCTGTTTCTGTGCTGTGATGTGGTGGAAACCAGATTGAAAATTGTCAAAGTATCCGTTTGAGCTTAAGAATTTGTTCAGCTGACTGAAGACAACTTTTTCAATGATCTTGCCTATGAAGGAGATTTGAGATTGGTCGGTAGTTGTTCAATATGGAGTTATCCAGATTTCTCTTTTTCAGAAGAGGCTTAACTACTGCGGTTTTAAGGGAGTTTGGAAAATTCCCATTGAGAAGTGATGAGTTTACCACTTCTAGCAGATCTGCTTCTAAACAGTTAAACACACTTTTGAAAAAAGAAGTGGGGAGTGTGTCAAGGAGGCAGGTTGATGTTTTAAGGTGCTGCACCGTTTCTTCTAAAATTTTATAATCAATTGCTTCAAAATCAGACATAGTAACTTTCCGAGGTTGTGGTCTGATCTGACTGACCCCAAAGCAACTCACGGATGTGCTGATCGCCTTCCTGATATTATTTATTTTCTCTGAGAAGAAGGAAGCAAACTCACGGCATTTGCTGTCAGAGAGCATTTCACTGGGAATGTGACTCGGGGGGTTTGTCAGTCTCTCTACAGTAGCAAAAGAGTGCGCGTGTTGTTTATGTTTCTGTTTATAATATTTGAGAAGAAGGTCTGTCTAGCCTTGCCTAGTTCCACATTGAAATCATGAAGGCTGTCTTTATAGATGTTATAGTGGATTATAAGTTTTGTCTTCCGCCACATGCGTTCAGATTTCCTGCATTGTCTTTTCATTATTTGCACTGCCGTTGAGTTTCTCCAAGGTGCTTTCTGTCTTCCACTCTTTTTCTTGACTTTCTCAGGAGCAATATTATCAATTACACTCTTAACTTTTGAGTTAAAGGAGTCAAGGAGAGAATCAACAGAGTCTGCAGATATGCTTGGTGTTAGAGATATAGCCTTCATAAATAGCTCACTAGTGTTCTCATTTAAGCTTCTCTTTTTGACAGCGACAGATCTAGCTTCAATGGCAGGAGAGATTGAAATATCAAAGAAAATACAGAAATGATCAGACAATGCTACATCTTTAACAACAATTGATGAAATGTTTAGACCCTTGCTGATAAGTAAGTCTAGAGTGTGTCCACGATTGTGTGTGGGACCATGTACATGCTGTGTCAAATCAAAAGTGTTAATAACAGTCATGAGCTCTTTTGTTGTACTGGATTCAGCATTGTCTATGTGACGTTAAAATCCCCAGCAATGGCAAAACAATCAAACTCTGAGAGATTATTGATAACAGCTCTGTAAAGTCCTCAGTAAAGGATGGAGTATTTTGGAGGCCTGTAAACAATGATAAGCAGGATGCGTGGAGCACCTTTTAACACAATACCCAGATATTCAAAAGACAGATAGTCACCAAATGACACTTGCTTACATTGATAGACATCTTTAAAAGAGCAGCAATACCCCCACCTCTTCTAAACGCTCTGGACATACTCATAAAAGTAAAGTTAGGAGGAGCTGTTTCATTGAGGACTGTTGCACTGCAGTTTTCTTCAAGCCAAGTTTCATTTAGAAGCAAAAATCTAGGTTGTTTGTGGTTATTAAGTCATTGACTAGAAATGATTTGTTCTTAAGTGAGCGGATATTTAAAAGTGCTAACTTAACAGTATTAATTTTTTCCCCCACAGTAATCTTAGTTTGACATGTAATAGGCAGCAGATTAGATGGGTTTGCTATACGGTCTGAGAGGGTCTTACACTTTCTATCACGTAACAGAACTGAAATAGAGAAAGAGACAGGCACACTGGGTTCCGCTCGTTCTGTAAACATTTGATAAAGTTACTGTTATCATGGCGGGGACCCAACACACATCACTGAGAGCTGGTATCAGTTGTTTTGGGTTCACCTACAACAGATGGAGGAGGGTGTTGGCCCTGGCGTTGTGACCGAAGAAATCTCACAGGAGGAGGCTGAGAGCGAGCTGGGCCCACAGGCTTTGATGGTTGTGGGGCTCGCCGCTCTTTGGTTGATATCTGGGGCTCGCAGAAATCGAGTGTGATAGTCTGGTTCCAGCATAGACCATTTGCTCCATTCTCTCTGAGAAGCTCAGAAGCGGGGATGCTGGTGAGAGGGATAACATGTCTGGTGAGGGTGGCTGTTGTTCTGGTGTTATCGGAGGCTGAATTATGTTATCATCCATTTCATGGAGTGACTTAGACATTTCATGCAGTTTCCTGTTCAGACTAGTCATAAAGCGTAACAGTTCACTAGTCTGACCCCCCTTAGAGCCCACCCTTTCGTGCACCTCCACAGTATGGGCAGAGATGTTACTGTTCAGTCCCTCAATCTGTGTTAGTTCTAATATGTCACAGTCTGTCTGTGGTGAGCACTGTGGGCGGGACTCAGATGGGAGTGTGTCCGTGAGCAGTGGCTGTTGTGGCTGCGTGATGTTATCAGTGTCCTTGTGGAGTGTGTCAGCTGCATGTCCATTCAGATGCTGAAATGAAGTCCTGTAGTCGTCCATAGTCTGTTCAGGTGTGTGTGTGCCATTCAGGTCGAGTGAGTTAGCACACACAGCTGAGGATGGTGTAGGAAAAGTGAATATTGTCCTTTAGCACTCTTGCACCAAGTTTGTTTGGGTGAAGGCCATTTGATGTAAACAATTGTCTCTGGCTCCAGAATAGATTAAAGTTGTCGATGAAGTTCACTCCTTTATGTTGCAGGTTTTTTGCAGCCATGTATTAAGCCCAAGTAACCGTGAAAACCTATTTGTTCCTCTTGCTGGAAGTGGTCCACTGATGAAGCGGTTGAACTTTTAGTTTTCTAAGTGTTTCAAAAGTACATTGAAATCCCTCTTAATGAGTTCTGACTGCTCTCTCTGAATATCGATTTTCCCCACATGAATGACAAGTCGATTTGCAGTCTTATGTTTCATCAGAATGTTCTGAATTTCCCTGTTTACGTCAGAAACTGTAGCTTGTGGAAGGCAGCATGTAGTTGTATCTCTGCTGCTAATGTTTCTGACTGTGGAGTCCCCACTATCAGAGTCCTGGGCTCGGCTGCACTCTGAGCTGAGTGCGCTGTCTGCTCGACCTTGAGCGCCTGTTGGTATCAGTGTTAGCTGCGGGCTGATCGATCTGTGTTCGTTTACATTCATCACATTTGGGGATTCATCACCCACATTCATTAATACTTCAAATCTGTTTTCAAGTTGTATAGTTGGTGGTAGGAAATCAGCATTTGCAATCCTTGTGTCTGGGGTAGAGCATGCTAATGTTGCAGTATGTGGCCTCGTGACAATCTGATGTCTCGGGTCCCTTTGGGTCTTGCTCCTGTTTGTGCCATCGATTAGTGTGTTGATCAGTTATTTGTTTCCCCTGTTGGGTAGCACTATGTTTATGGGACTCACCGGCAGTGTGCTGAGGCGTTCATTTTGAAGCTCTGTGTGATTCGTCTGGTTCGGTGGTTCCGCAAATAACTTTGTTTCAAGAACTGCAATCCTCTGTAAAAGTCTGTGGCAGTTTGTGCAGCAAGTAGATTCTAGAGGAGGCATTTTCTTATCCTTTTGAATGTAGGCAGCTGTGTTTTCCCTTCTCCGGAATGTAAGCTGATGGCAGTGGGAGGCTGGTTGGATGAAATATTCCGCTTTTTTGTAGTAATCCAGTCACCAGAGTTTCAAATTTTATCATTGAAGTCAAGCTTTGTTGTTTGAGCACTGTGCTGATTTACAGAAGTTGAAATTACGAAATTACGAGATAAAATATAGAAGCGATAGAGCAAAGCGCGGAGCAGTAAGCAAGAGCGTCCGAACAGTAGCAAAGCAGGAAGCACCAAAATATCAAGTCTGGACATGCCCATGGAAGGCAACAGGAGACTCTACACAGGTTAAATGATATGGTTCTCTCTGAGAAACCCAATTTCACAGCCTGTCAATGCCTTACTTCCCTCAAATACTTTTTTTTTACACACTACCAGGGTTGGCACAAGCTCAACTCTAACTTCACACTCACCGTTCATTTTACACTGAGGATTTTGTTGTGTAGAATGTTGAGATGTTAATCAAAAGTAAGTTGCAAGAATATTTTAGGGACCTCATACTAACCTTAAAAAAATATTCATGCCACAGTGAGCACCGCTTGCACACATTTGCTTCGCCACTACTAGAATCTCCCCGATTTGCCGCTTTCCATGTCTTTCATTGAAAATGAACATGAGCATGCCACCGGGAATTCTTACGATTCTTCTGATGGCCACTCTGGGCCTATGTGTGTGTTTGTATCAGAGAAATTGAAATCTCCAATAATGTTTAGCTAAATTGTATAGTTAAATACTTATTATATTATAATACAGAATTTACATTTGTAGCTCTACACTCTCAGAAAAAAAAGGTACAGTGGAGGTACAATTTTGTTCCTTGGGGAACAAAACGTATAACTGTTGCTTTAAAGGTGCACAAACGGTCCTTAGAGTACAATTATACCATTGTTTTCCTCTACTTAGAGCAGGGGTAGGCAAGTTCAGTCCTAGAGAGTCACTGTCCTGCAGAGTTTGGCTCCAACCCTGGTTTAGATTTTGATGGTTTATTGAAAAAGTTTGGTCACCATTATGGTGATCAGTGATTCCTTTAGTTGGTCATTTTGACTTGAACTTTTAAGTGAGTTTGTTACAGTGCAAACAAAACACATGATTGTTCAAAACAAAGGAAGTCATGAACAAACTGTATCATGAAGAGTAATGTTTGACTAAATTCATCACTGAATAAAATAATATTCACCAACAATCCTTTCTTGCCACAGATCAGATGTTCTGAATTTTGATTTTTAAACACAATCAAA
Organism: Gobiocypris rarus; assembly: GCA_023029165.1. Taxonomy (NCBI): domain Eukaryota; kingdom Metazoa; phylum Chordata; class Actinopteri; order Cypriniformes; family Gobionidae; genus Gobiocypris; species Gobiocypris rarus. Next base: position 124,907 of record CM040934.1, on the reverse strand, counting down.
AGAGGCAAAGTTTAGACACCCACAGATATCAAGAATCAGCATATGAATCTCAATAATGGTGACATACTTAATGCTGCAATGCATGCTGGGAGCCACACGTTTTATACTATGGTGGCTTAGATGGGTTTGGTGTTAAACTCTGGAGGATATCAGATCTCAAGGACTGAACTTGTCTACCCCTGATTTAGAGGTACAAAAATGTACCCTTAAGGGTACCACCCCAGTGACAGCCACTTGTACCTTAAAAGGCACAATTTTGTACTCTTTTAATTTTTTTGACAGTGTACTAGTGGTTGCATAATGATTTTTTTTTTTATAGTACAGAATGAAAAAAACAAAAACATCAGAAAACATGCTTGTGTTTGCATTTATTTTACTGCGATTTAATAAATTACAAAACAAAAATCCTCAGTCTTTCACATGCATCTTAAAGATTGCGTTGAATTGAGAGTGTGAAGTGGGGTCAGCGACCGTGTTTGCCTAGACCGGCAGTTGAGCTTGTGCCGGCCCTGGTAGTGTGTAATAAAATACTGAATAATAGAGTGAAGTAAGGCATTGACAGGCAGGGAAATTGGGTTTCTCAGAGAGAACCATATCATTCAAACGGTAGAGAGTAGTGGCACTACCAGGTAGAAAGAGGGAAAGTTAATTTAGATTTAGAATAACTAATGGGGTGATAACTTGTTGATATAAGTACAATAATTTCAAATGAATGTCCAAAAAATAAAAGTTAATAAATAAATGCAATAAAATATTTTCTCTCACTTTCTTGCCACCCTATTCAACACAGAAAACAAGCAATTTGGTCTCCGGCAGCATGGTTTTTTGGGACATTTGTTTGAAGTAAACATGACACAATAAACTTTTATTAACATTTATCATTACATGAGTGAATTAAGCAAAACAGCATATTTAGCTAGGGGGAAAAAAATGTAGGGTGGGGATTTAATTAATCAATTTATAAATTGCTCTCTGTGGTTTGAATGAGAGCATTGAAAAATATAAGTGGGATTGGCAATGTCATCAGTCATTTCAGATCAAAACCAAGTTACAATTATATTAACAGTGATGTTTTATCAGTGCGCATAATCCCAAAGGTAATAACTAAGACCATGAATGTTCGTTAAGCGAAGTTTGATTCATGTTGCAGTTTTTGCTTTTAGCATGCTGACATCATAGCTGTCAACATTAAGTGATGCCATCTGGATTTTTTTCTCTCAATGGGCAATTTAGCTAAATTATGAACTTCAGATGAGAGCAGCATTTGAATGAACAACATATGTGGAGATATGATGATTAGCTGCTCGATCTGAACCTGTTCATCTCTATATTGGTAACACTTGTCATATAGAATACTGTGCCATCATTCATGAATAACTACATGAGAACAAATGATTGACACATTCTGGTAACATTCTAGTAACTACTATTAACTTTAAGCCCAAATAGTAACACTTTACTTGAAGGGGTGTGCATAAGAATATGAAGGAGTTTGTATGCATGTCTATGACAACTGTCATTAAGTGTCATTCGCTCAATTATGTCATTTTAATGCAATGACATTATTTGAGATGTCTTAGTTTTGACAACTTGACATAAACCAATACATCATAACCTGTCAGTGTCTTTTGAACGACATCTATTTGTCATGGCCACCAGTTAAATGCATAAATAACCTGTGCGACCATAGCAACCTGAAATTACCAGAAAACAACAGGCCTATAATAATATTTATTTTTAATTAAGAAAAAGTGTGGAATTAAGAAATTATTATATTAACATATTGCCTATTATATTGTTTTGCATGCGATGGTGCCTATAGACAGCAAGCATTCGAATGAAGTTTCATCAATAAATGTTAAAAGTATATGTCAAACATTTTTATCACATCCAACAGTGTTTTAAATCTGAACGTTTCTTTTTTTAAATTTAATATTTTTCAATTATAATTATTATTAGGCTATGCTTATAATTATTGGTTACATTTTTTATTGTTATTTTTGTGTGTTAAAATACCTGATCATGCCAATAAATATTGACTTTATTTTTACACCAGTAACCTCTATTGTGACAATAAATGAGCGTCAGTTCTCATTTGTAATCCGTGAGAGCATTCAAATGAAGCTCAAATAATGTTATTAATAGGCCATGTGTTAAAAAAAAAAAAATTCTACAATATATATTCATCTCATCTCAGAGTCTTTTAAATCAATTCACATGACATCCTAGCAGGCACAGTACGTCAATGTGACATCAGTCAGACGTTGGATTTTGGTTGAAAATGTAAATCGAGTTGACGTCTAAACCCAACGTTTGTTTGACTTCAAGCTCCAATGTCAGACAGACATTGCATTTTGGTTGGAATAAGCACCGTCCGCAGTGTAGATTTCTGGTTATTCCAGGTTGCTAGAGTTGTTTATGCATTTAACTGGTGACCATGAGAAATAGATGTTGTGTCCTCAAAATATGAAATCATGGCCATGAGAAAAATATATTGTTTCCTTGACATAAGGTGGGAGGTGGGAGGTGGGAAGTGGGCAGACTGGCAAGGACTCTAAAGACTGCAGCTGTTAGCGTGCCTCTTGAGGTTTACATGCACAGCTCTTACTGGCGGTACAATGATAACGAACTAAAAGACTAAAAGAGGTGTGAAGATTAAATTAATTGTCATAGTAATTAAAGAGAGAGGGAAACTAGAACAAAGACCACAGGAAATACTGAAAAGCAACTATTACTTTCAAGAACTAAAAGTCCATGAAAAATAAAACTAAACAAACAGATGATTAAATAATTGTGACAGCCTGTTTCTCAAAACAGTAGCTTGTTAAGCAGAATTTGTGAATCATAATGGGATATGTCAGATCCAAAGGTAAATTACTGTCATGTGGCATGCACAGAAAGTAAACTGAAACACTGAAACAAAATAACCTAAAATTATATAAATTAACTGTTTTTATTAAAGTGGAAAAAATATTATTTTAAATTCACTGAATCAATAGGTTTTATGGGTTAAATTCAGCCCAATCTAATGAAATTGCATTTAGCATTGTATTTATTGTGAAATTTATACGCAAACATTTGTGTCATGAATTAGGGTTATGGCATGTAATACGCAAGTAACCCACACCACTAATCCTACCCAAGGGGATTACAGTATGTATCATATGCATGTAAAAACTCATTTCCGGGCTAAAGATACGAATTTCATGAGATTGTGCTGAGTTAGAAATGGCTCTATCAAGTAACAAGTGCAGGTTACCACTTTTACAGTGTATCAATTTAAATGCCCTTTTTTAAAGGTAGACTATGTAACCTTTTGTTGTTGTTGTTGTTGTTCAAAATGAACAAAATGTATCAATATATCATCAATCCTTCTATCAAAATGTGTGTTTGTCTTACCATGATTCACTTTGGTATGTCTATCATAAGGATATATATTTTAGACCTGTCTGGATTTTTAATGCGGGAAATTGCGTACATACAATACTCGCTGATGCATGTCTCACCATTTCCGTAAATAGAGAAAAGTTGTTCCAGCTTAGACGTGTGTCTGGTGTGGGAGGGGCATAGGATAGTTGTCACAACAAGCGAGAAAGGTTGACATAGAGCAGTTAAACCTCAAACCTCCAGGGAATCACCTATTTTAAACAAACATAGAACAGAGGAGAGTCGGCTGGTAAAAAGAGAACAAAACAGAGCTCGTAATAAAACAAGTATCAACAACAGATTAACTGCCATATGTTGCTCTCTGACAGAGTGCACTGTAAAACATCATCTATAGTGAAGGCTACAAGGTACAACTTTGTTCCTTGAACAAAACGTATAACTATTACCTTAAAAGGAACACAATTGGTCCTTAGGGTACAATTGTACAATTGGTTTCCATTGTCATCATCATTGTTGAAGAGTTTTGCTCCAACCCTGAAAGACATCTATAAAAGCTCTTATTGAGAATTAACCGGTTTAGATGTTGATGTTTTGAAAATGTTTGGTCACCATTATGGTGATCAGAGTTTTCTTTAGTTGGGCAGTTTCACTTTTATGTGAGGTTGTGTTACAGTTTTAACAAAACACATCTGAAGCCATAAACAACAATTGTAATGAAGAAAAGGGTTTGACTAAACTCATCAGTGACTAAAAATGTTAACAAACAATATTCACCAACAAAACATTTTTGCCACAGAGCAGATATTCTGAATTCTGATTTTTATACATATTCTAGGGTGAAATCTTAGATGCACACAGATATCAAGAATCAGCATGTTATTCTCAACAATGGTGATATACCTAATGCTTCAATGCATGCTGGGAGCCATGAGTTTTAATGCTGTGGTGCTTAGTAGGGTTGGAGCTAAACTCTACAGGACATCAGCTCTCTAGGACCGAACTTGCCTACCCCTGATTTAGAGGTACAAAAATGTACCCTTAAGGGTACCACCCCAGTGACGGCCACTTGTACATTAAAACAGTGTTTCCTCTGTCCCCTGTAACCATATTCCTCTGTGCATCATGCAGAGCCAAAGCACAACCAAAACAATGTTCTTCTGCAAAATGCATGCAGTTGTGTTTTTTAATCACTACAAGTGGGCCAAATGTTACATGTACCTTGAACCAACAAATTTTTATTCTTGCTCATAGTGTACAGTGGCTTTGCAATGATTAAAATGCATGAATATTGTTCAGTTTATGTATTGTGTTTCTGAAAAACTGTGGAGGTTTTGGAGAATGTGCTGTAGAGTTCAGTTTATGCATTACTAGTTTTACTAGCATTCTAGGAAGGAAAGATTTTGCACCAGAGATCTGGCACCCAAAGTCTGTTCTAGTCAAGCGGAGGACTTCCTTAAAGGATCCTGGTGTTAAGACTTGTATGGTTTAATATAATATAAATGATGTCTCTTACTGAAAATATGTAGTAGAAAACTCTACGTTATTTAAAAAAAAATCCTTTATATATTTGGACAATGGGCGGCGCCATTTCATTTGCGTTCTATGTCGATGATGTTGAAATTATGGTTGCACTCCCAATCAACTTGAAAATGTTTCAGAGTTAAACAAAACCAATTAATTGCATTTAAAACACACTCATCATTTATGTTATATTAAGCCATACAAGTCTTAACACCAGGGGATCCCTTTTAAGCACAATATGAGTCCACAGTGTTCAAATCCGCCTCCTGCCTCCCACAATCCCGCTATTCACTGTTCACACACTGCGCTCTTCAAACATCAACACTTTAATTAAGCAGTCACGTAGAGGCTTAGAAAAAGACTGAGCATTAATGATTCAAGAGAATGACTTGCATATTGATGAGATGGTTTTGAGCAGGTCCAGCCAATGGTACATAATGGACCAAGATGAGAGAGGATCTGAATAAAACTGATATTTAATCCCCACTTGACTTCATCTTCAAACTGAGATTTGCCACTATTACAAGCGCTGTTAAAATGAGTTTGGTGTGAAGTGCTGTGAAGATCTCAGGAATAATACTTATACGTGAATATGTAAATGGTAGAACTGATCTTCAAACCTCCTCCACATATCTCTTTATACCTTTGTATTACTTTTTGAAAAATTTCACTGGATTTCAAACTCTAGGAGCCATTTAGGAGGTGCCACATTCTGCAGGAAAAACTATATGTTACACATACTTTCATTTGTGCGGTTCAAATGAGAAAAATTATGAAAGGCATTCAAGGTTGACGAAGAAAACTTACAACAACCTACGCCGTCTACTTGAAATGAGGAATGTTCAATGTGTAAAACTAGAGTAGTAGAAATCCAATCTTACTCAATAACAACACAGCAGGGAAGATAAGTGACTTTGATTTTGTAAATCATGATGTGTGAATTATGAAATGAATTTGAGAATCAATCAATAGGTGGTTATGTATTTTGTGGTTTGAAAGGAAAAACACACCTACCTGAGTTCTGGATGTAAGAAAAAGCTTTCAGAGGTCACTGATGTGTGGGGGAAAAAACTAAATTGCACCGATCTGTCAAAGCCAATATAGGGAAAAGAGTAATGTGTTTACCCTGAGCTCTACTTGATTATGCAGCAAGTGAGAGAACAAATATAAATGTACCATAAAAGTTTAATGCGTTTGGTCCAGGTTTAATCTATAGCAGAGGTCCTATCAATCCTCTCAGTCATTTGCTCTCAACCAGTGAGAATCCAATGAAAGCATGACATTACTGTATTTCACCTGGAGCTATTCTATTTCTACAGACATAACAAAGCTAGCTTATACTAATCATCAACATATGATCACAAAGCTGTAAAAGCTCTAAAAACTAATTTAATGAGCAAAATGTTTCAAACTATTTAAACATGATCACTAATGAACCTTTTTTAGCCTTTCACATAAATTGCAGCTCTCATAATGTATTAATAAAGAGCAGTCACATGTACTCATAAAGGAAGTTTGAAAGTTGCTTTGGAGCGTGTCGTTGCCGAGGAGGTAGGAAAAGGAGATCATCTCGTCCAAGCTGAGAAAGCTTCTCAAGCGCTACGATGGAGCGCGCTGCTGGGCTGAGTTGCGGAAGCAACCAGCTGGGTTGAGCTGCCCGAGCCCCGTGGCTCGAGGATCCGCTAGTGGTTACGATGACAGGAGGAAGGATAAGAAGCGAGGGATGAGAGCTTGTGATACTGTACTTTAAAAGGTACTTTAACATAGGCCCATCTAAAATGGCCAATTGGTGGGAGTTTTAGGCGGGAGAAAACTTCCTTTGTCTCCTGATCATGACTCCATTTGCCTATTATGGTGTCAGAATTGGTACATTTCTACCCAAAGGTTGGTAAACATAAAATGATGCATTTCATAATCACATACTGTGCACCATTGGTTCAGGAAGAGAGAGAGAGAAAGAGGAATACGTTAATATCAAACTCCGTATGGCAGAGAGATATTAAAACAGAGATACATTCTTTCACAGGAATACAAGCATTTACAAAGCCCCTTTCATTGTTCGTACATCATGAATATGTTGGCATGACATAAGTAGCATGCATAGGAATGTATCATATTCAGGAACAGCTCAATTAAAGTTTACCTTAAGAAGCTGTGTGTGTATTACAAAAGTCTCAGGTCACTCTCTGTATGAGTGAAAGGTGGGCGAATCAGATTAGAATCTGTTTGAAGCTGCCATGGGTCTCCACAGGGTGGCCTGTTATGTATCGACTAGACCACAAAACTGTTAAAGGTGTAACCGATTCCCAAGGCCGAGGGTCAATAACCACACTCCGGAGGAGCCGACACCAAAGACTCCAATCAGGCAAGACGACAAGTGATATAAAGTCTTCTCTTTTTATTAATTAGTTAAAAGCACAAAAAACAACATCAGGGTAATCCCAGGTTCTGCTCCACTCCAGGGCGTCCCACGTGGGCCTCGGACAAGGAGACTCTAGCCAGCGAAGGATTGAAGAGATCCGAGACAGGAAGCAAGGAGAGGCAAGCAGCAGGTGGGTTAAAGTGGCAAGCGGACTCCCTCCACAGAATAATGGTTCACAGGATGGCTCAGTCATGGACCAGCAGCAGGTGAGTTACGGTGGCGAGCAGATTCTCTCCTCAGAATAATGATTCACAGGACGGTTGTTAATTCAAAGAAAATTCTTCTTGCAGGGCAGGAGCAGACCCGATTTCCAACGAGGGACTCTGAGCATACAGCAACTTCCTGTGTACACAGAACACAGTCGGGAGTATGAAATCCAACTGATACTAACCGCCTTTCTCTTTTTGCAGGACAGGCAGTGAGCATGTGGCAGCCTCCAAGAAGGAAATCCTCAGACTGGGTGAGATGACAGGGCTTTTCTGCTATTAGAACGATAGTCAGGAATTATCCCATAAGCGGAAGTACGGTTCTTCCCCTCCAGCACATGAGGCCGAGCTCCTCTCTCCTCCAATGCACCAGCAGGCGGCTAGGAACCTGGACACAGCTTTACAACTGGCGGATCAGATTAAATTCTTGATGCCCCCTGGGTAGACTTCCCCAAACAAAGATTACAGAGTGTTGGTAATGGTTAGATCACCCACCTTGTGCATGGTTCAATACTATAACTCTTCACACGTGCACACTTCACACTTTCAGACACTGCAATGTCACACCACTTCACAGTAAACAAAAGGCCTTCACTCCATCTTTGCAGGGTTGGACAATCCACATATAATTTTTCCAAAGGGGAATATCAAGTCGCAAGAACGATCCCCTCCAGCCCGGTTCCTTCCTTGGTCTATGTGACTCACAGCGAGGGAACCAATACACACTGCCAACAAACACAAGACAGTATTCAGAATGTTCTTGATAAATTCTCGTACCACCCTTTTCCATAGATTAATGAAAGGTGCACTTAACTTCTCTCTTGATAATAGCATAGATCTTCAGCAATATCCTTAATCACTCAGTTCTCTTGATCCCATTTGCCAGTCACTCACCCATCTTTAAAGTTTAAACATCACCACACTCGTATTTGTTGCTGCTGCTGCTCCTGCTGCTTTCTCCTTTACACTGACGAGACATCCAGGGAAACCCAAAGTGAACCACAATCACCAACAAGAAGCACTCCTCCTTTGTCTTCAAGCTTCTCCTTATATATCCCTCTTCTCACATGTGTTCCTAATGACGGTCCGATTAGTGATTACAGCTGGCGCTCGTCAATGTCGGCGGCCATGATGTGCCACCGGAACTGCCCCGGTGTTACACCAGAAGTCGCTCCCCCGTGCAACAAATTCCGGTCCCAAGGTTCCCAGTCAGCTCACCCGGTGACAGAGGTGTCATCTTGCCCAGACTCTTCGGCATCGGGACCCTAATTTATATTCGGTTAATAGCTTTCCACCATAAATGTCCGAATTGACTCATCTTTGATTGAAAGAGGCTCCAGAAAGAGGCTCCAGCCGCTACACCTGACCTGTTGAAGACAGACGGATTCCATTCTTCTTGGAGTGGTGCCGCTCTTCTCTCTATGACGTCATGCGTTGCCGAACTGAATTGTGGGTTCCGTCGCCTCGCTTCACTCGCATTGCAAGCGGCAGAAGTTGAAGATTTCTCAACTTTTCAAGCGCCAACGCAGGCGTCATCCAATCAGATCGCCCTATGCAAAAACCCTAGAACAGGCGCTAGCCAATTCCGTTCATGCAACCCAAGAGCATATGTGTGATTGGCTGTTGTCACCATAATGGCCAAGCTTCAGCCACGCCCTCCGTCAATCATTAACGCCGACGCCACGTGTGAATGCAGCGTTAGAGCTAAATCTTGGCCAAAAGTTGTGTTTTAATGGTCATTAATGGACAATAATTATTACACAAATAGTATTTAGTACCAAAAGATCTCCTCAAAATATTCAATAAATATTATTGAACTAAAATATAAAACATTTATTTAATTGAAAAATAGTTAAGGTGTATGGTCAATGTATATGAGTATGAGTGTTTGACCAATTAGTGAGGAATACATGAGGGCTAAATACAAAAAAAACACAAAAAAACATAACACTAATGTTCACAATGTTGCATCTCCATCACTCTCCATAATTCAATCATGACAACTCTCAGAGTGAAATAGATTCAACCAACATTTTATTAGCATAGAGCATGGAATGTACATAGGATTGATTTTGGCGGACGAGATCTGCTACGCTGCTGCTGCTGCTGAGCAAATAAATAATGTTCAGCTTAATCGAGATAACAACAAGGAAGGCTGCTACAGAATGATGTAACCCCCCAAGCAGATCTCTACAGGTGGCGCTGGGGAGGAGGTGGGATTATCGGAGTTCTCATAATTGCGCAGCATGCGGATAGCTGCTAGGATATGGTATAAGTAAAGCCATGTAGATGAGCAAGTACCTCCGATTGGTTGGTGTCGTAGAACTGAAGGAACCAATCAGCGATTAATAGAGTTTCATGACTGAACTTAGTATTTCAATCATGACAACTCTCAGAGTGAAATAGATTCAACCAACATTTTATTAGCATAGAGCATGGAATGTACATAGGCTTGATTTTGGCGGACGAGATCTGATACGCTGCTGTTGCTGCTGCTGCTGCTGAGAAAATACATAATGTTCAGCTTAGTCAAGATAACAACAAGGAAGGCTGCTACAGAATGATGTAACCCCAAGGCATAAAGGAGGAGGCTGAATTACTATGGCCTAAACCCCCCCCACCCCATCCCCAGATCTGTATGCCAAAATATGTTTAAAGCTGCAGCTATAAGCATGTGTCTGGCTATCTATGTGTGCCTAGGCCTGCTTTGCCAAATGGCTTAACACTAATGGACTTACCTGTAAGTGTGCCTCTTACCAATTGAAAGGGAGTTTACATTTGTTAAGCAGAATCCAGCATAAAGCTTCAGAGTGGCAATCGGAAATCTTTGGGCTACTGCTGCAGCTGAAAGTTAAACGCACTGCAAAGTACATTTTAGATCTCCACCAGACACCGAAAAGGTGCCATTGAGAAGGATGTAATGGCATGATTTTAAATGTGTCTGTTATGTCTGCTTTGCTTAACCATGCGCCTTCACCTGCTGTTTTGATGAATTGAATAGCGTGATCTATGGTAGCGTAAGAAAGAGAGAATATATCCTCCGGAATTAAGCTGTTACTAGGTGTAGAAGAATTGTGGGGAGAAGAGAGATTGATCCATTTTTTTTTTTTTTCCTGAATATTTCCTAGTAGCGATACCTATAGGATTAATGTGGAAGGTAGGAAACGGAGATTTACTAAAAGGACCTGTAATATATCCTTTATCTAGCTCTTTTTTAATTAGATTATCAACGATTTCGGGTTGATTTGTGGCTGACAGTAAATTTTTTGCAAACGTGTATGGAGGAAGGGATTAGACTGAGCCAAGCTAGGAAACCTTGGGTTAGACCTGTGATGAGGAAATTAACCAAACAACGATTTGGATGAGAAGATACATTTTTTGACAGTTCTTTCAAGTTGACGGGAGTAGAAGGATGTTTATTCATCTTTTGAAATGTTGCTGGTTCTTGAACCTGTTTAGAGAAAAAAGTGTTTTTTGTTCCAGAAGGTGTTTTTGCAGAGTTGATGGAACCTCGCTGAGTTTGGAGGTATGCTGTTCTGGGGCATAAGCTTTCGGTGTGAGAGAAGGAACCTCAAACTGAGCACGAAATCGCCCTGTGGCCGGTGAAGTGCCGGCTGATCAGTTCGAGGTCTATAACTGACCAATCGAGTTTTTGGTTGAACCTGGAGGTATACAAAGCTGCTTTTGCTGAGAAAGACTTATGGTATTCGTAGAAGAGTGAGCCGCCATAATTGAGTGCGAGGTCGGAAATGATGGTGTGGTAGGTGTCTAATTCAGCTCTTCTATCGGGGAAAACTTTGCAAGTGTCTTTGTAACGCCAAAAGCTACATTGAATTCGGCTAGAGATAAACTTTTGGACAGTCTTGGGTCCCAATCTTTGAGGACGACAGAAATGTCTCCACAATCAACAATGCGTTTATCGATTGTATTAGTAGAGAGAAAAGCAGGATTCTCAGGTTGTGTGGGATTGCTGCTGCTGGAGAAATGAACGGAGACCCGTTTTGGTGGAGCTGGCAGCACTGAAGCGAGGGTGTGCCGTGGAGCTGAATTGATGCACGGTGTTACGTCGACCGTATCTGTTGGGAGAGTGCTGGACGTCGAAGTAGAAAGGGCCGTTATTTTCCAGAGTTGATACTCTGTTCTCCAGTTTCCCGATGGAATCCCTGATTTGGAGGAGAACAGAAAGAACTGGATCGTTGTCATCCGAGAGGTCGCTGCGCCTTTTTGCTGGAGGAGTAGCAGAAGGTAGATTTGTATTTTTCCACTTGGCCTTAGCTTTGGCCGGTGCAGGGCTGGATGGAGGAGGAAGCTGGCTTGGAGTGGCTTCGGGAACAGAGAGGAAGAGAGCGAAAAGTTCTTGATGGGATAATCCGGTTTTTGGCGTGGTTTTACGATTGAAGAGGTACTCCAGAATCTTATGTACTGGCCAGTCGTTAATAGAAGCCTGGCGTTGCGCCAGGCTAGCGCTCCGGCGTATAGAGCTGTGAGGAGCAGCCTGGATCGTTCCAGCGAAAGGAGAGTTTGGGTTTTCTATATCAGAATCAGGGTCTGGATCAAAAGCTTGGTCTACTAAGGATAAAATCTCATCTACCTAAGATGAGACATTATTCCCAGTAAATAGATTGAGAAAAATGATTATTGGGGTTCTCATAATTGCGCAGCATGCGGATGACTACTAAGATACGGTATAAGTGAAGCCACGTAGATGAGGAAGTACCTCCAATTGGTAGGTGTCGTAGAACTGAAGGAACCACTCGTGATTAATAGAGTTTCATGACTGAGCTTAGTATTAAAATGATACTGTAAATGTGGTTGACGCAATAATCAATGCACTATATGATGTTCAACAAAAACTGCTGCAAATACCTGCATTGTGAAGCTTCTGTTGTCTATTAAAATGCATTGACAGCGCCAGTTTGTTTGGAATTTCGTATTAAAACATTTTAAAAAATGTAATCTTAAACTTTGTTTCATATCAAAAGCAGGTTTTGAAATTTGGCGTGAGATTGACTTGGCCAGCGTGAGAGCCTGAGACAGAGCCTGAAAGCGTGAGCATCACGCCAAATGCGTGAGAGTTGGCAACACTGTACCACTGGGAGATATCATTAGGAAGCATGGCTTTAGTTTTCATTGTTATGCTGACAATACTCCGCTCTATATTTCTTCACGCCCTGACGAAACTTACCAATTCACAAGATTAAGGGAATGCATAGCTGATAAAAAATTGGATGTCTATAGTAATTTCCTGCAACTTAATTCAGAAAAAAACTGAATTTTTAATCATTGGACAAAAAAACTCTGCAAGTAGTAACCTAGAATACTGTCTAACCCTCGATGGCTGCTCTGTCAAGTCCTCGTCGTCAGTTAGGAACCTGGGTGTGCTCTTTGATACCAATCTCTAATTTGAAAGCCACGTTTCTAGCATCTGTAAAACTGAATTCTACCATCTTAAAAATATAAATTACGGCACATGCTTTCAATACAAAATGCTGAACAGTTAGTTCATGCGTTCATGACCTCAGGGCTAGATTATTGTAATGCTCTCCTGGGTGGTTGCCCTGCTCGTTTAATAAACAAACTCCAGCTGGTCCAAAACGCAGCAGCTCAAGTTCTTACTAGAACCAGGAAGTATGATCATATTAGCCCGGTTCTGTCAACACTGCACTGGCTTCCTATTAAACACTGTATACATTTTTAAATCTTCCTTATTACTTACAAAGCACGAAATGGTTTAGCACCCCAGTACTTGAGCGAATTCTTAAAACATTATACTCCATCTAGAATATTAAAATCAACTGCAAAACTTCCTATTTAGCACCTAAACTCTGGAACAGTCTTCCTAGCATTTTTAGGAAGCAGACACACTCTGTCTGTTTAAATCTAGACTAAAGACTCCTCGGTTGAAATCGAGTTCGCGGGGGCACTGTCAATTTCACTTTCAAAGGGCAGGGGCTCAAAGTGCACGCCACTGGTTAAGACTGCACTGTTTGTTCTGCTGCTATTTTTACAACTATGACCGTTTTCGAATTTGATTAATGATGTTCATGTTTTGTTTTTGCTTTACGCTCATGCTGGTGACCTAGGTGAAGGGTGGCTAGTCTGAGCCGTCACTTAATGTGAGATGTGCCATTAACGGTGCACGTTTAGCCCCCTCTGTTGTTATATTGCCACCAGCAGCATGTTTGCTTGTCACTTCTGGTGTATTTCATGTGAATTCATTTAAAACCTGATTATTTGTTGTTTCTGTTTAATTTTTCCTTTTGTTGTTTTCTGCATTTTGCTGCTCCATGCTATGTCCAGGTCCATAAGCCTTTTGACGTGAACCTGTTTGAGCATCTATACATCCATGGCTGACCTCAGTGGCCAGTAAATTGTTAATTGTTGGTTTGAACTTATTCCAGTGCAAGTTGTGAATTGAATGTGTGTCAGCATAATAGTGTATTTTCATTTATTTTTCTTCTGTTTCATTTCTGGAGCTGAAGGCCCCCACTGTGAGGGATGCTAGCTGTCTTTGCCCTTTGGTTGTGGTCTTTCTCCCATAGCGTGTCTTTGCCATTGACAACTGCGTTTTCCTCACTTAGAGTGTGCGTGTAAGTGATTGTGTGGAGTGTTTTTGTGTGAGTGGTGTCTTAGGAGACTCACTCACATACTGGTAAGCCTCAGCCTGAAAGTTTTCTTGTGTTCATTTTCTCTTTTTTTCTGGTCTGGTCAACACTTCTCTACCTTTTAAATGATTATTATCATTGTGAAATAAAGTCATTTTGTATTTATATTCAAGTCTCTTGTTTCAGTGGTTACGAACCTGTGTGCCCTCTTTTGGGTATAAATTTCACATTCACAGAAACGGGGTGGCGTAGTCTGCTCTATTTTGTTGTAGTTATTGTCCAACTCTTGCCCTTTTACCGCCCGCCACACAAGCATTAGGATCCTTCTTTATTTTTAGTCCAGTGATCCTGTATCGCTCTTCTCTCCTCGCCATCTCACTAACACACCAGTGGGCGGGGCCAAAGTTGTGATGATGAAGTAAGCATTAATCTTCTTCTGTTGAGGTGGTCTTTCACCGATCTACTACCAGTGATGGGAATAACGGCGTTATAGATAAACGGCATTACTAACTGAATTATTTTTCAGTAACGAGTAATCAAACGAATTACTGTTTCTTCCATTAGAACGTCGTTAGCGTTACTGAGAAAAAAATGTGGCGTTACTATAATTGAGCTCACTGAAGCGGTTTTCATCTGAACAGCTCTCTGTCAGTCGGACCTGCAACGTGTTTCTTTCTCTGGTGTGTGTGTGTGTGTGTGTGTGTGTGTGTGTGTGTGTGTGTGTGTGTGTGTGTGTGTGTGTGTGTGTGTGTGTATGTGTGGGCATGTTTTTGTGAAATATCAGGACACAAATGTGTATAATGACATGGGTATGACACAGGTATTACAAAAAGAGGGTGAAATATAAGGACGTTCCCCATGTCCTCACTTTTCGAAATGCTTATAAATCATACAGGATGAGTTTTTTTTCACAGAAAGTAAACTGTGCAGTCTCCTGTGATGGGTAGGTTTAGGGTCAGGGGCAGTGTAGGGGGATAGAAAATACGGTTTGTACAGTATAAAATGCATTACGCCTATGGAATGTCCCCACATTTCACAAAAACA
The DNA here is from genome assembly GCA_023029165.1 of Gobiocypris rarus. Lineage (NCBI taxonomy): Eukaryota > Metazoa > Chordata > Actinopteri > Cypriniformes > Gobionidae > Gobiocypris > Gobiocypris rarus. The sequence continues at coordinate 109,722 of CM040934.1, read as the reverse complement.
AACATGTGTGTGTTTGTGTGTGTGTGTGTGTGTGTGTGTGTGTGTGTGTGTCTCTGTGTCTCTGTCTGTGTGTGTGTGTCTGTGTGTGTGTGTGTGTGTGTGTGTGTGTGTGTGTGTGTGTGTGTGTGTGTGTGTGTGTGTGTGTGTGTGTGTGTGTGTGTGTGTGTGTGTGTGTCTGTGTGTGTCTGTGTGTCTGTGTGTCTGTATCGCTCTCGAGTCTCTTCCCTCCTGTTCCTAGAGATCTTCAGCTGTGTTTGCCCATTGCATCCCTGCGCCTCTCTGCCTCTCTTCGGTTCCCGTGCCGACCTGCTTTGACTCTGGCCTTGTTCGTGGTTTGCAGATCTGTATTCCTGCTCGAAGAAGAGGACCTTCTTCAGGATTACCACATTGTGGTTCTATGCTCTATCTCTTGTGTTTTGAGAATAAACGTACTGTTTGACTCGCTTTTGGATCCTTGCAGTTATTACAACACCGACGCTGACACTCACGGTCTTCCTCTGAGTCCGCACTTTCACAACATAATGACACTTTGACTGCCGGATAAAGTCCTCTGCGTAGCTCGCAAACTTGCGGGCATCGAGGGCATAGCAGCCGCAAGCTTAAATGAAGAATGGGACATTCTATGGTCTTTTGGACTTAACAGACATGCGCACGCAGCGGCCATTGTAAGTCCACAAGACCGAAAGTGCACATGAACTGTGCCATTTGGGACAGGGTCTTACATGACTGCACTCCCAAACAGTAGCATCTGCCTCCAAAAGCATGTTAACATGACCACGCTTATTGCGCTTCGTCTACATGCTCAGAGGAGTAATATACATATAAACATTATTATATGCAGTAGCTTTTCCTACTGCATCCTACTGCACGATTTTGTTATCTTCTGCTGACTGGATGGAAACTTTATTCACAAATGTTTTATGCAATATTCCATTTAGTTAAATTCGCAACTTTGGACAGAAACATAGCTGTTGGCAATAAAGAACTTTGTTTTCAAGAGTGTAGAGAAATTCAGGTCAGATTAATTAAGGATGAGGGTGTATTTCAAGTAATTGAACAAATCAGCATTAGCCACAGTCACAGTCACACACACTCAGCCCTAATCAGCAGCACCTGTCCCTCATCAACGTATCAATCAGCTCCCTCACAAAGGCCACACACTCTTCAGCCAGTATGGTCTCCTATAGATACTCAATTACAATCTCCAGCGATACTTACCATCGATCTCCATTCTTTGTCTCTCCTTTCTTCATGTCTCCTATTCATGTGTGTTGGTTCATCAAAAACTCTCCAATTCCTGGTTAAAGATACACAAAGTTACTCCATTCTGTTATCCATTCACTCTACCATCATATTATAGTTGTTACTCACCTGTAATAAATAACTGCCTTTGGGTTCTAACACCATCTTCGAGAATTGTATCCAGAGACATAATGCTGTGCCACTGACTGGGAAGGTTTCCAATTCGTGTGCTGCTGGTTCATTGACTTTCTGAGATATTTTTGTGTTTCTTTAACTCTTAAATGCATGACTGTTTTGCCTATCATTATTACATATTTGGGTCTTTAGCAACCCATATATATATCTGACACAGATGGATCTCTATGTTTTGAAAACTGTCCTGATATTAGAGTAACAATTATAGAATAATAAAATAGAGCATAACACTTATCAGGCACACTTCTTGCTCCATTTATTTCCAGCCATTATTTTCACTTATAAGAGCAATGGGTTTCACTTTTAATGGTGTCTTAAATGCAGCTATTTTGCCCTCCAAAGCATAAATAGGAGATTTACAACCACCCAGTTGCAATTTAATATTATTACACAGACGTATTTCCCTACAAATAATGCAGGACATTACACTCTGGACTAACTTCTAATCTTCTGAGAAGACTCTCCTTCTGGGAATTGGAATGAAAATTGATGCTTGTGTTCTTAAACAGCTCACTCTGTTCCTATGACACGTTTCCTAAATGAATCACTCACATTGGTTAATTACTGACAAATAGATTTTTTAATTGAGATCACATGGTGCATCTTGGGTGTTTATTCAAATTCTGTGTCTGTGTGTGTGTGTGTGTGTGTGTGAATTATAACTATTGATTTATAACTTGATTTAAAATTGGTGTATGCCTTGCCTTGTGGTTGCCAGAGTTTTTGAACCATACTATAGTAAAGATACTACAGTAAATTGTAGTATATTGTATAGTATTTACTACACTTTGTTAATTTACTGTATTTTGGTTCAAAAACACTATAGTATTTACTAGAGTAATTTTACTATGATATGCTATAGTATTTTTTCATGTGGGACAAAACAAATATAAAACACCACCCAATATAACATTTAATTTGACATAAAACACAACCCAGTCTCGTTTTGTTAAGTTTTAATGATCAAATAAATAAATGAATCTTCACTTTACCCTTAGCCAAAACAAATAGCCAGGGAACAAATTATAGATCCAAGAGGCAAAAGATCACCTGTTAAATATAAACAAGACAAATTATATGTTTAACCACTACAGAGACATCCAAGCCAGTGGCAGATGTCAGAAGGTTTAGCAGAGGGAAGGCTGCTCTAGCTGGGCTTAATGGGCGCTGAGCGCCCAGTGGTCAGTACACAATGATTTATCGCTCATCCACCCGCAATTAATTGGAATGTTATTTTTTATTACTTGGCCCGAATCAGTGGACAAAAACCACAAACCGTGCATCACTAACACAGGCACGCACAAGCCTCACTGCAAAGTCAGACAAATCAGCATGATCAAAACTTCCGCGATTGTATTTTTCCTTCAAATATCAAGTCAAGAGAGTGAACAATGCACATCAAGAAAGGAATGTTATTTCACTATTTAAGATAGGCCGGTGATACGTTTTGGTAGCCTGTCTCAGAAACACATAGTCCCGGGACTTTGGGCTTTGTGAGCCATGCCCCATACATGTCCTGAATCGGAGCACAATGAACCAACAACACCACAAATAAAGGGCTCTCCAGCCTGTGAGAGCGTGCTAAGCTATGTTCAGTTAGCCACGTACACATAATCAATAGATATTAAACGATCTGTATCAGTGCAATACTATCACATAAAAAAAAATCACTAACAGCAGAATTCATTTTAAAAAAGCACATAGGTGTACAGGTTTCACATACAACAAAAGTTTGGGGTCAGAAAGACTTTTTTAATGTTTTTGAAGTCTGGGGGAAAAAAATCCAATATTCTGTAAAAATGTGTGCCAAGAGATAGATATAAAAGCTCCAATGGCTTGATTCATCATGTTATATACCATGAGAGCATGACACATGCATTGGTAAGCAGAGGAACACGTGTTTCTAGAAGCCATGAGGAAACCGTGATTGAACGAAACACAGTCGAATGATGCAGACAAATTTGGCAGTCCTCGAAAGAGCCTCTCCTTCAATAATTGATGCAGCTGTCTTATTTGCCACCCGGCACTCTCCATTTCAACTTTGACACAGCACAAACTCTGAAATGCATGTGAATGGAGACCACATCATCACTGCATTCTCAGCATCTGTGGTGAACTCTGGCTCATGTAAAAAACTGCAGCAGGCTCACGGTGGCACTGCCGGTGGATAAGAGGGGCCGCTAGCATGAGCAGGATTCCTGTGAGCAGCTCCAAGCAAAAGGACAGACAGGCCATGACCAGAGACCAGCCGAAGGACATGTGGACGTGAGAGAGAGACTCCATATCCACCATGTGCTGTAGCTCTTCCAAAGCCTGCTGAGAGTAACTGATATAGATGCTCACTCCAGACACCGTCGACAGACCTATGCACAAACAGCAGTCATTACACTCCATTCACAGCATACTTCAGACTTAGCAGTACTTTCAATTTATATTTCCAAGTATATTATTTTAAAGTATACTATTTACATAAGTAGGCTACTTGTTTTTCACAATGATACGTGATACACTGTTTCCTGCCAATGTCTGCACCATTTTACATTCTTATTAATATAAATATAAATACTTTTTTTCTTGATATTTATGAGTTACTGACTGGACATGTTAAAACTGTTAACATTGGGGCAATGGGAACACCACCCATGAAAATCCTTTCTGGGTTCCATCAGTTTAATCAGCGGTCTTGAACACAAGTCCCATTGTTGCTATACAAAATGCTGAATGCAAAATCCTATGCATGAGTCTTTCATTTACAATAAAAATAAGTGGTGCACAAGCACATTATATTGATGGTGACATAGTGGTAAGAGGATTAATAAGAAAGAAGAGAAGACCGTGTTAGAGGGAACCATCATTATTACTATAATTAACCCACTTAGATGAAGCTCAGAAGAGCCCTGACCTTTTGCAATCATTTATTATAGACAACAGGGAGAACAGAGGAGAGGTTTCCCAGCTGATCTGCAATTAAACATTTTCAGTTGTCTTGCTCTTTCTACTCATTTCCATGTCAGATATTCTGATCAACAATGCATTGTTTTTTCAAGATGATAAATGAATAACTAACACAAACGAACACAGCCGAGTTTGCTTACGTGCTTGTCAGAGAGAATGACAGTTGACAGAAAGAGATGAGATAGATAGAATAGAAAAAAACATCAGAGATCACATCTAACTAGTTTGCTTAAGGGATCATGACCATTTTTGTCAATTTTATGTTTCCCGGGAAGCTTGTAAAATGTTAGAAGTATTTTTACATTAAAACGGTCATTTTATAGAAATAAAAGGCAATATACTAGACTGATTTTAGTGTTTAAAGTCTCTGTTTAAAGGGTTTATTTCTGCACTCTCGAGATGCTTGCATCATAACTAACACAATGAAAAACAAAAGATTTATTGAGCAGGTAGACTGTGTTATTAATTATAAGGAGAGTTTTGGCAAAAGTGCAGATCTCGCTCACTGTTTTATGGACTTTTATTGTGTATTTCATTTTTTCCCTGTGTTCTGTTCCCGATTGCTTTGTGTCCCATTTTCCTGCTTCTTTTCAGTTGCCTGCCCTTGTTGTTGCCATAGTTACGGATTGCTTTGAGGAAATCACAGTTCACTAAATAACGTTAACTTGACTGACTTCTCCCAGCAGGCACAGGATTTATACTCCAACATCAGTCAGACATTGAATTTTGGTTAAAAATGAAAATTGGTTTGACGTCAAGCTCCAGTGTTGGGCAGATGTTAAATTTTGGTTGGAATAATTGATGATGATGAAAAAGATATAAACATTTTGTAGTTTTTGATTCACTGATCGTGTTCAGTGTCTAATATTTGTTTAGAAATGTGTGTTCTAACCTGTGAGATTGTGCACCAAATTGTGCAGTTTTAAAGAATCTGTGTGTGACTCTCAATATGTCCAAATGCATTCTGGGTGCATCGTACAAATGTAGTCTATAGCTCCCAGAATGCATTGTGGCATTAAGCATGTCACCATTGTTGAGATTTATACGCTGATTATTGATGCCTGAGGGAGTCTAACAGATGGTGCCAATCAAAATGTTTAGTGGACAATTTAGAATTACAGACTTGCTTTAATTAATAATACAAAATGATCATGAATCAAAAGATTAGATTCTGGATGACATCAATGAAATAGATCACTGTGTGACAACCATATCTTTATCATAATGTAAAACAATATCATCTGATCACATTTTCTCTTGCTTTTCTTGCCATAACAAACACAGTTACAGCAGCCAGAGAAAAACTAATGTTAAAAAGTCAAGTCAAACTAGCCAATTCAAGTAACAAATTTGATTCTTTAATGATAAACCACTTGAGATGCATCATCTCGTTTTCAAGGGGGTCCTAAAACAGAGTAAACACTGATCACCATAATGGTGACTTATTCTAGCGGTGAAAAGGTATATGACCATCCAGTGAATATTGGTTTCTGTTCCTCTCAATTCCAATTTCGTTTTAACTCCTACGGTGGCCGATTTACATGGCTTCCAGTTCGACCTCGTCCATTAGTGTTCCTTCAGGTGATGAGGTTACTTTAGAAAACTATTATAATTTTCAGTTATTTAATTTGTCAGTTAACATGTACGTTATGACATCTATGTAAAATGAATAATAGTTTTACGTTTTCGTTGTTTTTTACCATTTCATTGCTAACATCAGCGATCAGGTTCCCAGACGAATGCAAGCTAATCTTAGTAAAGTAACTTTTATCGGTGCTATCGTTATTCTTATATTATACGACATCACTAGTGTAAGGCAAAGTTTACATTGTAGACTATATCAGTCTCAAGCAACCCCCCTCTTCACATTCAACACAGTGCCATCGAGTGTTAAAACGCGAAAGGCGAAGCTTGAATTTACGGGTATGTCCCTCTTTGGTTCATGTACTTTCAAGATGGAGGGGCAACATGGCGTAGCGCATTGAACCCCTCACCCGTATGTATTTTCAATGGCATATTATAAACTTACGAAAATACTTTATTACTTGAAAGAAGTAAATATACATTAATGAGCACTTATATTTTTGAAAGAACTAATAGTTTTTAGCTAAGAATAAACAAAAAAAGTTACACAGTGTAGCTTTAATGTCTGTCTGACGTTGGAGCTTTCCGTCAAACAAACGTTGGGTTTAAACTTCAACTCGGTTTTCATTTAAAACTAAAATCCAACGTCTTACTGACAACGTCGCCTCTGGTCCCGCCCAGCCTTAAGTCTCCTTCATCACCACTGTCCTGGCCAGACTCCCACTCCCTCCTCCTCTGACAGCTCAATTCAGTTCCTCAACCCCGCCTCAACAGGCTCCCTTCAGCTCCTCCTTCAGCTCCTTGGCTCTTTCTTCAGCTCCTCGGCTCCTCCTTCAGCTCTGCCCAGCTGCTTTGCCTTTGGTTTATAGGTCTCCAACTCTGCCCTGGTCTCCCGAGCCCCAATCTCCACCTCGGCCCTGCGAGCCTGCAGCTCCACCTTGGCCCTCCTGGCCTGCGGTGTCACTCCAGGTCTTTGTCATGCCTGGGTTTCTACCACTCCTGGCTTCACCTCAATCAGTCGGGCTCCTGGCTCCTCCTTACATCGGTTCTGCAATTAACCTTCGTCCCAATGGCTCTGATCTGGGTCATTCTCTAGCTCCTCCCTCAGTTGTCGCCTCCATGGCTCCACCCACCAGTGTCTTGTCCTTGTAAGCACACTTTTTTTCCACAAGGGTGCATCTGTTTGATCTGAAGAGAAGCTTTAAAACCAGAAGGATGAAGCAGCTCTCAGAAGCACAGACACCCTGGAGGTCACAAACTGCTCTTTAATTATAAAAAGAACATTCATAGTGTTTCAGACTGACTAAGTGTGTCAGGAGAGAACTGAACTGAGTAAAAGATACACAATGTCTGATGATGCACTCCTGGCTTAAATTCATTTATCAACGCAAGAATTCCAAATATTAGAGAAGGCTTTGAGATGTATTTGATTAGGTGCTGCCACTGCATGATTCATCAGTGTCCTGAAAGGAGATGGGCGCTGCAATTCACGTTTTGTTAGAGCTAGAGAACAGCAAATGTTTGTGAGACGAGAGCAGATGGAAACGCCATCACCATCTTCCTCTCTGTCATGTCTTCGTATTCCAGAGGGAAGCTCATATCCATGTTTTGTTTTTTTTTTTGTGAAGAAAAGTGCTGTTTAAAGATGGGATTACTCATGTAATCTCCTGCAAGACTTCAATCTTTCTGCTGTTTTACTCCAATCCATCAATCGCGTGCAATTTTCATTCCTCAATGGCACAAATAATGCAACAAATTACCTCAGCAATAATAAAAGCTACTAGATAAGCACACTAAATAATACTAACATAGAAAGATGTGCAAAGTGCACATGCATACACCCAGTTAATAATAGTCCTAGATAATAATTCTTTAAATCGATATGTCATCCTCAAAACAACCCGTCTCCAGCGTGTTGCCGCCGATCTTTAGAATATTACACTTTAGTAATTGTTTAATCAATACAGCATCCTCAATAAAAACCTGTCTCCGGCGTAATGACTCCGATATTTCAAATTATTTATTTTTAATAATTATTTAATCAATACATCATCCACAATAAACCCGTCTCCGGCGTGTTGCCTCAGATCTTTCGAATATTCAGATCGATTATGACCTCTGACCTTTAAAATAATAATTTTAATAATAATAATACGCTGTTTGTTAATTGGCCAGAGGAGAACTGGCACCCCGACTGAGCCTGGTTTCTCCCAAGGTTTATTTTTCTCCATTAGGTCTCCTGATGGGGTTTTGGTTTCCTTGCCACTGTCGCCTCTGGCTTGGCTTGCTCAGTTGGGGAAAAACAATTTTTCAAATAAATTTCAAAATAAATCTAATTATTAAACTAAATTAACCATATAGACCAAATTACTTATCTAATTACTGATCTAAAGCCCACATTGTTACTGTATGATAATTGAAATATATTCTGTTGCATTATTTTTCTGTTTAACACTGTGAAGCTGCTTTGAAACAATCTGCATTGTTAAAAGCGCTATATAAATAAAGTTGACTTGACTACTGACAAAAAAGCTTGTCATGTAATTTCCATTTAAATTAAAATGTGCTGTACAACTCATCTGAAATACTGTAGCACACATACAGTGCCAATCCTGATTTATGGGTTTGTGATGCTTTGACATTAAAGATAGATTAAAATCCTCTAACACTTTCACAGACTCTGGAGCATTAGAGGGTTAGTTCACCCCTAAATGAAAATGAGCCCATGATTTTCTCACCCTCAAATTATCCTAGGTGTATATGACATTCTTCTTTCAGATGAATTATATTAAAAAAGAGTTATATTAAAAAAGTCCTGGCTCTTCCAAGCTTTATAATGACAGCTTTATAATTGTTGCTCTGTTTTTGAGGTCCATAAAAATGCATCTGTCCCTCAAATAACGTACTCTACACAGCTCCGGGAGGTTAATAAATGCCTTTGGAAGTGAATTGGTGCGTTTGTATAAGACAAATATCCGTATTTAAAACATTGTTAAGTAAAGGTTCAGCCGATCGCCTTCCGTATTCAGTTAATGGAAAAAGTGTTGAAAGTGCCTCTGCAGTTCAAAGGCTTACGTTACCAGGTATGCTCGTCAGACGGCGTGTACGCATCTTGAACTCAGAGAAGGCTTTTTCAACACTTTTCCATGGAAGGTGATCGGCCGGAAATTTAATTCAAAAAGTTTAAAATATGGATATTTTTCTTACACAAATGCAACGGTTTGCTTCAGAAGACCTTTATTAATTTAGTTTATGTTGCCCCCTCGGTTTTGGTTTTGTATTTATGTTTATTTTGTAATAAATACCTTTGTTCCTGCACCAGTTTTCCTTTGATTTTGATGTGACACAGATGCATTTTTTTATGGACTTCAAAAACAGAGCAACAGTCAATGCCATTATAAAGCTTGGAAGAGCCAGCCCACTAAGCAAAGTTATGTCCAAAAGACGTCTTTTCAACGTCTTTGTCAGGCGAACGTTGAAAAGACGTCCACTGAGGAGCCAGAATGAAAGTTTTTATGACGTCTGTTTTGGACATGATCTGCACGTCCGATATAGACGTTTATGGAACCTCAAGGTTAAACAGTTCAAATGTGCTCATTGTGGACATTATATTCCTTTTGTAATTGCAAATCAACTCACAGACAGTGTGTGTTTGTCCAAAATCTTGAAAATAAAAGAAACTTAGCTCACACCTTTAGACACTTTAGGCAACTTAGCATCTGTAATTCACACATCTTTGGATCATGAGAGAAACCAGACCTGAAGGAAAGACTCTTTGGCTCAGGACTCAATCCAGGATCTTCTTGCTGTGAGGAGCCAGTGTTTCCCACTCATACACTGGTGCTGCCCTTAATCACAGATATAAGAGACACTTTGACTATTTCTGTCAGACGTCTACAGAAAATTAACAGAGGTTTAGATGTTGATGATTTATGGTTCATTTGAAGTCACCATTGTGGTGGGAAGCGTTTGCTTTAGTTGGGCTCTTGGTCCCTGTAGTTGTGTTAGCTTTTCTTTGGCTGCTGTAACTGTGAAACACAATAGTTGTGGCTGAGCAAGCAAAGACAAAGTGACATCAGGTGTTGTCAGCTCCCAGGTGATGATCACTAAATCAACATAATGCGAGCATCTGATGTTATGTTTTAAGTTTTGTGTTCTTGTTTGGAACAATAGTAATTTGTATATATCCACAATAACCTTGTGATACTGTGGTATTTGCACCAATAAAATTAAAAGGATCAATTATCTGGAAAGATGACCAAAAAAAAAATGTGCACCCAACATTTTGAGCAAATATTTCACAAAGTCACCGACACCGACATCAAGATTTGGCCTATGATTCACAACAACGGTGACAATCAAATCAAAAAAGCTTGGGAATCAAGCATGAGTTTTGCACTATGAAGCCACCCATCATGCATTGCAGCATGAAACTTGTCACCGTTGTTGTGAATCATTGGCCAAATGTTGATGTGTGTGTGTGACTTTGTGAAAAATTTGCTCAAAACGTTGGGTGCACATACTTTTTTTTCTTCAGGATGATTGATTGATTAAATGCTATTGGTGCCAATTCTGCAGATTCACAAACGTATAGCAGCTATAAGCAAAGTACAATTGAAAACAACTTGCCAAAAAAGAAAAAAAAATCTGATGCTCACTTTGTGATGATTTAGTGATCATCAACAAAGAGCTGACAACACCTGATGTCACGTTGTCTTTGCTTGCTCAGCCACAACTATTGTGTTTCACAGACACAGTTACAACAGCCAAAGAAAAGCTAACACAACTACAGGGACCAAGAGCCCAACTAAAGCAAACGCTTCCCACCACAATGGTGACTTCAAATGAACCATAAATCATCAACATCTAAACCTCTGTTAATTTTCTGTAGACGTCTGACAGAAATAGTCAAAGTGCCTCTTATATCTGTGATTAAGGGCAGCACCAGTGTATGAGTGGGAAACACTGACTCCTCACAGCAAGAAGATCCTGGATTGAGTTCTGAGCCAGAGAGTCTTCCCTTCAGGTCTGGTTTCTCTCATGATCCAAAGATGTGTGAATTACAGATGCTAAGTTGCCTAAAGTGTCTAGAGGTGTGAGCTAAGTTTCTTTTATTTTCAAGATTTTGGACAAAAACACACTGTCTGTGATTTGATTTGCAATTACAAAAGGAATATATGTCCACAATGAGCACATTTGAACTGTTTAACCTTGAGGTTCCATGAACGTCTATATCAGACGTGCAGATCATGTCCAAAACAGACGTCATAAAAACTTTCATTCTGGCTACTCAGTGGACGTCTTTTCAACGTTCGCCTCTAGGGTCAAAGACGTTGAAAAGACGTCTTTTGGACATAACTTTGCTTAGTGGGAGGACTTTTTTAATATACCTCAACTTTTATTTGTCTGAAAGAAGAATGTAATATACACCTGATGACTTTCAGGCTAATTTTCATTTTTGGGTGAACTATCCTTTTAAATGTAGAAACTTTTCTGTAAAATCTGCTGATTACAGATACATGAATTTTGCCCCAGATTTTCCTTTCAATTTGCAGTCTGGAGGAATCAAGGCCAGTCTGCAAATCTGAGTTGATAGATTTCATAGAAAAATGCATAGTGTATAACGGCTATAGACTTCAGACTTTAAATCCATACAGTCGGCAGATGCAAATATCAATATGTTTGATATTTTGAGCTGATTTTAAAATGCATTGTTTTCAACAAGAATCATTTTGACAACGCTGATGTCTGTACGTGAAAAACGCAAAAGAAAAACTTTTCCATTTTTAGTAGATTGTTGTCATGTAAACAAACCCATAGGTTTATATTAGGCACGTCTCATATTTATGACTTGGATTGTGTACTTTTCTTACCGCAGCTCAGCTGCTATTTCTCGACATCAAAGTATATTGGTCTAAATGGTGTTGTCCCATCCTATTGGGTAAACTCGGGAGATTCAAATTACATTCTGCACAAACTGAAGTTCAGCAAGTACAGTAGTTAAAACAACACTGCGTTCGTTTGGTACTAGGGATGTAACGATTCACTCAACTTTCTGCCCGATGCAATTCCCAATATTAATATCACGATATGATTTTCTCACAAGTTTTTTAAACAAAATTAGATTTAAGATACATTATAAAATAAAGGTGTCCTTTTATTTCTCAGAAAAAATCTGCATATTTCTTTGTAAAATGTAATATATATTTGATGTTAAATAATAAAACAAATCCTCAAAGTCCCTTCAAGGTGATTTTTTTTTTTTTTCAATTGTGTTTTCCTGGGAGGAGGTTGTTCCATGTACACATTTAGAGAAAGTGATAGTAAAATAAAAACAACACCTGGTTCTGCAACAGCACAGATTTCTCCTTCAGTCTGTGGAACATATCCTCACGCTGGTCTTTCCTTAGATGAGGAAAGGCCTTGAATCTTTCGCAGTGAAAACACTGATGCTTGTGATCTCCATGGCAATCGCCCTCGACGGCACGAGTGGGGCTGCACTTCCGCCGGTCAGTGTGGTTTGGTCTATAATCTTTTTACATGCAGATGAAGGTGACTGGAGCCTCTCACTGTGGTGGTGATTATTAGTCGTCAGATAGTCAAAATGCCGCCAACACTTCGAGTTAACTACGAGTTAACGTAAACTACGCGCTTGCAGTCGCCATGCTTCTGTTTGTGGCGTGTGCACACGGGTGCGCTGACTGCGCTCGTGCCCAACTTCCATATTTTTGAACTGAAAACACTTGTGTATTTCATTCTTCGCGCTAGTGTGCACACACAGTTCGTAATGCTGGATACAACTTGGTCGTTTTTATCGTGCCTGTAAAGTGAGGTCTCAGCATTTGGTTTCAATGCCTCTGATGTTTAAAAGGTGAATCGCAATTCGTTTAACATCTCAACCGATTTGAATCGTCACACATTTGTATCGATGTAATCGTTACATCCCTATTTGGTACATACGCAGTGAACCACAAATTGTGTACTTTTACATATTTGTGTCCCTGGAACATAATTTGATTCTGAAAAGGATAAAGCCACATTACACATCAAATAAATCTTTTCAATATGTTTGCTATTCATTACTGCAGGCTTTGCTTATATTTGTTATTGAGCTAAACCCCTCCATATCTATTTAAACACTGTGTGTCCAGTTCACCTAACAGCTGCACTCGGCTGAAGAGGATGACGCTTTTTTCTTTCCCATTGTGATTTATAGCCTATCCATGTGTGGCATTGACCTATACACAACAGCTCAAACTCCACTGAGAACTCATTTCATTTCAGTTGCTCTCTGTAGATGGCATAATGTAGCTGTTAGTGACACTCACTGCAGATGAGGAAGTATGCAGCGACGCAGTTGAGGAGAGTGCAGCTCTGAGCCAGAGACGCCACCAGACCGAAGATGCCCCCGAAGACCAGCAGCACCAGGCTGAGGGGCAGCAGGACCACTATGACCCTGTGCAAGTCTGAGAGACACATACAAACCTTTATTACATGCCATAAACACAAGAGTTTAAAGAAAGCCATTTTAAGTGAGTTTTAATAACCTCTAGGGGTGTGTACAATAATATTACATTGTATGTTTCACCCAAAAATGAAAATTCTGTCACCATTTACTCCCCGTCAAGGACCGGAGCTGGGCCAGAAAGACATTGCTATGTGGGGTTAAGTGGTCTAAATGTGTTTATATGTATACTGTATCTCGTGTGTGAAAGGCGTAGGACCATAAAATGTTTGTCCATACATACAATGTCCTACCTGTCTATCAAAATATGTATTTCCATACCTCCTTGCACCTGCTAACAACATGAAACCTGTAACAGCCTAGTGTCTTATTATTAGGGGCCAAACACCAGTGACGACACCTATTGCATCCGTTAGTTTTCCTGTTATTATTCTCCTCCTGCTCTGGAAGTCTCTGGCAGCCCATAGAACTGTATGGTAAAAAGTTGCAAAATTTGGCACACAGATAGAAGGCAGTACCAACATTCACCACAGAGAATTTGGAGTCTCTAACCCTCATTTATGCTGATAACTTTTGAATCATAAGGACTATGGTTTTTCCTCTGATTCCTTGGCTCACTTTTTCAAACTCCTCCTAGACAGTTCGTCTGATAAAATTCTATCAGATCATCTTCCGACCATGTTGTCAAAAAGTTATTAAAAGCTTTTTGATAAACCAAATTGTTCTCGAATAATATGTGAACAAATTTGACAAAGAGCATGCCAAATTGGATGCAAGGCTATATCTCCGCCACTTTAGCATATTTCAACACAGCACCACCTACTGGTCAGGAGATATGAAAAAACATTTTGATTCAGTGCATCCGAGTGGAATGAAACCCAATTTTCCAATATTGTCCATTTCGAATTATATCCTAAAATGCTGTATTTTACGAACATATTAGCAAATCATTACGAAACTTGGTATGTGTCAATGCCCTGAAGGTACTCAAATAGACAGCGCTACCTTGTGATCAAACTGTCACCATTCTGTTTCGGTTTTGTTCATGGACTTTGCGTCATTTTTAATGCCGGAAAAATATTATCAAAAGCTTTTTGATAGACCAAACCATTACCGAGTAACGCATCAACACATTGTTTTGGCATGATGCCAAGATGATTCTGAGGCTGTACATTTCCAATAATTTGGCATATTGACAGCAAACTTTTTATGTGTCATTGTCATGTAACACTGATCACACCATAATAATTTCATAACAGTGCCATCTATTGGTCAAAAGTGATAAGCAAGTTAATCATACTACAGTGATTTTATTTGTGTTTTTTCAGCAATTTCGACTAAAATAATCTAAAAACGTGTTTAGTTATTGTTGCAGTTTTTCTGAAGCTAATTGAATTTATTGATTAAATGTACACAGCAAAATCCTCAGTGTTAAATGTACACTGCGAGTGTATATATGAGTCCACTATGAGTCCACACTCAGAGTGTTAAATAACACGAATCAGTGTTGAAGTTAATGAGATAATTAAGTGATGATTGAGGATTAATGATGAACACCTGCTGTTAATAAGCTGTTGCCTGATGATAACAAGCAGAATCATTAAAGGAAAGAGAAACTCAATAACTACAACTGACTTCAGCCACAGCCTTAGATGAAATCAACTGAGGATAAAAGAAGACATTAAATCTCTGAAGATCTCAGCAGATGAGGATTAAACAACTCCACAAACAGCATTACCAGCTTCACACATTGACCAGACTGACTTTATTTCTGTCAGATGTCTAAAGAAGCTCTTATTGAGAATTAACAAAGTTAGTTTTTTTTATGTCACCATTATGGTGATTAGTGTTTTCTTTAATTGGGCAGTTTGATGACTTTTTAATGTTAGTGTTTCTCTGGCTGCTGTATCTGGGTGTGCTATGGCATCTCTTCAGAGATGTAATGTCTTCTTTTATCCTCAGTTGATTTCATCTAAGGCTGTGGCTGAAGTCAGTTGTAGTTCTTGTGTTTCTCTTTCCTTTAGTGATTCTGCTTGTTATCATCAGGTAACAGCTTATTAACAGCAGGTGTTCATCATTAATCCTCAATCATCACTTAATTATCTCATTAACTTCAACACTGATTCGGTGTTACCTTTTAACACTCTGAGTGTGGACTCATAGTGGACTCATATATACACTCGCAGTGTACATTTAACACTGAGGATTTTACTGTGTGTATCTGGGTTTGTTATGGCAAGAAAAGCGAGAGAAAGCACAATCTGATGCTGTTGGCTCCTTGATGATCAGGATATGATCATTGTGTAGCAGTTTTAATCTCCGATCTTATGACTGAATATGATCAACATACTATTACCTTTGTTTTATTGTGATTCTAGAAAAGATCCAGCACAGGTTTAATCAGAAAACCTGAATAAGTTTTAAAACAGATTGTACACTAATCACTTCTAACTCCTGCAAGACTTACTCACACACAGACACCATGAATCTGTGTATGAATCTCAACAATGGTAACATGCTTCATGCCACAATGCATTCTGGGTGCATCATGGAAAACTCACCCATGGATCCTAGAATGCATTGTGGCATAAAGCATGTTACCATTGTTGAGATTCATACGCAGATTCATGATGTCTGTGCGTGAGTAAACCTTGTAGGAGCTAGAAGTGATTAGTGTACAATCTGTTTTAAACCGTATTCAGGTATTCTGATTAAATCTGTGCTGGATCTTTCTAGAATCACAATAACAAAGTTAGAAATAAAGTCAGTCTGGTCAGTAATGTGTGACGCTGGTAATGCTGTTTGTGGAGTTGTTTAATCCTCCTCTGCTGAGATCTTCAGAGATGTAATGTCTTCTTTTATCCTCAGTTGATTTCATCTAAGGCCGTGGCTGAAGTCAGTTGTAGTTCTTGTGTTTCTCTTTCTTTAGTGATTCTGCTTGTTATCATCAGGTAACAGCTTATTCACAGCAGGTGTTCATCATTAATGCACAATCATCACTTAATTATCTCATTAACTTCAACACTGATTCGGTGTTACCTTCTAACACTCTGAGTGCGGACTTATAGTGGACTCATATATACACTCGCAGTGTACATTTAACACTGAGGATTTTGCTGTGCATCAGCTTTAATAATTGGACAATCTTCTATAATGAGGATGGCTAATGATGGGTCGGGACGGTTGAATGTCGAGCTGGGAATACAGCTCTTAAAGAGACTGAGAACACACTAACCATACATAACAAGCCTATTCCCAGTGTCAATATCTGAATGTGTTTCAGAGACTCACTTAAAAGGTGCTTCTCCTGCTCCGTGTGGTTGGACGTGTCCATGTAGAACGAGATGTCATGATAACTGCCCTTTTCTCCTGTGGGAGACATTGAGACACCAGTCAAGTGAATGCTGAAACACACATTATGCTTCACACAGAGAATCAGTTTTCTTATTAATCTCTTTTATACTATTACAGCCTACAAGTTCATGGAATACAACACACAGCTTTCAAAGGTTTCTTTTCTTGAAAGGAAAATAATGGCACTTGTGTTAGAGGGAAGAAACCAGCATTACAGCAATTAGAATGAAATGGAAATTTGTCCTTTCATACGACGATTTAGTGACTGTCATCACAATGTGTGTAACATTAAACATTTACAGTTATGTGAGGAATGGCTTCTCCTTTTAATAGTCTCTAGTGCCATGAAATAGCTACAGAATTGGACGAGAGATTAATTATGTACATAATGGAGCCTCACCCGGTGATGAGGACTGTATCTGTGAACATATGAGAAATATCTTTCTTATGATGAGAAGAGCCACTTATGCTGCGAAAAAAAAAAAAAAAAACCTTTTAATCTTAGGAGGCACATGAAATGACCATCTAAACAGCAAGAGAAGGCAGAAATGTGGTAACATTCATATATTACATTAATGTTACACACATTTAATGGCACATTAAGTACAGTACAGTAATACTCAGTATTTAGCCTAATGTTAAATGTAAAATCATATTTGTGTATGGCGACTAATAATGGAATTAATCCAGATATACACATTACTGGAAAAATTTAAATGTGTGCAACATGTGCAGAATAAAATCGAACATAAAACTAAGCTGAAGTTGTGTGTGCTGAGCATCTTACCTTCATAAATCCGCCAGAGTCCAGAGTGAGAGCCGCTGTAATCCAGGCTGGAGTTCTTCGCTTCATCGACATCTATAATGTACCAGTATTCAGAGCCGATGGACACGGCAAGCAGGATGAAGCTGAGCAGCCCGCACAGACCTGCACTGATGACAACTGTCCCAAAGCTCATTTTCATCAGCGTTTAAATCCCTCTTATGATTCATTCAACTTGAGCATCTGTAACTGCCATTCAGTTCCTCTGAAGAACAGAGTGTTTCGTTCAAACACATTGAAGCTCATCATTGTCTTTATTACTCCAGTTGTGTCCAGGGTGAATGAAGAATCCGCTCTCAGCTCATGCTGGATGATTTTCTCTCCTGTATATGGAGTGAGAGCAGATGCTCTGAACACTGAATCTGTGTGATTCTCTCACCTCAGTTTCAGCTGTGATCACTCACTGTGGTTCATTTGCTCAGCTCAGCGACCACCTCGTTTCTTCTCCTTCTGGTGGCAATAGATTGCTCTGTATATACAGGTCCTTCTAAAAAAATTAGCATATTGTGATAAAAGTTCATTATTTTCCATAATGTAATGATAAAATTAAACTTTCATATATTTTAGATTCATTGCACACCAACTGAAATATTGCAGGTCTTTTATTGTTTTAATACTGATGATTTTGGCATACAGCTCATGAAAACCCAAAATTCCTATCTCAAAAAAATTGCATATTTCATCCGACCAATAAAAGAAAAGTGTTTTTAATACAAAAAGTCAACCTTCAAATAATTATGTTCAGTTATGCTCTCAATACTTGGTCGAGAATCCTTTTGCAGAAATGACTGCTTCAATGCGGCGGCGTGGCATGGAGGCAACCAGCCTGTGGCACTGCTGAGGTGTTATGGAGGCCCAGGATGCTTGATAAGCGGCCTTAAGCTCATCCAGAGTGTTGGGTCTTGCGTCTCTCAACTTTCTCTTCACGATATCCCACAGATTCTCTATGGGGTTCAGGTCAGGAGAGTTGGCAGGCCAATTGAGCACAGCAATACCATGGTCAGTAAACCATTTACCAGTGGTTTTGGCACTGTGAGCAGGTGCCAGGTCGTGCTGAAAAATGAAATCTTCATCTCCATAAAGCTTTTCAGCAGATGGAAGCATGAAGTGCTCCAAAATCTCCTGATAGCTAGCTGCATTGACCCTGCCCTTGATAAAACACAGTGGACCAACACCAGCAGCTGACATGGCACCCCAGACCATCACTGACTGTGGGTACTTGACACTGGACTTCAGGCATTTTGGCATTTCCTTCTCCCCAGTCTTCCTCCAGACTCTGGCACCTTGATTTCCGAACGACAGTCCAGTGCTGCTTCTCTGTAGCCCAGGTCAGGCGCTTCTGCCGCTGTTTCTGGTTCAAAAGTGGCTTGACCTGGGGAATGCGGCACCTGTAGCCCATTTCCTGCACACGCCTGTGCACGGTGGCTCTGGATGTTTCTACTCCAGACTCAGTCCACTGCTTCCGCAGGTCCCCCAAGGTCTGGAATCGGTCCTTCTCCACAATCTTCCTCAGGGTCCGATCACCTCTTCTCGTTGTGCAGCACTTTTTGCCACACTTTTTCCTTCCCACAGACTTCCCACTGAGGTGCCTTGATACTGCACTCTGGGAACAGCCTATTCGTTCAGAAATGTCTTTCTGTGTCTTACCCTCTCGCTTGAGGGTGTCAATGATGGCCTTCTGGACAGCAGTCAGGTCGGCAGTCTTACCCATGATTGCGGTTTTGAGTAATGAACCAGGCTGGGAGTTTTTAAAAGCCTCAGGAATCTTTTGCAGGTGTTTAGAGTTAATTAGTTGATTCAGATGATTAGGTTAATAGCTCGTTTAGAGAACCTTTTCATGATATGCAAATTTTTTGAAATAGGAATTTTGGGTTTTCATGAGCTGTATGCCAAAATCATCAGTATTAAAACAGTATTCAGTTGGTGTGCAATGAATCTAAAATATATGAAATTTTAATTTTATCATTACATTATGGAAAATAATGAACTTTTATCACAATATGCTAATTTTTTGAGAAGGACCTGTATTTAGTCTTGAGCTTGTGTTAACCTGCCTTACATATTTGTCAAAAGAGAGAACATTTCAACAGGTGAGAAAAAATGCACACATTTTTTTCTTTCGTTTCCAATAATATATAGACTAATATCTAAACATTCTTAAATCTTAATATATTGAGCGTTTTCTGAACAAAACAAAAAATAAATACAAATTAAATATTTTCAGGAAACAAGACTTAATATTTTAAATAATTTTCCTTCATTAGTAAATGTACTGTAAACCAAGACAAAAATACCAAGCACCAAGTTTTTTTGTTTTTTGTTTTCACTGAGGAAGTGACCTTTAATTACCATCAGAAAGGATGACAGTGAATGGAGAGGACAGTAATGACCACGTGCAATGTTTCATATGAAGATCATGCTAAATGAAAGCCAAAAACAAGCTCCTTGCGAGGCACACTGTTCCTAAAATATAAAGTCAGCTGTATTTTTTCATTATTTTTATTTGAGAGAAATGCCCTTAGGAAGTCTTTGTGTAACATGGGCAGACAGTGAGTAAAGGAAGTGTTATATCCTTGATACGAAGCAATGAGGAGGCATTTAAAAATAAAGAATACTTTAAAGTCCCAGTGTACTTTAAAGTCCCACCATTTTTTGTCTGTGTAATAACTTTTTTTTTATGTTTAATTGAATCATTGTTCACCCTAAGACCTGTAATGTGTGCTAACAAAGTAAATAAGGTCGGTTTTAATTTCATGAGGACTTTAATTAACTAAAGCAAGTAGTATTACTGTACAGGGCATGCAACAGCAGGTGGTATGCTTTCAGACTCATACTCTTCTACACTCACCTAAAGGATTATTAGGAACACCTGTTCAATTTCTCATTAATGCAATTATCTAATCAACCAATCACATGGCAGTTGCTTCAATGCATTTAGGGGTGTGGTTCTGGTCAAGACATCTCCTGAACTCCAAACTGAATGTCAGAATGGGAAAGAAAGGTGATTTAAGCGTGGCATGGTTGTTGATGCCAGACTGGCCGGTCTGAGTATCTCACAATCTGCTCAGTTACTGGGATTTTCACACACAACCATTTCTAGGGTTTACAAAGAATGGTGTGAAAAGGGAAAAACATCCAGTATGCGCCAGTCCTTTGGGCAAAAATGCCTTGTTGATGCTAGAGGTCAGAGGAGAATGGGCTGACTGATTCAAGCTGATAGAAGAGCAACTTTGACTGAAATAACCACTCGTTACAACCGAGGTATGCAGAAAGCATTTTTGAAGCCACAACACGCACAACCTTGAGGCGGATGGGCTACAACAGCAGAAGACCCCACCGGGTACCACTCATCTCCACTACAAATAGGAAAAAGAGGCTACAATTTGCATGAGCTCACCACAATTGGACAGTTGAAGACTGGAAAAATGTTGCCTGGTCTGATGAGTCTCGATTTCTGTTGAGACATTCAGATGGTAGAGACAGAATTTGGCGTAAAAAGAATGAGAACATGGATCCATCATGCCTTGTTACCACTGTGCAGGCTGGTGGTGGTGGTGTAATGGTGTGGGGGATGTTTTCTTGGCACACCTCTTAGTGCCAATTGGGCATCGTTTAAATGCCACGGCTTACCTGAGCATTGTTTCTGACCATGTCCATCCCTTTATGACCACCATGTACCCATCCTCTGATGGCTACTTCCAGCAGGATAATGCACCATGTCACAAAGCTTGAATCATTTCAAATTGGTTTCTTAAACATGACAATAAGTTTACTGTACTAAAATGGCCCCCACAGTCACCAGATCTCAACCCAATAGAGCATCTTTGGGATGTGGTGGAGCAGGAGCGTGCCCTGGATGTGCATCCCACAAATCTCCATCAACTGCAAGATGCTATCCTATCAATATGGGCCAACATTTCTAAAGAATGCTTTCAGCACCTTGTTGAATCAATGCCAAGTAGAATTAAGGCAGTTCTGAAGGCGAAAGGGGGTCAAACACAGTATTAGTATGGTGTTCCTAATAATCCTTTAGGTGAGTGTATTTGTGTACACCTAACACAGATCTCTACTGTCACCTACTGGCCAATATGCACAAGAGTACAACAGGCAGTACAACTCTGACAGTGGCTCTAAATGGACTAAAGGGTTTTAAAAGAAAGAAAAAACTAAACAAAGCATTAGGAACAAAGAACTAACACACATTAAACGTATAGATTCAACAACTGACAAAGAACAAGGAAACACAAGGGATACACACACACACACACACACACACAAGGGGGGAATTATACAAGACACACTGGGGAACTCAAGACTAATCAACAGGAAAACTACAATAGACTACAAATATGGCAAACGTAACAGGAAACAGAAACTAAAAAACAACACAAGAGTCCGGGATCATGTGATAATTTGATTATTTTGGAGGATATTTCTCTCTTTCTGATTTCCTCCCTTTAAAGTCCTCTAAACACAGGACTGTAAAAGCCTCCAGATCTTCTGTATCAAATGCAGGTTGGGTTGTAAATACTTACCTGAAGTATGAAGAGGCACGTGTGTTTTATGATGTGTGATGTGTAGTTCATGGGTTTCAAGCCCTAGGGAATGAACAAACTGATAAAATACATGTAAGCGACTTTGAATAAAAGCATCTGCCAAATGCAAATGCAAATATAGATGTAATGTATCAATAAAATTATAATAATAATTTTAAAAAATATATCGATTAGTTATAACAGTAATTTATTAAAATATTATCTGGAATATATTTACATTGTATTGACTTTTTATTGACAATATTAGAGTAATGAGATGTGCTGTTATTACATTAGGAGTTGGTCAAACACCTTCAGTTGAATTTAAATGTATTGTAAAGGGATTGTCATAAAAAAAATACTTCAAAATCATCTTTCCAGAAAACTGCCTGTGATATAATGGATATAATGGAGGAATAATATTTGTAGTGAGACTAAGATGTGAAGCTGCGGCTCACTCTCCTCTCCACCAGAGGTCACTGTCTGCTGAGCATTAATGCCAACACTGCTGTTGAGTTTGACTGTTAGTTGAACTCTTAGTTACTCAGCTGTTACACCAGGGGTCTTCAGCCCTGCTCCTGATATCCACTGTCCTGCAGAGTTTATAGATATAATCCTGATCAAACACACCTGGGGTCCGTTTCAATAAGGAGGTTCAACCAACTCTGAGTTTAAACTTGAACTCTGAGCTGACTTACCCTGAGATGGGAAACTCTGAGTTTTGGGTTTCAGAACAGCTGAATTGAGGTAGTTCAATCAACTCTGAGTAGACTGACTCTGAGTTAAGTGCGTGCACCACGACTATGAAAAGCCACAATCAATGGAGCTCCGAAATAACGATTCACCATGGCAACAGCACCCAACAAAAAGATGTCTGCATACTTCTGGGTAAAATGCAAATCACAATACATATTATTTTTTACGCAAATAATTAAAAAGTGTTATCATTGTTATAATATCATAGAGGTGAAAACTTGCAGAACTAAGTTATTGAACTAATATAAATTTTTCATGGTCACACGTGCAAAAAAATCAGAAAAAAGAATGTGGTAACATAAAGGTTCATAGGTGTAGGATTCATGACTTTACAAACATTTGATATATATCATTCAGTGTCAATTTCAATGTGCAGCAGCTTTTTCCTCATAGTATAATGCTCTTTTCACATATCAAGAAGGAAGAGGGTCAAAAATGATGGGAAGACCTGCACTACCACCACTGACAGAAGAAGGGAGATTGAGGAAGAAAAAAAAAAAAAAAAAAACCCTATTGCTTATGTATTTAGCAAAAATTTTTTTTTAAAAAAGATGACCAAATAAATTGTGTTTATTTAACACCTCTGGTGTATGGCATATATTTCAGATCCTTCTGGTATTATTCCATTCCATAGTAATCTGTTTCATTTTCAGAAGGAGTGATGATGGGTATGTGGGTATGTGTATCAATGCATCCAACCATATTGGAAATACTAAAGGAAATTCTAATTATTAGGTTACTTCCAGAGGTTGCAACAAGATATCAAGTGAACATCATTAAAGGGTTACTTCAGCGATTAGCATTAAGCTTTGTATCAGTAGAAACCTGGGAGTATATTCAAATGATCATACTTTCCCCCCTAATATCCCCCTGAGATGAGAGAATTATGTATTTTATTTCTGGAAAAATTCCTCCGATGACGCAAATATCGTCATTTTGTGTTATCAGAGGAGTTTTTGGCCAGTGGCTGAAGACTACAGCCAGCAGTGGGCGCTATTTCCACATGTTTTCAACATCACACTCACAGCACTCACAGCACTCGGCTCGGGAGCTGCAGAGATTCATGTAAACGGAGCGGTGGAGAGCAAAGTGAGTGTTTTAACTTTTAAAATGAACTTCCTATGACAGTTAAGCTTCCAAAGACATGAGCTGAAAATGCGCCAGACTGATCACGCGCTGTGAATGTATGCGGCCGCGAATCCCTTGATTACCTCAGCTCATGTGATGAATGCATCTGACTCCTGCTGCGTTTGTGCCGTGACGGCCGTGACACTCAGGCTCACTCACATTATGTTGAACAGACAGGTTCAGTTTTTAATTGTAGTGTCTCTAACTGAACTGATTTTATGAAAATGAACACGGTGGACAAGTGAATCAGCCAATAGCCGTGCCAGGGCAGCGAAGTGCATTCTGGGAATTGTTGTCTTTCATCCCCATGAGACAAAAATACATTTTCTGTGTTTTCTCAGTCTAGAAGTCTCAGTCTCAAAAATAATTTCATATTTCTACTACATTAATGACCCAGTTTAAATATAGATTCATCTTCCCAGCGCTGAAGAACTCCTTTAACCTGATTTCTACACCACTGACCTGCAATCCTGTGAAACTCCTCTTTGATGCTCTCATAGGTTTGTTCCCAGGAAACCACACAAACATATTCAGAAAGAGCTTAGGTGAGAGTGAGGCAAACTTTCCTTAACTCTCTGCATACAGCGGCCTTACTAATATTATCTGCATCCCTGATATTATATAGAAAACTATCATTAAAAAAATGGTACTGTTCAAATAAATATGCATGAGGATATAGCAAGCAAAAAATCCTCTCCTGACAAGCAACTCCCTACAAATGATTGCAGCCTCCTCATCTACAGGATGCTATATGTCATCATTTCAATTGATGTCATAGTTATGACTTACCAGAGCAGGTTTTTTTTTCTTATATGTTGGAAATGGGCTTCCATAAGGAGTCCAGAATTATTTTAAAGCCTTTATGGCACTGTTTGATCTCGTGGAGATATGAAGATTATGTAGTTCCTCTTCTAATCATAGTTCTTAACTCACAAACTAATAGCATCTTTCTTCAACAAACACGAGTGAAATTTTAATCTTGAAAAAAAAAGAAAAAATAAGTTGTACAGGTGTCTAAATGTAGCAAAATTTATTAACAAAAAGATAATCCAAAAGAAAATAAAATTTTAATTTTGTGAGTCTGTATGAGCAGTGTGAACTGGTATTATGGCTTTCTTTCATTTGGAACACAAAAGATGTTTTTTTTTTTGTTTTTGTTTTTTTGTCCATAGAATGACAGTAAATGAATATTAAAACTGTGATCTAACATTATTTGAGAGATTTACACAAAGTAATTGAGTGTGAAATATGATTTATTTATTTGTAATTATTATTGTTCAAATAATTAATTATAAAATACATCATCATATTATTATTCACTCTTGCACAGATTACAAAAGTAAACTCCCGGAAACACAACTCAAACATTCACCAGAGTAGAAATTTAGCTAAATTATGAATATTTGAAAACATATAAGCTTGTCATGTGTTTAAGGATTTAAAATGTCAATATTTAGCTGATTTGACAGATGAAATATTGGACAAAAACCATTGCCATTTTAGAAATATAATTTAAAGTCAAGGACTCTTTCTCCTGTAGGCCTCTGACAAACACATCTGTCAAAAGTACCATTCAGTTCAATCCTTGCCTCAAATAGAGCACCTTTAGACTGAACAGTTGAAATAATCAACTTTAGTTTCAAATGATTAAAGTAACAAGGAGTAAATGTAAGATTGTATTTTTCTGATGAATCAAAGGATGACACTAACATTTACAGTATTAGAAACAGATAAAACCACATATATTTTTAACTCACAAAAAAAGACTGAAGAAAGAAAATGAATGAACAACGTTTTCCTGAAAAGTTGAACAGGTGTCAGTAGGAGAACTCATTGTTCCTCAGTGAGTCTGTATTTGTGTGTCTGTGGTTGGTTACAGCACTCAGTGCTCCCACAGGGAAGAGGCGTCCACGCTGCACCCATCACCCATCAGCGTGCCTCCCTGGTCTCCACGCAGGTACTTGCCATTCTGACCCTTGATGCCGACCCGTCCATACTCCACAAACTCAAAGAAGAAATCCTCAGGTTTGTCCCCATCTGTGCACACCAGGCCACTGCCGGAGACATACCAAAACTTTTCATTTCCACCTGTGGTAGAGAAAAAATGAAATGCATCAGAAATTTTGTGAAGAAATGTCTGTGTTACTCAGTGAAACTCATCAGTCACGGCTCACACAATATAACTCACTTTTTATATGATATGCACCATCACTGAAAAGCAATGAGAAGATGTCATAAACAGAGCGACTGGCATCCAGTGTATTGGAATTTTTGTGGTGACACACAAAGCCGTTCTCCCCGCAAGACCAGGATAGGCGATTAATCAGCTTTAGCACAAATTGCTCGTCCTCCCCTGCCGAACACATGAGAGGGTTAATCGGACTCGTGTTATGTGGGTATCCAGTAGTGACAGTTCAGAAAAAGGTCATAAAATAATCAGTTTGCACTCACCCAAAGATTCACTCACAGCAGCGAGCTGTCCATTTTTCTTTGTGCAGACATATTTTCCATTGTTTGCCCTCAAAGCGACTCGTCGGCCCAGCCACTCAATGTCAAACATGGTGTTTTCTTCTCTATCAGTTACAAGAAGGCACATATTCAAGATCATTGATATGCGTATAATATATTATGTTTACATGTTAAAGTGATAGTTCACCCCAGGAGGACAATTCTATCATCATTTACTCATCCTCATGTCGTTCAAAAACTATGGAACACAAGTTTTTTGTTTTTGTTTTGTTTTGTTTTTTTGTCCAAACAATGGTCACCAAGTAAATGGTCACCAAAACTGTTTGGGTCTTCAAAATGTTTTTATGATCCACTGGAGGAAGAAAGTCGATTAAGAGTCGATTCAAGTCACCATTATTTATTTAGCGTTTTGAACAAGTCCAATTGTTTCAAAGCAGCTTCACAGTGTTAACAGGAAAATAATGCAACAGAATTTGATTCGGCTGTACAGCCGCTCTGGTGAAAACGGTGATGTTATCCAGCTAATTTCAATTATCATATAGCGTCAATGTGGGCAGATCAGTAATATAGTTGAAATTTAGGTGTCCCCAACTGAGCAAGCCAAAGGCATAGGTGTGAGTAATGATGACAGAATTAATTATGAGTACAACATCTGACAGCATTGATTTAACAATATTTATTACACTTTAAAAAAAAAAAAAAAACTATATAGGATATGTATTCTTCAATTTGCATAACTTTTATTTGATACATTTTTCAGTATTTTTTATTTTCAAGTTTAAATAGTTTGTCATGTTTCTCAAGTTTTACCAAAAATATTTGTTTGTTTATTTGTTTGTTTGAATGAGAAACATGTACAACACGAATTTCGGATTTTTTTAAACATTTGATTAAAATAAAAACTAAAAGACTTTTAAATCAATCACATGAGCCAATATTTTATTCACAATAGAACATAGGTAACATAACTAATGTTTAAACAGAAATTGTACACTTTTATCCAGCTCATTTCAAACTTGATGCCTGCTACAGGTCTCATAAAAGTTGGGACAGGAGCATGTGTAGCATCTCCTCTTCTTTTCAAAACAGTTTGGAGACGTCTGGGCATCAAGGTTATGAGTTTCTGGAGTGGTGGTGTTGGAATTTGGTCCCATTCTTGCCTGATATATGTTTCCAGCTACTGAAGAGTTTGTGGTCGTCTTTGACATACTTTTTTGTTTAATTATGCACTAAATGTTCTCTATGGGCTAAAGATCAGGCCAATTCAGCAGCTGGACTCTTCTATGATGAAGTAATGCTGTTGTAATAGCTGCAGTATGTGGTTTTCCATTGTCCTGCTGAAATACATAAGGCCTTCCCTGAAATAGATGTCCTCTGGAGGGGATATGTTGCTCTAAAACCTTTATATACCTTTTAGCTTTCATAGTGCCTTCCATGCAAGCTGCCCATACCGTATGCACTTATGCACCCCCATAACAGAGATGCTGGCTTTTGAAATGAACGCTGATAACATGCTGGAATGTCTCCTGCATCTTTAGCCCAGAGGACACGGTATCCGTGATTTCCTACAAGAACGTCAAATTTGGACTCATCTGACCATAGAACACTTTTCCACTTTGAAACAGACCATTTTAAATGAGCCTTGACCCGCAGGACATGACAGCCTTCTGGACCATGTTCACATATGGCTTCCTTTTTGCATGATAGCGCTTTAGTTGGCATCTGCAGATGTTACGGCGGGTTGTGTTTACCGACAGTGGTTTCTGGAAGTATTCCTGGGCCCATTTAGTAATGTCATTGACACAATCAGGGCAATGAGTGATGCAGTGACATCTGAGGGCCCGAAGACCACGGGCATGCAATGTCATCGGCCTTGTCCCTTACGCACAGAGATTTCTCCAGTTTCTCTGAATGCACTGTAGATGATGAGATTTCCAAAGCCTTTGCAATTTGACGTTGAGGAACATTGTTTTTAAAGTATTCCACAATCTTTTTATGCACTTTTTCACAGATTGGAGAGCCTAAGCCGATCTTTACTTCTGAGAGACTCTGCCTCTCTAAGACATCCCCTTTTATAGCTAATCATGTAACAGACTTGATATCAATTAATTAGTTACTAGATGTTCTCCCAGCTGAATCAAAATTTTCTTGCTTTTCAGCCATTTGTTGCCCCGGTCCCAACTTTATGGGACCTGTAGCAGGCATCAAGTTTGAAATTAGCTCAATTAGTGGATAAAAGTGTAAAATGTCTCTGTTTAAACATTTGTTATGTTATCTATGTTCTATTGTGAATAAAATATTGGCTCATGTGATTTGAAAGTCTTTTAGTTTCCATTTCATTTAAATTTAAAAAAACATCCACACTTTTCTGGAATTCGGGTTGTATAAAACATCTCCTTACGCTTCTGTGGCTGAAGACATAATCCCTCCGTGTGTAACGAGTGTCCAGTAATTTCCGCCACTGGTTCTGAACATGCACTTCTTAGTCTCTTTGTCAATCTCCATCTGAAATGTCTCCATGTCGGTCTCATCATCCTGATTAGCTGAGATGCTAACACCTGGAAATAAAGACATTTATCAAGGCAGGCTCTCAATGACTGAGACTTGGTTCCTTTACAAAATTACAAAGCAAGTCAATTGTACAGCAGATGTGAATTTGAAAGAAGTTCTACAAACCCTCAAACTAATGGCTTTTTCTACCCATTAATGGCGATCTCCTCGTGTAATTATTATTTTCTTTTTTAGCTAGTAACATGCACTTTCTGAGAATCCACTTTAAACCACTTACCATTTGAAATAAAAATAAATCCAGGAGCCCGACTGACAGAGGTGAAGTCATGAATATTGGAGACCCGGGAAGAGCTGAGGAGATGAAAGGATGAAGGACAATGAAAGAATGGAGGACAAGGTGAGGTGGAAAAGGGAAGTCCAGAAGTCCAAAATACAGCCAGAGCTACGATTGACCAAAATGAAGACAGAGGGATGATAGACCATGGTAAAGCATAGGGAGGCCAAGCTGGAGCCGATGGGTTGGAGGGCCAAGGGAGGCCAAGCTGGAGCCGATGGGTCAGACGTAGCATCCGGAGCTTGGAGGCTCGAGGTGAAGCTGAGGGATCCTTAGACCATGTCGGAGCTGATGAGTGAGAATCCAGAGGCAGCTTCGAACAGCTGGGTAGAACCACTGAAGTAGGAGCCAAGGGACTAAAGAGAGATAGTAAAGGTGAAGCCGAGGAAGAGGGAGGCTGGGCTTGGCAGAGCCAATGCCAATGAAGTCGAATTGGTGCTGGACAATGAAGGAGAGTTGGTGCTGGACAACACAGGAAAAATGGCTCTGTACGGCAAAGGAGACTTGGTTCTAGAGTCTAGACAATGAAGGAGATTTGGTGCTGTGCGAAAGGGCTCTGGTTTCTAATCCTTTCCTGGCCTGGCTTAAGGCTGGTTGGGCTCTGTCTCCATAGTGGGGCTAGCATTGTCCTCATCTGCAATGCAGAGGGTATTCAGGGATCCACACTGCACCAGCACCCACTCCACGTATTCTGCGAAGCTCTCTCAAGGACCATCCAAGGGCAGGCATGCCTTTGACCGCTCGTTGAGGCTGTTGTTGTAAAAGACGCATAGCTAATATCTAAATTCAATAAATTGATTGGATAGTGGAGTTATTGTCATTTGTCAATTGCTGCAATCTCATGTTGGAAGGGAAGGAATATTGCCCGCCCTCACTCACATCGGGTGTACGCACCATCAGACAAGAGATGTCATTGTGAGGGACACATGAATTAAAAAAATTATGTGTATAGATCATTTATTTATAATAATATTCATTAAAAATAAATTTTGTTTACAAAGAAAGCTATAAATCTTGCCTTGGACAATTCCAGTCACACTCCATGATGCTGTTTACCATACATAGGTAATAGACCAAAAGCATGGACATCTTGTTTCTATATCCAAGCAGTGAAAAAAAAAAGTATTATATTGTTAGCTATTTAATGCATTTATTCTACCATATGATAAAAGAGCTAATTGTTTGCAAATATTTGGTTATGACAATGAACAGAATTAATCACAATGGCTCATAGCTGAAAGTGCAGTTGTGTTCAAAGCATATCCTTCTCCCCTCTGTATCAAATGTCAGCCTCTTCTTTTGACTACAAGGCCAAGGTCAATCCTGTAGACCGAAAGTCCTGCAAAGTTTATTTCTAACCTGCTTCAGCACACCTGCTTGTGCTTTTCAAGCAAACCTGACAAGCTTGATTAGCTGGTTGGGAGAGATTGGAAGGAAAGTTGGTGCTGGATAACAAAGGAGAAATGGCTCTGGATGGCAAAGGAGACTTGGTTCTAGACAACAAAGGATATTTGGTGCTTTGCAAAACTAGCAGCGACAAAAATGACGCGGGATTGGGCTGAACCAGTGGCGACAAAGATGACTTGGGACTGGGCTGAACCAGCAATGAAGAAAGCGACTTGGAACTGGACTGAACCAGCAGCAAGGAAGACAACTTTGAACTAGATGGTATCAGCAGACTCTGGAGATCATCATCCAGCTAATCAAATATTAATAATTCCATAGAGACCGAGCTTATTGAATGCACCTAAGCAATGGGAGTTTGGCCGGAGCTCCGGTGCATCCCCTCAAGCTCCACTAATATGCCCTCAGCAACAAATGTTGTTGCTGGCCCCTGGTCAGACTCCGCAATGTGTTTGACGGAGTTGACCTCTGGCATACGCTCTGGCTCTTTCTTTAAGGCAGGCTCGGGCTCTGAGTCTGCGGTGCGCTCTGGTTTCTAATCCTTACCTGGCCTGGTTTACGGCTGGCTGGGCTCTGTGTCAATAGTGGGGCTGGCATTGTCCTTATCCGCAATGCAGATGGTATTCAAGGATCCACATTGCACCAGCACCTACTCCACCTATTCTTCGAAGCTCCCTCAAGAACCTTCCACGGGCAGGCATGCCTTTGACCTCATGTTGAGGCTGTTGTTGTAAAAGACGCATAGCAAGTGGTCAGGATAGTGAGTGCGGCACACCATATCAAAGAAGTCCATTGTGTGATCCTTGAGGGAGCAATTCCCCTGCTCAAGGAGATATGGAAGACTAAATTCAATATCGAATTTAAATTCTGCATCCTATTTTCTACCTCATTTCAAATTCAGGAATATGATTTTAATTCAATTATAAAATAGATGCTTTCTGTCCTTGATTATGATTGGCTGAGCGTTCACACACACCTGTGACTCAAAGGGTTTTTGCTAATCCATGGCTACCTGCTGGTAACACCTCAGTACTCTGTGCTGCTGACTAAATCCCACTAAACCAGTAATCAGACAGTTTATCTCTGTCACTCCCTCTGAACCTGTGGGTTAAATAACATTACCAGCAAACGTATGTCTATTCCAACTAGTCAAAGTGACCAGATTGTGTAGGCTGATGGTTAAATTAGATGCTTCAGAAATATCCCTTGACGGTCTCTTAAGCCTTTTACTGGAGTAATCCCTAAAACTCACCCTATAGCCCTGATGCTTAATTGCCTACTGCAATACAAATATATGGGGCCTAATAAGCTGCTGGTGCCTTGATCCATCCTATTCCTGCTTAATATGCAAAGACTGAAAATGAAAATTATTAAGGAAAATGTGCCTTTTGTTTGTCCAACCAATGGCAGACAATGGTTTTGGGAAACCTGTTGGAAAGTTTTTTTTTTTTTTTCAGTTCTATTTGGTGGCACTAGAAGTACTACAATGATACACTGGAGCTTCACCAGGAGCAGGGTTTGTGACACCTGCTTTAAAGTATTCCCTATTGTGACATTTATCCAAGTGAATATCTTCTTGAACGAGAAAGAAAAAAAAATGTTGGACAGGACTTATTTTTCCACAATAAATTGATTGGATTTTTGAGTTATTGTCTTTTGTCAATTGCTGCAATCTCATGTTGGAAGGGAAGGACTATTGCCTATCCTCACTCACATCGGCTGTACATGTCATCAGAGAAGAGATGTCATAGTGAGGGGCACATGAATTTAAAAAATGATGTGTATGGATAAATTGTTTATAATAATATTCATTAAAATTTAATTTTGGTTACCAAGAAATGTATCAATCTTGCCTTGAACAATTCCAGCCACACCCCATGATGCTGTTTACCAACTGTATGGACATCTTGGTTCTATAACCAAGCAGTGGGAAAAAAACATACACTGACATGTAGCTATTAGCTGTTAGCTATTTAATGCATGTATTCTACTATATGATAATAGAGCTAAGTGATTGCAAATATTTGGCTGTGACAATGAACAGCATTAATCACAATGGCTCATAGCTGAAAGTGCAGTTGTGTTCAAAGCTATCCTTCCCCCCTCTGTATCAAATGTCAGCCTCTTCTTTTGACTACAAGGCCAAGGTCAATCCTGCTCCTGTAGACCCAATGTCCTGCAAAGTTCATTTCTAACCTGCTTCAGCACACCTGCCTGTGTCTTGACAAGCTTGATTAGCTGGTCCAGGTGTGATTGATTAGGGTTGGGGCTAAACTGGAGCAGAACAGTGGGTCCTCGGGAAGACTGTGAAGAATTCTGCACAAGGCCTTTCAGAGAGACATGCTTGAAAATATAACAAAATTGATGCATATGCATGTGCTAGATTCCAAGAACAGAGCAACTTCCCTTGCTCTCATTGGCACGTTCATGAGTAACTTGTCAGTTGAATTTTCATTTGAGTTGGATGTGTGTCTAGTGTTTTTAAACAATGCTACTTTGACTATGAATTTCAGAATGTTTATAGAACATCCAAAAATAACATTCCAGTAGTTTGCAAAATTATGAAATGGAATGTTCCCTTAATTGTTGAACTAACGTTCAGATAACATTCAGAAATAATGTTATCATAACTTAATAGGAACATTAGCAAAATGTTCTTAGAACATATTTAGCTGTGTTATTTGCTCACAAATTACATCCAGTTCTGAAGATCAGCTCACTGACTTCAGATTAAGCGATTCAGTTGATTAACAGCCCACTAGAGGGGAACATTATCACTGAATATCCTTTCTTCACACAAAGTTGTGATTCATATAATGAGCATGTCATATGGACTACTTTATGGTGATTTCTTTTACTTTTTTATAAAATGGTCAACATATTTTAACAAAGTCAACGTGCTTTGGAATGACATAAAAAAACTAATTATGTATTTTTGGGCAAACTGTCCATTTACATCTATGCATAAAAGTATATGTCTGACAAATCATTTGTGGCTGGTTTAATCTGAACTAGACACACATTGGACATGATAACTATTTAATTTGCTTGCTTCCCAGTTCCCACAGAGGATTTAAATGTGTTAGTGGAGGACCATGCACCCAGACCTATAGACCTGTCCTCAAATCTTTGCACTTTTTTGAGATTTAGTTAGTGTGAACAAAAACAAAAAAACGAAAAAAACAAAACAAAAAAAAAATCACATAAAATGCGATGTCAGATTTTAGCAACATTCACATGTGGTTTGAAATTGTTTTTTTTGTTCTGTTTTTTTTTAATTTTACAAAAAAGTTGATCAGATTCCAACCGTATACACAATTAATTGGATTTGCACTGACAGTGTGAACTTAGCATATGTCCCTGCATAGTTAAGCTCCTACCCTAATCAAACTCACCTGAACTAGCTAAATAAGATCAGTATTGGGCACCCTTGTTTTTAACCAATAATGATGACCATGATATGTCAACACAAATGCACAATCATTGGTTACCTTGACGAATAGACACATATCTTTTGTTAGCTGCCTGGAAAACAACTTGTGGGTGGCTCTCTTCCAGATCAAACAGCTCGTCTTTCCCTGGTCTTGAACCGCGGCCAGACTTCAGGGTGCCCGTGGGGCCCGTTGGTGAGAGGTACTTGCCCCCACAGTCCTTAAAGGCCAGCCTGCCAGACTTGAGCTCCAGGGTGAAACTGGTGTTAGACCCATTCTCTGTTACCAGCTTGCCATCGTTGCTGAGAAAGCGGTTGTCACAGGTCTTCAGACTGTACTTCCCATCCAGGTAGACCAAGGTGATCAGGGAATCCACACCCCAGGGGATGTTGCTGTCCATGGAGAGCTCGTCATCTGCGATGGACAGGTGAGCATAGCGCTTGCGGCTTACACTTAACAGGTTGGCCTGTGGGTGAAGGGCAAGATGCATGGCCCACAGCTCAGACTCTCCAATGGTCTGAGCAAAACAGGAAAGATATTCTGCAGAGCCTCCAAAATAACGCAAGTATGGCTCAGACTGCAAGGCCCAGCGTCCATCTGACTGCATCACAATCAAGAACCGGCAGTCTGTATTTGGCACTTCCTCCTCACAGCTTACCTTGCCATCTTTATCTGAGGCCAGATAACGTCCGAGGTGACTGCGCAAGAAAACCACCTGACTGTCCTGGTCTTGCTCCAGGGTCCAGATCTGTTTCTTCTTCAGGCTTGTTCCAGATGCATTTACTTTGAACCCAAATGCCTCTGCTGTGAGGTAACGGTTTCCGTAATTTATAAGTCCAAACTGGAGCTTTAGAGCCATGCTTATTCCGTTTGTGGACATTCTAATCAAGCGGTTCCCACAGGATTGTATTAGATTAGTTTAGAAATGCTGACAAGAAAGCAATATGCCCTTGAAAACCAAGAACCTCTCCTCAGATGCTATTAAAGGTCATGTAAAGCTTCTTTGCTGCTCTAAAATTCGAGTATCTTGCCCGTCTCTTCCCTTGTTAACTATGACTCAATTATAGATCAATGCTGTTGTCCTTGTGAGTTTCCCTGTGTTGGATTCCTCTGGAAGTAGCAATCCCAGGCTACACTAGGTTATCTTTAGCTACTTCTCTGCATTCACACAGGTGACTGCTTGCTGCTTCCTAATCAGCCTGGATTAAACTCAGCAGGGTGCAGCACCTCAATCCAACAAGCTGCTGACATCACACACCAAGTTTCTGACTCCTCCCTTTTGTCCTCCTGCAGATTTATCTTGCTCTCTCGCTTTCCCTTTTCAGCCCTGGTCCAACCTCTTTGTTGTGTCACTTCTTTAATATATATTGTTTTATGGTGACAGATAATACAATACATGTTTTGATATGTTTTGCAAGTTTGTTCTTTAATTCTTGCCTTTATATGGTAGTTTCTGAGGAGCTTTTCATACTCTGCTTATTTGACCTTCCTTATTTTCCAGTCAAATATGTATTTGTTAGCCTGCAGTTCAGGTACAGATGATCTCTACGAATGACCTCTCACACAGCACTTACTGATTTTGTCCTTATAAGGGTGTTAGTGACCTACAAGCCTTCAGAGCCAAACGGTACAAATTGGTGTAGTATTTTTTTTCTTCTTCCAAGGCTCAAATCCCAAGTTAGAGCAATATCAGATATGATAACAGGCAAACCTTAAAGTGGTGATTTTGGCCTGTCCCTCCTCATTAGTCCTTAATTTTATTTATTTTATTCTAATATTATGATTTTGGTTTCTAGATGATGCATTTCAAAATGCATGCAAAAACTTCTTAGGATGAGTTAATAAGACAAGATAGGTACTCTTAAAGGATGCAGATAAAAGAGGGAATTTAGCTTTTGATATCTTAAAGATGTTGCATATAAATGTGTTATTTGTTGCTCCTCCTTGTGGCTGATTGTTTACACCCTGCTTGTATATATCACATTTCATGATCATCATCCACTCACTTTTGAAATTATTGGCTGCTGAATTTGATTTTCCATTTTTGTTGATTTGTCTAAGTGTCGAACAGTTGTCGAAATCAAACAATTGTGCAGTTTATGGTTTTTATTATTAGTGAAATATGGCATGCAACCTCAAATTGTCCTGTTGTCTAGACAACAAGTTTTGTTAAGGTGGAGCTTTGCATTCAGGAGGTCTATTAGTCACTTTAAGCCATGCCCAGAAAATTAAAAATGTAAATTTTTGCATTGTATTTAATTTGGCACCCATGTTATTCAACTGAAAGATTTAGAGGGTTTTTTCCCCAACCTTTTTATTTTTGCTACTTGAACCTCTAATACAACAACTGCAAACATGCATGCTGTCACCTCTGAGTACAAAGTGCGTGTAAAAGAAAAAAATAAGATGTGATGTGTAAAAGAATTGCATAAACCTATATGACATAAATACTTTGTTGAAAATTACTTTTCTGCTGCTGATACAATGTACAACCTCTAAAAAGTGCACATGCACACAATGTCAAAAGGCTTTTTGCATTCCCAGCATTCAAGTTGTTATGACTGTCCTAATGCTATATTTGCATGCCTTGCAGCTCTACCATGACATAGACCTTTCTGGTCAAACTTATGGAAATAACTTGAAAATCAAGTATTTCTCAGCTCTTTTTGAATTTCAAACTCAGAATGAAATAGCGTATACAACAAAAGTTAATAGTAACCACATCTGTCAACCTAATTTTTATTTTCCGATAGTAGCCTATGACACAATGGCTCCACCATGCATTATGAACAGCGAGTAAAGAGCAACCTGAGTCCTGAATTCATCATCTGGACTCATGAGGGTAAGGCAAATCAAAGCTCAGGACTGAGATCATTAGATGATTTAGGGAAAACCACCTGTGGCATTGTGCCTTTAATGTCTTCAATTCAGCATTCAAACGATTCCTTTCTAATTCCAAGGATTGGATTAGGGAAAACAATTGACTCCAACAGCTTGCTAAGCTTCCCATATGACCCTGCCACTTATTTTCCTCAGTGAATGAACATCTGCTCATCCCAGCACTCATACAGTGCAAGAGTTTAATGGAAATCGGCATGCTGCTGACTTTGCCTCAGCCAGAGTATTGACAGACAGGGTTTACAACTTTCCATTGCAATGTGGTCTGTGCATTAGTATGTGCTGGCTAATGGAAAAGGTGAAATTTTGAATGTACATAATGGAGAATATTTCTCCCTGTCACTCAGTTTATGACTTCTAACGCTCCAGACATGTATGTGGCCATCTAGGTAGTGCTTTCCTGTTGTGCTTCCTCCTCCTCCATCATCACCATTGTCAAGGAAAAATAACAGCCTCTACCAGCCACCCTTCCTTGGCGAGAGCTGACTCGGTTGAAATAGTACAGACAGTAGACAATGCTCATCAAATCTAAAACATGAATGCATTATGGCCTTGAAAGGGCAGCTCTCATTGCAATTGAGATATGAAATGTCTATATAAGACACCAAATTACTATGTGAATGTGTGAAATAAGTTGCATTTGCAAGACAAAGTTCACTGACTAGTATACAACATAAAAGATGAAAGGTTTCCAGACAAATTTGGGTTACACTTTGTTTCAATGGTCTACTTTAGACATTCTCCTAACTCTAAGTAACTTTGTAACTACATGTCAACTAACTCTAGGCTATAAGTATACTGTTAGTGTCAGGTGTTATGGTTCGGGTTAGTAGAATAATGTACTTGCAAATTTTCTTATTGTAGCAAGTATGTTCTGTTCCTGTTTTGCCTGTGTTCCCTTTGCTAGTTTTCTTTCCATGCTTATTCATTGAGTTTGCACATGTTCTTAAGTTGCACCTCTCTACAGCCCACCGTTACAGAATACTGGACCCTCAAATTGAGTACTAAAGATTGGACTCACCAGCAGTGCACCTCTTTCTCCTCCCTGAACAGAGGAGACTGTTGGAGTATTTGGGCTGTGTGGTTCCGAACGGCGGCTGCTCTATCACAGTCTGACGCATCTTAAGGATGAAACACCTGACCCCACCGCAGAGAGATTATTCCTCCTGCAATACATGAGCAGGAGCCAGACAAAAAGAATGAGCCAGCCATCAACCCGGAGCCTGAGCCTTAGTCTGAACAGGTATGTGAGCCTACATCGTCATCATGGGAGTTCTTGTGAAGTTCCAGGGGATATAATTAGCAGTTTGTAATTTTTACAATTTTTCAGCTATTGAAAATATATCAGTTTAACTCAAATGAGCAAAATGATTTGAATAAAGATTCATTCATTTTGCTAAACAAGATCAAAGGAGAACTCAGTAAAATTATCTGATCTTCCGTTCAGTATTTGGCTCCAAACTCTGAAAGTTTCAAGTAATCCTAACAACCTTGATTAGCAAGTTCAGGTTTGTCTCATTAGGGTTTAAGCTAGTCTGCATCTAAAAGCTTAGGCGGCACTCTTATCACGCAAAGACTTTGCAAGCAGCGTTTGTGCACAAATATACCTCACAAAACTGATTTCAGACAGACTACTGAGACAGTGTAAAGGTTTATTTACCATCATGTATCTGGGCATTGCAGGCGCATCTCACCTGGCTCCAATTATTGGCTCCAATTATTAAAATCAAAGTAAAAAATAATAACCACATACAACATTAGGGTGAGTTTTCATTTGTGTGTTCTGGCCCTTTAAGGATTTGTAGTCTTACATTTCCCTCTGTACCAGCAGGCCAAGTAAAATCCTATGTTTACACTATGTACAATAAGCCAATCAGCTGCTTTTGTAAGCTCCTGTTAGATGGAAGTGGTTGACACATTTCTGTAGAATTAAATGAAGGATTAAACTTCATGGCTGAGATTCAGCACTTGACCTCACATCATAGAAAATGTTATCGCTTGTACTTTATTTCGATAGTCCACTTTAGACATACTACTAACTATAAGTAAATTTGCAATTACATGTCATCTAACTCTCATTAGAGTATTTGTAGACTGTTCATTTAGGTTTCTGGTTAGAAGCTTAGGATAAATTGACATGTAGTTGCAATGTTACTTATAGTTAGACAACACGATCTCATGACAATGCGTATAAATAGTGCAGTGTGCAATCTCGTAGAATGTATACGCCAAAATGAGTTTTGGCGTGCATATGGTACGCCGTTTTTCACGTGCATATGATACGCACTTTATGGCGTGTATATGACACGCTTTTGGGTAGGGTGAGGGTGGGGGTGTGGGGGGTTCGTACATATAATACGCCATAAAGTGCGTATCATA
This sequence comes from Gobiocypris rarus, assembly GCA_023029165.1. Classification (NCBI taxonomy): domain Eukaryota; kingdom Metazoa; phylum Chordata; class Actinopteri; order Cypriniformes; family Gobionidae; genus Gobiocypris; species Gobiocypris rarus. Next base: position 70,259 of record CM040934.1, on the reverse strand, counting down.
TATGCGTACCATATGCACGCCAAAATTAGTTTTGGCGTATACATTCTACGAGATTGCACACTCGTACTATTGATACGCATTTTCGTGAGAACGTCTGTTTGAGTAGCATTAGGGATCAATATGAAGTATCGATATATCGGTACTAATGTGAGCATCGAAAAGTATCGATACTCAAATAAAAATATTGATACTAAGGTGTTTTTTTTAAATCAGTAATTTTGTTTATTTAAAAAGACTATTTAATGCATACAATACAAATAACCTATACTGAATAGTTGTGTAGTATAGGACTATTTTCCTGCTCATCTGAACCATGATCTGAACGCACACAAATGCTGCAAGACAGAACCAGTCAATCCCAGAGCGAGTGTTCGCTCAGTGCTGACACTGTATTCAAACAGAGATGTGTTTCCCAAAACTATCATAAGAAACCATTAATGCTTTTGGAAATGCAGCCAAGAACAATGTTCATCAGAATACGGAAAAACATTTGAGTTATTTCACAAAAAACAAATATATATTGTAGCCTACATAGTGCAACACTCTTTAAATTTAATGTTAAAAGTTGATATTGATCATGGTCTATTCTTTAACTAATGTTAATACAAATCATGTCAGAATAAAAAAGTTGTATTTTATGGGTGCAATGTACTGTCACTGGTAGTACCTTATGAAAATGAACCATGGTTTATTTTTACTACAGTGACCATAGTTCAACTAGTATTTGAATATCCATGGTTACCACTAAAAGTAAACATATTTTAGCCATGTCTAAACAAAAATATGATCCAATAAATTGCAATTAAGGTATATTGAATCTGAAAATACCTTTCAAATTTAATGTTAAGTAGGCATCTTTACCCATTTTACTCTTAGTCATTTTAATAATTTAATAAATGAAATAATTAAAAGGTACATTTAGAAGTATCGTATCGGTATCAATATCTTGATACTTGCCTTGAAAGTATCGGTATAGTATCGAAAACAAAATAAGTGGTATTGCCCATTCCTAAGTAGCATCAAAATAAAGTGTTAGCAGATATTAAGCAGACAGTCTACTAGTACTCTAATGACTGATAGTTGACACATAGCAAAGTCACTTATAGTTAGTATAACGTCTAAAGTGGATGATCGAAATAAAGTGTAACCCAAGTACCCTTTCAAATCTGATAACAGGACCAGATACAGTGGGTATAAAAAGCTCTAAATTACAGTTTTTTGAAAAAAATTATCCAAGTAAAATCATGTATGTTTTTCACATTTAATGCACCTTTTGTTTTTATAATACAGCAGTCAGTCTATCTGAATCTGAATAGGAGCCGTGTTTTAGATCAGTGGTTCTCAAATCTGTCCTGGGGACCCCCCACCACTTCACATTTTGTATGTCTCTCTCATCAGACACTCCCAATACAAGTCTTGCAGTCTCTACTAATGAGCTGATAAGTTGAATCAGGTGTGCTAGGTGAGGAAGACATGCAAAATATGCAGTGGTTAGGGGTCCCCAGGACAGGTTTGAAAACCACTGTTTTAGATTACGGGAGGCACTTCCTGTCACATGTCTGTCTTGTTCGACTCGATGCAGCAATGCGCAGACCGGTCAGCGGCTGACTTGAAGCAGGGCATGCTGGTTAGAAATTTAGTCTGAATTGAGGCGGCACGTGACTGTGACGTATGTCATAAAAAGTACCGTGAGAGCGATTCGAGAGCAGTCGGCTAATACAGTCGGTGCAGCTTCTCTAGAGCGGCTGCACAAGTGCTGATGATGACACATCTGTTCCATGATTGGCTGGATTCACCGCATGACAGTGATCACGTGTGTTTCATGTTTATTCCAAAACCTTCTGTTCCACTAATGCTCACAAATCAGTTTTTTCTAACGGTAAAACTTCTTTTCATGTAGCCGTGATGTTATATTGTCATGTTTATCAAAATAAAACTGATAAATAAACGTAGACCCCACTTTATAGTGTAGGCTTATGTTGAACTTGATTATTGTACAAATTGTTGGTGCTAGAGTAAAAAAAATGAACGTTGTTTTTTCGCCGCAGCACATTCACGTTGGTTTGGAAGCACTCATACACAAACAGCTGATCAAAAAATAAAACCATCGTGCATCAAAATCGCATCCAGTGTGATAGGACCTTTAAGCAGGACATAAAGTATTGAATGAGAATGTCTTCTGACACATCTGTATTTGACAAATATTGCATTTATTTCACTTTGTCTGTGTTAAAGTATGCAAACAGCACGAGCGTCACTACGGGAAGCAGAAACATCTCAGGTTACTTGTGTAACCTATGTTCTCTGAGTAGGGAACGAGACGCTGCGTCACTTTATGACCCAATGGGAACGCCCTCTGGGTGTGCTGATTTTCTGAAGCCCTTATAGAATCGCCCCGACACTTACGCATTATACTGGCACGCGCACCATCTGCTCCTCAGATTTCTCTGCCGAAAAGGAAGGCCTGTTAGCAGCGCGAGGAGCTTGGCAGCGGACGCAGCGTATCGCTCCCCTACTCAGAGAACATAGGTTACACAAGTAACCTGAGATGTTCTCTTTCATAGGTTCACTTGATGCTGCGTCACTTTATGATGCAACGGGAACGATATACTACACACGCCAAGCTAAAGCGCTGCCATATCTGGCTCAAAGAATACCAGATAACCTGCATGGCCAGATTAAGCAGATAGAACATGCGAACCCGGAGCCATGTCGAGATCAAAACTATAGAACCTCACAAAAGTGTGCGGAGAGGACCAACCTGCCGCTACACAAATATCCTCCAGAAGAGTCCCTCTAAAAAGCGCTTGAGAGGAAGCCACACTTCTGGTAGAGTGTGCCCTAATGCTAAGAGGTGAAGGTTTACCACGCACCTCATATGCCAGCGAGATCACCTCCGTCACCCAATGGGAAATCCTCTGCTTCGATGCGGCAAGCCCGCGGCCAGCACCGAAGCACACCAGGAGTTGGTTAGATTTCCTCCAACCGTCAGACTGGTCTACTGTAGGATTACCTATAAACAGGCCTTGACCAAATCCATGCACCCACCCATCCTCTCACACCATTAACGAACCAAAAAAATGTATAATTTGCCATTTGGGTGAAGACAACACCGTTTTATTCCCCCAATATGTCTTATATCAAACCAGCGCAAGGAAGAGTAGGTTACGTGACTTGTCTTTCCCCTTTGTTCCACGGATTGTCATCTAGCAGAACTACGGGAAGAACGCGACAGCTCCCTGAACCCCAGGCATAAATTCAATCAATCAATCAATCAACTTTATTTATATAGCGCTTTTACAATGACGATTGTTTCAAAGCAGCTTCACAGTGTTAAACAGGACAACATTGCAACAAAATTTGATTTGGCTAGTTTAATTTGGATAGTTTATAGAATTATATATGACCAAATTAATAAATTCTATTTGTATATTTAGTTGAGTAACTTGGATCATAATTTGAGTGTCCCCAACTGAGCAAGCCAAGCCAAAGGCGACAGTGGCAAGGAACCAAAACTCCATCAGGGCATGATGGAGAAAAATAAACCTTGGGAGAAACCAGACTCAGTCGGGGTGCCAGTTCTCCTCTGGGCTATTATTAACAGTGTATAATTATTACTCTGGCAACCTTGCAGGTCATAAATCATATTAGATAGGAATATTCGAAATTTTGGGTATGACGACGAGACGGGTTCATTTAGGATGGCGCGTCGATTACACAAGAATATGAATACTTGAAAGATCGGAGTTATTGCGCTGAGACGGATTAATTGAGGATGACGCCCGTGAGGCAATTCAGAGGAGACACTAATGGACACGGTCTCAGCAGACACTCCAGGATGAGCTGGTCATGTCCAGATGCAGGTCCACCATCCGATCCGGACACGGCCTGGATCCGCCGACTGCAGTAAACCTCGGGATAAACAGAGAGACTAACATTAGTGTGGATGCCACTTTTTATGATGTAACGAGTACATCAGGTGTTATGGGAAGTGTTCGGTTCCGCTGACCTAGTTAATGCAGCCTAACAATCAGTCATTTGATTTGAATAAAGAAAGTTAAAAATGTTCTATGTGTATGCCATAGTAAAGAGATGTGTTTTTAGTCTAGATTTAAACTGACAGAGTGTGTCTGCTTCCCGAACAATGCTAGGAAGACTGTTCCAGAGTTTAGGTGCTAAATAGGAAAAGGATGACCGCCTGCAGTTGATTTAGATATTCTAGGTATTTTCAACTGGCCAGAGTTTAGAGACCGCAATTGACGTGATGGAGTATAATGCGTTAAGAGCTCGCTTAAGTACTAGGGAGCTAAACCATTTATTGCTTTATAAGTAATAAGCAAGATTTTAAAATATATGCGATGTTTAATAGGAGCCAGTGCAGTGTTGACAGAACTGGACTAATATGATCGTACTTCCTGGTTCTAGTAAGAACTCGAGCTGCTGCTTTTGGACCAGCTGGAGTTTATTTATTAGGCGAGCAGGGCAACCACCCAGTAGAGCATTACAATAATCTAGCCTTGAGCTCATGAACGCATGTACTAATTGTTCAGCATTTTGCATTGAAAGCATGTGACGTAATTTAGATATATTTTTAAGATGGTAGAATGCAGTTTTACAGATGCTAGAAACGTGGCTTTCAAACGAAAGATTGGTATCAAAGAGCACACCCAGGTTCCTCACTGACGAGGACTTGACAGAGCAGCCATCGAGGGTTAGACAGTATTCTAGGGCACTACTTGTGGAGCTTTTCTGTCCAATAATTAAAAATTCAGTTTTATCTGAATTAAGTTGCAGGAAATTACTATTCATCCAATTTTTAATATCAGCTATGCATTCCGTTAATCTTGTGAATTGGTAAGTTTCAGTCAGGGTGTGAAGAAATATAGAGCTGAGTATCATCAGCATAACAATGAAAACTAACGCCATGTTTCCTAATGATATCTCCCAGTGGTAGCATATACAGGGTGAAAAGCAACGGTCCTAACACTGAGCCTTGCTACTCCATACTGAACTTGTGATCGTGTGACATCTCTTCATTTACTGCTACAAACTGATAACGGTCAGATAAGTAAGATTTAAACCATGCCAATGCAGTTCCACTGATGCCAACATAATTTTCGAGTCTATTCAAAAGAATATTGTGATCGATAGTATCGAATGCAGCGCTAAGATCGAGTAACACTAATAGAGAGATACAACCACGATCAGATGATAAGAGTAAATCATTTGTAACTCTAATTAGAGCAGTCTCAGTACTATGATACGGTCTAAATCCTGACTGGAAATCCTCACATATACAATTTCTTTCTAAAAGGAACATAATTGTGAAGACACTGCCTTTTCTAATATTTTTGATAGAAACGGTAGATTCGAGATTGGTCTGTAATTGACTAATTCTTTAGGATCAAGTTGCGTTTTTAATAAGTGGTTTAATTACAGCCAACTTAAAAGTTTTTGGTACATATCCTAATGTCAAGGATGAATTAATAATATTAAGCAGAGGATCTATGACCTCTGGAAGCATCTCTTTAATAGCCTAGTCGGTATAGGGTCAAGCATACATGTTGTTGATTTTGATGATTTGACAAGTTTAGCCAATTCTTCTCCTCCTATAGCAGTGAATGAGTGTAATTTTTCCTCAGTGAGACTACAATGTTCTGTCTGAAGTGATACTGTAGTAGACGGCTGCATGGTTATAATTTTATTCCTAATGTTATCAATCTTACTAGTAAAGAAGTTCATAAAGTCATTACTGCTGTGTTGTTTACAAATGTCAGAAGTTGAAGCTTTATCCTTTGTTAATTTAGCCACTGTATCGAATAAATACCTAGGGTTGTGTTTGTTTTCTTCTAAAAGAGTTGAGAAATAAGCAGATCTAGCAGTTTTATGGCCTTTCTGTATGCAATCATGCTCTCTTTCCACAAATTAAAAACCTCCAGTTTTGTTTTCTTCCAGCTGCGCCCATTTTTCTGGCTGCTGTTTTAAGGGCCCGAGTGTGCTCGTTGTACCACGGCGTTGGATTATTTGCTTTAATCTTCTTTAAGCGCCGAGGAGCAACTATGTCTAAAGTGCTAGTAAAGAGAGAGTCAGTAGTTTCTGTTGCAACATCAAGTTCCTCTTGGCTATCTGTAATTCTGAGGAGATGGAACTGATGAGGAAGATTATGTATAAAGCAATCTTTAGTCGCAGCGGTTATAGTCCTGCCATATTTGAAGTAGGGGATGGCTTTGCAGCCTTAGCTATATTAAGTATACATGATATTAGGTAATGATCTGAGATGTCATCGCTCTGCTGCAGAATTTTAATGGTATCAACATTTAGTCCATGTGACAGTATTAGATCTAAAGTATGATTAAGGCGATGAGTGGGTCCAGATACGTGTTGTCTAACTCCAATAGAGTTTATAATGTCTTTAAATGCCAATCCCAATGCGTCTTTTCATTGTCAACATGGATATTAAAATCACCAACAATTAGTACTTTATCTGCAGCCAGTACTAACTCTGATAGAAAACCAGCAAATTCTTTGATAAAGTCTGTATTGTGCCCTGGTGGCCTGTATACAGTAGCCAACACAAATGTCAAACGGGATTTATCATTTACACTACACAATGTTACATAAAGCACCAAAACTTCAAAGGAATTATATTTGAAACTAGACTTCTGAGTAATACTGAAGTTATCATTATAAATTACAGCAACACCTCCCCTTTACCTTTCAGATGCGGCTCGTGTTTATAACAATAATCTTGGGGAGTGGACTCATTTAAAGTAATGTAGTCGTCAGGTTTTAGCCAGGTTTCTGTCAAACACAGCACATCTAGGTTATGATCTATAATCATATCATTAACAATAAGCGTTTTTGGCGAAAGGGATCGAATATTCAGCAACCCGAGATTTATCAATTGTTCATCCGTATTATATCTGTTGTTTATTTGTTGGACATCAATTAAATTTTTTTTTTTTCAAATTCAGAGTCTTATCACCACAGAGACCCACTAAGAGCTTTTCGATGGCCCAAAATCAACATAGACGGTATACAGACACCTCTCCCCTCCTTCCTCTACCGGCACATTCCAGAGACCCCTTTGAACCTCACACAAAGACCTCTTACCAATCAGGCACATAGACTATTATAACCTGAGATTCAATAATATTAATTAATCCCCAATCGGAACTCGAAGTTTACTATATGTATTATGTATGTTTATATAGCCTATGGGTTTCATAACGTGTCAAACAGTTATCGCTACCTATTCGTGCATGTTTCTTCGTCTTAGTCATAACAAGTAACTACCAAACGATGCTTTGAACATATACCAAGGTATGATGTGTATTTTTCTATAACCTGTGTTGCTTTTTGTATAACAGACATTTACCACATATGAATCTTAGTATCTTCTACCCCAACCATGGGAAATATATGCTATTTGATATTAGTGTAACAGATAAAAGATTTCCATCCTTATGATCCAAGGTAAATTTGCGTAAAATGTACCATAGTCATGCTATGGAAGTTGGTTCCTTAAAACATTTAAACAAACTCAGAGAATGCCAGCACGTGTTCGAGATGACGTTCCACTAATGATATGCATGAACAGGAGACATGGGCGGGAAAAACGCCCACCACAATGTCCGATTGGCCCAAGAAACTTTCGGGGATGGACTCCAGGACATGTTTAAAACATAGGATCCATCATGAATTCCTTGCTTCTCGTTTTGAAACTTGTTGTTCAACAAGTTTGCCGTGTGCCTTGCAGCAACACCTGCTGCTCTGACCCGCGCTGGCCTTGTCATCTATCAGCCTGCACGGACCGCCGCAGTCAGAGCTACCAAGAGCTCTCCCAGAAAGTTCATTCAACTCAGTTGTTAACCTCGCAGACAAAACTTCCTCAAGGAAATGCATCCAGCCTTTGCTCCACGAGACGCAGAGAAAGCCCTTCTCATAGCAATGCTGACGCTCGATTCCAGTGACCAGGAAACGGCACATGAGGCATCATCAGGTGAAGCCACTCATCCATCCAACGAACCCAAACCCTGTCCCTCGTACGCAACATCATCTGTCTACCAACCAATCAGCACCACAGCAACCTCATCAAGAGAAAGAACGAACCCCAGGAGAAAGCAAACACAAGTAGTACACTTCATTTTGGTTGAGCTGGTGAAACTTTGTCTAGCAGACAAGCTACGATTAAGTCCCTAGAGTGTTGATTCTCTCAGGTGGTGGCTGAGGAAAGTGTCTAACAAATAACATATATCTCTTTACCGTATGAATGTGTGTCAGTAGGTTAGTTTATGTGTATTAGAATAGATAAATAAACCTTTTTTTCAGTTTTCACCTAGACAAGTCTCTTGTGCTCTGTGTTTATAAGTTACTGCCTCAAACTTACGATCTTTGTTACCTATGCTCACAGACAGTGAACATAAAGTTAATGATATTATTTCCTATGGCCACGGGGAGTATCATGAGTCGAAATTGATAAATACTGTAATTTCAACATATCGGTGGACGAATAGTTGATAAAGTGGTAAATATTAATTTTGAATTATTATTTATGTAAATTTGGTTCTTTTCACTGTAATTCAATACCCCTTTGAGTTATTTAATCTGAATCAGACCTTTACACCACATAACACTTCAATGCTCAGACAGGACAGAGCAAATGCTTCTTGTCCTCCTAGTCGAACGGAGGAGGGTGAAAAGAATGAAGGGTGATAACCTGAGAATGAAACGAAGTGGACAAAATTTTGGGCACATAACCTGGCCTAGGTCATAAGGTCACTTTGACTAGACCAGGAGCAAATACAGGTCCCACTAACAGAGAGGGCATGTAGGTCGCCCACATGCTTCAAGGAGGATAATGCTAGTAAAAGAGTAACCTTGAGAGTCAGAATCCACTCCAGAGCTGACTCCAAGGGCTCAGAGGTAGCCTTTGTCAACCCCTCCAGGACAACTGAGAGGACCCAAGAGGGAATACCAGGGGAGCATGCTGGCCTCTGGCGCCTAACCCCTCGCATAAAAGATGAAACTAACCTTATGCTTGCCTAGAGTGACTTCATCCAACTCCCTACAAGCAGCAATGGCAGCGACATAAACCCTAAGGGTGGTAGCTGCTGCTCCAGTGGCAAACTTTTCTTGCAGGAACTACAGTACTAAATCCACCAGGCAGTTAACTGGATCTACCGCACAGGACGAGCACCATGACTCAAAGACCCTCCACTTGGAGGAGTAGAGCCTCCTAGTGGAAGGAGCTCTCACACTCACAATGGTCTCCTGAACATCAGCAGGAAGACCAGTGTCTAGAGCTACTGACCTTGTAGAGGTAAAGTTCAGGCAGCGAAGGTCCAGAATGGGACGCAGTCCGCCGTCCTTCTTCGAACCAGAAAATAACGTCTGAAGAAACCACATTTTGCTACCGCTAACGGGATCTTCTATCGCTCATTTGAGGAGGAGAAAAGTAAGCTCCTGTTGTAGAACAGAAGCTTCTGAGGCACTGTTTACTACAGTTTAAATGACCCCGTCAAAGCAAGGGGGGCTGCAACAGAGCTGGAGTGTATAACCGGACTGAATTTTGCGGAGGACCCAGGATGATATCCCTGGCAGAAGCTTCCACTCGTGGGAGAAATGTGACAGAGGAAGTGGGGTGTTGAGGTGCAGTGGACATACCTGAGGGTGTTGAGCTGAACCTTGAAGGGAGGCGTGGCCATCCTTGAAGGAGAGCATGTGGCGTCCTGGCGCAGAGTGGGAGATGTCACGGCCAGAGTGGGAAAAATAGATCCCGCTGGTTCCCGGAGAAGACTGAATGTGTCTCCGTCTGAACAACGGTGGATGGTGAGCCAATCAGAAGTGAGGGGAGAAAGCAAAATGCGTCTCTTTCCTTCACCGCCGGAAGAGGCATGGGTCGGGACAGTTCTGCATTTCGAAGAGCGCTGGGCGGCGAAAGTAACAGAGCAAGTGGGCTGAGAAAGGCTGCTTCCAGGATCTGGATATTTCGTTGTGCAGAACTCTGAAGAAGGGCAGCTTCTTCCGCGCTGGCCTGGAATTAGGGCCACTCAGAAACCTCTCGTCCGAACCGAGAGGATAGTGCTTCGCAGGGATCGCTCGCCACTCGAGCAGCGAAGCTTCTCCGTAGCGTGCAAAAGCACGCTTGACCAGCTCAGTGTATGCCGCTGAGGGCCGGGCTTCCTGGCCACTAGGCGGAGAGCGCGTCGTCGTTAAAGGCAGGCCCGAAATCTTTAGAGTTGGACGCTGCGGTGAACACGACATCATCCAGTCCAAAGGAAACCACTTTGCGCACCTCCGGGCTGGAACACAGGTAGTTGTGTGAAAATTTGACGGGCGGAGTCAAATGTTCCAATATCTGCAGTCGCTGCAGTCGCTGAAGTGCTGGTGATAAAAGTTGAACGATATATTTGGCCCAGAAATAACGAAACCGAAGGGCATGAAATGGCCGCTTCGTGAAGGCAGAGAAATCTGAGGAGCAGATGGCGCGCGCGCCAGTATAATGTGGCGACGTAAGAGCGTCCGGGTGGCGCCCGCGCCATCAGCCAATGAATTGGCGTTATTCTATAAGGGCTTCAGACAATCGGCACACCCAGAGGGCGTTCCCATTGCGTCATAAAGTGACACAGGGTCGAGTGAACCTATGAAAGAGAACTGTCCGACTTCACATCTCCGTTTGCAGAAACACGACTACTCTCGCTGATCAGATGCATCCAGCCACAGCCTATGTTGAACACAGCTGTGGTGTTTTGGTTCATTTCTGTGTCATGTGCGTTCCTGTCCTCTGTCTTGACCCCACCCCTCTTGTGTTATCTGATTATTGTGTAATTGTTTATTTTCAGTTTATTTCAGTTTGGTTTTCCCCCTCGTGGGTGTTTGTTTATATTTGTGTTTATTTTTACAATAAAGCTACCCTTCCTACAAATGAGTCTTTGCTCCCTTTTCTACCTGGTTACCCTCGACACTTTCAGTTTGGGGAAGTTCCACTGAAAAAGACAGAAACAAATCATAGGAAACAGTAACAGTAGGAAAAAAGTCAACATATACTGTGCGTTTGTATTCTGCTCTCTGATTTAATTTATGATATATCCCAAAAATGTTGAAAATGCTTAATGCATTCATAGAGCAAAACTTTTGCATATTGTTTAAAGTTAAAAGGGTGATGAATTGAGAAATCAACTTTCCCTTCAGCCTTTGATATATTAAAGGTCATGGTAATATAAGAAGCTGAAAACTTACTTGTTAGTCAAAGAATAGCTTTTATTGACACCAGGCCCAGAAAAATGACAGCTCTCAGATATACACTGATCAATGACGTCATAGGAGGGGGAAACACCGCCTCTACAGATAAATGTGTACCTCTGCTTCTGTAGCCCCGCCCACCGACTTGTGGAGCTAAACTGTGCTAAATGGAGCTAATCGCGCTTCCAAGCAATAAACATGCCGAAGATAGCAAGATAATCGTTTGTAAACTAGACACTGGTCAATACTGGATTTGCAGACATACTGAGATTAAAACACAATGCTGTGCCTTCTATATTGGATCCGACAGGAATGGTGCAACACACTTATGTGAGTAAAACATGTTTTTATATGTGATAGTATTGCATTGTTACAGATCGTTAGGATTATGTGTAATTTAGCACGCTGTCACAGGCTGGAGAATCCTTTATTTGTTGGTTCATTGCGATTCGGAATCAGATTTGGGCATGTATGGGCCAGGGCTCGCAAACCCCAATGTCCCAGTGTGTTTCTGACGGGCTACCCTGTCGGCCCGTGAAGCCACCGGCAGGGCAGTACATTTTTAATAGTTAAATAAAGTGGGCATTTACTGCCAAGTCTACAGTGTGGCACGCCCATCAAAACCAAGCGTGTCTTGAGAGAGCCTCAAAACCAGTGTAGAAAATAGCCTATTACAGTGTAGAAAATAGCCTATTACGATTCAATATGATGTTTTTGAATGTAAAGCCACGCAAATGTCATAAGTTGACCTTAGACAACAGTATAAAAAAAAAAAGCCAGCTCATGATACCTTTAACAGAATTTTAATGCAAAGCTTAATGGGGCATAGGACGAACCCAGTCAAAGCCACCTGAAGGCAAGCTTGCAACCAAAAAAAAAAGTGACAGAGCAAAGTAGAGCGAGATTTGGTGAAAACAAAAAATTATACAGTAATTTCTCGCTAGAAATGACATCAGAAGTGGAAAACATTGGTCAAAAACATACAAACGGACCAGCAACCTTTCAGGTGCAATCTTTATATTTTAACTCAAGTCACAAACTGACTATTAAAACAGTGAAGGACATCAATCAGAGGTCTCTCAGTAGACAGGAAGTGAAGCTAACATTGGAGTCGGACGAAGCCTTGATGCCTTCATACCTTGGAATGCGTCCTCCGAAGGCATTATTCGGACGCAGACGGTGATTGACTGTCGCACAACTCTGAATGAAATTAAATTATGTCAAGGCTATAATGTGGTGTTATCAAGGCATGATCCAAGTTAACCGTTTCGCTTTTCCAATTGTAGAGCCACGGACCCTCACATCTCCCAATAATAAGACCATCTTTGACCCAGTGTATAAGAAGATAGTGTTCTTCCCTAGCTCCCCATTTCCACAACCAAAACTGAACATTTGGAAAATATTCTTAGAGCAAAAATGTGGGTAACACTTTACAATAAGGGTGCACTAATATGCATTAATTCATGCTTAACTAATGCACAGATAATAATGAGTTAATGTGTTACTAATGGTTAACTAATCAATTTATTAATGATTACTGCATCAGCAACTAATTAAGATTCGACGTGATTAATAGATTAAGTTATAATTAAATTGTTATTAGTTAAATGTGTCATAATGTATTAATTCCTTAATAACATATTATATGAACTAATAATGTAAATTAATGTGTTAATTACCACAACGGGTCAAAGCCATGCATTTCAGCTTCCAGGTGTCTGCTTTAATTAGCTAATGATTTATTAATGTGTCATTATGGTATGACTTTACTTGTTGGGGCACATGACTATTAACTAATTGATTAAGTAATATGTAATTGTGGTTATGGGTTTTGAATAAATTTTTTATTAGTTAACAGTCATGTGCCCCAATAAGTAAAGTCATAACATAATGACACATTTGTAAATCATTAGCTAATGATTAATTAAAGCAGACAACTGGAAGCTGAAATGCATGGCTTTGACCCATTGTGGTAATTAACACATTCATTTACATTATTAGTTCATAAAATATGTTATTAAGGAATTAATACATTAAGACACATTTAACTAAAACAATGTAATGATTACTTAATCTATTAATCATGTAGACTCTTCATTAGTTGCTGATGCAGTAATCATTAATAAATGGGTTAGTTCACCATTAGTAACACATTAACTCATTATTATCTGTGCATAAGTTAAGCATGAATTAATGCATATTAGTGCACCCTTATTGTATTTCAGCCTCTTCTGACATGTGTAGCCTGATATTTTTTACAGATCACTGTTCTACACAACAAGAACGATATCTATCACGATAAAGATAGCCTATAGTAAATTGTTCTAAATATAAAAGGGGTGAACAACATGAAAGAAAATGAAACCGTACAAGAGGGGGTTAACCCTCTCATTAACTTATCATTATGTAAGTGTTTTTTATATTGTTTTACAGTTTTTGTACAGCACAATGGTCCAGCGTTTTTTTTTTAAATTGTGCTATATAAATAAATAAATAAATGAATAAACTATGTAGGCTATAGCCAATGCACATACAGAAGTTAATATCTACATAGGGTGATTGCATAGACTATATATATATATATATATATATACACATGTTCTTGGATTTACCGGGGGTGACTAAACTGTGAATGACCAGTAGATGGCAGTGTTTTCTTATTTTTGTAGTATTTTGGTATTTTAATGACCAGATGGGGGCAGTGCAGCATGCACAACCTTCAACAGCAGCGTCGTTCTCTGTCATCATTTCCCCTCAATCAGCAATGCACTGGATAATTAAGAACAAATATGCCACACAAATACACTGAATAAGTATTGTCATATAATACAAAAAACAAACATACACACAAGTAACATAAGTAGATGCCATCTACCCCGATTTAATATCAATGATGAGAGAAAACACATTTTAGCTTTGGTGTAAAGCATTTGAAGAGGATCACATGGAATAAGGTATTCAGTGCAGACATGAATGGGACCGTCCAACCCAAAACAATCCTTCTTCTGTTCAGGCTTTGATTACATCAAGGAAACAGGATGTCCACTCTTATTCCATTATGACCTCTTCTTCTCTTTATGAATGACCCTTAATCAACAGACCCACACAAACAGCCTCCTGTGACGGGGCACTTCCTTTGAGTTACTGCTGTGCTACAAGCCCTTTCTGTTGCGATGCTAGTAAATGTCACTGGCAGATGAAATTACATCAAATGACACTTTTATTTATTTACACGGGTGCTAAAAGTCACAAACAAGTCAGGAATACATTTTATATCTGTTTGCCATTACTCTGAAATACAGTATGTTAATCCTATATCAAAATATTGATATAAACGGCAACATATATTCATGCTTTTCCTTCAAATCTGTCCTTACTTACAGGTATGACTGATCTTTAGAGTAACTTCCATAAAAACAGCAATAATTTAGTTTATCATTTGCAACACACACTTCAGCAAATGACTCTCATTCAGACATCTGACTGCACTGACATTTAGACTGTGAATAGTCTATTAATACACTGTTCAGATTCAGGAATTCTGAATGGCATAATTATGCAATTAAATAATTACATAAGGATCTGATGATATGTCAGAACAGCAGAATCTGTATGTGCCGTTTTGTCTAATTCAGTTTTTTCCTATATAGAGACTCTATAGTTAGAAGCCATAGACACATACACCCACACACACACATTTCTATAAACAGAGGCAGACAGTGAGTGTGAGAGAGAACACTAGAGATTTGATCAAGTAGGTTCTCAAAGGTTCTCCCTTTGACCAGGACACAGATAAATGTGTATAACGCAGCTGCTTCATTTAGAGCTGTCCTGGACCTTTCAGATAAGGCCATTTTTCAGGTTGCCATCCATTAGCACCACAGACTTGCATCCATTAGGCTGCCAAATGCACAGCTAGCCTCATTTAAAGGGCCAGTGTATTCAATTCAATTCAATTCAATTCAAATGTATTTGTATAGCGCTTTTCACAATACACATTGTTTCAAAGAAGCTTTACAGAAAGTGCATTTCATAAATGTACATTGAAAAATGTTAGAACAACAATGTTAAAGAGAAATGTTAGAAAAAGTCAATCAATCATGTATTAATTTAGGCCATAAAGCTGGCATTGAGTCGTCTCTTCACAGGCGTCGAGTCGTTTCTTCACAGGTGTTGGGGCATCTGAAGTCTCCATGAGTGGCTGGATACAAACTGGAGCTGACGAACTATTTAACTCGGGACTAGTGTCCCGAGATAATAACAGAAAAGCAGATGGGAAATAATTAGCATAGCTGCTGTTCAGAATATTAATGCTTTTGATCCGATTTAACTGTAGTATAAAATGTGAATGCTTGGCTAAAGAGATGTGTCTTTAATCTAGTTTTAAACTGGGACAGCGAGTCTGAACCTTGAACAATATCAGGAAGACTATTCCAGAGTTTAGGAGCTAAATGTGAAAATGCCCTCCCTCCTTTAGTGGACTTAGATATCCTAGGAACGACCAGAAGCCTCGAGTTTAGTGATCTTAAAGAGCGCAATGGATTGTAGGGCGATAGAAGATCCGTTAAATACACTGGAGCTAAACCATTTAGGGCTAAACCATCTAAGGTGGAAAAATGCTGTTCTTGTAACATATGAAATATGATTTTCGAAAGACAAGTCGCGGTCTAATAAAACACCCAGGTCTTTTACTGTAGTGGATAAAGTGACAGGACATCCTTCCAAGTTAAAGTTGTATTGTGAGAGGTTTTTTTTGACCAATAAGTAATACCTCCGTTTTATCTGAATTTAATAGCAGAAAATTACTCGCCATCCAGTATTTAATATCTTCAACACACGCTGTCAGTTTAGATAATATAGTGTTTTCATCTGGTCGTGATGAAATATATAATTGAGTGTCATCAGCATAACAGTGGAAATTAATTCCATGTTTTCTTATAATATTACCAAGTGGCAGCATATATATTGAGAATAGCAGAGGGCCTAACACAGATCCTTGCGGCACCCCATAGTCTACTGACGTTATCTTCGATTTTTCCCCATTTAGACAGACAAAATGATAATTTAGATCTAAACCAGTTTAATGCCTATCCCTGAACACCAGTGTATTTTGAAGTCGATCTAAGAGTATTTTATGATCTATAGTATCGAACGCAGCACTAAGATCGAGTAGAACTATTGAGATACAGCCTTGGTCAGAAGCTAGAAGTAAATCATTTGTGATTTTAACGAGTTTAATTGCTATGATGTGGTCTGAATCCTGATTTAAATGTTTCATAGATATCATTTTCTTGCAAGAAAGAGCACAATTGAGCAGACACAACTTTTTCTAGTATTTTAGACATAAATGGAAGATTTGAAATGGGTCTGTAATTTGCTAGGTTATTATGATCTAATTGTGGCTTCTTAATGAGAGGTTGACTGCCAACTTGAATATTCTTGGAACATGACCTAAAGATAAAGACGAGTTAATAATATTGAGAAGAGGCTCTTCCACTACAGGTAACAGCTCTTTCAGTAGTTTAGTGGTTATTGGATCTAATAAACATGTTGTTGGTTTAGATGCAATGATACGTTTATTTAGCTCTTCCTGTCCTATAGTTGTAAAGCGGTGAAGTAGTTCTTGAGGGGCGATAATTGAGGTTGAATCATAAGACATCATTAAAGATTGTGCATTTACAATTCTGTTTCTGATGCTTTCTAATTTCTCAGTGAAGAAATTCATAAAATCATTACTACTACACTGTAACGGAATATTTTGCTCAGGGCAGGCGATGCTTGTTTATTTGTTAAGTTACGAGTTTCTCCAGTCCGATCTCACGAAAATGCGTATCAATAGTACGAGTGTGCAATCTCGTAGAATGTATATGCCAAAACTCATTTTGGCGTACATGGTACGCTTTTTGGCGTGCATATGATACGCACTTTATGGCGTATTATATGTACGAACCCCCCACACCCCCACCCTCACCCTCACCCTACCCAAAAGCGTGTCATATACACGCCATAAAGATCATATGCACGCCAAAAGCAGCGTATTTGCACGCCAAAACTCATTTTGGCGTATACATTCTACGAGATTGCACACTCGTACTATTGATACGCATTGTCATGAGATCGTGTTGGTTTCTCTCTTGATAACATGTGTAGCACTGTTGTACCATGGTGCTTTAGTTTTCTCTCTAATCTTTTTTAATCTATTTGGTGCAACAATTTCTAATGTACTAGGATAAATGGTGCTCATACTGCTAGTCATTTCCTCTAGTTCATCTGTTTGTTTGGGTTCACTAAGCAGCTGAGACAGATCAGGTAAGCTATTTGACAATCTATCTATAGTGGTTGGAAGGATTGTCCTGCCTGGTCGATAACGTGGCGCAACATGACAGATTTCAGCAGTACGCAGTATGCAAGTTACCATTTAATGGTCAGTGACATTATCACTTTGCGACTTTGCGTATAATATCTATATCGGTTGGGTTGGTTCCATGTGATATAATTAAATCTAGTGTGTGATTAAGACGATGAGTGGGACAAGTGACGTTTTGCTTGACCCCAAAGGAGTTTAATAGATCTGTAAACGCAGCCCCTAACGCATCATTTGTGTTATCTACGTGTATGTTAAAATCTCCAACAATTAATGCTTTATCGACATTGACCAATAGATCTGAGAGAAAGTCTGCAAACTCTTTTAGGAAATCAGCATAGGGAGGTCTATATACAGTAGCCAAGGCTAGAGATAATACGTTTTCTTTCTTACATCTAAGAGCGTAACATTTAGCACTAGTACTTCAAACGAATTAAACCTGTGACCTGTTTTCTGAGTAACATTTAGAATATCTCTATAGATTGTTGCAACACCGCCGCCACGACCAATCAGACGGGGCTCATGCTTATAACAGTATCCTGGTGGAGTAGACTCATTTAGACCGAAATAATCATTTGGCTTAAGCCAGGTTTCAGTAAGGCAAAGTACATCGAAACTATTATCTGTGACCATTTCATTTACAATAACCGCCTTAGGTGTGAGCGATCTAATGTTTAGAAGACCTAGTTTTAGAAATGTTTTTTGTTCACTAATATTGAGATTTTCTGGTTTAATCACAATTAGATTTTTCCAAGGTCTTACAGTAGATGTAATGTTTGACCTCACTAAACGTGGAATAGACACAGTTTCTATATAATGTTCTACATTAGTACTTATGTCTATTAGGTTAGGACAGCAAAGACTGTGATTTGGACTTTGACTTACTGGTGTACATCTTACCTCTGTTAGATATCAAACTCAGCCACATTGTTACATTTATGTGTTTATTTATTGTGCATTATTAAGTGTTATTTATTTATAACAATTTAAGTTAGAAGGCAGGGGAAGTTTATAGTGAATTAGAGTCGTATGAACTATTATAATGGTGTTTTTTGTGTCCTTTTTGGGGCTTGATAGACATGGTCATAATACATTTTGTATGGAACATTCTTAAAATTATCACTTTTTGCATTTGGAATAACTTCAGGCTGTGTAAATAATGACATAAAATGTATTTTTGGGGTGAATCTTTTTTAAGGGCACATGAGGTAATAGAAAAGCAGATGTTTACTTCAGTTATTGTTACTACAAAGCAGATGCATATTTCAGTTATTTTTACTACAAAGCAGATGTATTTTAGTTATTGTTGGCTCAGGGTCCGTCACAGACCAGAGCCAATGCCCACGAAGGAGCCTGAGTCTGTAACCACATCCGCCCAGGAGGCTGAGCCCCGAAGTTAGTCTGACCATGTGTGTGAGGCAACATCCGTGACAGAGGGGACATTAGTGGAGCTGGACATTGACAAGTGCTTGATAGACTGGGAAATTGAGGTAATGCTTCCCACCCTGCCCTGCACCTTCTGGACCTTCATCATCGCCGCTGGTCCTGCCCAGCCTAATGCCTTTTTCATCATCTTGTATTGAGATGGAGATATCGCCGCTGATCCATACCAACCTCAGCCCCACCTCCGCTGGGTCCATTCAGCTCATCAACTTCCCCCCTAACACAATGTCAATGTGCGGTTGAACCTCAGGTCTTCCGGTCACCAGCTTCATCCAAACAACCTGTTTGCTCCACCAGACCTCCTCGACCTCCTTTCGGCTCCAACTTGGTCCATCGTACCGTTGTCAGCCAAACCTCCACAATGGCTCCTTCCCACTGTCAATTCCACCGTGAGCTATCTTCCTGACTCCGATATTTCAAATTATTTATTTTTTATAATTATTTAATCGATACATCGTCCTCAATAAACCCGTCTCCGGCGTGTTGCCTCAGATCTTTCGAATATTCAGATCTATTATGATCTTTGACCTTTAAAATTGCCAGAATAATAATAATACGCTGTTTGTTGGCCAGAGGAGAACTGGCACCCCGACTGAGCCTGGTTTCTCCCAAGGTTTATTTTTCTCCATTAGGTCTCCTGATGGGGTTTTGGTTTCCTTGCCACTGTCGCCTCTGGCTTGGCTTGCTCAGTTGGGGGAAAAAATTTTAAGTAAATTAAGAAAAGTAAATTTCAAAATAAATCTAATTATTAAACTAAATTAACCATATAGACCAAATTACTTATCTAATTACTGATCTAAAGCCCACATTGTTACTGTATGATAATCGAAATATATTATGTTGCATTATTTTTCTGTTTAACACTGTGAAGCTGCTTTGAAACAATCTGCATTGTTAAAAGTGCTATATAAATAAAGTTGACTTGACTTGACTTGACTGGGCTCTGGACCACCAGCTGGCCACTCCTCCTATTCTCACCTCCCTGGCTCCTCCCGCCATCATCACCACCCTGGTTCCTTCCACCAGATCTTCGTCTTTCACCAGTCCGTTGTCCACCTCCTGAACCACCTTCCTGGTTCCTTCCACCGGATCTTCGTCCTTCACCAGTCTTTTGTTTGCCACC
This sequence comes from Gobiocypris rarus, assembly GCA_023029165.1. Lineage (NCBI taxonomy): Eukaryota > Metazoa > Chordata > Actinopteri > Cypriniformes > Gobionidae > Gobiocypris > Gobiocypris rarus. The sequence goes on along the minus strand of CM040934.1, from coordinate 50,085 downwards.
AGAACCACCTCCTCAGCCATTTTATGGTGCAAGGCCACGCTTTCCAGAGAGGGGCATTTTGCCACTGTAATGCTTAGTTTTGGTTTAATTTTCTAATCTGTTTAATCACTTGTTTGCCTGTGTTCCTTTGTTCTCCTTTTCCTGCCATAATAGGTTACGTATATGGATATTAATTTAATCATTACAGCTGTTCATTATTTAGTTCATCAACATGTGTGTTTAAGTTCTTCACCTTCACTTATTCTTGGTCCGTTATTGTTTGTGCATGGCACTGTTTCAAGTTGTTGGCTTTTGTTTAATAAAGACACATATAGGGTGTAGCTTTTTAAATCAAGCCTACACCCTTGATTCATATGTGTGAAATAAAAGGTTGCTCCAGTTGTGAGGAGCACAGATCATGCAGCTCACAGATGCACTGCAGACTAATACACACATCTATAGCTCAGAAAGACACAGTGTGTGTTAAAGCAGCATACTGTACTGAGGCAGATCGTTGTGCCTCATTCAGGCTGGACTGAACCCCACATATTACTCAGCATGCATGGTGTGCCACCAACACTTCCTCCATCATAAAGCTGCAGAAATCCATATACAGTGTGAGTGTGCTGTGTAAACACACACACACACACACACACACACACACACACACACACACACACACACACACACACACACACACACACACACACACACACACACACACACACACACACACACACACACACACTGCTGCAGTCTGGCTGTTCTGTGTCACGCTTCACCTGTTATAATAGGCGCTTCTGGCAAACAAAGTCATGGCAGTCATTAGAACAAGCCACTGTAAATGTCACCTGTTCAAAGCTATATAATAGTGCCGCCTACAGTCAGATCCAATTTCCCCTTTCCTGTTTGTATAAAACAAACTGTTTGGGGTTTGTCCAACTATCAGCTCTTTTGTCCATGTTGACTGGTGAAATTGATAAATGCTTCCAAAGCAGTTTATGACAAACATAACAAAATATAACAAAAGGTTTCAACAAAAATCAACCCTTAAGACAATCTATTTCCTAAGTTAAATGTAAAAGTTAAATTAGTTGCATGATTGCGAAAAGGAAGAAAGAGAAGGGGAGGCAGACATCAGAGTGAAAAGATACTTTCTTCCCGTCCCCCTTCTCAAGGTCTCCGCTGGAGTCGGGTGTCCAAGTTCCTTCCCACAATCCAACGAGGCACTATAAATTCCACTCGACCGCACCGGATGCGTTTCTCTCTGCGACGACTTTTACTGCGTTCCCACACACAGAGGTGGTAAAAAACGATTGATTTACACACTTGATGATAAATATGGCAGGCTAGTCACACTGTGGGCAATTTTATCCAGCATGGCTAGATCAAAGCTCTGATGGGCACCCCGAAGGAAATTGCTGACAAACGCATGGCCGGTGTTCCTGAACAAGTGCAATGAAGTAAAATTAATGTGCGCGAGTAAAGCGGGGTGAATAAGGAAGGATAAATGTTACAAAGGTGTTACACACCACACCAGTAAACATACTGGAAAGCAGGTTCTTTGCATTTTGTTAGTTACTGTTACAATTCTTCACAAAAATAAGAATTCTGCCATCATTTACCCTTATGATATTCCAAATTGTACTTATTTCGACCCTGCTTTATATTAGGTGGCCTTAACTACTATGTACTTACATAATAAAAATAAGTACAATGTACTTATTGTGTTCATATTGTTTTGCAAAACACTTTTGCTGATATTGAGGTGGGATACTGGTAAAGTTAGGGACAGGTGTGGTGGGATGGGTAAGTTTAAGGGTAGGGTTAGGTGTAAGGAAAGTGTCAACAGTGTAATTATAAATGTAACTACAGAAATTAATTACAGATGTAATTACACGCAGGCATTTTTTATTTTATTTAAGCACAATGTAAAAAAATGTACACAATAAGTCCATTGTATGATTAATTTAAATGTTAGTGCATAGTAGTTAAGGCCACCTAATACAAAGTGGGTCGGTTATTTATTCCATGAAACAAGGGATTGCTGAATGTTTACAATACTATTTTTCTATATTGTGATGGGACAAGCTCAGCTCTAAAAATGTATTTAAAAACACACCACAAACGCACCATAACGCATATAACTGGTCCACTATAAGGACTTAAAAGGGTCATATGATGATTTTTTATGTTTTCCTTTTCCTTTAGTGTGTACTGTAATGTATCTGTTTGTGCATGTATAAGATCTGCTGAGTTACAAAGCTCATAGTCTCCCAGTAAAGGATTGATTATCTAACAGAGAAAACTGATCCAGATCTGATTAAATCACCTCGATCGAAGTCCAGATATTACTTCCTCAAACGTCCACATCACAATGTGTAATATTAGCATTAATTCCACCAAAAGGACCAGCCATTAACAATCTGTCCATCACGGACTGCATGACCTTGGCACTTCAATTTTTTTTCAGCAAACAACTGACTTTTTAAATTTTGGACAACTAAGCCTCTATACATCGCGCCTGATATTAAGTCGACTATTTGTTTGTTTGATTATTTGTTAAATGTTTAAATGCACAAACATAATAAGGGGCGTTATATTTGCCAATCACAATGCACTGGGTCAGCTAGCCAATGTAGAAATCAGTGCGTTTCAGACAGACGTTTTTGTCCAAGCTTGTCCAGAGTTTGTTCATCCAAAAATTTTAATTCTCTCATCATTTACTCAACAGAATTTTATGAATCTCAACAATGGTGACATGCTTCATGCTGCAATGCATGCTGGGAGTCATCATAGAATAAAGGCTTGTTCGACTTGAAGCAGCGCTGCACAGACCTCTCCAATCGCTCGTGGTACTTTGATGTCATACACCGATCGGTTTGTGTAGTGCTGCTTCAAGTCGAACAAGCCTTAAAACTCAACTATGGCTCCCACAATGCCTTGCAGCATGAAGCATGTCACATCTGATTCTTGATGTTGCTGTTATGTGCACATATTTTTTAGTTTATTTTTTATTCAGATTATATTTTGATATGGTATTCCTGTAGACTTTTGTCATCAGTTTCTGTGTTGTTCTAGGTTTGACAGTTTTAAAAGATTAAGTAAACGTGCAAATTGGCCTGTATAGTACATACATGTTTGGTGATGTTTGTGTCTAAGTGATAAAATAATTTGAAAGATTTTGTCATTGAATGCATTTTGTGCCAAAGCATGATAAATGATCCACAGTTTATCCCACATAGACTGATGTTGTGATCACTGTGTGAAGAGTTTTGAAAAAGTGACTTTAGTATTGAGAAATCTGTCCTAGTGATTGTAAAAAACAAAACAAAAAACAACCTCCAATAACTAACCACTTGGATTAAAACATGCTTGGAGCAAATCATGTAAGGCAATTAGTTACCACACACTGTAAAAATATTGCCTTGGTTTCAACTCAAAAATAATTGCATCAGATTTTGTAGTATTTTGAATTCAAAAACCACAAAAATTTAACCCTTGACCCTTGAAGCATGACGAACGCAGAAGCGCATAGGATAGAGCAAAACAAAACACTGTCATGAATTAGAAGTCTAAAACGAATTTTTTTTAAGAGAAATGGCAGAGGATTTCAATATAAGAAAAGAAGGGCTTAAGTTTGTTGACCAGCCCTATCCGCGAGAGGCGTCTCGCATGCGATGCTCCTATTACATCACGTCAGGGGTTACTCTTTTGCCATAAGTCAAATTGTGTATGGCTTTCCGACGGAAGCTAGTTATTTTAGTCTATAAAATTTTAAATATGGATATTTTTCTTACACGTACGTGCCACTTCGCTTCCCTTTATTAACCCCCCGGAATCGTGTAGATCAGTTACGTGATGGATAGATGCACTTTTATGGACTTCAAAAACAAGACAAAACAATTCACTGCCATTATAAAGCTTGGCTTAGCCAGGACTTTTTTTAATATACCTCTGATTTTATTTGTCTGAAAGAAGAATGTCATATACACCTAGGATGGGCTTGAGGTGGGAGTAAATCATGGGGTCATTTTCATGTTTGGGTGAACTAAAACCCTTTAAGTAAAACCAAATCAACTCTCCTCGTGAACTCATGGAGATATATTTTCTTTCTGTAAGGGTGAGAATACATTCTGACAGAATTTTTATAATTCCACCAATTATGATGATGATGATGTGAATGCATGGTATTAAGGTGAATTTATGGCTCCATTCAGAGATGGAAAGGAACGTTAGGAAAGCATTCCGTCAATACAGTGCACATTTTTGGCTGATTCTGCTCTCATGTCTCTCTTTAGGGCTGTCTGTCTCTAGGAGGTTTACAAACGTGTTTGGCAGGCTGTCCTTCTGGCAGCTGGGCACAATGGTTTGGCATGTGTCTGAACCAGAATATGCTTCATTCTCCCACAGCCAGTGTAATTCTAATTTATGTGCTCCAGGGATCCATCATCTTTCCAATAAAAGCCATTTTACAGATGATTCCAGCTGTCTTTGATTGCATTCAAGTTAGGGCTGAGTCAGGGGACAACATCCACTGACTTCTAGTTTTGAGTTAAAGGAAGGCTTTGGGTTCCTTTAACTCAAGTTCCATCATCTGGCATAAAGGCATATGTGACGTGCTGCCAGTTACCATTGAAAATAAGGTTGACTTGCCCTTTAGTTTGCAAAAATACTTACAATTTACAATGGAGGCCAAAGGAAGAAGGTAAAAGCAGAAATGTGACGCTTGGTAGAGCGACAAAATGTGTTTTGTGCACATTGATTATTTATAAAACATTAATATTAGTCTTATTAATGACTCAATATTCAACGTTAAGGACTTTTTTTTTTACTTTCGAATAATAAACCATGTGTTTTGGGTCACCACTTGAATGTCCAACGTACAATCCAGAAAACCAGTTGAGATCCAGTGCGTTAAATATTAATTTAGTTAATGGTTGTAGTTTCCGAATCTCTTAAACACTGAGTAACTGAGCATCTGCTTGAAACTTCAAAGGTTAATAAGGGCACGTTTAATCCCTGAGCTGATTGTTTGACTCAGTCCCTTCCTGTTTGTGCAGCTGTGCACGGAAAGAGAAGAGCGAGAGTTCGAGAGAATGAGGGACAGAGACAGCAAGAGGATATGAGCATCGTGAAGGTGCAAACAGAAAGTGCGACCTCTGACCCCTGAGAAAGAATAACACGCTCAGCTCAGGGCGAGGAGCTCTGATTGGTCACTGCTGAGGCGTTAAGCCCTTTGGGATGCAGTCAGCTCTGAAAGACATCAGCCTGCTTTCATCACGTTCCCTTTACATTGAGCTACTGGAGTGGCAATTCAACCATGAGAGCTTTGCCATTCAACCATCTCTATGACATTTTGTGTGCATTTACTATAGCTTTGAACATCATTTTCTTATCTTCGAAATTTCATTCCTCTTAGTTATTGACCACAATGATACAAAAGTAAATATCTTCAATGAAGAAAGTTATTGTGGGTCGTAAGTTCATTTAAGTTGGTAATTGGATTCAGATTCACACATTTTGCCTCGGTCAAGAGAGAGTTCGAGGACCTCAGATTGGAAAAGGTTACAGATTTATTTCTAAAAGACTTTGGTGTCCACCAATCTACTATTGTCTACCAATGCCATACCACAATCTACCAAATTTCACACCACTGTTCCTCTGGTCATCAAACAAAAGTTGCTCCAAGAGTTAGATGTGAAATAGACAACCAGGCAAACACTGAACAAGAGGGGTGTGGATAACAGCATGGAGGAAGAAACACACAACAGTTTGCAGAAGACTATGTGGATGAGCCTGAAAACTACTTTAAGACTATTGCATATGGCCACTGTCCTACTGCTTTATCTAGTATACAAAAAAAAGCAAAAAAAACGGATTCAATTGAGTTTCAATTATTTGCAAATTGTTAGCACATTTGAAGAGTGAATATAGATTAAGTCAAGTAAAGGCTATTATTTAAGCACACGCTTACATACAGGGCCTAAAATGAACACTCGCCAGTTGGCCGGTGTGACGGAGCGGCTGCCTCTCTCTCGTTATCGGCGCCACCCCGACCATGAAATTGTCGCCCTTCACCAGGTTCCTGACTGGTGTGGGTGAGAGCGCAAGGAGGGGCGCTGACATTACGTGGAATGGCGGCGAGTGATGAGGCACACCTGAATATCATGAAGCCTCATCACCGCTGCTCTTAACTGCCGAGCGCGCCTCTCCTCAGGAGGCTAGTCTCTCTCTCCCCGTGCATGCACACTGGTGTCTTCGTGGATCCAGGAAGGGAGCGTGGAGGGACTCCCGCGCCACCGTTGATGTAAGTTGCCAGAAACCGAGGTCCGGAATCGAGATGCACGCGTAACGCCGCTGACAGGCTAGGATGCTGGGCCGCTATTCCCCTCAGGTTCCGTTGGCCCAAAGAGGACGAGCCGCCGTGTCGAAGCCACTGCCCCTCGCGCCTGGGACCAAAGAGAGAAGCACGTGCGGCTGTCGGACCACGCCCCTTACCTGGACCCATCCTTTTTGATCATTACTCTTCCTTCACGATTCCCTGGCACGTCGAGGACACCAGATCCCCTATTTCTTTTACACTTTATTCCCCGTTTTGGACATTTTATGTTAATAAACACCTTTTCGAGGGCTGACGCCACACCCACTGTGTCTGTCGTCTGCTCCACACCGGTAACATTTTTACTGAATTCATATTGTGAACAAATGTGAACAACGCTCAGGACAGTTGACGGGCCAGAGCATCATCATCACAAAAGTTTAAGACTTGATCATTTAAATATTGCAAAGTACAATATTTAAAGTGCAAGAAGACGAGAAAAGGAGCTCATTGCGTTACTTGCTGTTGTCTATAATTTTAAAGTTAATCAACCAACAAGATTTCAGTTTCATTCAATGAATTTAAAAAAAAATCAAAATAGTTTGACCCCTACGGACTTTGAATTCAGCTAAGGAAAGAAATTCATACAGGTTTGGAATGACTTGGAATGGAATGAGGCTGAGTAAATAATGAGACTTTTAATTTTTGCCTGAAATATTTCTTTAAATGTCATGATGTGTAGTTGGAGCAGTGGTCAGACGGGGGCAGTGTAGACATGAGAAATGTAAAAGGGCACAATGGTCTCCCTCTACGGCCTTAAGACAGTGTACAGGTGGTGCAAGTCAGGGCTCAATTTAACAAATGTGCAAGTGTGTGAAAGCTGCCCAAAGGGGACGGCGGATCACATTACATTATCCTCAGAGTCTCAAAGGGTTAAGAGCTGTCAGCCACTGTAGTCATTAAGTCCTTCAGACGTACATAGTAAATCAGAGCAAAGACCTCAGCTGTTCCAATCACCCACTCAGCCCACACAAACGGGTATGTGTGTGTGTGTGTGTGTGTGTGTGTGTGTGTGTGTGTGTGTGTGTTAAAACTGATTATTTAAATTATTTATACAGAATAAATGTCCATTACTTATTTTATTTATTAAAACACTGTTTGTCTGTTTTCAGGTGTTCCAGAATAATTTCACTGACTTATACTTACGTATATAATTATCAGAACACATCAGCACAAAACTGCCTTAGAACAAGGAAACAACAGGCTTGTCTGGATATTACACATCAAAAATATTTTTAAAATGAAATTACATTTTATCATATTTATCATATTTATGGAAAGTACAGGAATTTCATACTGTAATAATATGCAATTATGTAAGCACATTAACGTTCAATACTTTATAGCATTACTACTACTTGCAAGCATTAAAAGCATATCTCATATCTCATATAATTAGTAACATGATACACTACATAACCAGTTATATAAGGAAGTGCTAGTAGCACTTTAATATTTAACAGATGAATCTTTCATCATCCTTACATCATTTTAGGGAAATAACGGTATTGCACAAAAGCATGTTATGTTCCTGTTCTTTTCATTCTTGTAGGATTAAAAATTAGCTTTAAAATGGATCTCATTGCTTTTTCATATCTGGGCATCCTAATCAGATGTGATAATTTAACCCTATAAAGGATACTTGATATTTGATATGACGACTGATATTTATATGCAGTTTATGTAAGTACACTATATTGCCAAAAGTATTGGGAAACCCCTCCAAATCATTGAATTCAGATGTGCAATCACTTCCATGGCTACAGGTGTATAAATCAAGCACTAGGCATGCAGACGCTTCTACAAACATTTGTTAAAGTATGGGTCGATCTCAGGAGCTCAGTGAATTCAAGCGTGGTACTGTGATAGGTTGCCACCTGTGCAATAAGTCAGTTCCTGAAATTTCCTCACTACTAAATATTCCACGCCCAACTGTTAGTGATATTATAACAAAGCGGAAGCAATTGGGAACAACAGCAACTCAGCCATGAAGTGGTAGGCCACATAAAATCACAGAGCGGGGTCAGCGCATGCTGAGGGACACAGTGCACAGAAGTCGTCAACTTTCTGCAGAGTAAAAGACCCCTACAGACCCCCAAACTTTGTGTGGCCTTCAGATTAGCTCAAGAACAGTGCGTATAGAGCTTTATGGAATGGGTTTCCATGGCCCGAGCAGCTCATCCAAACCTTACATCACCAAGTGCAATGCAAAGCATGGGATGCAGTGGTGTAAAGAACACAGCCTCTGGACTCTAGAGCAGTGGAGACGTGTTCTTGGAGTGACCAAGCACGCTTTTCTGTCTGGCAATCTGATGGACGTGTTTTAGTTTGGCGATTTCCAGGAGAACGACACTTTCCTGACTGCATTGTGGCAAGTGTAAAGTTTGGTGGAGGGAGGATTATGGTGTGGTGTTGTTTTTCTGGGGGTTGGGCTTGGCCCCTTAGTTCCAGTGAAAGGAACTCTTAATGCTTTAGCATACCAAGACATTTTGGACAATTTAATGCTCTCAACTTGTTGGGGAACGGTTTGGGGATGGCCACTTTCTGTTCCAACATGACTGTGCACCAGTGCACAAAGCAAGGTCCATAAAGACATGGATGAGAGAGTTTGGAACACCCCAGAACACCTTTGGGATGAATTAGAGCAGAGACTGTGAGCCAGGCCTTCTCGTCCAACATCAGTGCCTGACCTCACAAATGCGCTTCTAGAAGAATGGTCAAAAATTACCATAAATTCACTCCTAAATGTTGTGGAAAGAATAGTTAAAGCTGTTATAGCTGCAAAATGTGGGCCAACTCCATACTTAACCATACAGATTAACAATGGGATGTCATTAAAGTGTGCATGTAAAGGCAGGCGTCCTACAACTTTTGCCAATATAGTGTATGTGCTATACTGTTATAAAGATCTCACTGATTTACAAGCAATCAAAATTGCATCTTACTTTTTGGCCGTATAGAGATCAATATGTGCACCAAATTTAATATTTTGGTTCAGTTTGGGCCTCTGGACAAAAATCTGGTGTTTTTTTTTTCCTCCTCGAATGTGAGCTTTGTCGTATTATATCATACTGTATGAGCCATAAAAGCCTGATGCATTAAATATGATATTCAACAACAAAACATGTCAGCAAACTTCTTTGTCTAAAGGTACAATAAACTGTTAAAACATTTAAATCTGTAACCCAGTCTCTACATATTATTACTAAAAACCAAATATACAAAATATCTGTGAAACTTTATTGATCCAAGATATCCTGCAATATGTATGTAACAGCAACAGCTCTGTCTGAGACTGAGGTTGTGAGTGTTACTCAGGATCTGTAGAAGACAAACGATTTGGACGCGTTTAGTGATTTTGGCAGGCGGCGCCCTGGGTTTGGCAACAGCTGACCCTGTTTTACACTTCACACTGAGCAGCAGTTTTATGGAAACACAGCGCTCTCCTCTTCACCCCTCCAAACCCAACACACACCGCAGGGACATCGCTCATACTGTGGCTCGTGTGTGAGGCTGCTATTGCACGGAGCTTCTCTGTGTGTGTGTGTGTGTGTGTGTGTGTGTGTGTGTGTGTGTGTGTGTGTGTGTGTGTGTGTGTGTGTGTGTGTGTGTGTGTGTGTGTGTGTGTGTGTGTGTGTGTGTGTGTGTGTGTGTGTGTGTGTGTGTGTGTGAGTGTGTGTGTGTGTGTGTGTGTGTGTGTGTGTGTGTGTGTGTGTCCTCTCTCACTCATTAGAGCTCAGAATGAGCCACCTGTGTGTCTCAGTTGGGCAGTAACCCCATCTGCTGCCGCACTAATCTACAACAAATAAGAGAGAGAATATAATAGTGACAGCTCATTCATCACAGACAGAGGAGAGTGACATGAGTCCCAAAACTTTCTCACTAAGAGCCAATATAATCATATGAAAAGATCTTTCTTCAACTACAGGCATTTCATGTGTCAGGGGTTTATTCTTAGTGGGGTTTTGTAACTGCATCACAGAATGCTATATTCTGATTCTGGAGCAACTTCCATTCTCACCCTTCTTGATCTTAGAGTCGCCTTCGATATTTCACTATAAAACAAATAAAGTTGAGCTGACTTAAAAAATAAGGCAACCCATCTGACTTTTTAATTTAATTTGCTATAGTTAAAATTAACTTTAATATTTTGTTCATATAATGAGTACCAGGTAATCTTTTAAACTTAAGACAACTAAAAAAAAACAAGTTGAGCCAACTTGAAAAAATAAGGCAACCTATTGCACTCATTTTTTTAAGTTACCTCAACTAATTTGCAACAGTTAAAGTAAACATAAAAATTTTTGTTCATCTAATGAGTGACAGACAGGGCCCTATCATACACTCATCGCAATGTGACGCCAGGTGTGATGCAAGTGTTTTTTGCTAGTTTCAGCCCAACGCAGTTATCATTTTCACGTCCAGCATCACGTTGTTTAAATATCAAATGCACTGGCGCATCTGTTCACCCATGGGTGTGCTGGTCTGAAAACCAGGTATGTTCATGAGCATTGTTGGAGTGTTGCTGTATTGAGGAACTAAAAATGACTGCACCAATGACCAACACAAACCTGCTCTAAAGTCAATAGCGCACGTATTTGTTGTTTTAGTAATATGAGCCTATAGGCGGTGCATAACACGTGTACACTCTGCTTATTACACACACAGGGATGCATAGCAGCACACACATTTTAAATATATAAAAAATAGGATTACTCTCTGGAGAAGCATTCAGTGTTTCTGCCTGCAAATTCCTCCATGTCAATAGTGAATCCGCCATGTTGGCTTTTAAAACGGAATGGGAGACTCTGTTTGTTTATTGCACTCTACGCTCCAAACACACCCATGACTCATTAAGAGACGAGGGACAACCCTTTTGGACCATGTGCCGGCGTGCTGCCATCTTTAGACCATGTGATCAGAGCGTTAAAAAAGGGACCGTAATCTTTTTAACTTAAAACTTCTTGTCAAGACAACTAAAAAAACAAGTTGAGCCAACTTGAAAAAATTAGGGAACCTATCACACTCAACTTTTTAAGTTAGCTCAACTAATTCACTTCAGTTTAAGTCAATTTAAATACTTTGTTTAGCTAATGAGTACCAGGTAAACTTTTTTACTTAAAACTTCTTGTCAAGACAACCAAAGAAGAAACTACCATCATTGTTCAACAGGAACATCATTTGCCTCTTAAAACTAGAGGCACACAGTTAACCCTTTTCACTTGCAAGTTTACCCTTTAAGTTGCAAAAGTTGCAACGAGAAGAACTCAATACACAAATCTCAAATACGGTGATCATCAAAAATTGTAATTCAGTAAAAATATGAACTCTTAGACAGCTAAATAACAGTGAAAACAACATCAGCAGCATAAATCAAGCCGGGTAATGCAAATCAATAATCATTTTAATAATAATTACCTCATACCTCATTTTTTTAAAGATGCAATGCATGCTGGGAACTGGCACAACATTGTTGAATGTAAAATTGTTTGTTCAAGTAACCCAATTTGTAAAGTTGTGACAACATTTTGACAAATGCTTGAGAATCTAAGTAAGTAAGCCAACAAAAACATTTGTTAGCAACATTTTCTAATAACAACTGAAAAAATAGCTATAGAACAAAGATCCTTTGGGATTAGTCGGTTTATTATCTTGAGTGAACTAAACAAGAATGCTCTAAACATGTTGTTTTGTTGACCGTTCCCAGTCTATTTCTATGGGTGGATCACTGGTGTTCCTTAGGGCTCAGTTTTAGGCCCTTTACTTTTCAATATTTATGTCAGACACAGACGAAGACACAGAGGGAAGTGCAATGTAAAACAGTTTATTAAGCAGAGGTATCAGACAAAAGCGGAACACAGGAGGTGGTTGTGACAATTTAGTTATCCCCACTTGGGCGTCCTCCATTATCATTATGCTGACGATACCCAAATCATTATACACTCAAAATCTGGTAAAAACCTGGATGCTTGTTTTCCTTCTGACAGTATTTCTGAGATAAAATATAGATGAATAATAATTTCCTCTACCTGAATAAATAGCATTAAAAAGTTATTCAAAAATTCTCAAAGCTGGTTCACTGTCTGTTTGTTTGATGGCTCTGTTTTGGAGACTCAAAGTAAAATGAGGAGTTATTTTTGATGCCAGTCTTACATTTGATTCCTTTGTGCAGACTGTTAAAGCATCCTTTTTTAACTACAGAAATATAGCAAGATTGCGCTCTATGCTATACTTCTCTGTAGCTGAAAAGCTGATAAACTCATTTGTTGTGTCTCGGATAGATTACTGTAACTGCCCTTTTAGCCTGAGTTTCTAAATCCACACTTAATAATATCCACACTCCAATATGGGCAAAACTCTGCCGCCAGGACCCTGACTGGGACCAGGACATGCAATCTCCTGTTTTGGAGTCCTTGCACTGGTTCTCGGTCAGGTTCCATGTCGCTTTTAAAATGATGATGCTGACATACAGAGCATTGCATGGCTTGGCTTCTCATAGTTTATCTGCATTTTTAATCCCATAAACCCCGAATCGCAGACTGCACTCCTCACAGTCTAATTTGTTGGCTGTTCTTCAAACCCGCTTAAGATCTATGGGTGACGGGGCTTTTTCTGTCTATGCTTCTACTCTTTGGAACTCTCTTCCTCTTGAACTTTGGGATGCTCAGACCAATGACATTTTAAAGCTTAAAGACATAATTTTCTTAACTAGCATTTGCTTGTTTACTTTTATGTTTATCTATTGTGCTATGTACAGCGTTCTGAGAAGCTGTTTTTAAAGGTGCTCTATAAAATAAAGTATATTATTATTATTAATATTATTAGTATTATATATCCAGTATATGCATTGTCCACTGTCACTGAAAGAGAGAAACCTTTCACATTTCTGCCAAAATACAGTTTATTCTTTCACCTTGAGTAACAATGCAACATCTACTATTGCCAATCAAGAATTACTGCATTTGGAGAATTACTGCAACTACTATTGTTCTGCATTTGGCACAATTAGTACTACAGGCCAACACAGAATGCCATCACTTTATGCCAAATACTTTGTCAAATACAGTTGTTGATACATAATACATGTTAGAATTCAAATAATTACAGTCCCTTTTGTTTGTATAGATTATACGGCTCTACTACCACGGAAATTCTCGATGTAGCCTAATTGTTGTTTCAAGTTTTTGGAGTATTTGCCTCATGCAGTGTTTTCAGTTATTTGACAGTTAGCACTAAATACACCCATAAAAGTGCAGGTCAAAACTGTATCTGTTTGATTGGCCTAAATGAAGAATTCTGAGGAACTTTTGTGTCACATTTTTAGTGGCATTTTTGACCTGGGCTCTGGTTAATTACTGACCCTGGACAGAACAAATACAATAGGGAGAACAGGTCTAAAACCCACATGAAAACTCAGGAGAGAGCTCTAGCGAAAGGGGGGAGGAGAAACAAGCGGCTGGATTGGCAAAGCATCTCACAATGAGCTATTGAGCAGATCTAAGTGCTCTCGTTGAGCAGATGTGGTGGGTGTATCTGAGCTGCGTGGCACAATCGCTCGCAGTGATTCTGTGAGCGCCTGCTGAAAATATGGAATTCATAGGGATAGAAGAAATAATAGCTTGGGTGAATTCCAGAACTCCTCCAACATGATTAGGCCTCTGTGTGCATGTTAAAAAGGCCCTTGTGTGGCGACATTTAGCTGCTGTTACCATGACGACCATGACATCATCAGTCACCACAAATAAGAGGGAATGTGTTTAATGATCAAACATCTCTGAGCTTTTTTATACTACATATATATTATGCAGATTTATTGCATTAAACGGGTGTTGTTAAGAGGCTTTTGGAATTACTTTAAAATAAATAGTTGACATTTTTGACAAAAAGCTATATGACACATGCACTATAAGTCTTACAAGTCATTTAATTATAGTTATACTGTTACAGTGACTTTTCCAGAGACTTTTTAAAGACTTTTTGTCTTGGTTGTAGAAGTATTTTTTCCTTTACATCCAATCTGCAACCAATCACATAATTACTGCATGGCACAAGGTGATTGGCCTTTGCTGATCCTGCAGCCAATGAGATTGCTTGCTCAACATTTAAATGGTCTAGTTCATAGTTTGCTGTAGGCTAGTCCTGCATCGTGAGTTCCTCTAAATCCCTTCACCTCCCCAGCTCCACCTGCCTAGATCTCATACTGGATTTACATATTTATGCAGCAGCATTCACTGTAAACCCAATGCTCAAAATAATGAACTGGTTTAAGAGAACAAACTTAAATTAAACAAATTAGTTCAGTCAAATGAACTTTTTTGTTCATTTTAAGTAATCTGAATCGTTTCATTGTTTTGAGTTTTATGAACTTGTTTCTTTTCATTTAGACTAACTTAAATTTAACCAAAACGGAGCTGGGATTTCTATTTCCCATGATTTGCCATGGACAGTAAATGCTAAAACTAAGTGTTATTTTTACATTAAATTAAATATATATATATATATATATATATATATATATATATATATATATATATATATATATATATATATATATATATATGGCATGCCAAGTATTTATGGAATTAAAGTCTGAATATATAGAGTGAAAGTCTGAATATATAGAATGAAAGTCTAAATATAGGGCTATAGAATTAATGTCTGAATATATGGAATGAAACTTGAATATATTGAATGAATGTCTGAATATATGGAATGAAAGTCTGAATGTATAGAATGAAAGTCTGAATATATAGAATTATGTCTGAATTTATGGAATGAAAGTCTGAATATATAGAATTATGTCTGAATTTATGGAATGAAACTTGAATATATTGAATGAAACTTGAATATATGGAATGAAAATCTGAATATATAGAATGTATTGACCATATATTCAGACTTTCATTCCATTTATTCAAGTTTCATTCAATATATTCAAGTTTCATTCCATATATTCAGACATGAATTCTATATATTCAGACTTTTATTCCATATATTCAGACATTCAGCAAAGCTCGAAGGAGGTCTTGCCCGGGGTGCAATTCAATGTAAACCTGCCACTGCGGATAGGCTACAACAGCAGAAGACCCACCGGGTACCACTCATCTCCACTAAAAATAGGAAAAAGAGGCTACAATTTGCACAAGGTCACCAAAATTGGACAGTTGAAGACTGGAAAAATGTTGCCTGGTCTGATGAGTCTCTTTCTGTTGAGACATTCAGATGGTAGAGTCAGAATTTGGTGTAAACAGAATGAGAACATGGATCCATCATGCCTTGTTACCACTGTGCAGGCTGGTGGTGGTGGTGTAATGGTGTGGGGGAAGTTTTCTTTGCACACTTTAGGCCTCTTAGTGCCAATTGGGCAACGTTTTAATGCCACGGCCTTCCTGAGCATTGTTTCTGACCATGTCCATCCCTTTATGACCACCATGTACCCATCCTTTAATGGCTACTTCCAGCAAGATAATGCTTCATGTTACAAAGCTAGCTTGAATCATTTCAAATTGGTTTCTGGAAGATGACATTGAGTTCACTGTACTAAAACGGCCCCCACAATCACCAGATCTCGACCCAATAGAGCATCTTTGGGATGTGGAGGAACGGAGCGTGCCCTGGATGTGCATCCCACAAATCTCCATCAACTGCAAGATGCTATCCTATCAATATGGGCCAATATTTCTAAAGAATGCTTTCAGCACCTTGTTGAATCAATATTAGCTTTATTTCATTCATGACAACTCTCAGAATAATGTTTCATTCTCACAAATGAAGGTACAAAAGCTGTCACTGGGGCATTACCTTTTCAAAAGGTGCACTTTTATTCCTTTTAGGTACTAATATGTACGCTTTAGGTACTAATATAAAGGGGAGAGCGAGGCACAACCTAATGATTTTTGACTTTCTCAGTTTGTGTGTGTGTGTGTGTGTGGGTTCAGACTTGGGGTTCAGAGCATTTATTTGTTCTCACATTAATTGCACACATGTCTAGTACAATTATGCTTTTTTTTTTTTGATTATATCAGGTAACATTTTAAGCAGTCATTTAGTCATGTTACAATGAACCCCACCTATGGTGCACGATGTCACATTTCACTGCCGTTGTAAATGGAGTAAATCAAGAAAAAATGAAACAAAACCACATAGTTGTACTAGACATGTGCAATTAATGTGAGAACAAATAAATACTCTGAACCCCAAGTGGATTTACACAAACTGAGAAAGTCAAAAATCATTAGGTTGTGCCTCGCTCTCCCTTATATATTAGTACCTAAAGTGTACATATTAGTACCTAAAAGGAATAAAAGTGCACCTTTTGAAAAGGTAATGCCCCAGTGACAGCTTTGTACCTTCTTTTCTGAGAATGAAACATTATTCTGATAGTTGTCATGAATGAAATAAAGCTAATATTTCATTATAGTTCGGTAGATATTTTAGCAGTGCTCTGGTTGGTAGATCTGTCCTCAGCATTATGGGCAGTTCTTCACAGAGATTTGGCAAATAAACTAAAATTATCCTAAAATCACACACGAGAGGCTTTTATAACAGGAGGCAGATCACATGAGCTCCACTGTCTGCACATCCATCCCTAGTCATCCCTTTGTTGTTCATTTGCATGAAGTTAAATTTGGTTTATTTTTATTGCATTGCTAACAGCACCACAACACCATTTCTCTTGTTGTCACCACAAAACCTCAACTCTTGGCGTGAACAAATTCGCTTGCTTCCAGTGAAGGCGCACATGGACACAGTGTATTGGAGGATGCTGTGTGGAGATTAATGTCTGGTGCTCCGTCTCAGAGGCCAGCTGACCTTCTCTCAGGTTCCTTTGCTGCTGACTCAGCAAGAGTTGCTCATACGCGTGCAAACACACACACACACACACACACACACACACACACACACACGCACGCACGCACGCACGCACACAATGAGCAAATACTCACACAAATAGAAAGTATGGAAACTGGATATATCATGTTAGTTATTTTCTTTCAACTGCTTCTAATAGCAAGAGCAAATGTGTTCCATGACACACATCAAGAGTGATATAAATGTGAATATGATATCACGGCAGTTATTAAAACACCTGAGGAGAGGAGCTAGGAGAGAGTATGTGGCTCTCATTCTCTCGGTCGCAGAGCTGTTTACAGCCCTGCAGTCCTGAGTAAATACTGGCAGAGTGCTGTGCAAATACAGCCGGGCTTCAGGAGGCATAAATATGACACACACCATCTCCAATCAACCTCAGCATGAGCAGGGGAGGTCAAGTTTCTGCTCAACCAATAGGCATAACTGATGATTATGGATGGTAATGTGTGATGTCTTTATCTGTCAGACATCAGAAATCCCCAGTGAGTTGTTTTTGCAGCTTAGATTTTTTTTTTTTCAAATTAAATTAAATAATGAAATAAATATTACTCAATTAAATACTTTTATGAATGATAAATAATAAAATACATAAAAAAAGACATTATAAATACATGGTTGGATGGATGGAAGGAACAAACGTAGGATGGATGGATGGATGGATGGATGGATGGATGGATGGATGGATGGATGGATGGATGGATGGATGGATAAATGGGTGGATGGATTGGATGGAAGGAACAAACATAGGATGGATGAATGGATGGATGTGTGAAAGGAACAAACGTAGGATGGATGGATAAATGGTTGGATGGAGGGAGGGAGGGATGGATGAAAGATGGATGGATGGAAAAATTGATGAAAGGAACAAATAGAAGATGGATGAATTGATGGATCACTGAATGAATGAATGATGGATGGATGAATGGATGGATAGATGGATGGAAAAATGAATGGATGATAAATGGTTGGTTGGATGGATGGATGGATAGATGGATGGATGGATGGATGGAAGGAAGGAATAAACATAGGATGGATGGATGGATGGATGGATAAATGGGTGGGTGGGTGGATGTTGGATGGATGAAGGAACAAACATAGGATGGATGAATGGATTGATAAACGGGTGGGTGGCTGGACGGATGGATGAATAGATGGATGGATGGGTGGATGGATGAAAGGAAGGAAGGAAGGAATGAATGAATGATGGATGGATGGAGAAATGGATGGATGGATGGATGGATAGATGGATGGAGACGGATAGATGGATGGATAGATAGATGGATGATAAATGGGAGGGTGGATATATGGATGGATGGAAAAATGGATGCATGGATGAAAGGAACAAGCGTAGGGTGGATGAATGAATGGATAAATGGTTGGATGGTTGGATGGATGGATGGAAGGAACAAACATAGGATGAAAGGATGTATGGATGATAAATGGATGGATGATAAATGGGTGGATGGTTGGATGGATGGATGATGGATAATCGAAAGAACAAATATAGGATGGATGAATGGATGGATAAATGGTTGGGGTGATGGATGGTTGAAAGGATGGACGGACAGATGGACAGATGAATGGATGGATAAATGGGTGGATGGATGAATGGATGGATAAATGGATGGATGATAAATGGGTGGATGGATGGATGGATGGATGGATGATGAATGGAAGGAAGGAACAAACATAGGATGGATGGAGAAATGGGTGAGTGGATGGTTGGATGGATGGATGGATGGATGATGAATGGAAGGAAGGAACAAACATAGGATGGATGGATAAATGGGTGAGTGGATGGTTGGATGGATGGATGGATGATGGATAATCGAAGGAACAAATATAGGATGGATGAATGGATGGATAAATGGGTGGGGTGATGGATGGTTGAAAGGATGGACGGACAGATGGACGGATGAATGGATTGGTGGATGGATGGATGGATGGATAAATGGGTTGATGGATGGATGGATGGATGGATGGATGGATGGATGGATGATGAATGGAAGGAACAAACATAGGATGGAAGGATGGATGGATAAATGGGTGAGTGGATGGTTGGATGGATGATCGAAGGATAAAATGTAGGATGGATGAATGGATGGATAAATGGGTGGGTGAATGTATGGATGAAAGGAAGGAATGAATGAATGATGGATGAATGGATGGATGGATGGATGGACGGACGGAAACGGATGGATGGATAAATGGGTGGGTGGATGGATGAATAAATGGATGGATGAATGGATGGGCGGATAGATGGATGGGTGTATGATGGATGGATGGATGTATAAATGAATGGAAGGACACCCACTGAGAATGCATCAAACCACAACCGTGCACCTGAATCAAATCGACTACTTCTTACTATTAGCTCATGGCTTTGTGGATGAACCTTTCCTGAAGGGATGCTATTGCTCACTTATGTTTGGAACAACCCCACAAGCAGCATCCCCTAAAAGGGATGAAAATGGCATTTGGAATTAGCCCACAGACAACCTTGCCTTTTTAATTTCCCATGATAACCTTCAGTGCTGATGTGCAGTCATCCTTTCTGCTCCCCATGGAGCCACCCCAAGCACTGCCGCTGGGTCGGAAAACAGGAACTTCCTAATCAACAACAAGCAGTGTACAGCTACATTCACGACTGATCTTACAGTGAGGTATTTTAACGTCTAATGTGTCAATGGACATCAGAACAATTTCTTTAATTGATACCAGCAAAAGAATTGGCAGTGTCACATATTGCTACGGCTTTATGTTGTTTATGTGTTCTGCGACTTTCCACAAAAGATTCTTTTAAGTGCAGCACTACCAAGATCCAAAGCTTTAAATGCAGAGACACAATTTATTGGACTGTCTTTAAACTGTCTCCATCCAGACATAACACATTTAAGTGGCAATAACAGGTGGAAATAACAAGAGACTTGTGGGGTTGACACTGTAAAAGTGCCTGCTTTACACAGAGGAGAAACATATGTGTGTAATCTCGTGTAAAGCTGTGAGTACTGCTGAAACCAAATATATGTGTACAGTGCAAGTCTAAAGCAATCAGCAGCGGAGAGGTGGATTAGACTAACCCAACTGGATCAGAGTCCTGCCTGATGCTCACATACACACACACACACACACACACACACACACACACACACACACACACACACACACACACACACACACACACACACACACACACACACACACACACAGGTTTCCCTGTTTTATGGGGATTTTCCATAGACATGATCATTTTTATACTGTACACACTAACCCTAAACCAACCCATCACAAACTGTGTATTTCCATTTTATTGCTTTGAAAAGATTCCCAAAGTGAGCACCAGGCCTTCCCAAACAGCCCTCTCATCTCGGCTCCATCACAACTCAAGTTTTTTTCCACAAACTCTGTAATATGTACAAGTCCTCCTGCAAGCGAGATCATTAAATTCCCATTAAAGCTGAGTTAGTGTGTAAGTGGATCACTGGTCCTGTTCATGTCTTGCAGCACCTCGTTGAGCCCCTCCGCTCCGCACACCCAGAGCCAGCAGGGTCACGCAGAGGGTGAGACGTTTATTAGGTGCCGACGTTCGCCCTGGATGCCATTTCTCCGCTTGACAACAGGCAACGCACCTGAAAGAGAGAGGGTGAAAGCCTTTAATAGTTAACTTAAAGTACACAGGGTTTAAACCATGACCATGTGATCGGTGAGGATGAGTAAATTATGAGATTGAACTATCCTTCAGGGTACCACTGTCTATGTACGAGGACATTATATTTTAGTGAATTTCTTTGACTCCACATGTCACAGTTTTAAGTCTGGATGTCCTGTAAAGAGCATTTAAGGCTTTTTAGAGATGTCATTTGTTTTGAGGTTTCAGCAGGACAACAACTTCTCCTTGCTCTTTAAAAATGACTGAACGATCAAATTTAGCACTCTTATGCAAATACGATAATATTTTGTAATAATCATTTAAATCTGACTACTTTTTTAAAGTTGTTTGTTATAAATCAACATCTCTGGAAAATGTTATGGGGTTTCTAAGTAAAATATGACTTTCTGTTACAGAACAAGGCATTGATTTCATATATACTGGGACATACATCATGTTTATCAGGCATTTTAGGAGACACAACAAGTGAATAGGGAAAGAAATTACATATCAATGTTTCTATAAAATATATTTACTTTTAAAATACATTATTTAGATATTATTATGAAAATGTTGCCAACTATTACTCCCATTATTACATTATATTTTTTCATCACAAGTTGCTCCAAGAACACATTATATCTAGTGTATACATTGCTGTGAATGGGAAAACCTGTGTACGGCCATTTTACCCACATAAAGTAAAATTGTCTATCAGTTCATTCCATCATACAGTGGCAAGAAAAATTATGTGAACTGCTTGTAGAATATGTGAAAATGTGAATAATTTTAACTAAATAAGAGGGATCATGCGATATTGCATGTTATTTTTTATTAGTCCTGAATAAGATATTTTACATTAAAAAAAATGTTTACATATAGTCCTCAAGACAAAACAATTGCTGAATTTAATAAATTGACCCCATTCAGCAGTGTATGAACCATTGATTCTCAGTATGTTGTTCCCTGATGATCCACGGCTCTGTGTGTGTTTCTGATGGTTGTTTTGAGTCTCTTGTTTGTCCTGAGCAGTTAAACTGCCCAATGTTCTTCTGAAAAATCCTCCAAGTCCCAAAAAATCCTTCAGTTTTCCAGCATTTTTTGCATATTTGAACCCTCTCCAGCAGTGACTGTATGATTCTGAGATCTGAGGATGATTGAGGGACTCAAACACATCTATTAAAAAAGGTTGAAACATTAAGAGCGGGCGGTGGAAACTTATTGAATTTTTCTTCAGGGAAACATGTTAGTATCTTCTGTTGCTTCTGAAGGGCAGTACTAAATGATAATAATAATAATAATAATAATAATATATATAATAATATATATAATAATATATATATATATATATATATATATATATATATATATATATATATTATTATTATTATTATTATTATTATTATTATCATTTAGTACTGCCCTTAACATTACAGAGGACATTGCATAACAAAAAAAAACAAAAAAAAAACATATGTTTCTTATACTCTAAACAACATAATGACATGAAAAAATACTAAATAAAAAAACTCACGTTGGTTGTGTTGAGAAGTTAGCCTATTTTTAGGCGCTGCGTAATATCATTGCGCCGCTGCACCAATGGGACGGCCGCATAGTTCCGTGATTGTTACGCAGGAATGAGAAAATTGTTCCTAATAGTCATATCGGTCTAAAAAATCACAACATTTCATTTTCCGTTGGTCTTAGTACACGATGTTACTATAGAAGAGTCAAGTTTTAAATGGGAAAAATATTGAAAGTCTTTGGTCATAATTTTTGATCTAATGGTCTAATCCGATTCAGTGATGTATGCTAAGCTATGCTAAAAGTGCTACCGGCAGATACAAAGATCGGCTGAATGGATTCATAAACGGTAAAACTCAACTGTTTAACTCTAGGGGACTTGGAAAATTAACCAATTTTCAAAAAAAGTGGAGTGTCCCTTAAAGGACAAGATATCAAAGTGAACATTCAAAGTTTTTTTTCTTTTTTTTTTTTTTACGAACATAGGAAGGAAAACGCTAAATGCTAGAAATGCAGGATTTTTTTGTTTGTTTTTTAGTCTGCTATTATGTTGATGATTAGGCACCAAACAAATGAGATGCTGTAAGATTCATAGCTCTGGATGTGGTAGAAGAGCTTGTTAGTCATAACGCACACACTTGGGCTTGTTTCACAATATTAGATTATATCCTAGTCTTCCATTGTTTTTATATGATGTTATATTTTTATGCCCTTACCCAACATCTACCCTTCACAGAAACCCGTGCACATCATTAGATTGACAAAACATGATTTAGCCAATTTATGAGCAGTTTTTAACATGTAAAATGTATGCACAAATCTGTTCTCGTGATATTTCCCTAAAATAGTGAGTACAGGGCCCTCATAAGTAAAAACCTGTTCACATACACACACACATTTATATTAGGAAAAGTGAACTTGCTTTTAAACCCAACTTGAAATAAAAATTGCGATTTACTTTTAAAAACGGTTTAATAATAATAAATGTTTCTGAAGGAGAAGTACTTCACCATCGATTGAAATGAAAGTCCATTGATTTTTTTAAATGTGATATTTATTCATAAGCCCTCTATAAAAAATTGTAATACTAAACCACGTTTACAGTTGATACTCATAAAGTTTTTTTTTTTTTTTTGTAAAATGTTTACCCCAAAATCAAACCTTACTTTACACATGTACAATCTTTACAACATTTCAAAGCAAAGAAAGGGAGAAAAAAAATACAATGGAACAAAATAAACATATAAAGATATACATACTTTTTCATTTAACAAAGTTAGAACATCTCATGTATCAGAGACTCTTGGACAAGCGGAATATTAAGTACATGCCATTTGGCATTTAAAGAAAGCTGCGTAATAGGACAGACGTTCCTGCGTCCTCCTCATCACTTCCTGTTACCCACCAGCCTTCAAAAAGCTTAGAAATGCTGAGTGCCGTTCAAATATTTAGCCAAGTAGTATTGCACCTTTGCCATGAACAAGTGACCTGCTCTTGTAACATCTCAGACGTGCTGACCTGAATATCCCTGTTCACCTTTGACCTTTATTTCCGAACACTAATTAAGTTTCTCCCCTGATTTAAAAGGAGACCGTGTCCAACAACAGAATCTGCGTTTAGAGCTGTGTGACTTACAGACAGGTCCTTAGATAATAAGCAAAGTACATTCACAACTCTATCCAGTGCCCTCTTGTGTCAAAACAGTCAAACATAAAGGCAGAGCACAAAAAGGCACACATACTTGCGCACACACACACACACACACACACACAACAATTTTATAGAAACATTGCTCTGGTTGCAAGTTTTTTAGTTTCTTAAATGATCAAACTATTAATGGGGAACACGTCTCAAGCACAGGCTATGCTCAGAATAGAATATAGCTTAGTACTAAATGTTAAAGTGTATACTTCTTTTAGTGCTTTGTTTATTTCTTTTAGTGCTTGTATAGTGCAGCAAGTTGTAAAAATCCAATTTTCATTTGGCTTTCTGATCAAATGATGAGCTGAGAAAGAGAGCTGTTCTTCTGGTTTATACCTCAAACTGGAAATGAAAGGTCAAGTTGAGCGCTTGATATTGTGGGATACATATACTACACATTTTGGCAAATGTGGCACTGCAGGTCATCCAGGTATTTTATAGGGGTTGCAGAGACTCTGCCATGATGCTTTAAGCTTGCATCGACTAGTCGCTGATCATAGCCTATAGAGGGTGGCAAATTAGCGTGAGAGCACAAGAGAGATACTTTTTGAGCGGTAAACGCGTCACAAACACCAGCAAACTGACAAGCGCAAACCTTAGTAAATCACCTTGTGCGATTCATTTAAATACTCTGCTCCCATAAATTTTGCATCTGAAAGGTAAACTCCTACAAATGCATGTGCAATAAGATCAGCCACAAAATAACCCTGTCCGCGCTTTTCAGCGCTAATTTATCACTGCGTGTCTTTAGTAAATCTTGACAGTAGTTTTTTTAACACCAAAATAGTATTTTATTATTAAATCTGAAATTTATAAAGATTATTAAATGGTGCCTTATCGGTACAATAAAGTCCTCCC
Source organism: Gobiocypris rarus (assembly GCA_023029165.1). NCBI lineage: Eukaryota > Metazoa > Chordata > Actinopteri > Cypriniformes > Gobionidae > Gobiocypris > Gobiocypris rarus. The sequence goes on along the minus strand of CM040934.1, from coordinate 25,120 downwards.
AACACTAACCTCTAACCCTAAGACTATTAGTAACGACATTTTAAACGCTTTATATCCACTTTTCTAATATTGACTTTCCAATCTGATATGTGATTGGAAAAGGGAGTAAGAGCGAGTTCGGCAAAAGGCGGATTGGATCTTTGTCACGCGTCTTACCCTACACTGTTGCTACTGTCGACAATCTAGTGTCTTCCATAATTTTGTCTGGCCCAACCAGATATCAATGGGCAAAGTTAAGTATACTAATTTTTTTGCATGCACACAAGGGTCAGCGTACAGTGCGCTCGATGCAAATTTCGTCATCAGAAGAGTACTTCATGCGCGCAGGTTGCACAAACGTTGTATTTACATGGGTTGTATCTCATGGCAAGAGAGTGCTCAAAACCGCACATGCGGCAAACGCTGGTACACTAATCTGCAAGGCTATGCGTCGACAAATGAAGTATACAAGCTAATCCCAGCTCTAAACTAATGCGCTGATGCATTGTGTAACACACAGTCGCACACACATACCTCACGTGCAGACGCTGGCAGGTAGAATTAATTCACACGCAATTGCGCTCACTTATCATTCATAAAGGTAATCTTTACTGTGCTACTGTATCTGATTCAGAACGAGCAGAAATCTGTGAGACATATAACGAACTGATAAAAATTAGCTGTTATGTAGTAACAATAGCGCTCATATGCCATAGCTGAGTCTTAGTTCGAGGTTCAGGCCTATTTGTTCATTAATTACATTATCAGCGACTAGTCGACTCTATACATACTGAAAATATGCATTATTTGCACAGTATTATATACTCCAGCAGTAAGAGAAGTATGCTATTCTAAACATAGCCACATATATGCTTTCCTTTCGGGCTCTCTGCAATAAGCAGATTACAAGGCCAAACGTGACCGTGGGGACATTCTGGTTGTTCATTTGTAAATCTAAACGGATGGGGTAAGCGGTCAGGAAACAGAGGGGTCAGTGAACGGCGTCACTTCCCCTGCAGGGCTGGAGCAGTTGTTAATGGGGTGGCAAGAGGTGAAGGTCTGACTGTAGCTCAAGCCACACTTTTGGGTCAAATAGATCCCAGCAAATAAGACATTTTCATCATGATCCATTGGTTTTGTAATGAAACAGTAACACTGCCAATAAATAAACACTAATGATAAAAGCACTACAAATAAAACACATACATAATACTTGAACAATACAGTGAAGATTGCATAATCAGAAATGACCATTTTTTGGCACAAAAGAAGAATGCTGTGATTGTGTGAGCCTTTCAAAACAGTGGATGCTCCTTCATGCATGAATCCGATTGTCCCTCACAGTGAAAAATGAGTGCATGGAGTACAGTCTGACTGGACGCCAACTTCTCTATGAACTCCAGCTGGGCCTAGTGCTCGAACAATCCCTCGTTTTAGTGCCCTAACCCTGGGATACGAAGATAAAGAATCAGGTGTATTTCACTGTTAGCACCGGCAGAAATATCCCTTTTGATGGGTGCTAAATTTTAACAAAATGAGCAAAGAATTATGTCAATACAGTGCAGGATGCATTTGAAAACAAAAGCAATGCATCAGATACAGTAATAACACATGTCTGAATTATGTTTTAGGTTCTTCTGGTATTATATACCAGTATTTTAGGTGACTCTCACAAATTCGGTCAAGACCAAACAAATCACTGCGTCCAGACCTTCTGATTTCAATTAATGTATTACAGTTACAGGAATGACTTTTCCCCACATTACCGTAATGAGAGTTTTGCGTGGAAAATGTGCTTAAATGTCACAATGCATCAGTTTAAATGGTCCTAAAATCAGGCTTTGTGTTCATTACAAAGCAACAAATTTCTTTATGATTTTGAAGTGAGATTCACCCTTTACTCTCCTTGTAGACTCATTTCAAAAACTGATTCAATTCAATACAATTTGTAGAACGACGATTGTAAAGTGTCAATACTTGTTTCCCTTTGTTTTAACATTAAAGTGTTGAGTCTGCAAACATAAGCAACAACAAATCGGAGTAAGACATTAGAGGAACAAATGCCCAAAGTGCAGCCGATAAAAGGATGGCGCCCCATGCAAGCCCTCTCTCTGTGAAAGAGAATAGAGGGCAGGAACGCCTCCTCTCTCACTGTATCAGCAGGCCGTGTGCAGTGCAATGCATACATTATCAGTTCACCCTCTCACAGAAATCAACATCTACTATATCACCCACTTATACAAAAATAAATCAATCAAAACATGGCAAGATAAGCCTCTGTACATTACACTTATATAAAATAGCTTTGAATATTTACATATAGACAACAACAGAAATAACACACACACGCACACAAAGAAAAAAAACCCACAAGCAAACTGTCCTGTACAATATACACCTGAATAAAAAGACATGTTAAGAGGTACTGAAGTGTATGGCTTGATAGGAAATAATCCCTATATATACATAAATGAAATTAATATATATTTACTTATATGTACTTAAATATCCCTGGAATCATGAAAGTGACGTATGGAGAGCGCCTAACACCGCCACAGCCAACAACATGGCTCAAAGACATCCGCCATGTTCTCCAAACCAAAAGTTTTGCTTTGGTGATCTAAGATCAGATAAACGCGGTTCATAGAAAATTAGATCCACAATATGTCCATTAGATTACCTCAGAAGAGAATTAGGACCATGGACCAACTGCATCTACTCTAAGGTATCGCTAGGAGGATCGTGGATATCTTCCCAGTTTATCGGTATACTTCCTGGTCCTCTGTCAGAGTGTCCAGTGCGCCCCAGCTCCTTTTTTTGCAATGCAGCATCTCTGACTTTGGACCAAAGACAACTCAGTAGTATACGCAGACACGCAAGTCCAGTGCTAACAGAGTACGGACATCCCATCTGCAGTGAGCAGCTGCCCACTGGTGGGGTCGAGGTGCCGGCCAGGTAGTACAGGTCGTGATAGCTCCCATCAGACTTCCTGTTGCGGGTCAATCGCTCATACTCCTCACGTGACCACCTGGCACTTATGAGAGATTGTCTGGACGTCGTTTTCATCCTCATGGCAGGACTGGTACAAGGCGTTCTAGTGGAAATAAAAAATTAATAATTTGCTTCAATAACTCTCACTGCCTGCTAGCACTGTCTAAATACTATGGCTGCCCCATAATAGTCGACTAAATGTTAGTCGCCCAAACGTTTAATTAGTTGGTTAGTCACAGAAAACTGCAATAATGATGGGTCCTTGTGGTAATTACAGTATATCGAACAGGAAATACAAATGTTCGCCTATAATCCATTGACCAATTATCATTTGAAACATTTAAAAAGTAACAATTTTACTTGCCGCTCACTCTAATGTTAACCTATGTGCACTATTATTAGATATGTATTATTACATATCCAAGTATTAGTGCGTTTTACTGCACATGGAGGCCGGCACTATCATATTTTTTCTGATAACAGCAGAAAGAACTTAAAATACTCTGCCATTTTTGGTCATACAGATAAGAGTAATACATAATTTAAACTGTCCACTTTTATTTGTGCAAAATCAAAATATCAAGAAAACTTTTGTAAAGTAAACAAACAGGATGAGCTTTCTATGGTCTCTGTGAACTGTAGCGGGTCACAAAAATGAACGAAAATTCAGCATATACTTGCCTCAACCAGAGAAATATAACTATAGAAAGACTGAAATATCTAACTTTAAACAAACCAATATGAATCGAAAACAAATACTCTGATTATGTAATGCATTTGAAAGATGTATTTCTATTTAAAGCCACATCCAGAGTCAGTGACACTGACACTGAGTTTATCAATAAATAATTAAAATGTCTCTCTGTATCTGTATTGTATAAAGCGCTATAGAAATATAGGTGACTTGACTACTCACTGTCAAAACTTTCAGTTTCAAATATTTACAGCACAATCCATCATGAATGACAGGCTTCCATAAATCTGGATACTTACTTTGCCATCACGATGTCTCTTGCCTAGCTTGGTCTCTTCAGGGTGATAGAACCACTTGACCTTCACGACCATGCTGCTCTGCCACGATTCCCAGAAACTCTCAATGCAGCCGATCAACGGCAGATGAGGCTGGCCCGTAGAAAGGAAAACAGCACAGTCTCCTACACGCACCATGTCCTTGCCACGTACTATGGCCTTGTAGAAAAGCTTCCGTGCCTTTCCCTTACGTCCCCGGCGCTAATGTCATAAAGAGAGCTTCAGAGTTTTGCATATGTTTGTACACAACAATTATTTTGTTTGCTTAAATGTCAAGTTTACGGGAATAAGATGGCAAAAATAATTATTGTTTCCAACCAGGCCCATCTGATATTGTTTGCACAATAGATAACCACACGCAAAACAACTTAATAAATGTAGTCACTGATTAGAAATGCACACCATTGGTTAATCCTAGGGATGCACCGTATTGGCATCGGTAACTATAATGTTAAGTACCAAACCACAAGCCTCTATACTCTATACCAGAAATTGATATGACAAAACTACTTTTGCCCCACAAAGTTAGAGTTGAAACTACAAGTGAATGCCTGACCTGTAGTTGACTCTGCACATTAAACTGGGATAGGTTAACAAAGCTGGGATAAAAGCCGTTATCTTTTCAACAATGACTCACTTGTGTGGGGTTTCCTGACCACCTCCACAGCTGTCTAGATGGCAGGATGGGTGACACTCTGGACTTGGTCTGGTCTGAAAGAAGCCGTTGCCTCTTAACCAGATCTTTAGAGGTTTTGGAGTGTGAACTGAGACACTCTTTCCTCTTCAGGGGCTTACTGCTAGCACTTGGGTTGCTATGCCCTTCTTTGGCAGTGGACACGGCCACAGCTTTGGCCACAAAGGAGTGCCGTGGGGGTCCCACAGGGGGTTCAGGGGTCTGGAGCAAAGAATGGTGAGGGGTCAGGCAGCTCTGGAGCATCAGCGTGGAGCTTTCCTCATCCTCCGAGCTGTAAGACGAGTCATTTTCAGAAGAGCAGAGACTGGAACTCGAAAGAGAGCCTGAGCTGGAGGAGCTGGAAGAACCTGAGGAAGACGAGGAGACTGAGATGCGTGAGAGAAATTGGCCAGCTGTTCTCAAACCTCCAGAAGCAGATGCAAGTGCAGCACTGCCTGCCCTCCTCTTCACCTCTTCCTCTTCATCATCCATGTCTGAGTAAGAGCTGTGGCAGTCTCTGTGGCAGCCAATGTTCAAGTCTCCATACTCACTCAAGGGCATTGATGGTGAGGGCTTCCTCTGGACTGTTGTCCCTTTCAACAGGAGCTCTGCTCTTGAGTCACCTTTCCTGTTGTCCTTGACAAGCAGAACTGGGTGTGAATAAGCCTCTGCCCTGGGAAGACCACCAACCCCATTGGAGCCAAATCCTGAGGCTCCCAGCAAGAGCAGAGCCTTACTGTTCTTGGTCTTTGGAGATGTTACTCCTTCATGGTCCAATTTGACTAGAAACTCTGCTTTCCTGCCCCGAGGTGGTGCTGGCTCCTCAATCCTCTTCTTTTGACCATACGAGGTGTTCTTGCCCTCTAACAAAATCCCAGATGTCTGGCTTCCAAAGGATGAATAACCATTAGCTATGCTGCTGAAGGAGTCTACTTCAAAAGAGCTACTGCTAAAGAGGCCTTTGGTTGGTGTCATCATGGATACTAAAGATCGGGAGGATGTTTCCGCCACTCTGCCTTTCAAGGCCTTCTTCGAAGCAGAGCCATTGAGCTGGAAAAAGTTAACAGGCATTCTCTTCCTGGGTGCAGCCACTGAAGGCCATGTCACAGCAGATACTGAGCTCTTAGCAACACTGTGTGAAAGAGACTTCTTTAGCCCTGAACCTTTAGGCCTCCCTGTAAAGAAATAAACATTTACAGTAAACCTTAGGTTTATCAACATTCACAATTCACAGTCAAAGTCTAAAGCCGTGTTTCCACGAAATTACATTGAAAAATTTGTCCCAGGAACTTTTTCCCCCAGACCTGTTGTTGTATGCTTTTCCATTGTGGTCTTAAGTACCATAAAGATTAGGCAAATTAATCCGGTGACATAGACTTTACAGTTCCTGCTGGACTTCGTCCTCTGCATATAAATTTCATAAAGCCAGAACCTCATCGTTGGCCCATCGGTTGTATTTTTTAAACTCTATTGTTGATTTGAATAGCAAACAACTCTTACTCTACACCGCAACAGACTTTTAAAAATGGTGGTTGAAATAAAATACTGTGTGAACTCAAACAATCAGCATGTTCAAAGCCCAAGTCCCACCCGCGAAAGCGTGGTCAAAATACACCAAGGACCACCCCAAAGTACATGGGGAAAGTTCCTGCGGTAGAAATGCGGCTACAGACAGCATTTTAAGGACATCATAGGTACATTTGGAAAGCGGTCTAGATGGGCAGCGCACTAGGGTTTGAGGAAAAGCAATAGATTTAAATATTTTATATGGTAGTTTATTACAGACTCATGTTTCTTACCTGGTCTTCTTACTGGCTTCTCCTGAGCTTTGAATCTTGCCGTCCTGCTTTCTTGCATGGAGATATTTTTGCTAAGCTGCCCCGCAGGGACAAGCATAGGACTTGACTCAGCGCCTTAAAGAGCAAAGAAAGTGCATTTTTTTTTTTCTTTATTGACTTTTGAAAATTGTTACAATGTATAAGAAATATATGTGAAGTCAACGATAAAACCTCTGTTCCAAATCCTAGTGATCTAGACAGCATTTTAAGGCACCACAGGTGAACGTTGGCAGCTTCTAATTTAAGTTTTGGCCAAAATCGAAGGCAATTTATTTGTATTTATTAATTCCACACTCTTTTGGAATCAAGGTGAGTTTTAAGATGATGATACACAGGGCAACTTTTTGAGCAATTTTGCTAGGCAATATTGCTGAAAGATGTTGCTGTGGGCTTTTTCCCATTGAGAATGGTCAACAAATTTCTCTTTGGATATCCTGATAGAAATGTGTTGCCCATTCTCAATGGGGAAGTGCCCAAGCACCATCTTTCAGCAACATTGCCCAGCAACATTGTTCAAAAAGTTGCCCTGTGTATCATCAGCTTTAGTCTTATCTCTTGTGCAATTTATATTGACCAAAAATGTATGCACCTCTTGATGACAATAACATCACAACATTTATTTCCATCAAGAGGTGCATCAGTTTTTGGTCAAGATCTTGTATTGCCAATGCAAGAGTCAAGCCCTCTGTAAAGTCTCCTCCAGCACATCCCAAAGACTTTCAGTGAATTGAAGGTCTAGACTCAGAGGCGCCAATTCATGTGTGAAAATGATTCTTCATTTTTTCACAATTTGAGCCTGATGCATCTTGACATTGCCTTCATTGAATTTGGCCATGATGTGTCTTCATACATGTTTTTTTAAGAAATGAAAAGCTACACACTCCATCAATTTGGGTTAGAAGAACTGCTCCAATCATAGATGATCATAAACATTAAATCCAAACAGTGACTTTTTGGCGGGCAGTGTATTTACAAAAGCAAAGCATGTTCTTTTGATGGAGCTAGTTGACTTTGAATCATGACAGATGAAGCAATTCAAGAAGCCTGCTGGGGACCATCACCCAACAACAAATGGTATGTTTTTCACTTCTGCAGGATGTTGCCTGTGTAGACAGTAGACAGTGCTAGCTCACTAGGTTTTAAAACAGAGCTGATGACAGATTAGTGGGACCTACATTGGATTTGATATCCGGGAGGAAGGCGAATATTGGAGAGAGATCCACCTCTATCTCCATCATCAAATTCCACCATAACCCCACCAGGTTTACCTTCATCACCACCTAGAAGACCACCAGAACGTGTTAATGTAATTTAATTGCTTTACAGTAGTTATTGAACCTTTGAATGGTTATGTTTAATCAGGAAATAAAAATATTATTTGAAATGGTTCTAAAGACAGGTAAAATAAATTTCTGTGTCTCACCTCTTCGCACATATCCTGGGTAAAGACAACGCGAGCGCTCGCTCCAGTAAGCACAAACTCTAGTCCCTTCTGTTAGCACAGTCTCAGTGTCAGGGCGTACGTCCAGCACCTAACACACACACACACACACACACACACACACACACACACACACACACACACACACACACACACACACACACACACACAGGAACAAACTTCTGTCAGGCAATGCCAGTGAAAGTGGTTTTGGACTCCCAAGATGATAAATGACACACACAGAAGTCAATCAGTGAGGCCCTTATGAAAGCAGCACTTATCTCATGCCAGCATGTTAGGGCTGAAAGCCACGGAAGCGGAGGTGCGGTAAACACTAACTTGCTGAGTAATAATGAGGAGTGTGTGAATGGTGCGACTGTGATTGCAGGTTTGCAGCGTTTCTCTGTCTAACAGAGCGCCCAGATCCCTCCATTCAGCTCAAACCCCTTTCAGGTTTCTTTAATTTACTGTTGCTATGGTAACAGGCACTCTCTGACTGATGGGATGTGAAACTGGATGGTTGTGCGTGTAGATTGGTGTCAAAGGTACATGAAGGATTGGAGCGCTCTGGAAAGTGGAAGTTCAGTGTAATTAGAGACAGCTGCTGTAGACCGTTTACACAATGAAACAGCTGAATAACACAAGTGAGTGTGTATGTTTGTAGAAAAGGACATAGAAATATGAACAATTTAGAAGGAAGCAGTAACAATAGGAAATGTTTGAGTGGAGTTAATACAGTGCATTACTGATTAAGTCATCAATGTACAGAAAATCTGATTAATTAAACGTTTTCAGTTCCAAAATCTACTTACCACATAGTGATGTCAACGTAAATACTATGTAAATGCTAAGTTTCAGCAGGTTTTTGTGTTGTCTAATTTTCTAACATTAAACTTTATTGCATCTTACAGTGTTAATACACTGATCAGGCATAACATTATGACCACCTTCCTAATATTGTGTTGGTCCACCTTTTGCTGCCAAAACTGCCCTGACCCGTCCAGGCATGGACTGCACTAGACCCCTGACGATGTGCTGTAGTATCTGGCACCAATATGTTAGCAGTAGATCCTTTAAGTCCTGTAAGTTGCGAGGTGGGGCCTCCATGGATTGGACTTGACACACAGATGCTCGACTGGATTTAGATCTAGGGAATTTGGAGGCCAAGTCAACACTTCAAACTCGTTGTGCTCCTCAAACCATTCCTGAACCATTTTTGCTTTGTGGCAGGGTGCATTAGCCTGCTGAAAGAGGCCACAGCCACCAGGGAATACCGTTTCCATGAAAGGGTGTTCATCGTCTGCAACAATGCTTAGGTAGGTGGTACGTGTCAAAGTAACCCAAGGTTAGGGAGGACCCAAGGTTTCCCAGCAGAAAATTTCCTAAGCCGGCTTGCCTTCTTCCCATAGTGCATCCTGGTGCCATGTGTTCCCCAGGTAAGCGACGCACACACACCTGGCCATCCACGTGATGCAAAAGAAAACGTGATTCATCAGACCAGGCTACCTTCTCCCATTGCTCCGTGGTCCAGTACTGATGCTCACCTGCCACTGTTGGCGCTTTCGGTGGTGGACAGGGTCAGCATGGGCAGCCTGACTGGTCTGTGGCTATGCAGCCCCATATGCAACAAACTGTGATGTACTGTGTACACTGACACCTACTGTGTACATCTATCAGAACCAGCATTAGCTTCTTGAGCAATTTGAGCTACAGTAGCTCGTCTGTTTAATCGGACCACACGGGCCAGTTTTCACTCCCCACGTGCCTCAATGAGCCTTGGCCACCCATGACGCTGTCGCTGGTTCAACACTGTTCCTTCCTTGGAGCACTTTTGATAGATACTGACCACTGCAGACCGGGAACACCCCACAAGAGCTGCAGTTTTGGAGATCCACTGACCCAGTTGTCTAGCCATCACAATTTGGCCCTTGTCAAACTCGCCAAATCCTTACGCTTGCCCATTTTTCCTGCTTCTAACAACTTTGAGGAATGTTCACTTGCTGCATCATAAATACCACTTACTAATAGGGGCCTTGACGAAGAGATAATCATTGTTATTTACTTTACCTGTCAGTGGTCTTAATGTAATGCCTGATCGAATGTATATACTGTATATACAAACATGACTGATTGTAAAAGGATGTTAAGCATAAATGCAATAAGTACCAATGCTATATTGTGTATTTTAGCACAACAGGTACACTGCATTTACTTCAGGTTTCAGAACAGTAACTATCTCTTTTATCATTGTATATTTATGGGTAACCCTGCTTTCTAGACATCGCCATTGGCGACTAAAAAAATTACGGGTCAAACACTAGTCTATCTAAGATGTGATCTAAGTCAATGTTTTGTGTCAGTGCCACTGATCCTGGTGCAGGATGTTATTAGAAATGTGGAAAACAAGTGAGTCAACACCACTGATCTCTACCAACACAAACACACAAACCAGAACAAACTTGCAAACAAGCAAAACTGAACAGATGCCAGGAATGCACTGCGGTTTGCACTATATAATTACAGTCCATTGGCTTAGATTAGCTACAATGATGTTATCACCTGTGAAACTAATGTTGAGGGTGAACATGCGTTCAGAAACAGCTAGATGGAGCAAAGCTGAATGGGACAGAACTCAGTTTCGGATGTTTTTAATGTCTTATCGCCAGTCATCCATAAAATGGATTTGGAACAACGTGTGAGTAAGTGATGACTGAATTTTTTTTCTAACTCTAAATTGCAATTCTCATGGCACAAAATGGTGAGGATAGTGTGAAATGCAGTTTAACTGTCAGTTTTCTGCATGTGCACATTCACCAACAATTATAAAATAAGGCATTTGAAATGCACAAACACATCCTGAGAGTATAGCCACTTATAATGGTGGCTGTTGAGGGAAATGTTTATTTGCCCTCCTGGCAATATTATAGAGGTTTGCTGTGGGATTTCATATGTTGTGATAAAAAGATTTTAAGGTGCTGGAAAGGCCCAGTTCTCACTAAATAAAGATAAAGTGCTGTGTGTATGCATCTAGAGGAGGTGGATGGGATTGTGTTTTGGCTGCTAAATAGTGACAGATGCTCCTCACCGATTTTAAACAGGATGTACTTTCCATTAACAGGGTAAAACAACAAGTGGTCACTAAAAAGTCTTGTTAATGGTCACTAAAAATTTCATGTTAATGTTATATGAGGTTTGCAATAGTTGCTGCTCTGTTACTAAATTTGATTTGTGTGATTCTCTAGAAATAAACATACAAGTAAAGATAATATGTAATGATAATAATAATAAAAAAGTACCAGAACAGGTCATTTTAAGTTTATTCAACTCAAATATTCAAGTTGTCACTTAGGACATCTTCACATTTCAAAACTTTCAAAAGTTTTCAGGCAGCCCGAACACTTACTTTTCTAAGTTGAAACAATTGTCTATTACAGTGTTCTGAATGTACACTGTAAACAATTATATCAATTAACAACATATATTTTTACATTTCTTTAATTCAAAATAAGTTAAGCAATTTCCAACCTTTTTGTTAAGATTCAACTAACTTGAAGTTGGTTTTATGCCATTTAAGTTGAAATGACAAGTTGCATTTTTTCCCCTTCCCCAAACCTAAACCCAAAGGGGAGAAATGCCGGGCGTGGATCAAGCAGTAGATTAGACACACGACGTGTGAGCAGTGACGTTAACCTGGCGAATATGAGCGGGAGAATGTTATCATTGCAAAGTGGTCAAGTTAATGTCTTGTGTTTATTCCACAATACTTATGGATAAGTATGAACATAGCTGGTCCTCAATTTGTGAGTTTCCCATTTGAATGGTCAGCGTATGAGGCGGCTGCTGCTTGCACTTGGACCTATAGGTTTTAGCTTAAATTTTAATGAAATTAATCTCTAATCGGTTGCATATTATGCCGTGGATATAGCCCTCGAATGCATACTGCAGTCCCTTTTGTCTTGCTCTCCCAGATATTTCACCTGTTCGTTATGAAAGGCTTTAAAAAGTGCTGCCGGTTTGTCTGGTTGAGGACAATGGACACTTTTTGCAGACGACATCACACTGAGTGAATCAACTTAGAATGGCTCTAATTTACATGTATTTATCTCTCCCCCCATCCTACTTCCTAATGGCTGTGACCATTGAAAATATACCCAAAAATCTATATGATCTAAAAATGAACAAATACTAAACAATATATATGTGTTTGATATCATTGGAAATGTCTTAGTGCGACTGGTACAAATATCTCATCCCCACAGAAATATTCAAGAAGATAACAATGGTTTTAAGAGTTTAAAGAGATGTTGCATGGTATGGTAGGTGTGGCTTACAACCATTTGGTCTTCTGTCAATACAGGTCTGTCTGTATCAATACAGACAGTGATTAAATGTAAATTCCCTTTGTTAACATATGTTACCATTTGAAAGAAGTTATTGTCAGGTCTGAATACTTAAGGTAGTGTATCAGAAGAGTCAAGGCGCAATTTTGTATTCAGATTCGCCCGTAACGCTTGTGTCCAGCCAACGTTACGTGAGCCTATGGAAAGTCAGGAACGATCTCTTTACTTAAGAGTATTCGATGTTTTTAGGATTTTGAATTGATTATGTAATTGGAATTATACCTGACTGTTTAATAAATTGTTACATTTTGATTTATTCTGACTTACTCTGGAATTATTAACGATCTCTATTAGATCATGAATGGGTACTTTCCACAAAGGGTTAAACGGAATAATTAAATGTGTGTCTAACTATTAAATATGAATGACCAAATAACCAAATTGGCATTCTAATCTAAATTCTAAATTATAATAAAATGGAGTCAGATAAAGAGGAATTGGAATTAGATCCATTTTGCCCAGCTGAGAACATCGAACGCGCAGATACCTTCGCCCGCTCTTCGCTGCCGCCATTGGAGCGATTTCAGCGGTCTTACAGTTATGTCTAATTATCTTCTTGGGAATGTCTGACAACGGCACACATACTGTAATAGACGTGCCAGGCACGAAAGCTTGTCAGGCGAGCAACGGTAATTAAGGAGGGCGGGGCTTAGCGAACGGCTAATTGGACATTATTTGGACCATTTTTTGATGTATTTAAAACTAGCTATTTTGGTTAATTTTATTTGATATAAAATCTAATCATTCATACATAAAAAAAACATGGCATTTGTCTCTTATAAAGCTATTAAAAAGAAAAAGTAATAGGTCACCAAAGTGTACTGTATTTGTGGAAAGTGTGAAGAAGAGCTTGTGTCTTGTTAATGTGTGTACATGTACGTGAGAAGGTGTGGACGTGTACAGGTTGATGTGGTGTGAAGAGAACTGAAGCAAAAGGTGTGCTGGAAACAGGATTTTAGGAAATTGTGTTGTGTATAGGGATCTCAGGAAAGAGGATATTGTTCTGCGCTGCTCTTTAATGGAAGAGGGGATTTTGGAGGATGTGGTGATGTGTGTGGGTCCTGAGAGGCCAAAGCTCAGAGTGTAGGCAGGTTTGTTTGCTGTAAGTGGGAAACTCACGGCTTCCTGCAAGAGCTGCTCCAGGGAGTAGATTCTGGTCGGTTTCTCTCTCTCCTGTCGATAACAATACTGTAGCTGGAGAGAGAGAAGAAAGTACAAAGGAGTTATTTTCAGTGCTGTGTGTAATGCTTGGCCGTCCGTGTCAAACTCCTACGGAAAGCTCACTTTCATTGGCCCTGACTGATTCTCTTCAGCAACACTTCTACTGCTGAACAGAGGGCTTAGAGGAAGTGATGTTGCAGGCTGACTTGTGCAACCAAATAAGGACTGTGGGAAACTAGCGGGTGATGAGCACTTTTTGTGCATAATACTATCAAAACAACATTCAACAGGAGTTTACAATAGGTTCGATACATAGAATTTGTTGTTACTCACAAAGTAACTTACTACACATCCCACACCCTTGGAACACATCGCATGTTCCTTGGTTAAATATTTTAGTTCATTACACTGCTCTGTTGAACACTTGATTCAAATGGTTAAAGGGAATATCTAATGCTATTTCATGCATTCTGGCTTATTTACACTGTTAAAGAATTGGTTCTCATACTAAACATGGCCAAAGTATCAAAAAATGAGTTGGACGAGTATTTTTCCTTCAGGATTTAAACAAGTTTCGAGTATGGCCCTGTATGACATCATATAGGGAGAAATTCCTTGTATGGGCGATTCTCCCGGATGAGCGCGCACACACACACACACACAAACACACACACACACACACACACACACATGTTGTGTTTCCATGTTTTGTGGGGACATTCCATAGGCGTAATGCATTTTATACTGTACAAACCATATTTTCTATCCCCTACACTGCCCCTGCCCCTAAACCTACCCATCACAGGAGACATGCTGCATTTTTACTTTTTCAAAAACATCGCTTAGTGTGATTTATAAGATGTTTTCCTCATGGGGACCAAAAAATGTCCCCACAAGGACAAAAAAATTTGGATATTGCCATCTTTGTGGGGACATTTTGTCCCCATACCGTAGGGATTACCAGTCCACACACACACACACACACACACACACACACACACACACACACACACACACACACACACACACACACACACACACACACACACACACACACACACACACACACACACACACACACACACACACACACACACACACACACACACACACACACACACACAGGAGCCGTGCACACAAACACTGGCATTGTGTTTTACACCACGAAATCAACTAATGTCACTAATGAAGTGTGTTTCTGGTTCTGAGGGAAAGATAACAATGTTCAGCTTCCCAAATAACCCAGCGTTAAGGGAACAGTGGATGCAGTTTGTTTTTCCAGAGTTCTGCAAGTGTGTGTGTTTGTTCCCGGTCATAAGTGGAAACCGCAGGCGATGAGTGAAACTGCATCAAATGTGTGTGTTTTGCTGACAATCGCCGCTTAAGTGCATATAATGTGAACAACACCAATGTATAGTGAATCGAATGTTATCCAGGGATAATGCCATGATGTGTTAAGGTTGGGCTTTTTAGGGAGGAATGAAACCGCACCGCTGTGAAGGAGATGCATTGGAGTGGCACAATAATAATCGCTTTCCCTCGATTATCTTGTTTTCATAATTGTTGGAAGCCAAAATCGAAATTGAAAATCAATTATGAATAATCGCACATCCCTATTAGGATGTTAAATAGTATATCTGAATAGTATATCTGACTAAGTATATCTGTTTTAGCCCTACTAATAAAGGCCTTTTAACTTTTGCATACTATTGAGTGGCTGGACTAGGATTTTTTTCCTAATTCTTTTTCAACAATTAACCCTTCCAAGAGCACCAGAGGATACAAGGGATTCCAGCAGCGCTCCAGTTCTCTTTTGTCTAGTATATCTGACCGTTGACCCTGACAAGCAGTTTTCTACACTTGTTCAGTGTCTCTTGTATCACTCCTTACTCTCTTTTCATATAATAAAATAATTAAAACTCAATTTAATATTTCATGTCTATTTATCTATTTCTTTGATAAGTAGCTGTGTAATAAAGCAGAATGATGTGCAGTCAATCATGCCAGTCATTAATGCAAAATACATTTTTATAGGATCACACAAGACCCCACTTTCTCTGTCACGACCAGCCTAGGGTTTGAATTTGAGCCATTTTGCCATGGTTACAACAATTCTGCAAATTTTCCATGAAAATCCAAATATTAGAAAAAGTCTGAAAACAGCTGAAAAACAGTAAATATGCTGTAAGGGTTTTTTTGAGTTATACACTTACACATCGGGCGACTCCAAAGGTTGTACACGGGCAGCATACAGTAGCTCATCTTCTTTAGAGATCAGAACCTTGAGTCCATCGGTCAGAAGCTCTTTGGTCAAAACACAGTTCGGAGGAGCTGCAAGATGAAAAGCATCAACTCAAAATATAGTTTTACATAAACAACGACGACTTCACGTCATGGCGAACAACACCCGTCACCTGTAAAACTACTGTAACGCACAGTCTTAAACCCTAGAAGTCGCCAGCTCAAAGAGACTCAAAGAGTCATACAGACAAGTGTTATACATCATTCGAATCTGTTAAGTTTCTACTTTTGTTTGTGTACACTCACAATAAAAACAAAATGTTGTGCTTCTTACTAAATAAAGAAAACAAACAGGAATAATCCTGGAATAATTTAAAATTCAGACCCGTAGGGGTTAAAGTAGGCCACAAGTATCTATTTCTTAATGGAAGATTTGTTAAACAGCTGTTCACCTGGAGCAAATCTGCCATTTGATGACACCTTCCTCTCCTCATCTTCCTCAGAGAAGCTACTGTCCTCACCCAGGTGGAAGCCCTCATCTGCTGCAAAACTCTCCATCAGACGGCTGACCGCTCGGCCTTTAGACTGAACCACAGAAACAGCAGAGGCACTGAATCGCTTGAAGGAAATGGAGGAAAACTCTTTTTACATTCTCCACATTCAGCAGAAAATGTCAGAGCGTGTGAACATCACCTTTACATGAAGTTACTTCTTGCTCAGCAAGAGAAGACAAGTGTTAAGTGTACCTCTCGAAGCCTGGTTCTCCGAGTACTGCCGTTATCATCACTGTCTGCAGACTGGGCCTCGGTCGACAAGTAACTTCTCCTCTACAAGAAGGAACACTTCCATGATTAGTTGCAGAGTTCAGTTGTATGCAACCAGTCAGAGGTTTGAAAACACCTAGTTCATAATTAGTATTTTTCACAAAACAATAGTCAAGGCTATGGAAGCTTGTTTCCGCCACAGAATAAAAAAACGTAAAAGATAATTGCGACTTTTTATCTCATAATTCGGACTGTTTTTTTTTCACAATTGCGTGTTTACATCTGGCAATTCTGCCTATAACTCTCAAATCTAACTTTTTTCTTGCACTTGCGAGTTTATATCTCGCAATTTTAACTTTAACTCGCAATTGGGAACTCGCAATACTGAGGAAAAAAAGTCAGAATTGTGAGATATAAACTCTCAATTGAGAGGAAAAATCCGAATTTTGAGAGAAAGTAAATGGTAAATGGATCATTTATATAGCGCTTTTAACAGACCAATGGCCATCCAAAGCGCTTTACACATTGCCTCACATTCACTCATTCACTCACTCATTCATACACCGACGGCGGTGTCAGCCATGCAAGACACCATCCAGCTCGTCGGGAGCAGCTGGGGTTAGGTGTCTTACTCATGGACACCTCGACACTTGGTCAGGTGGAACCGGGGATCGAACCACCAACCTTCCGGTTTGCAGACAATCTACATGAACCACTGAGCCACTGCCGCCCCAAGTCACAATTATCTTTTTTATTCGGTGGCGGAAACAAGCTTCCATACAAGTCTTTAAAACAATGAAATTGCATTAAATGGAAGTAGCCTATATGAATTATGTAGCAAACTAAATATGTTAGAACTAAAGAAGTGTTGGGTCATTTAATTTTGATTTTCTGCTGATACCTAAAAAAAACAAAAAACTAAATAACGCCAGGCTGAGACATGTTTAAATGAGCGTGCAAACTTTCTTTGAAATATATTGTGGCAACGTGCATTCTCATTGCTTACCGTGGCTCTCAGCATGGAGCTCTTCCTTGTTGCTCTCTTCAGCCTCTCACTGCTGCTGGGAAATGAGAGAAGGCTGCTACTCTTTCTGTAGTGACCTGGCCTGCCTGCGATCCCAGGCCAGCGTTTGTCCTGCAGTCTGGGCCTCCCTGGTCGCCTTCTGACACCTAGAGGTTTGGGGACAGTGACTGGGACGGATCTACAGGGGGCCCGTCGTTTCACTTTCACGCCCCCTTCCGTTACAGCGCGAAACTGAGATCCTAAACGGTTTTCACAAGATAGAAAGGGTTAGAATAAGAAACACAGCTGAGGTGTGTCTATCACTGGGCTTTTTGATGACCTTTACCATAAAGTTCTTGTCGTTCCCGCTTAATCTTTGCCTTCTGATTGGCTTCCAGTTTGACAAGAGAGAAAGGGGAGGGGCCTGTAACAGCCGGCAGATCCCTCAACGTGGGAGCTTTGATCTCTTGGCCCTCCTGCCATAACTGCCTTCCTCTTCATCTTCCTCTGTATCATGAAAATGGCATTTCAGTATGGCTGTTCACATCTGACTTTAATATATATAAATATCCAAACATAATAAATTGGAATCACTATAAAGAAATGGTTGCAGTACATCTACATCTTGAGCTAATTTGGAAATCTTCCTGTGCAAACATTTGTACACCATATGAAATAAAGAGTTGCTGTCAGGGGGTTTCTGAGGAGCTTAAGTAGCAAGTAAACTAGACATCCATGGGAACAACTTCACATTGTGCTTGATTTCCATCAGTGAAGTAATTGGTATTTAAAGCGTTTACTGACAGATGTCTGCACACATTTTCATTCATTAAAACGGTTTGGGAATCTAGTATTTTCAATGCCAATCTATTATTCTGGTATTAACTATTTAATATAAAACCACCCCAAAATGACACATTAAGATATATTTGGTTGCTTTACAGGTTTATTGGATGATCTCTTCCTATCTAAGGGTGTGTTCACACTTGTAGTTGGGTTCGCTTGGTTTATTTACCAAGCGTTCACATTGGCATTTTAACACCAAACCTAAAGCTACACAAAGGCATAGGGATATGTTCACAACCTGATCGGTCAGCTTTTATTACTTATATTTCATGATGGAACTTACCGAACATCAAAAACAATGCTGTGCGCTGGGCTTAATGCACTCGTTGTACACTATATTGCCAAAGGAATTGCGACACCCCTCCAAATCATTGAATTCAGGTGTTCCAAATATTTCCATGGCCACAGGTGTTTAAAATCAAGCACTAGGCATGCAGTCGCTTCTACAAACATTTGTGAAAGAATGGGTAGCTCTCAGGAGCTCAGTGAACTCAAGCGTGGTACCGGCATAGGTTGCCATCTGTGCAATAAGTCCGTTCTGGACTCTAGAGCAGTGTAAAGTTTGGTGGATTATGGTGTGGGGTTGTTTTTCAGGGGTTGGGGTTGGCCCCTTAGTTCCAGTGAAAGGAACTCTTAATGCTTCAGCATACCAAGACATTTTGGACAATTTCATGCTCCCAACATTGTGGGAACAGTTTGGGGATGGCCCTTCCTGTTCCACCATGACTGTACACCAGTGCACAAAGCAAGGTCCATAAAGACATGGATGAGCGAGTTTGGTGTGGAGGAACTTGACTGACCTGCACAGAGTCCTGACCTCAACCCGATAGAACACATTTGGGATGAATTAGAGCGGAGACTGCGAGCCAGGCCTTCTCGTCCAACATCAGTGCCTGACCTCACAAATAAGCTTCTAGAAGAATGGTCAAACATTCCCATAAACACACTCCTAAACCTTATGGAAAGCCTTCCCAGAGGAGTTATAGCTGCAAAGGGTGGGCAAACTCCATATTTAACCCTACGGATTAAGAATGGGATGTCATTAAGGTTCATGTGCATGTAAAGGCAGGCGTCCCATAACCTTTGGCAATGTACTGTATGCTTGTATCCTAGATATGATGGTATTTTGACCAGCTGTGAACTTATGAAGAGCTTATGAAATTTGTAAAGGAGTCACAACAGTGGCAAGATCACACACAAAAGAAGATCTGCTGCGAGGAGACAAGGTTCTGGCGCCTGTACTAAACTGTGATGGGCAACATCACGACTATCACAAGAAAAATAATGTATGCTTCAACATTCCGTCCTTTTTAGGGTCACATCTTGTGACATCATGTCCTGTTTTTGGTTTGTTTACATGTATTTGGTCTGTGTTGAGTTCATATACCATTTGAACTGCAATTTGAACTTGTTCATTTGGAAGCGTTCAAGACCCATTTTTTCAGCGTCTTCATGCTTTATGGCAGCGTTCACACTTATTCAAATGAACTACACTAACAGAGCAATCGCACCAGGGTTAATTTTAATCCAACCAAACATGCCAAGTGTGAACACACCCTAAGTAGACAAACAAATTAGACCAGACCAAAAGTATACTAACACACACGTAAATACTTCCCCATGTACACACATCACTACCAACTTTTCTCACTGCCGCTATGAGCACATGCATTCAATTAAGAAATATTCAAGAGATCAACTGCATTTGTGTGAGAGAAAGAGAGACAGAGACCGAGACAGATGGTGACACACAGACTGGTGAATAACTGTGAATCATTTGAAAGCTTCACTTAGTTTTTCTTACTTTTCCAAGATAAGACAAACTGGCTGACACTCACCTTGCTCAGAGGACTCGCTCTCTAGGGGGGACGTCTCCCCGTCCTCGTCCACTTCCTGTCCCCTGCCCTGCGGGATCCTGGCCCCTGGTTGCTGCAAACAAGCTGCTGATCCAGGACTTTTCTTCCTTTCCTTTTACCTGCCACTGGCTCGTGCCTCTTCCAGCACTCATGTGTTCCGCTGTCCCCACTCGTGGCTAGAAAAGAGAGCAAGATGCGATAATTTACACGCATACATTACACAACTTAATACTGAAAATCTGAAAATACAGCATGTCCATCGATTGCAAGGACATGATGGTACTGCCTCGAACATCTGACTCATTCGTAGGTTAAATGAAAAGTCAAAAACATTTATGAGTCCTTAACATTTCGGTCAATGGACCTTCCTCAGGCTTCCGAAACAAGTAAAAGTGTCAGCAAATTCTCATTAAGACCATTTATATCTGAACATGACAAAGGCCACACCTTTAATTATGCAGCCGATATTGAATTCAAAATGAGAAAAAGTTAAATTACAAATAAATCATAACATAATTCTACAACCAAATGGCAAATAACAATAATCTACAAACAGGACGACAGTCTAAGCAGTAAATCCTAAATTAATACAAATATATAACAATACAAATGTAGATTGTACTGACTTCTATTTTTGAAATGTTATCTTGATATCCTGGGATGGTGATATTATGTTCTTTACTGTTACATAATCTTAGCTTTGTTAAAGCCCAAATGACACATGATATGACATTTGGCTCCAAAATCACCCCCATATACCCTTAAATACGGCATTATTTCAGAGGACAGCCATTTGTAGTGGTATCCAAAACCACAGTGGACATTATTGGGTGCACTCATTCAATCCCACAATGCTCTGCAATAACGAGTGTACAGCTGGCGGATGCTCAACGCCTGTCCGAATTCACTCACTCGTTTTCATTCACTCATTCAAGTGTATTAGTGGACTAACGTAGGGAATAGTGAATGAGGGTTTAGGGGCGATTTCGGATTCAGCCATGGTCATTGTGGAAGATGGGTTTTACCTGTATCGCTGAGGCTTTCAGACTCATTGGCTCTGCTGTGCTGTGTGGATTCTCTTTTGGAGTTACTGCGGTACAGGCTCTTAGATGACGAGGAAAACTCTGGGTCCCTTGAGGCAGCTCCAGATGTATGTCGTCCACCCGAGACCTTCTGCTTGAGATGAGTTATTTGTTGATCAAGGGTGCTATTCTTTCTATAACACTGTGACTTCATCTAAGAGAGAGCAACAGGAGGAGTAGACATATTGAGGGAATTTGACCAAACATCAAGACTTGTTCTGGGCTACTTATTGATCCTTTTCCAAGCCCCTAAAATCACACTGTTTACACACTATCCTATGGGAGCCAGAGTAATCAAAGGTTGTCTGAAGGGAACAAGAGAAGAAATGATAAAGACAATCATGTTTAGAGGACTGACCTGTGTAGAGCTGAGACGGCCAAACCCTCGATTGGACAATTTTTTCTTCTTCTTCTGAGAGTCTCCACTTCCTCGGTGCTCCTCTGCTAGTGGACTTAGGCCTGCCCCCACCAATCTGTCAATCAAACAACAGTAGAGGCTGTTACCGGGTGAGCTCCGTCGAGCAGAGGCATCTTGGACGATTTGGGCGTCGAGGAGAGTTGAAATCAGGTCAACTCTATGGTAATGAGCTATGAGGCGGTTTGGCGGCAACCAATCAGAATGTAGAAGTGCTTCCAGAGAGCACAGTCCTGTAAATTTTGGTTCCGGCCACATTAGTTCCCAAGCAAAATGGAGGAGAGGATGATCATTGCTGTGACGAGTTTGATAAGAAGGCATGCAACACTTTTTTTAGGCAACATTTTTGCGCTAAAATGCTTGTTTTTCAACGGGAATGCAATTAATTTGCTCAAAACAACACAGAGTTCACCAAAAGCTTTAAGGATACACTTTAACCAGGACGGTTATAGTCAAGTAGGCTGCACACAAATTAATGTTAATGTTAAAATAAAGACCAAGGCTAGTAAACGTCTCCTATTAACACAAAAGCCACACCAAACAAATGGCTTTAAATTGGTTTATTTCATTAGCAAACATGTAACTATAAGTTCTTTCCATCGATAATTTCACATTTAAAAGATTTCATGAGGTTAACTTGTACCCGACTTGTGGTCAGTGTGCACAAATACCGATCAACATCTTGTTTGCTTTGCGGCCCCTTTAAAAAAAATTATAAAAAAAGACCAAGCATTCGATCAATGTCAGAGCGTCCACAAATCTTTCTACAGTGTTTTTGGCAGGGCAGCCAGAGCTAATTTTGACTCTCTCGCTGGCAGCAGTATGAAAGCAGAGTTACACTCAGTATTGCTGGATATTTTAAGCCTTCCCATTATCCACTTATCAATATTCATTATGATATTACCGCAGTATATTTTAATGTCATTGAATCATTCACTCAGCAGATTTGTTCAAAAGTCTTACTATTCTTCAGTAAAATTGACAAATTAAAATTGGCAGTTTAATATCGCTTCAGTGGGTGGGATTATAGACTGATCACTATAGTTGCACCGCCACTTCGTCTACTGACTCTTTCTTTTTACAAGTTGCTTTAAGTATTTTAAAACAGTATTTAAAAAAAGTTGTGCAAACAAACTATACTGCAGATAGAAACAACAGATAGAGTCTGTTGCTGACTATTTAAATCTAGCGGGTTTGGCGTCTCGTGTTGCAAATCCAATGATGTTGGTTGTGACGATGATCTGAGTAATCAATGACCTGCAGTGTTTACACGTCACATTTTAGTACTCACTTGGGACCTCAGCCAAGGTGGTACTAAAAAAGATACTAGGTACTGTACACAAATGAAAACCTCCCCCCCAAAAATGAGCCGTACCATGCAGTGGAAAAGCGGCAATAGCTTAACAGGTCCAACCAATGAAATGCTCCTTCAGAAAGCACACGAATTTGTTTACTTAAAATACTTATTAAAAATCCCAGAGTCTTTCATGACCAAAACACCCTACAGATCAGGCAGCGTCGGTATGAAATAAGGAAACAAGAAAGAGATCAGAACGAAGCTGAGTTGCCTCTCAGTGGGCTCAAATCGCGCCTGCTCTTCCTCTGATGAGTATCGAAAAAGTGAAGAAGAAAAAAGCATGGTGTCCACACCTCAAGCTTGAGCAACTGCGATCAGACAGCCATCCCGCCACTGTTCGAGGGCAGTTGCCGGATAAAAAGCCCTGTGTGAATCATCAGGGGAGATTCCTGCTACAAAAGGGGCGGTTGCTTTGAAAAAACAGAGCGAGCCATTTGAGGGCACTGCATGTTTGACGCTATTGTTCTTGGTGAATATCAGAGCCCTCGCAGTTGAATTTCCATATCAGCGAGGCAGCGCGTCCCCCTCGGCTCTGAATGCAAGCTTGGAGAGAATGCCCTTGAATTTCCCGAAACCTGCCCGACAGACCGAAGGCAAGACGGACGGTGCACAGACAAAAGATTACCTTCCATCCTCCAGCAAAGAGCCGGCGTTAGTGTGCCGTCAGTCACATGAGCTGTTTAATCGCTGTTAGACATCTCTAGAGAGGCTGTCTTTGTGGAAACCTAATTGAGATTTTGTTTGCTGTAATGTGCTTCTGCTTATGTAGTCCCAGGGGAAAATGCTGTTTTGCTCTCTTTCAAAGCTCAGGAGACATAATGGAGATCTCAGTTGTGTTTCATTTAAGTATCAACTCTGTCTCACACCAAGAACATGAAGATAACGTCATTAGCATGCACACCAATGAACGATAATGTTCTGTTTATTAAAAAAGTACTGGAGTTTTGTCATCTGCCATTTTAAAAGCTTGAGCTCTTTTATAGCCAGGGACATACCAAGCTAACGTCAGAGAACTAGCGGCGATGAAAGCTGACTGCATTGTCACCTCGCGCCGGCTGCGTCTCGGCCAAAAAGCTGCGCTTGAACACACCAAAAGGACTATTATGCGCCTGTAAGCAACTATCTGTATCATTAGTCTATTTTCTTCATTCAAAAAGGGAAACTGAAACTAGGACTGCAGATATACAAACCGTAAATGAGTTCAATCTCTCACCGATGGTTCAAGTGCCTATTCAACAAACGGTGGAGAATACACCAAAAAACTAAGCCGACCGATGCTCAAAAACAGCCTGACATTGCCCAACGGCTGATCGGATTGGTGTATCACAGCCTTCAGTCAGATAAGCTATCAATTGGCTGTAAAAATCATTCTGGAAGTGCTTCCAAGAATATAATTTATATTCCTATTCCTATTTTCACCATAGTTGTGGTGTGGACTTCCCTATTATTACAGAATTATATTGCTCATCAGAGCTAGTTATCTTATGGTTACTGTCCTTGGAGTGAACATGCATTTCATTGGTGCAAAATCTTGTGAGTGTGGACAAACAATGAAATCGTGTGGATGGACTTGGACACACGATTCACGATACACAAGAGTATCACTACAATTAATGTGGTAAGCATTGCTTTTTCCCAAGAAAAGTCAATGTTTGTGATCGTCATTTAACTTACTGGTGTCCTGGGAAATTAAAGATCTCTTGTGATTTTTCTTTCCTGTGGGACAAAATCATATTAGCTGTTTTGTGCTAGGAATGCATCTGTGTCTATTGATGTTAATATACTAGTGTGTATATGTTGGGTGTTTGCGTGATTGACAGGCAAGGGACAGAGGCAGCAATGGAGTGTGTGTTCTTTCCCGTGAGGTAGATCCCACTGCGCAACGAACTGACAAACACAACCTGACACGGCCCTCTCCCGGTGCATGCTCAAGGCGGCTAATTAAACAGAGCTCTCTCAAACGCACACACACTGTAAGGAATTTGAAGCACAGACACAGTGTCAGACACAAACACATATACACACAGGATGTGAGCTAGAGTTA